>JAZKJV010001416.1:0-621885 GCA_037367405.1 Ottelia alismoides | reverse complement strand
TATATCTCCACTTAAGGTATTCTTTGAATTTATCTAATAGGTACTTGCTACCTTGGTTAGATCAAATTCATTTAATCTTCCTTCAAACTTTGGTTCTAAACCAAAATTATGAAATCTTTGAACATTTCAAAGGTTTCTCAGGTGAAGAGAAGAAATCTCATATCATACATGATCATCAATAGATATCACATATCCATAATGTTCACTATGATATAGATGATCCACATACATCAATATGTATGAGATCCCGAATACCATGACATCTTACACCTTTCTTAAGAGAAGGGTGTATTGGACATTCTATGAATACAATATTCACAAGTAGAGATTTGAAAAAATTTTAGACATTCTAAAGTTTCATCTCTTACTAGTCTACTGATCATATCAATAGACATATGTCCAAGACTTGATGCCAGATCATTGTCAAATGATCTTCATCCTCCTATTGATCTTGTGAGGTTTGATTTGCAGTATTAGAAATCTTAATGAACTATTTATTAATTTTCTAATTTTGTGGAGTCCACTAGATGTTAGATTACTATCTGAAATATTTCCATCATAACTCTTTATGATAGTTCTATCTCAGAATTCATGTTTATTTCCAACATTTAGAAACAAACAATGAGGGTATTCTAATATCTAGGTCATAGAGACATTCTCTAAGACTAAGGGCTCTCCCACTGAGAATATGAAGTCCATCTATCCAATAGAGATTGTTGTCACAACTACATCAATATCCATGTAGATGACTTTTAAACCTTAAGATCAAATTTCTAATCTTCTAATATATACATGCAACCAATTGCAAATGTTATTAGAAGATTGGGATACAATTGTTAGACTCTATCTTATGAAATAAGAAAGTCAGAGTCAATGATTATATGTAGATTATTCTGATGCTCTATCTAAGTCCTTCACTAAGGATTTTAGACAGACTTGATAGTCATACTATTAACACATCAACTTATTGCAGCACTGGCATTCATCCAACTCTTTGGATGTGATATGGAAGTCACAGAAGTAGGCCAACTCTTTGACTTTCCTTCTTACTCGGGTCCGACCCATGCTTCCACTGTGCTCTCTTCATCAATAAACAGCCATTGTTTAAGACAAAGAATCTCTTATGTTGAATTCAAAGGATTTCAATACAAGAGCATTTCAACATTTATACATGCTTCATTAAATTCATTCAAAATGATTATTATGAAGCTTCATGAATGACTTGAGTATAGATAGTAGAATGATGACATTCATCATATCTACATACATCTTAACTCTTAGACACTTAGGTTCAGGTAGGTATTCAAACATTTTGAATACATCATCTCTTTCGAGCCACCATTATGTATAATGCAGAGAACCATGTCATTCATGATTAAATGTCTAGAGCACATATGTATGCCAAAATATCGTCTTTTTTTTTATAAGGATTATTCGACAATTACGATCACCATCGACATGTCACTTCCAAAAGTACACTCGATGAAGGATCAAAACTACAGAGACATACAAACCCTAAGGCGATGTCTTATTGTCTTATTTAATTACCCTTCCTCATTATGTTGAGGGAACTTGCACACTGCAACCACATACATTATGTGTCCAATTGCAAGTACAATATCTGGATCAGAGTCCAATCCAAGATATTTTTACTGGTTATCATTGAGTATAACATTGAGTGGGTTTTAATGAAGGATTATCTGAAATAAGAAATTTGCATAAGGGTGTATATATTATATATATACATATTTTACTTTGATTTAGGAATTTTATATCAAAGTTGTCTTGCCTTGTCAACATTGAAAGTTCATTCCCTTAATCACTTTCAATGTAAGAGATATTCTTACCATTATATCTCTAGCAAGATCTGGGATCTCCTTTTCTATCTTTGTTGCATCCCAATAATATGAGAACCTACAACTCGGATAAAAAGAAGCGGGAACACATTCCGCCTTGCAAGTCCAACTTGCATCTCCCAATTCGGTCTTTAACACCCGGGCCACCACCCCTAAGATGATGTTGACCCGTCATTAATTGAACCAACCGTCAACAGGCTTAATACTCGCTATACGTAATCCAATATCGCCCCAATAATATGAGGACACGATATTGGCGTCACTACATATACGGCCTTACTCTTTCGAGAAGCAAAGAACCCGATCCAATTTAATCATATATAGGATCTGTCACTTCGGACAGGCGTCTCCTATATACAACAACTGGTGACAGAATCCTTTGCCTTGACGGGAGACCATGGCTGTCACTTATGTGATCCTCCACCTCATATTCAAATTGTAATTAATTATCGTGAATCATATTCACATAATTAATTCTTCCAAGGGAAATACACATCTATTCATAATAGAGTGTTTATTGGATATAATTAAATTTAATTACATTAAATTAATCATCAATCCAATCATCAATCAACAAACATGTCTTTTACTTGAATAGTAGGTATAAACTCAAAGTACGTATTATTCGAATTTTAATAATTAGAAAAATACACATTGTCTGTCTCCGGTATTATACAGTCCCTACCCGCTGTCATGGCCAGTACCGACGAGAGTGGGACAGACCACATACGTTGCAACCCGCTACCCCAATGCTCTCCGACTAGGCACCACATCCGCCTCGGGAAAGGATAATACCAGATATACCATCATGTACTTTGAGATGTTCATCGGTTTTTCAACCGAAATTATACCATATAATATAAATCAAAACATTTTTGATTATAAGGAGATTTGCTAGACAAATCCCCAATCCTATTCAAGCAAAAGAGTTTTCATGTAAAAATTGTCCTACAACAATTGTAGGATAAACTATGGTTTTTATGAAAGCAATGTTTGTTGATGAACCAATGATCAAGATCTAATATCTTATCATTGTGGTTTAGGCATATGTCATTCAATGAAATAATTATCTCTTTAAATATTTCACAAATATTTATCACTAATTATTCCAGAAAATTAACAATTAATTTTCATCATGATAATTGAATGACATATCACAAGGTTCAAGATCAAAATTGTTAATTTCCAGCAGTGACCCCCAATTACTAAAATTAACTTTTCTTGATCTATTTAAATCCAAAAATGCAAACTCAGTTTCCTAAGATTGCTTATTTGATTTATTAAATAATCCATGTGATAATTCACGCATTTCCGAGGCGGATTAAAACCGTAATTATCTCACTAAGCACGTTTAAATCCGCAGTTCCCGCAAACAGTGAATATAGGCATATTCAAAAGACCATATCTTGAGCAAATGAAGTCCAAATTTAGTAAACTCAAGTCCTATGGTTTCCTTGTTTAATGGGGAACAAAATACCATTGAAAATTTCGTGTTTAAACTTTTTAAACAGTGCCGAAAAAAATCAATTTTACAGAGGTACGAAAATTGAAATGCAGTAAAAAATTTTGCAACTCTTTCAAGAACCAAATCGTCTAAGGTCTATGGATCATATCCAAAACCTTATCAAACCTGGCTCTGATACCACTTGAAGGATATTGTGAATCCTCAAGCGCATCACGGAAGCGTGTCGATCGCATCGTATGCAATCGGAGCAACTAGTCGCACTAGTCGCTAGATGCAGCGGAAATTAAAATTTTTAACTTTAAGATGAAACCACATGATCACGAGAACACTTCTGGGATCGTTTCATCAAACCACAAAGTACAAGGAATACCTCTTGAAGCGTGGTTGTGATCGCGAGATCCCAAAGTAGAGATCCTCCTATCTTAAGTCCGACCCACGGAGAATGCACTTGCGGGCACGATGATGAGTCGCGTCCTTCCCGCAATCCTTTGACGAAGATCCAAGCGTCGAGGCGTAGAAAAATTGATCTCCTTCCTAATACACAAAGTGGACGGCCACTTGAATATTAGGGAGACCCCACGAGAATGAGAGAGAGAGAGTAGAGTTCTTCAACTCAAGAATGTTGTCACTTGGAAAGGCTACCCTAGCCCTCCTTTTATACTAGTTTAGGATCCAATGGATCTCAATCCATGGGGCACATGGATCCAAGGGTTATGCTTGGTCCATGCTAAATCAATGGCTATGATTGTTGTTGGTTAAAACCAACAACATTAATTTAAATTAAAAAATGTTGCAACATTATCAACATAATTTAATTTAACATTAACTAATTAAGAGATAATGTGATAAATAAAATGGAGTCAACAACCTCCTTAAATTGGGGGGCGTCACCCATGAACAATTCATGGGTGACGCCACCTATGAATGGTGGTCAATTTTGGCTCCTTTTATTTATCTTATTATTCCTTAATTAATTTTGTATTCACAAAAATATTAACCAAAATAATTCCCAATTAAATTGTGAATATTTCAATCATGCCATTGAATATTATGTGAATCATATTCACAACCCAAACTAGTTAGTAAATTGCATTTCCAATTAATTAATAAATGTGATCTAATCCACATTATTAATCAACAAATGCTATTCACATAAATTCTCTCTCTTATATATGTATATTATAAATCATATTTATAATACACATATATCATGGATAGTGTTATCCACATTCTCTTAATCCTTGATAATTAAATCCCATTTAATTATCTTAGATAATCATTTTCACAATATGAATTATATTCATATCAATTTTGATAATTAAATCTTATTTAATCATCAAGTCCTTGCTTGGATATTTCATCAAAAGAATTATTCTTGAACCCTTTCATGAATAATGTGCTTTCTCCGCGGATACTTGGAGATAAGGACAGGGCGATTGTATTATTCCACGTATAGTGACTTAGATATTGAGATCTTATCTCAAATCCAGATCTTACGAACCTCCCACAGATGCTTGATTAAATCAAGACCGCAAATCCAATCTTCTCATTGAATCTGAATCTCATTCAGATCAATGTCCAACACTTGGACTAAGATCGGATTGCTTCTCTACTGAGAGGAGTCACTAAAATCCAGACCTGTTTCATCACTCCCTCGGAATGGAAGCGTCATGGATATACAATCGTTTATGATCACATCACCCTCAGGTATTCCCAATACAAGTACATCCTGCATACTGGAAGACCCATGGTCAACCCGAAGATCAAGATCTATTTTACACTGTCTTCTTCAGGGTTTGATCACTAAGTTTCTCATTTGATCATTGGGATTTGGTATTGATCATATACTTTCCAAAAGCATATATTATACCTAGGTCTTGATCATATACTTTCCAAAAGTATATATCAAACCTACAAATTCAGTCAAGCTTCCAAAGCGAGACGATTGTGCACGGAATTTGATTCTTCCCAATATCTCATGAGTGAGCTCATGTCTTCCGGTTCAGTAGTGAACATGTATGATCCCTTTGAGAGATCGTATTACTCATATGCCCTTACATGCACACCAGCGCGCCGGTGTATAGACCTTGGTTAGGTCATCAACCTATTGGTCTGCCAAATGTACATACTCAGACATATAGCAATACATCTGTCTCCGATCAGAGGATGCGTGCCTATGCTGTGACAGCATTCAACATAGGACTTTGGTTATCTCGATCTCGTTAAGTCAACTCTTTGACCTAACTAATCGGACACCTCCGAATCTCTATTCCTATGCAGAGGATCTGCATCAAGAGGTCGGTCGGATATCAGCCTATGTGAGAAAGGATTGCCATCCCCTACTCAGGCTGGAGATCACATCTTAATAATCATTTGACGGTGCTTGATGAGTCCTCAATCTAACCCTTTAGATATTCATCCAAGCACCAGCCTCTATGATTCAATTATGGAATCAACAGCTGTATGATCATTAAGATAGCCATGGTACATAACCCTAATTGTACAGAGGGACCTATTATGCAAATTATTTATTCTTTATTTCAGATCAGGGAATGATATTCGCAATAACAATTATTGCATAATGGCTCGTTGTGGGATCACATGTCCAACATATATCAAACCTACAAATTTAGTTAAGCTTCCAAAGCGAGATGACCGTGCGCACGGAATTTGATTCTTCCCAATATCTCATGAGTGAGCTCATGTCTTCCGGTTCAGTAACTGAACCTGTATGATCCCTTTGAGAGATCGTATTACTCATATGCCCTTATATGCACACCAGCGCGCCGGTGTATAGACCTTGATTAGGTCATCAACCTATTGGTCTGCCAAATGTACATACTTAGACATATAGCAACACATCTGTCTCCGGTCAGAGGATGCGTGCCTATATCATGACAGCATACGATATAGGACTTTGGTTATCTCGATCTCGTTAAGTCAACTCTTTGACCTAACTAATCTGACACCTCCGAATCTCTATTCCTATGCAGAGGACCTGCATCAAGAGGTCGGTCAGATATCAGCCTTCAGAGATAAGGATTGCCATCTCCTACTCAGGCTGGAGATCATCTCTTTACAATCATTTGATGGTGCTTGATGAGTCCTCAATCTAACTCTTTAGATATTCATCCAAGCACCAGCCTCTATGATTCAATAGTTGAATCAACAGTTGTATGATCATCAAGATGGCCATGGTACATAACCCTAATTGTACTAAGGGACCTATTATGCAAATTATGTATTCTTCATTTCAGATTAAGGAGTGAATTGCAATAACATTTATTGCATAATGGCTCGCCGTGGGCTCGCATTTCCAACAATCTCCCACTAGCCCAAAGAGCCATTAATGGGCTAATCATTTAAACCCACACTCGTGTGACAATCATAGGTTATTTAGAAAATAGCTAGGTAAGCTGATCAGTCACTCTGTTCCCGCGAGACTATGCCAAGTCCTTTTACGGCACATGCATATCCCCAGTAACAGTGCTCGCATCTAATGCGAATGTTGCATCTCATGCAACCAATACTCAATCTAGTTGGTTAGAGTGTCCTTGAAATCATAACCAATATCCCCATAATCCTTATTAGAATACCTTCATTCCCGAAGATCTCTATCTCCTAAGGTATCTAAAGTTTAGACCCTTATAGATCACTATCTACATGGTCTTAAACTTTTGAATATAAGACTTTGAGATCACTATCTCTAAGTTTCATCATCTTTGAAGATATTATTATTACTGCAATTAAGTGTTTTATTTCCATAGTAGGATTAGTAACATTTTACTACTCCCACTGCATGGCAGATATCTGGCTTTTGTACACATCTAGCATACACTCAGCTTCTCGTAACTAATGCACAAGTGCAAGTAGTTATAGCATTTACTTCCTCAACTCTTTGAGGTGCTATCCCTTCAGACAGGTCAGAACCATATCTTAAGGGATGGAAGCCTTTCTTGGGATTTTCCATAAAATAGAATATGTCCAAGGTGTACTACTAATGTGACAGCCCCAATACCCTCTTCTCTTTGCTCCTGAACACCTTCAGAACTAAGATCCAAGAGGTATCCTTGAGATCATATCTCAAGTTATGGAACAATCAGATTATAAAACACTTATTATTATCCTTACATCATTTTAAATGATCAGGATATCATCTACATTTAGCACAATGAACACATAGGCACTCCCACTAAGCTTCGCATGTCTCATCAAGATTCCATTTGAAATCATAACATTTATAATTTCATCAAATCTCATGGTCCATCTCAAAAAAGCTTATTTGAGTCCTTAGATGGATTCCTTAGCTTGCACACCTTGCTTTCCTCAATCATGAAGCCCTGGGGCTACTTCATGTGAATATCCTCAGAGAGGTATTTATAGAGGAATGCAATCTTGACTTACATCTTTGAAGATGCAATAGTCAAGTTGTGCAACCAAGATTAGCAATATTCTGATGTTTTTAAGCATGGTCACCGAAGAGCAAGTCTCATCGCAAGCAATCTCTTCTCTTCCGATGTGTAGCTCATGGCTACGAACCGTGCATTGAAGGTCTCCACCTTCTCATCAGGTTCCCTTTCTCTTGAAGATCCATTTACACCTTTACAGGTATTACCCATATAGGTGGATCCTCGAGGGTCCATATACAACACTTGTATATGAAGTCTACGTTAGACTTTTATTGCTAAAATCCATCTTTCCATGTCATGATCTTCAGAATCTTCATCACATGAAGTTCAATCATTGTCAGATTTCTCTGACACATGGAATCCATCCTCAAACTCATTTGAAGAGGTATTAGTGTTTCATTTTTCGTTGTCCTCTTAGTTTCCAATTTCAGAAGCCTCATTATCTTCTCAAGATTAAATGACTTCCTACACTTCATTTTTATCTTGATTCTCAAGAGTCTCAACCTCTAAGAATCACATTCTCAGAGATGCGATATTTTAAGAATCTCAAGGTCATAAAGTAGGTATCCAATACCATCCTTTATTTTTCTAATGAAGTACCACTCTCAAGTGCTAGATTCCAGCTTGCATGCATGGAATCATATTAAGCATATATATTGTAGTCTCTTCTACACATATATACCTGGAACTTAAGGGATAATTATGCTAAAATTCATCATTGATAAGATCATGTCACACATGATCCAATTGTATCTACCTATAACTCTATTGAGTTAAGGTGTGTTAGGAGGATTGAGATAGAAGTAATTTTCATATCTCTATAAGGTATTCTTTGAATTTATCTAGTAGGTACTTGCTACATAGATTAGATCAAATTCATTTTATCTTCCTTCAAACTTTGGTTTTAACCAAAATAATGAAATCTTTGAACATTTCAAAGGTTTCTTAGGTGAAGAGAAGAAATCTCATATCATACATAATCATCAACAGATATCACATATCCATAATGTTTACTATGATATAGATGATCTACATACATCAATATGCATGAGATCCTGAATACCTTGGCATCTTACACCTTTCTCTAAGAAGGGTGTATTGGACATTTTACTTTGAATACGATATTCATAAGTATGTAAGTTTTGAAATTTTAGACATTCTAAAGTTTCATCTCTTACTAGTCTATTGATCAAATCAATAAACAAATGTCCAAAGCTTGATGCTAGATCATTGTCAAATGATCTTCATCCTCATATTGATCTTAAGTTTTAATTTCAGCATTTAGAAATGTTAATGAGCCATTCATCAATTTTCTAATTTAGTGGAGTCCACTAGATTTTAGATTACTATCTGAAATATCTCCATCATAACTCTTTATGATAGTTCTACCTCAGAATTCATGTTTATTTCCAACATTTAGAAACAAACAATGAGTGTATTCTTATATCTAGGTCATAAAGACATTCTCTAAGACTAAGGACTCTCCCACTGAAATTAACAAGTCTATCAATCCAACAGAGATTGTTGCAACAATTGCATCAATATCCATGTGGATAACTATAAACCTTTAAGATCAAATTTTCCAGTCTTCTAAAAACATATGCAACCTATTGCAAATGTCATCAGAAGATTGAGATACAATTATTTGACTTTATCTTATCAATGATTTATGTAGATTAATCTGATGCTCCATCCGAGTCCTTCTCTAAGGATTCTAGATAGACTTGATAGTCATACTATCAACACATCAACTTATTGCAGTATTGGTATTCATCCAACTCTTCGGATGACATATGGAAGTCATAGATGTATAGTCAACTCTTTTACCATACTTCTTACTCGGGTCCAACCCATGCTTCCACTGCGCTCCCTTTATCTATAAGCAACCATTGCTTAAGACTAAGGATCTCTTATGTAAGAGCATTTCAACATTTATACATGCTTCATTAAATTCATACAATATGAATATTATGAAGCTTCATGAATGACCAGAGTATAGATAGTAGAATGATGACACTCATCATCTACATCCATCTAAACTCTTAAAACATAGGTTCAGGTAGGTACTCAAACAATTTGAATACATCATCTCTCATAGAGCCACCATTCTGCATGATGCAGTGAACCATCTCATTCATGTTAAATGTCAAGAGCACATATGTATGCTAGAATATCTTCATTAATTTTATAAGAATTATTTGACAATTGCGATCATCATCGACATGTCACTTCCAAAGTACATCCGATGAGAGATCAAGACTATAGAGACATACAAACCCTAGGGTTGTAGTCCTATTATCTATTTAATTGTCATTCCTCAATATTATGAGGAAACTTGCACATTGCAACCACATACATTATGTGTCCAACTGCAAGTACAATATTTGGATCATGAGTCCAATCCAAGATATTTTACTGGTTATTATTGAGTATATCATTGAGTGGGTTTTAATGAAGGATTATCTGAAATAAGAAATTTGCATAAATATATAAATATATATATTTTACTTTGATTTAGGATTTTTATATCAAAGTTGTCTTGTCTTGTCAACACTGAAAGTTCATTCCCTTAATCACTTTCAATGTAAGAGATATACTTACCATTATATCTCAACAAGATCTGGGATCTCCTTCCTTATCTTTGTTGCATCCCAATAATATGAAAACCTACAACTCGGATAAAAAGAAGCGGGAACACATTCCGCCTTGCAAGTCCAACTTGCATCTCCCAATTCGGTCTTTAACACCCGGGCCCACCACCCCTAAGGCAATGTTGACCCGTCATTAATTGAACCAACCGTCAACAGGAATACAACTCGCTATGCGCAATCCAATATCGCCCCAATAATATGAGGACCCGATATTGGGGTCACTACACATACGTCCTTACTCTTTCGAGAAGCGAAGAGCCCGATCCAAATGGATCGTATGCAGGAGTTGTCACTTCGGACAGGCGTCTCCTACATACAATATCTGGCGACAGAACCCTTCGCCTTGACAGAAGACCATGGATGTCACTTATGTGATCCTCCATATCATATTCAAATTCTAATTAATCATTATGAATCATATTCATTATGATTAATTCTTCCAAGGGAAATAAAACATCTATTTATAATAGAGTGTCTTAATTTTAATTGGATTCCAATTAATCTAATCATATTAAATTAATGATCCAATTAATATCCAACAAACAATTTTTTAATTGTTACTTGAATTATGGTATTATCTCAAATACGTATTATTTCGAATTTTAATAGTTAGAAATACATCATGATTTCTTAAGCATTATACTAACCCTACCCATTCTCATAGCCAATACCGACGAGAGTGGGACGGACCACATACGTTACAACCTGCAACCCCAATGCTCTCTGACTGGACACCATATCCACCTTGAGAAAGGATAATGCAAAATAGATCATTTTGTACTTGAGATGATCATCGGTTCTTCAACCGAAATTATACCATATAGTAATAATCAAAACAATTTTGATTAACATTATAATGAGATTTGCTAAACAAATCCCAAGTCCTATTCAAGCAACATGTTTGTTGGAATGTTGATCATGTAGATCATGTAACCAATCTTGATCTAGATCACATCTAATCATTTGTTGGTTAGGGAAAAGTCATTTAAGGATATAATTATCATTAAATATTTCACAAATATTTATGCATAATTATTCCAGAAAATTAAACAATTTAATTTCACTAAGTAATTAAATGACAATCACTAGGTTCTTGATTAGGAAAGTATTTTCAGCAGTGACCCTCACTTACTAAAAATAACATATCTCAATCAATTTAAATCCAAATTAAGCAAAGTAAATTTCTAAAGTTTGCTAACTTGATTTACAACAGAACCCAAGTGATTTGCACACATTTCAAGGCATTTCAAATCCGCAATTAACATCTTAATTACGTCATGATCCGCAGTCCCCGAAACAGTGGATACATGTTCACTAAAATGAGCATATCTAGAGCAAACGGAATCGAAATCACGCAAACTCAGATCCTACGGTTTCCTTATTTAATGGGGAATAAAATCCAAATATTATTTTCGTGTTTAAACAATTTAAACAGTGCCGAAAATAATATCAAAACAGAGATGCGAAAATGAAATGCAAGAAAACTTTCGCAAACCCTAATGAACCCAAGTCATCCTCGGTTTATGGATCGTATGCAAAACCACCGACCTAAGGCTCTGATACCACTTGAAGGATATGGTTAGATACTCAAGCGCATCACAAAAGCGTGAGCGTCGCATCGAATACGACGAAGAACGACTAGTCGCACTAGTTGTTCTATGCAGCGGAAATTAAAAATTTTTATGTGACGAAACCACATGATCCAAGAATACTTCTCGGATCGTTTCGTCTAAACCACAACCAAGTATTAGGTTTACCTCTTGAAGCGTGGTTGCGATCAAGTCTCTAAACGAAGAGACCTCCTCTCTCAAGTCCGATCCGTCGGAGGAGACGCTTGCGAGCGCGGGGATGAACCGCGTGCTTCTCGCAATCTATGTTGATGATCCAAGCGGTGAATCTCCTGATCTCGACACACGAGATCCGACGTCTTCTTCACGAGCAAGGCATGCCGAAGTAGACGGAGTTCCACGAGCAAAACATCGGGCAGCATAACGACGGTGCCGCGACGATGGAGAGCCTCTCTAGGGCATCCATGGTGGACGGCCATGAGAGGGAGAGAAAGAGAAAGAAAGAGACAGAGAGAGAGACTTGTTGTCTCACTTATGTGCACAGAAGAGCAATGGGGTGTCTCTCCTTTTATAGGGGTTTGGGATCCATGGATCTCAATCCATGTGTCAACACAAATCCAATGGTCCACATTAATTTGTGTTTCTTTCAATGGCCATGATTTGTTGCTAAAAACACAACAACAATTAATTTAATAAAAATCAAATATATATTAAATATAATTTGATTTATATCAAATCAATCTCCATTGGATAGATAGGAAAGGAGGCAAGCCTCCTTCCATAAGGAGGGTGGACGGCCACCACATTCCTTATGGAATTGTGGCCGTCCCCTCTCCTCATTAGGAAGGGAGCTTCCTTTTTCCTATTACATGAGATTACATTATCTCATGATTCTCTCCAATATTTGCAACAACATTTGTTGCAAATTATTTCACAAAAATAAATCCAATTTATTTTGTGAACATTGCAATCATGCCATTGGAAATTTGTGAATCATATTCACAACCCAAAACAAAATGTAAATTACATTTTCAATTCAATGTCCAATGTGAATCCAATTCACATTAACATTTAATTAACAAATGTAAATCACAAATAGCTCTCTCTTATATATTATAAATCACATTTATAATATATATGACTAATATGGATATTGCTATCCACATTATTCATATCCATGATAATTAAATCACATTTACTCATCTTGGATCTTTATTCTCTTGTTCTCAAATAATATGAATCACATTCACATTATTTACATCATTGATAATCAAATCACATTTAATTATCTCAGATAACTCGTTTTATAATATGAATCAAATTCATATTACTCATGATAATTAAATCACATTCAATTGTCCATTTTCTCAATGCTCGGATACATAAATCAAAAATAGAATTATCCATGAACTCCTTCAAGGATAATGCGCTTTCTCCGCAGATACTTGGAGATAAGGGCAGGGCGATTGTATTGTTCCACGTATAGTGACATGGATATTGAGATCATATCTCAAATCCAGATCGCGGGCCTCCCATAGATGCTTGATTAAATCAAGACCGTAAATCTAATCTTCTTATTGCATCTGAATCACATTCATATCAATGTCCAACACTTGGACCAAGATCAGATTACTTCTCTACTGAGAGGAGTCACTAAAATCCAGACCCGTTTCATCACTCCCTAGGAATGGAAGCGTCATGGTTATACAATCGTTTATGATCACATCACCCTCAGGTATTCCCAATACCTGTACATCCTGCATAGTGGAAGACTCAGACTAAACCCGAAGTATTGGATCAACTTTATAATGTCTACTTCATGGTTTTGTCAATAAGTTTCTCATTCGATCATTGGGAGTTGGTATCAATCATACACTTTCTAAAAGCATATATCATACCTAGGTCTTGATCATATACTTTCCAAAAGTATATATCAAACCTACAAATTCAGTCAAGCTTCCAAAGCGAGACGATCGTGCGCACGGAATTTGATTCTTCCCAATATCTCATGAGTGAGCTCATGTCTTCCGGTTCAGTAACTGAACCTGTATGATCCCTTTGAGAGATCGTATTACTCATATGCCCTTATATGCACACCAGCACGCCGGTGTATAGACCTTCATTAGGTCATCAACCTATTGGTCTGCCAAATGTACATACTTAGACATATAGCAACACATCTGTCTCCGGTCAAAGGATGCGTGCCTATATCATGACAGCATACGATATAGGACTTTGGTTATCTCGATCTCGTTAAGTCAACTCTTTGACCTAACTAATCTGACACCTCCGAATCTCTTTTCCTATGCAGAGGACCTGCATCAAGAGGTCGGTCAGATATCAGCCTTCAGAGATAAGGATTGCCATATCCTACTCAGGCTGGAGATCATCTCTTAACAATCATTTGACGGTGCTTGATGAGTCCTCAATCTAATTCTTTAGATATTCATCCAAGCACCAGCCTCTATGATTCAATAGTTGAATCAACAGCTGTATGATCATCAAGATGGCCATGGTACATAACCCTAATTGTACTAAGGGACCTATTATGCAAATTATGTATTCTTCATTTCAGATTAAGGAGTGAATTGCAATAACATTTATTGCATAATGGCTCGCCGTGGGCTCGCATTTCCAACAGGAATTGTAGTAATCCTTGAGAGCGTTGGCATCGTTTGCTGCATTTGCACTCCCGAGGCGACGCACAACAACAATGTATCTCTGGACGTCGCTGGAGAGCACTGACGATATCGTAGAGAACGGTACCAAGAGAAGAATGGCAAGGAGAGGAGAGAGGGGTGGATTCGCCATGTGTGGATGGTTGAGATTAGGAGGAACGGATGGGATGCCGCTTTATAGAAGAGAAGGAGAAGCAACTGTTGTTTCTTAGTTAGGTAATTAAATAAATCCATAGACTGGAAAAAATGAGACGCCACTCTATAGTAGAGAAGGTGCAGCAGTTATTCTTGATAAGGTATCGAAATAAAACCATAGACTGGATAATGGGGATGACCTTTGAACTTTGAACGCCATGGATTTTTATTGGCACTCCCATTTTGCATTTTCATGGTGAAATTATTTTCTTTTGTTATTATAAAGTACATTTAAATGCATAAATATGATTGAAGCAGGTTATTAAGAAAACAAACCAATTATCCACTTTAACTTTTAATATGAAATTAAGACAAGATAGCTAAGTTATATTTTTCTTAAAAACCTAATCCAATGTTGAATGCAAACATTTTTTGGAATTTTTGAATAAAAAATGCAATAATGAAAAATGTAAACTTTTGGGGTTTTTATGGATTTTTTCATGCAAACAGAATGAAAAAGTTATGAAGATTTTAATGGAAGTGTAAAATGATGAAATGAAGCTACAATAATTATTTTGGAATTTTATGAGAATATATGATATTTTATGATTTTTTAATAAAAACAGAGGGACTGTGAGTATTTAATTTCTAATAAATCAATGGAATCAATTTATCTAGAAAAATAATTATCTCAAATAGATATTTTAATGAGAAACACAGGAGACTTGAAATTTTACAAAAGTAATATTCGTGGATTTAATTAAAAAGCAATTACAGAAATCACTCAACTATTTATTTTATGCACAAAACAACTCCGATTTGTAGAACTTTGGAAAGTAATTAAATAGCACTTAGTATCATCATCTATAATTTTTTTCATAATTTTTGGAGCAAGAAATAGGAACATGCGAATTTCATAGCATAAATGGGCAAAATAACACTAAATTTCAAACTCTGATCTTTAATAAATTTTTCGATGCTCACAAAATGCAAATAACTATCTAAATGATAAAGAATTAGTTTCTCAACAATGTGTTATTTTTCATTAAAATAAAATGATGTAAGAAAGATGTCCAAATTCTCATGCAAAGTCATGGGTGCACTTGCAGTACAGAAAATAAACTTACTTTCATTGTACTCAAAATTAAATTTTATTTTAAATGGAGATGATTTCATAAAAATCAGAGTTAAGGTATGAAATGTGACCAATAGGGGTACTATTGTATAATATGCCTATATATTATGTATATTATTTAATTATTTATTTTCTTTTGCATATTTGTGAATATTGTATTTTTAATTAATTGTGAATTAAGAATTTAATTTATATATAAAACAAAAAAATCACGAAATCAAAAATCAACAAAAATAAAATCATGTATATATTGCATATGTATCACCATGTATATAATGTACTTGTGCATATTTAATTAACCTTATAAATTAATTATAAAAATCAAATAAAATTTTCATTAAAACCCTTGTAAAATATTGTAAATAAATAAAATATGAAAATTGTGTATATATTTTATAAATATTTAATTTAAAATCAAAATATTTTATATATAGGTATACATACCTATAAATAACCCTTTATCTTTTTTAACCCCTGTATATACACTATTTAACTTCTTAAAAATCACTAAAATTAACTTTTTATTCTTTACATTTTTATTGACATTATTTAATTTTTAACTTCATTTTTAATGTATTTATTTAATCTTTTATTGATTTTTTTATAATTTAGTCTATTTTATCCGCATTCGCGTTCTCTCTGATTGACCAGCTTGAGTCTGTTGACCCGAGTCAACTGGATGTTCCCCCCTTAACTCCCATTGATGTCACGTTTATCCTGCTCTTCACCTAATTTTCCCATGCATCCTATTCACTAACGCCTATCTTTTCCTTCTCCGAAATTTCAGCCTAGACATTCATATCCACAGCCAACCCTTCAAATCGGCCATCCTCTCCTCGATCATCACCCATTTTGAATGTCAAAGCTCGTTGGAGTTTGTTCTATAAATACAGATCCTCTTCCTCCACCTCGATTTTGATCCAACTTTATCCCAAGATTACACACAATCGAGTGATAGGGTTTGTGCTCCTATGACAGAGGAGCAGATCCCCGATCTGGAGCATGAATTTGGTACCCTAGGTGCGTGATCCAACCACGTTGTTGGAACCCTAAGCCGTACGTTCTGCTACTCTATCGTACCCACAGATCGAGGCAATTTTCCTTCTCCTTTCCACATCGTAGGTAAATTAGGTCTATCATCTTTGATTTAGCATTTCCTTTTTGCTTTAATTTCATTTAAATCACCTAGATCAACTCTTCATCTTCAATCTCCAATGTACATGATTGGAGGAGTTCTGATCATCATTGACCACTTCCGACTCTGCCTACACCTTCAAACTGACTTTCTCCAGCTCTTTCACCCTCTTACCCCATTAGATGCTCATAGATCCGGAGTTCGATCTCCCTTCCAACCACATTCACTGGAGAGCCTCATTCAGTCACCATTGCTTGTGTTTTTGACTTAATCGTTTGGCCGGAGCTTCCTTCAAGCATCAACTTTCCATTGTAAGGTCAAAATATGTGGGATCAACATTGAATCAGGTTCTGGAAGTTTACTTGGATACAATATTATATAACATCCATATTCTCTTTCCGCAACCACCGACCACCATGGGGACATCAAATCGATAGAGCTCCACTCCAGGAAGATGTATCTCCTGATAGAAGTTGGTTCATTTAAAGGATGACTGGGATCTTCTTGATCAATGCTCGTTCAAGTTGCCTTGCTTCGCAGTTCTTCCAGAAGCTTTTGCAGCCGCACGATCAAGAATAGAGCACCAGATTAGATCTCAACTGTTGATTTTGTCCCAAAGCTCAGCCATTGATTAAAGCTTATAGATCAAATCGAGACCCTCCATGTGAAAGTCAATATCCACCATCATATCCAAGCCTCAATGCATCACAACCATTCATATTGCCATGCCAATAAAGAGTTATTTTTTACTCAAGTCTTGACCAGACATGTGTTGACCTGTTATGTTACGAGCAATTGCATTTTATATATTGTAATTTGTTTTATTTGCGTTATCATCCCTATTTTAACTGAGCTCGTTCCTAACATGTGTTTTCTGTGTTAATTGCAACAAAAACTTGTAGAGTATTCTATTATTATCAGGACAATGAAAATATTTTATTTACATTCCAGTCCTTTCTAGTGGGGCAAACATGTCTTTGCACTCACGTTCTTGGATAAATTTCAAGATCCACCCCATATTTTTTTCTTTGTTATCATTAGTCTACTAACTTTATATAATTACATATATGAACCTATGAGTCTGCATTTATTTTGCATGTTTAAAATTGAATAAAAATTATCAAAGCACCTTTAAAAATTCCACAAAAATTCATCTAGCATTATGGTACTCACATCATTCATCCATAATTTCCATTTCAAATGTTCATCACTTTTATTATTTTCTTAAATTCATAAACCTCATAAAAATTCCATGTTTGCATCAAAAAATAAAAAAATATAACACTTTTTTTAATTCTAAAATTTCATGTTTGTTGTATTTAATTTATTCTAATTTTTGTACAATTTTGCCATTTACATTCCTTATAAAAACCACAAAAATCATAAAACTCTTAAAAAAATAAAAATTCATAAAAACTCAGAAATCATTTCAAAATATATATATATATATATAAAGGTTTTCAGGAAAATATAAAAATCCCTTTCATTATGTATATTTTTCATCCATTTTTGACCTTATTTGTTATTTTAAAAATCCAATAACATTCAGTTTGTTTTTTATTCATTTTAATTCATGTTTTTGGTGTAATTAAAGGCTTAAAACTGACATAAAAAAATAATTTTAGTTTAATTTTTTTGACTATTTTTGATATATTTAAAAAATACAAAAAGTTTGGTTAATTGTATGTGTGTCATATTTTTCTTTAAATATTCATTATTTTAAAAATAAAAAATCTTTTAAAAAAATAAAAAATCAAAACTAAATAAAAAATTAAAATTAAATTTGAATAAAAATACAAAATTAAATATACGAAAACTAGAATAATGTGCATAGAGACTCCTTGTTTCTTTTCATTAATTTTTCAATTAATCAAATAACCCTTAAGATTTTTTGCAACCTCCCTGAGTTCGATGATGGATGCTAAATCAACTTAGGTTAAGTATGAAATTAATGTGTCACTGTGACCTAAATTAATCGAGTGAATCAACAAGAAAATCAAACCACTAAGAGATGAAACAATCAAGTATAAGCAGTTTCGCTACTTTTATTTATCTAGTATAGCGATCAGGGTCGAATACAAGGAGCACAATTAAAATAAAGTAGTGTGATATCAGGAAAAAAAATTTTCGTGGTTTTTTAATAAGCACAAGTGATAAAACACTCTTTTTGTATTCTTCTAATAGGTTAAAAATGATCATAGAAGTGCAATAAAAATATTTTTAGATTTTATATATTTTATATTATTTTTGGCATTTTTTATAGCTTTTTCAAATGTTTTATTTTTTCTCTAAAAAATCATACAATGACAAAAATAATAAACAATACTTAGTCAGGTGAAATTTGCAAGTTAAAAATAATTAAATTGCCAAAAAATACTAGGGGTGATTTTTATAAGAAAATAAAGATAAATATCTATAAACAGAGACTGAGATCACTATTTTTTATTTTTGTATAATTTTATGTAAAGTCTATCAGTTTTTTAGTGTTTTGTAATTTTTATGGTTTTATAAGTTATTATTAAGCAAAAATGATACTTGAGTTAAAAATAGTAAAATACAACTATAGAAAATTTTATGGAATTTTTAGATGATTTTCAATTTTTTGTGATTTTTCTAAAACAAAAAGAACACTTTTTAAGGGTTTTTGAAAGTTTAATAATATAAAATGCTTGTAAATCAACATCCAAAAATTACCACAAAGAATACATGCTAGTAGGAGCTCTAGGTAATTTTTATATAACTTTTTGAGTCGATTTAATATTTATAGCAGTCAATAAAATTCAATTAGTAAAAATTAGTTCACATGGAAATTTTTGCAAAGAAATTATATTCTGAGGGCCTAATCATAACATGCAGTAAAACTCTAGGAGCCAACTATGCAATTAATTCAGGCAGTTCGTCCGCAACATGTGATTTATAGCGTGCATGGGTATAACGACAAATATTAAAATGTAAACTTCATTCCATAATAAGCAAAAAGTTCAGGTGCAATACGCAAATATTCCAAAATAGTCGTGCACGTACACGTGACTCAGACTCAACAAGACTAAAGTGCAAATAAATAAACTAGAGGGTCTAAACTATAAAAGTTCTTAACAATTTTTTACAATTATTAGATTAAATGTAAATAACAAAAAAAGGTTAAAAGGTGAAATGACCCTTGCAAACATGTAGCGCCTGCGTAGAGGCTCTCTGACATACGAATCTGATGATGTCGGCGGAAAGGCTTTGATGGCTTTAGTAAGGCTATATTGTGCATGTCAAATTCACCCCAGAATCTGATCAGACCATTAGAATTTGAGTGTACATGTACTATTCTAATCAGATCTAGGACTCCTACTCCAGATCAGACGGTGATAGAAAGTGTTGAATGAACTGGGCTCAGGCGAGCTTCAACCGAGCATGGAGGGAGATCCAATGCTCCAACTAAGACGTTGAAGGGTCCAACACTGTCGTGGAAGTGCTCCACGTCGAATGGACAATTCTGATGTATGGAATGTCGGTCGTATGGTCGCCATGATGGAGCTCCGCCTATAGCTACTCTACTGGGTCCATCGAAGGGTCAAATGATGCTCCCGCGCACGTTTAAGACTACAAGGAAACTCTGGTCTTGGAGATAAAGCTCTGACCGAGGTTATTTTGCAAAAGAATCAATAGAAGTGATTGTGAATGATGTCCAACATCTGGTGGAAATAGGAGAAAGAGGTCTTACCCTAATCCAGCTCCGATGAGCTGGTCTAAGGATGGTCAGGTCGCACTAGGATATGAAAGGTGAGTAGGCATAGCTATTTGTAAAGGTAGAGGTATGTAACGGAGATCTAGACCCGGTGGTCGGAGCAGGCGGACTTGTGGCAGAGGATATGGCTAAATCGATGTGAAGTGTGGAAATGGAAGTAATTGGGGGGGTACTAGGAGATTCTGAAGTATTCAAGAACTTCAAGCGAGGTGAGCGACGGGGTTATGCCCTCAACTAGGCTGCAACAGGCGAAGGAGGCTTCTCGTGGCAGCGCTACAGCCATGCGATGAGCTTCGCTCGACGGACCACCAAATGGGGCTCCAAAGGATGCTTCGGACTCCTCTCACTCAGTTGGAGTTAGCTAAGAGGCAAGAAGGTGGCAAGGAACAAGCTGCTAAGCTTGGAAGGCGGAGAAGATTATCTATAGGGGGAGGTTGGGGTATAGAAAGATGGAAGATTCAACAAAACCCAAGTATGATCCGGATATGCCTAGGGATCCACGAGGATCATGGATCATTGGAGAATAATCAGGCATAAGAGTAGATGCAAATGGAGGTCTGACCCTATTGGGAAAAGGGGGAGAAAATGGGTTTGGCGAATGTAGATCGGGTCAGGTCAGCAAGAAGGTGGGGTTGATCCAGGTCAATAAACTGTCGTGGACCAATCAGAATTCAAGGTTTACAAATTAAAAGAATATAAAATATAAATTAGTAAATGATTTTAAAATAAAAAATCAATAAAATTAAAATTATTTTCTATTTTTCAAACTATTTTCTATGATTTTTATTTATTTTATTAAAAGTCTATGTAGGGTATATACAACATAGAGTAATATGTACTAGTATAATATACCTATTTATTATATGCAAGTATTTGTGTTTTATTTTTTTACAAAAAAGTGTTTTAATTTATATTTTATTTATTTACAAAATAACCTGACTATAAAATGATTTTTATTTAATTTTTATAATTTAATTAAAGATATTATATAATGTATACACTATACACACCTGTGATAATGAAATTTGAATTTTTTTTATATTGTATTTTCTAAATTTTTATTTTATTATTATTTTTTTATTAGGCTATAGACAAGTGTGAGAAAGTGTAGAATAAATATTTATTTGTTAGTATATGTATTATGTACAATATATATTGTATCCTATCTCTCTACTTATTTCCTATCAATCAGGTCAATACTTGACCTTCTCTGTGGGTTTTAAGCCCATTCGTATTTATTCTAAATAACTCCTTCTTTCTTTTTCTTTTCTCTTTATTCTTCTATTTTAGGAAAATATGTGTTAATTAAGCAATATTAATAAGGACCTGCACAATGTTAATTATTGTACTGACATATATTTATAGGTGTTTTTGCTAAAAGATAAAGCTAAATAAAAGAATAAAGATTGAGAATCATAGATTCATCATACCCATATACTTTAACTTTGCTAGTCTCTTAGCAAACACTTATTTGAAAAAGAAGTGAAAATAGGAAGAAAAGAAAAGGAACCAAAGTTGATTATTAAACTTATCTCCATTGAATTGGAGTATGGAGACCGGTCAGACCTTTGGATTGTTAGTTTGTCGGAACCTTATTGAGAAATGGGTTTAAGACTCAACATCCTACAAGTTCCACAATTTATGGTCGGGACTCCTTAACAACTAGGTTAGAACAAGTCTACATATGTGAACTCTAATGACTATGAATCTTTCCTTGTACTGTGTAAGTGATATTGAGCTCCCCAACTCAGAAATGACAAAGAAACAATCTCCCTCAAGAGGGTAACTCCAATACCCCAGTCCAACAACTCTTTCCTCAAGGAGCAAGGTATTACCATCTAAGTTCAAGTACAACCAGCTCAAGAAGAGGGGAAATAAGAGAATGGACCGTGACCAGTGTAGCGACATATCCTTTGGATCTTGACTAGTGTAGCCAAGTCTCCAGCTACAAGCTTCCATGAGATGAGGTGGTGGAATACAAATGCTTTGCTTATTCCTTATATAAATTCCAGCATACATTTTATTTTCAGTCAGGCATGTCCCCTTTTTTGGAGTTGTTCACAATTTTGCACATTTTTTGTGCATATATACAACATATCTACATGGTGGAGCATGTACATAAGGAGTTTTTCCTTCTTGAGCCAGTAGACTGCCCCTCTTTTTAAGCATTATTGCAACCCACAGACTCCTGTCTTTAGACCTCAATGCTAATAGACGAGGTTGAGGCACACATCCCTCCCTAGAGGAGAATCAGACATTCTGGCTGGTTGTACTACCCTATGCTATTCCAAGCCAAAGGATTCTTTCTCCTCTCCACCTCATCCGTGTTGAGCAATACGTAAAGTGTGTGTCCAAGTCAAGCCATTGTCTCTGAGAGTCATGGTACGTTGTTAAGTTCTCCACTTAGGCTCATCAAAATGACATGCGAATATAGCCTAGTGGACTCAAATAATTAAGTCACTATGGACCTAAAAAGTCTTAACCCAAAGTCCTATAAGGTTCCTCTAAAGTTAAGTGGATTAAGGTCTTAACCAAGCACCATTCTTAAATTTCATTCCATACTAATTTAATTTCCAACCATGATTTTGATGAATACATATGCAAGTATATACAAAAATTCTTTTTGTAGGGAATTTTCAAAAATATGCAATTTTTTATGGAAATGTAGGAAAGAAGGGAACAACTTTGCAAAATATTTTTAGAACATTTACAAATAAATTTTGCAAGAATTTATTTTCAAATATTTTTCAACAATTTTGTACTATGTACATAATTATGATACAAAAATATTTACATAATTTTCCAATCAAAAATTATTTTTCAAACATTTGTACAAAAGTAATTTTTACAAAGGTTTTTACAAAAATTTAGACGAGAAAATTTTTAAAACTATTGTGATTTTTAGTTATATCATTAACACACAAAGTATATACTAAGCTCAAACAATGTCCTCAAAATGATCAAAGTCCAATGAAAGAAGACATAACTCGTGTTGAGTATAGGGAAGTGAAAAGAGTGCTATACTGCATCGACGAGTAATAGAATCAATAGAAATCGGTCATCCCCCATACTTAGGGTCAAGTAATCCTAAGTATAGAAGTATGTACAAAAGGGGAATACTGATGAATAACATATATATCGATATTACCTCCCCTATTCTTAGGGTAAAATATCTCTAAGTATAGGTAGCGAAACAGAGGTAATAGAATCAAATGAATAATCACAAGTCTAACACCCCCTATACATAGGATAAAGTACATCTTAAGTATAACAAAATCATAAGATGAAGACAGGGTATCAGACAAAAAGAATGAATGATATAGACAAAATGGATCTATACAACTATGGAGTAAAAGTGAAAATCATGTATGAGATGTTGGTGATAATATTCAAAGAACACATCTCATACAAAATGAATGGGAGAAACATTGACAATCAGTAAATCGCGATCAAGATATGGCTTCAGGCGTTGACCGTTGACTTGAAAGGTGGTATCAGAGGACAATTCAGATATATCAATGCTACCAATGTCTTGCAACTTTCAGTCCAAGTATGGTCCCTTCCATTTACTCTTTAATTTACGTGGAAATAATCTCAACCTAGCATCAAATAGCCATACTTTCTGGTTCTTCCCAAACTGCGTATGGTTAATATGAGAATCATGCCAATTCTTTACTTTATCCTTATATTGTAGGCTACCCGAGAAGGTTGTGTCTCTCAATTCATCCAGGGCTGCAAATTCTTCTCTTCTCTGGTCTCCTACACTCTTGGGATCTATTAATAGCTCGATAACTGCCCAAAGTAACTTATGCTTGATCTCAACTAGTAAGTGGCATGGATTACGATAAACGAGTCGAAAGGGAGATGTATCCAAAGGTGTCTTGAAGGAAGTCCTTTAAGCCCATAAGATCGAGTCCAAAAGTTGTGACCAATCCTTTCGATCTTGTTGGACAGTCTTTTGCTAAATAGTCTTAATCTCCCTATTTGAAATCTCAGCAAGACTATTTGTCTGTAGATGATATGGTGTGGCAACTTTATGGTCAATGTTGAATTCATAGCAAGGGCCCCCTTACCTTGTCATTGATAAAATGAGACCCCCCCTCAGAAATAAAGACTTTAGGTACCCCAAACTGTGAAATGATATTCCACCACAAGAGTTTGCAAATAGTCTTAGCATCTGCAGCTCGAGCGAGGATGGCCTTACTCAACAACTAACATAATCAATAGCAAGCGGAACGTACTCAAATCACTGACTCTTAGGGAATGGACGCATGAAATCGATGCACCATGCGTCAAAAACTTCACAGAAGTGAATGGGTCTCATCAGCATCATATCTCTTTGTCCACAAGTACCCATCCTTTGACAGTCAGTGCTCCTCTTCACGAATTCGTCTGAATTCCTGAAGAGGGTAGGCCATCAAAGGATGGATTGGAGAACTTTATGTACTATCCATCTTCCAGAGTGATGTCCTCTTGCCTCAAGCTTGTGGCAATAGGTGAGTATGCTATCATGCTCCTCTTGAGGTATACACTGATGCCAGACATTATGCCCCCCTTCACGATAAAGCGTGGGATCCTTCCAATTGTATGATTTGGCCTTCGCGAGGAAGATCTCAAGTCGCTGACTGGGCCAACCTTGTGGAACTTTCTTAGTAACAAGATAGTTCACAATGTATGCATACCATGGAAGCGAGGTGATACCATGAATCACCTCGTCAAGAGATGTCTCTGTGTTAGGTGTGGTCTATTTTGAGTCCTCTAGATGATCAAATCGGGAGAGGTGATCCGCCACAATATTCTTAACTCTAGGTTTATCCTTAATCTTTATATCAAACTTATGGAGTAGAAGGATCCATCTGGTCAATCTGGCTTTGGTATCCTTCTTTGTCATGACGTATTGGATGGAAGCATGACCTGTGTAAATAGTCACTTTTGATCCAAAAATGTATGATTTGAACTTATCAAGAGTAAACACTACTACTAGCATCTCTTTCTCAGTATAATTTCGCTAAGTGGCATCTAAAATCCGGCTAGCATAGTGAATGACAAATGGTGCTCCATCCCTCCTTTGTCCCAACACAACCCCTATGACAAAATCAGAAGCATTCATCATGATCTTGAATGGGAGAGACCAATCAAGTGGCTAAAGGACAGGATCCTACAAAACTAATCCCTTGAGTCTCAAATGACAAAATATACTTGTCATCTACAAGGAACTCTGTGTCTTTTGCCAATAAATTAGTAAGCAGTCAGGCAATTCAATTGAAATTATGTATGAACCATCGATAGAAACTGACATGACCCAGAAAAGACCGCAACTGTCATGAATTGGACAGTGGATTGAGTTGCTTGATGATATCCACCTTGGTCGGATCGACCTCCATGACCCTACTAGAGATGATGTGACCAAGGACCGTCCCTTGAGTCATCATGAAATGACTCTTCTCCCAAGGTAAAAGAAGGTTGACCTCGATGCAGTGCTGAAGTACTCGTTCTAGGCAAACAAGACAAGCATCAAACCCATCATTGTAGACTGAAAGTCATCCATGAAGATCTCTAAACATTCTCTCACCATGTCCAAAAAGATGGAAAGAATACACCTATGGAATGTAGCCAAGGAATTACACAGATCAAAGGGCATCCGACTAAAATCATACGTTCCAAATGGACAGGTGAACGTCATTTTCTCCTGTTCTTCGGGTGTTATGGCCACCTAATTGTATCTGAATACCCATGAAGAAAATAGTAGTGACTCTTCCCAACTAACCTCTCAATAATCCAATCAATAAATGGTAGTGGAAAATGATCCTTATTGGTGTCTTGATTCAACCATCTGCAATCCACACATACCCTATAAGAACTGGGTACTAGGGTAGTTATCTCCTCTCCAGACTCGTTCATAACTATGGTGATACCTATCTTCTTGGGTACCACATGGAATATACTAACCCATTTGGAATTGAGAATGGGTTAGATAAAATCGGGGTGTCGCCACATAGATATTTCCTTCATGACTACATCTCGAAGATTTAGGTTCAGCCTCCGCTGGAACTCATGCGATGGCTTGACATCATCTTCGAGATATATCTGGTGAGAGCACAAGGCCAGACTTATCCCTTGGAGATCAGCTACAGTCTATCCTATTACCTTGCAGCTTCTTTCAAAAACTTCCATCAAATGAGGTTCTTAATCTTCAGTCTAGTCTGCTTAGATAATGACTGGGAACATATCTAGCTCACCTATAAGGAATCTACACTTCATGCTCTGCGGTAAGGTCTTCAACTCATGACAAGTGGGATCTGAAAGATCTATCCTCTGAATAGTCTGTGTGAATGCTACCAAATCTGCTTGGGAGAACTCTTGTTGAATTTGTAAGTCTGACGAAGACCTTCCTGTTGGTGTATATATCAATTGTAATGGCTTGATCTCTGCCCTAGTTCTCGGATCTGTGGGAATCAAACATGGTAATAATCGTCAATGTTCTGCTAATCGAAATCGGTGTCTGTGTCCAAGGGATCTGAATTGTAAGAAATATACTCTGCTTCACTTCCCAAATCACAATCATCGGCCTTTGAAGTGTCATGTGCCATGAGTGTGCTCTCCAAACTCTCTTCTATTGTCATTTATAACTCCATAGTGTTTGAAGGTGTGATTAGAGCTCGTGATGTTGAATCTGTCCAAACTGCGTCATCGTCGATAATCACAAAATTACACTCTCAGTAGACGTCTAGCTCTCCCTCTGTCATCTACTCTGAATCTATCGTATGCTCTAAGCAAGTTGAGCCTCTGGCTCTATTCTCCTCAATCATCTCTATTTGTATACTTTTGCTCTCGACGCGAAAGTATACCTTCCAACTATCATGTCGGATACCACCTTGGCTGTGGCCAAGAATGGTCATCCTAGAATGATGAGGGTATCGTTCACAGATTCATGGATCTCTATGTCCAACACAATGAAGTCTATGGGGAATTTCAGGCCTTGAAATCTGACAACAATGTCCTTTAATAACCCCTTTGACCTCTTAATAGATATATCAATAAACTAAAGGACTGTCCTTCTTTATTTCAGAGGGCCAAACTCGAATCGGTCAAGTAAGGTGGTCGAGAGGAGGTTAATCGAGGAGTCGCTAACTAACAGAGTACGATCGAACCACTGTTCATGGATATGGCATCTGACATAGGGAGCTCATGCATCAAGTCACCTGGCTGGAAATTAGTTCTGAATGGTGAAGCAGGTAACGCGAGTGAGCACATGTATTTCTGCATTATGATTCCTCTTCTTCCTACGATGGTGGTCTTCTCTATCAAATTCTTCTGGAATAGAGGAATGTGCTCAAGTGCCTCTTAAAGAGTCAGCTGTATATGAAATTTGTCTATCATCTGCTCGCCGAACTCTAACTGGAGCCTTTTTATTGGGAATTTCTATTTTAGGGCCCTTCCTTAAGTAGAGTGCTTGAGGGAAGAGGATAGAGGGACCCTTATCAGATGGCCGAGGGTTAGTAGTAGGTTCCTGATCATTAAATAGGATAGAATCCATAGAAAGATCATCAAGCACAATAGATGGACCCACAGGAGATGCAGAAATGTTTCCTTTATTCATATTTTTATTTTTGGAGTTTTTCCATTTTTTTATTTTTTCCAAAAATATCCTTAGGTACAAGAGGATTCAACATAACAGAAGCACTCTTGGTGTATCACTGACAACATTTGATCTTGTGGTATTAGAACTGCACTCTGGCTTGGCAACTGGAATATAGGTGGCTTCAGTACCACCGTGTGCAACTAGAGATACGATGGCTTGAGTCCCATCGTCTGGATCATCATCCTAGTCAATGACATCAGTACCGCTCCTGACCTTGTCTGGTGTCCTAGAATCTACATTGGGGTGTCACCTAGACGAGTCACCGCCTGCTGGCTTCCTACCGCACCTAAGTGTCACAAAATCAACATCAAATATAGAAGAAGTGTTATCCAAAATATCACTAGGCGGTCTCTGTAGATGGTACCTACTCATACTTCCTCTTCAGATTATTTGGGTTAGATTCATTCTGAGCGGGTTTGGCAGCCTTGCCCTTTATTATATCCCACATCTTCTGCAGGAACTCGTCCATTTCTCATCGGAAGGAGGATTTCTGATCATAGAGCAAGGGGCGAGATCATCAAGTTGGGTTCTCATAATCTGTTGCATGAGAAGCGGATGGGTTTCCTCGCTGGAAATGAGGTTGGCTCTGTTGATGGTAGTGAGGGGGAGGTTGGGAGCACTGTTGAGGTTGTTGCAGGTGCCTCCACTGTTGTAACTGATATTGGGGATGAGGACCCTACTGCTGCTGGTGGTGATGGGAGTATTGGGTTTGTTGTTGCTAGCCGCCTCGCCTTGGCTGCCCTGCCCTGCCTACTGGGAAGAAGTGCCTCCATTGGGAGTATTGGGAGTACCATATCCGTTGACTTCCATCAACATCTCCTGCTACGTGTAGAGTGGCGAGGGAAGGGCTGCCAAGGGCTGATCCAAATGATACACCAATGGTCACGATGGATCCTGGGTTGCGGTTTGTATTGGGAGTACCATATCCCGTTGACTTCCATCAACATCTCCTGCTACGTGTGGAGTGGCGAGGGAAGGGCTACCAAGGGCTGATCCAAATGATACACCACCATCTGAGTGTCTAAAGAGGGTGGTGGTGGCTGGTACTACTGGAGCGACTGGATTTGCTCTACCTGAATGAGGTTAACCTGATAATACGAGGTAGAGGGATGGTAAGTGTTGCTCCCTGGATTACTCCGTGACCTAGAACGGTGTTGAGAAGTTGTCTGTGCCTCTTGGAAACATATGATCTGGGTCTTCAGGTCACTCAATGTTTGGACCAGCTCATCAATTTTATTGAGCTTATCCATGCCCTTGCACTACTTCTTCTCAATGATTTCTATCCAGTCCAACTTCTGGATGATAATTTCCATATCAGTGGCCAAATATTCTGCTAGTGCTGCTGCTAAAGAAGATGTGGAAGAACCGACATCGACGTGTGAAATCCTATGGTATGAAATCACCTGTGAGAGAGGTTTCCCCTTAGTGTAGACATGGGTATGAGACATCACTGTGTAGTTTTTTGCCATCTCCTCATAGATGGCCCGGACTTGGTCTTCATCTTCGGAGAAGTAGGAGTCTCCACACGAGGTGTTCACTAGCCCCTACAACTCAAGTGTCAGCCCACAAAAGAAACTCTGGACAAGGTTGGGCTTGCTGATTTAGTGGTACGGACACCTTTCAATGAGCTCTCTGAAATGATCCCGGGCAAGTTGTTGAGAATGGCCCTCACTGCATTGGTCCGGTCGAGTGGATAGTACTTGTTCAAGTACTCGGTCCGTAGATGCTCCCATGTAGTGAGGACCTTCCCAATGTGCTTCAGCCAGTAGGTTTCTCTATCAACCAAGGAGAATGGGAAGGTGATCGGATTGATGGTATCCTCATCCACAAATATGTTGTGGACGGTACTGCAGATCATCACAAACTCATGTAGATGGAGATGAGGCTCTTCTGTGGCTAGACCATGGGACTTGGGAAATAGCTGGATGGTCTGGGGGTGAAGCTCAAAATTACCCAGGATAGATACTAGATGGATCCATCGATGGTGAGAGTTGCACCAGGATTGTGGTCCTGCCTCATGGTGCGTGCTGGTGTGACTAAGACTTGTGGCTCATCACGGCGTCTGTCTCCGCCCTCATCTCTTGGAATTTCTCCACCACCCGACTGGACGTGCTAGTTCCTCTCGTGCAACTCGCATCTGAGTGAACTCCCTACTCACTTCTACCAAGAACACTCCCTGGTACCGAATATGTCGCTGCATGTGTCTAGGGAAGCGAATAATGTGTTGTTGATGGTGGCATGGTCTAATACAGATGAGGATGTTTGCGGCTGCTCATCAATCATGTTCTTACTACTGGCCATCTCACCGATCTTTGCAAAGGCAAAAGACCCTAGCTCAGGTGTTGTCAAGTGAACGTATAGTTATGTAGGCCTTTCAGTCTGTACCTCGGGTGTGCAAGAAAGGTGGTCGAGGGGGAACATGGTGGAGGCAAATTTGGGTTCAAAGTGTAGGTCTGAACTCTCTGAATCCACCCTAGATGAACGGGCAAGAGTGCTGGAAAGTGGTACTGCTAGAGGTATCTTAAAAGACCTTTTGTTGATCATCGTGATGTAGGGATTTATCAATATTAGATCTACTACACGAGTAAGATGAGAAAAAAACCCCTGTTTCTCCTGCATAACGCAATGTGACAACCATAAAGGCTCAGTCGTTTATCTTGTCAAATTTTATTAGGTGATAATTCAATCTTTAAAAGCGGGTTAGCGAGCTATTAGGAGCATGATTCTCCTTGGAGACTGGCCCAGATTCCTACGACTACTTGCACCTATTTCCAACCAATATGGGTTTAAGTATGGACCATTTCTGGCTACCCATTTTGCTTGGGGGCTTTTGCGGTATCTTCTAAACTACCCACTCTACTAAGGAAGTTTGGACTGTTTACCGGCTACCCAAAAGTACTCACTAGAGAATTGCTAATCATTTTTAGAATTGATAGTCTACAGAAAGTTCAGGCATGGGTCTATCCTAGTGTGCGGATCACTCAACTCTCTGCAGAAAAATCGGACAAGGAGAGGGTTACTCTCCCCAAAATAAGAATTTTAGTAAAGTATGATTTTAGGTCAAGTTTGCTTTAGCAATCCCAGATTTTACTTAGTTGTCTCTTTTTATATCTTTTTCTGCAAAATACAACATCAAATAAATTTTCCTATTTCCTTTTTATTGAAGTCTAAGAAAATTGGGGAGGAAAACGGAAAAGCTGATACGCGATTAAACATAATGATGCGTGTAGAGATAGAAATACATAGCTTGCTCTAGCAGTCTACATGATGGATGATCCACGCATAAATTTAAAGAAATAAATAAAAATAATCTAAATGATGTACGGGGAAATCATCCCTAAGTTGAGCAACTTCTATTAGCAGGAAGAGCAGGTAGTTAACTAATCAGGGAAGAGACCTGAGTCCGGTCTTGGAAGTCGCTCGGTTCCTCCCACAACGGGTTCGGCTAACACTGTATGCGACTTTTCATGGCACGTGGTCTCTTAGCCAATTAAATTATCTTTTTCTTTATTTGACTAAGTTTAAATACGTTTTATAAGAATAGATATTCTATTGGGGTGTTTAGACCTTAGATAATTACCGAGCTCAAGCAATAAAATTCCTAAATCTAGGGGCCAAATACTGAGGAATCAAGTAGAAAATAAATGTAAAAATCATCGGAGAACTCAGTGAGAACCCCCGAGTGTAAAATAACTACTCATGCTCCTCCTCCTATGTTGGTCCGTCCAAAGTAGATATAGTCGTTCTTCGGTAGTTCCTCGCACAAAAAGCCAAGCAGAATAGTGTCAGAAAATAGTTATAATAAATAGAGACAAAAATAGACAAAAGTTGAAATCAAACTACTAAGCCATGCTCCCCCACAACGGCGCATTCTGATGAACGCTATGAGATGGAAACCCTTCATGACTATACCATCTTTGATCTTATGAGGTTGCCCAAAGGAAAGTATCCATTGACAAATTGGGTTTTTGAAGTGAAGCATGATGAAAACTTTGCTAACTTAAAATATAAATCTAGGTTAGTTATAAAAGGTTTCAACCAAAGAAAGGGAGTGGATTTTGTGGAGGTATTTTCTCCTTTGTGAAGATGTCTTCTGCCAAAGTATTTCTCAGCTTGGCAACATCTTTGACGGAAAGGTTGAATGGATATACGTGAAGACATCTTTCCTCCATAGTGACCTTGAAGAGCAAATTTATGCATTGCAACTTGAGGGCTTTGCGGTCAAAGTTAATGAAGTCAGTGTTTTCAAGTTTAAGAAAACATGAACTGTGACACACGAAGTTCAAGTCCTTTATACAGGGAGCATGGCCACTTTAAGACCGCATCACAATTGTACTTTCATGAAGAAGATTTCACCATTTTATTGATATATGCTGATGATATGTTGAATGTTGGAAACAACCGTGCAATAATTTTGAGCTTGAAAAAGGAGTTGAGCTAGTCCTTTTCAATGAAGGATCAAGACCTGCTAGCTAAATAAATTCGTCGCATGAAGATCATACGTCATAGAAAGCTAAGGAAGTTGTGCCTGTCACAAGAACAATACATTAAGAAAGTACTTCAAGATTCTTAATGGGTAAAGAAAATCCGTTAGCTTACTTTTTGGAGCACATTTATAGTTAAACTCCAAATAGTCCAAAGATAAATAAAGAGAAGAAATATACAGAGAGAATTACATATGCGTCTGCTATAGGTTGTTTGATTTATGCCATGATTTTTACAAGGCCTGATATTGCTTACAAATTAAAGATATTAAGGGATTTGTCTCAAATCCAGGGAAGGAACAGTGGTAGTAGTCAAATGGATTTTCAGATATCTTTGATGAACTAACAACTATTGTCTTTGCTTTGGGTCAGAAAACATCTTTTTTTAGCTACACGCATTCAGACATATATGTAATGCTGATGGGAGAAGGTCCATAACTAGTTACTTGTTGTCTTTAGTAGATGATGTATTTTCTTGGCAATCTCGACTTCAGAACTGTGTAGCGCTATCTACGATAGATGGAGAGTTTATTGCAGCTACTCAGGCTTTCAAGGAGTTGTTATGGATGAAGAATCTTTTAGTCAAGACAAGTTTGTTCTTTACTATGATAAATAGAGTGTCATTCATCTTGGAAAGAGCATCACTTTTCTTTCCAGATCGAATTGTATTGATGTAATTATCATAGGATACGAAATATTTTGGAAGAAAAAATAGGTTCTTGACGAAATCGACATAGATGAAAATGGAGCCAATATGACGATCGAGACCATTGTCATTTGGGAAGTTTGAATTTTGTAGTTTGCTTGTATTATTGGAGCAGATCCCATCTCATTGATTTACTAGGAGGCGATCTCCCTATAGACTGCAGGGGGGATTTGTTGGTGGTTGTCCAACCATGTTTGTTTGTTAGAGTAGGTGACCTATTACCATGTCCAAACCTGTAGCAGGTAATGGGCGGCATGTGCTACATTTCACTTTCCACCGCATGAAGTGGCCAGTAACCTGTGTGGTAGCACCTGTTTTCATTTGAGCCTTCGGTGACATGTGGGAAAGCCCACTTGGATTTTGGTTGAATGCTTCACTTATCATTCCATGCTTTGTGGGACAGAACCTAACAACACATTGAGAAAATATGGTAGTGAAAATAGTGCAGCAAGCTCGTTATGCCCTAGTTACGTTCCTGTCCTTGGTGTGCATCTATGAAGAACTTGTTTTGCCCTTTTCTCTTCATCCATTGGTTCTTGACCGACTGGAGCTTGTGCTCGAGCGTAGCAAGCTCTACAAATTAAGGTGCAATGGCTGGGTTTATTTTGAAGCAATGGCAAGGTTCATTCCATGCTTTTGCAACATATTGGTGAGACTGATTTGTTCTTTCCGATGGAGTTTGGTATCCGAGCATTTTTCTTCCACGAACACTAACAACTTTTTCGGAACCTAACGGGAAGAAATCTTTAACTAGTCCTAGTAATAAGCATGGCAATTGTCTTAAAATCAACTCCAGTTTCCAGGCTACCTGATTTGGGTGCCTCGTCACGACAATAGGAATATGATGTGCTCCAGCTTGACAGGCCACGGGTTACGGATTAGACGGGTATCCGATCCGATCCGTATGGATCGACCCTAAACCCATGAGTATCCAACAAACTATTCTGGATCGGGTACCCGACCCTGTTTGATCCAAGATATATGGAGCTCCGACCCTATGATCCACGGATACCCACGGGTCGATCCATTTGATTGTCTCTCCAACCTGGACAATAACCATGGGTTGACGGATCTTATCCATGGACTTGGCAATCTCCTTGTCCTTCTCGACTTTGAAATTGCTTGCTATTGAGATCGTTGATTGAAATCGATAATTTGGATCATGCAATATTCCAATTCGAGTGAACTTTAATTCGACTCATAGCAACAAAACAAGTATTTATTTATCCAGTGTCGATCATTTAAAATTCGAAGATAAACATATTATACTTGCTTTGAAAAGCATACACATATGAAGCCGGTTTATCGAACCACGTTTTCTTTTTTGTTATTTCAATTTTGTGTTCATCGTGATCTTTTCAATCAAAAGTTGTGCGAATATATAAGTAATGTTTGTTCACGTATAAAGGATTTATAACGTTGAATTTTTTCTTAAAATTCCCAAGTTAGAAATCACATCTCAATCATATCATGGATTGATGTGTTTTAGTGATCCGCGGGTACCCGCGGGTAACCGAGACCCGTTCATATAATTCGGGTATCCGTTATTATGGTTACCCGTTGCAATGGATCGGGTCGACCCGTCAACCCGATAACGACGGGTCGAGACGGATCACGGTTGAACGGATCGGGTACCCATCCATGCACACCCCTAGACAGGGGTAATTGAGAGTCACAGTATATGATATTCGGGCAAATTCATAATATAACAAAGACATTTGGAGCGTCCACTTGTCCATTACTATCACTGTCGGTTACAAGGTCTCACAAATGATAGACGCTCACGAATCATTCTACTTAAATCCTTACCACGGATATTGCATTCGTTGCTAATTTTGAGGGTAACATGACATCTTTTGTCACCCTCGTATCAAAAAAACACCAGAGGGTACGTCCAATACGGTGTGACGTAAAAAGAATCCATCCTATAGGCCCGTTCAGGTCATGGGTCCCAATATTTCTCCTTTTTAATACATTAAAAAATTAATTCTCTATCATCAATTTCATCAAAAAAAAATAATATATATACCATCGAATCATATAAAAATTATAAAATACTACACTTCTGCTCGATTTTTCAAACTCTAGTACAATCACAACACGATAACTTTACCATCCAAAAGGGATTAGCAGCACAGCTTCTTGTTTGTCTCCCATCAATCTCTATGTAATATTTTTTATATGATTTAAACTAAGCAAATAATATCACAACAAACTCATAATAAACACACCCCCAGTTTAATCCTTTATCAAAATACGAAAACACAAAAGGGATATTTACACCCATAACCTTGAGTAGTTTCGTAATTATCTCAGAAATCCTCGATAATCACGAATTACATCCAGAACCCTGAATAATACTTAATATTTACATGGCATAACCCTATGTCAAGTTCCATCTTATTTCTCCGTTAACTGTGACGGAAAAAGTCATTATTGACCATTTTACCCGCAGAAATATATCACATATATGTTATGATGCCATTTTGTAGATAAAAATTAATAATACCCCCTCCTCTCGGAAAGTCGCAGGCCCTCCCACTCGCCCCTGACAAGCAGCCCCCTCCGCCACGCGCCATCGCTCCTTCCCGTCCCAGCGCCTCCGCCCCCTCGTCCCCACGCCTCCGCCTCCCGCCCGGTATAAGATTGACCCCCACCCGCTTGCAAATCCCCCCTCCCCCGCCGCCTGCAAATCCCTCCCGATCCCTCCCCCCTGCAAGGTTCCTGCCGCCTGCAAATCCCTCCCGTCGCTCCCCCCTGTCACCGCGCCTCCGCCCCCCGTCCGGCATAAGCTTGACCCCCACCTGCCTGCAAATCCCTCCCGACTCCCCTCCCCCAACCCCCGCCTGCAAATCCCTCGCGTCGCTCCCCCCCCCCCCCCCAACCCCCCGTCCCCGCACCTCCGCCCCCTCGTCCCCACGCCTCCCCCCCCCCCCCCCCCCCCCCGCATCCCACCTCGCGCCTCGCATCCCACCCTGCGCCTCCGTCCCCACTCCTCCGACTGCAAATCCCACCCCTGCATCCACTGACAAGAGTCGATACTACCTCCTCCGAATCTCGCCAAGGCTCCCCTGCCTCCTCCGACAGGAGCCGATGCGCCCCCCCCCCCCAAACCCGACGTCGTCCCTCCCCTGCAAGGCCTCTCTCGAAACCTCCCCCACCTCGGCGCGGCTGTTGCAGGTCCCCTACGCCTAGAACAAAATCCGATTCTTTTTTCTTACCTTTTTTTACTTTTGATTAATTCCGTTGGATTGTGCACTGGTTAGATTAACTCACTCATGTGGTTGAATTAATGAACTAAATTAACGGAAGGTTACGAGTGTAAAACGGAGTATTTATTCAGGAGTCTGGGTGTAATTCATGATTATCGAGGGTTTTCAAGGTAATTACAAAATTCTCAGAGTTATAGGCGTAAATATCCCAACACAAAAATATGTTACCCTCTACCGGTTTAATCCACTCTAACATGCGTACCAAACGCACCGATAAAAATCCAATTAATCCACTCATAAGAAAATAGCATGGTTCCATAAGATGAACACTTGGCTTTTTCCAACAACCAAGAGCAAAGGCCGAAACATATATCCAAAAAGCATTAAAAATAATCCAGCGGCAACCAGATCAAGGGATAAAACTTGATCGAATCCTCTTCAGTTCCACAATTACTTCCCGATCAAATCACCTGCATCTGCCAATTTAAGGGAAATCTCTTCTGAACTTGAACGGCATAATAGTTTCTACTCTATACTGAACGTCAGAGAGCTGTTGGGAGATCGACTTCAAAGAAAAAAGATTCACCGTCAACTTTCTCTTCTGAAATAGGGCTTGGGATATAGCTCTTTTTTATACAAAAGAAACACCCATAACCCTGAGTAATTCCTCAATATCAATCATAACTCTGCATAATCGTGAATTACATTCAGGACCCTGAATAATTGTACCGTCTTACACCTATAACCTTCCGTTACTTTACTATGTTAACTCAACCAGATGATTGAGTTAATCTAACCAACAATCGATCTAACGGTTGAAATTTAATCTGAAGAAAATCAAGTATCTTCTCTCTCTCTCTCTCTCTCTCTCTCTCTCTAGCCAAGCCCTGCACCTATCATGGCAGCTCAACGATGGTGGAGGCTGCGGCAGGAGGGCGATCGACCTTGGGGGACGCTCGGTCACGGGCAGAGCTCCTCCAGCGATCGACCTTCGGGGACGTTCGGTCACGGGCGGAGCGTTTTCAGCACAATTTGATCCTTTGTTGCTCTCTGCTCTCGCCATCGTCCGACTGTTGCCTCGCCGTCCTCTGTTTGTATGGAACGAAGCCCTTCTGGCTACCACAAACCCCTTCTTGGTGCCTCTTGTACGGCAAGAAGCCCCTTGCTGCCGGATTCTTGTCAGACTCGTTCAAGGCAGTGCAGGATCTGACGGGCGAGGCGTCTTTTCGCTTCTTGCTCTCGGAGGTCTCGCTGTCGGAGAGGGGACAGTCGTGGCGTCGACTTGAGAAGACGGATTGGATTGGTGAAAATGTCAGATTGCCGTAGAAGAATGGAAAGCTCGGTCTGTTTCGGCAAAAGCAATGACCAGATGTGGGAGAAGAACCCACAAGCATGGAAGTAACGACCAGAATGGAGAGGGGTAGAAGAATGGAAGTACCCGCAAGAGCAATGATCAGATGTGGGAGAAGGATCTTCGGCAATCGCCTTCTCGGTCTGTTTCGGAGCTGTAGCTCGCGGAGAGGGATGGGGGGAGCAGGAGCTCAAGGGGAGCACGGGTGGGGGGGGTTCTTCGAGGACCTTCCAGCGACTGGGGGGGGGGGGACAGGAGCTCGCGGAGAGGGACGGGGGGGGAACGATGGTGGGCAGGGGGGTTGCACGCAGTCGACGTCGACAGGAGGGGGGTTCGAGCTGGCGGAGCAGGAGCTCGCTCGGGCGCGGCGGGCAGGGGGTTGCTGGCAGCCGGCATCAACTTGCTCGACGGCGGGGGTGGGGAGAGGGTGGCGGAGGGATTGCCCGGTGGGATGTATGGCCTGGAGGAGTATGTAGGGGGAGAGGAGAAGAATGGCATAATTTTGTAAATAAGAATGAATATTAGGGGTAGTATTGTATTTTTATAACGGAAACCGTCAAACATAACGCCCATCTCAAACGGAACATGACACAGGGTTATGTCATGTAAGAGTTAAGCATTACTCAGGGTGTCTCACGTAATTCGCGATTATACAGGGTTATGATTGATATTGAGGAATTACTCAGGGTTATGGGTGTAATTATCCCAATAAAAAATGCTTGCAAGCTAAAGTAAAATGGAGAATACGTTGGAAAAACTATGGTTTTCTAGCATTGTTTGTTAGGATATGTTGTTTTAAGATTGGCAAGAAAATACGATCAAAATAAGAACAAAGAAATATTAGTTTGAAAGATCCATCCTGAGAGATGGAGGTATGTCGAAAGCCGATGTCGTGAAAATAGATTCCGTCGCTCCTATGCATGAGCTTGATGGCAGCCTGGCTCCCAGATTCAATAACCTCCCAGCTGGATCATGTCTCCTGGTGCTAGCAAGAGAGCAGCGTCGAACGTCCATTGGCCCTCGTTGTCGTGAGAAAATAAACCACAAAATCCGTCTACACAAATTTGCAATGAGCGCGTAAGTGATGGAGAGCAGATAGAGGTGGAGAACAAGAAGAGTGTTGATTCTTCTTGTTGTGTGTTTTGTATGTTTGAATGGTTAAGAGTACATTCCTTTATATAGATGGAATTCCCATTAACAATATGCCAAAAGAGAGCCACTTACCTTCCATCATGGCATTAAGTTATAATGAGTTCCTATGGTCACGTTGGATGCACCCAACATTACCGAGGAGACCCGTTTAATGCCAAAAACGGCTATATGAACCTGGATACAAAAAGGACAAGGTGTTGTTCAACTGGATTTAATGAGTCTCATTTCCAAGATCATTATACTTGTGTGTATATTGAAAATTTCGTAGACTTAGAACAAATCTTGGAAAAGTAATATTTGTTTAAAATTAAACTCACACGCACGCTTACACACACTAAAGAGGTAGAGAGGTTTTGAAATACAAAGGAAATCCAACATTCCCCCACATATATCATTAATATTTTTAAAGAATAAGAAAAGAAAAAATTAAAGAATGATAAAGAAAGAAAAAATTAAACTAAAAATAAAATACGATTGAACCAGGTCTTTCAGCATAGGTGGCTTATGGTTTTGAACCTTGCCTAGCAATGATTCATCTACATCTGGAGAGACATGGTGAACTATGTCTTGAACTGGACTCTCTTATTTGGATTTCAATAAATCATGCATGCATAGATGAGGGAACGAGGATGTTCATATCAGTGTGCGCATTATGATCTTCGTAATAATATGTTTCATGAGTGCTCTAACGAGAATACCCAACTCACATAAACCCCGACCTAGGTTTACACTCACATAGTAGGAATCTTCAAGGGTGTATTGTTCGGTCCTACACCCTGTCATATATGGCTTGACTCCATTCAAAGAAGAACTCTTTCTCTACCAAGATAGCATCGAAGCACTATGCGCCATAGGGATAGGTCAGGAGTAAAACTACTATGTTAGTGTTTCCATCAAACACTAACACGGCTTAGTTGTCCCTTTGAACCATTCCTCGTGAGATCTTCAATTTTGGATTGGTTAGGTTACCACTATGGTGTTCAACTAATGGGTAAAAGACCCATCACCCTCGACGCACTGAGTACTAGCTTTCTAGCTAGACCTTTTGTGAGAGGATCAACAATATCCTCTACAGATTTCACAAATTGTAGAGATATTACACCTTGTGTAATGAAGTCTCTCATCTCTTCATACCTTAATCTCATGAAACATTTTCCAAGATTACCCTTAGATTATTTAACTTTATTTATGGTAGATCTACTATCACGTTGAATAGAGAAGGAGGAAACAGCTTTGAAATGACGTGTAGATCTATTAAAAGATTTCTTAACCAATCTGCCTGACGACAAACTAAATACAAAGCTATAAATTCAGCCCTCCATTGTGAATCTTTATCCAAGAGTTTGTTTGGAGGATTTCTAAGAAACTAAAACGTCACCAAGATGAAACACATAACCACTAGTAGATTTTGTTTCATCAGAGTCTGCAATCCAATTTGCATCTGTATAGCCTTCCAATACAGTTGGAAAACCAGTGTATTGAAGATTGTATTCCACAATATCCTTAAAGTATCTAAAAACACTGACCAAAGCCTTCCAATGATTAGCATTAGGACAACTAGTGTATCTATTCAACCTACTGATGGCATAAGCTATATCAGGTTTAGAATAGTTAGCTAGATACATTAAGCTTCTTATGACTTGAGCATATCTAGACCGATCTACAGGATTACCAGTACGTGCCTTAAGATGTAGGGGAGGATCATATGGAGTACTAACAGGAACACTATGGTACATATAAAGTCTATGTAATACCATTTCTACATAGTGAGACTGGTTTAGCATATAGCCAGAAGTAGATCTACTCAATTTTTTACCAAGTATAACATCAACTATTCCTAAATCTTTCATATCAAAGTTTTTATCAAGAAAGGATTTAGTCTCAGAGATGATAGTTGAATTTGATCCAAATATTAAGATGTCATCAACATACAAGCACATGATTACAGTACCATTCTCAGAGGTCTTAGAATAATCGCATCTATCAGATTCATTAGTAGTGAAGGCAACTGATAAAATAGTTCTATCAAATTTATCATTCCACTAGTTAGGTGCTTGTTTCAGAACATATAAAGATTCTACTAATCTACAAACCTTGTGTTCTTGTCTAGGGACTACGAACCCTTCAAGTTGATCCATATAAATTTCTTCCTCATGGTCGCCGTTTGGGAAAGCAATCTTAACATCAATTTGATGGATTTCAAGATTGTGAATTGCAGCTAAGGCGACAAGAACACAGATAGAGATAATTTTTATTGCAGAAGCATAGGTGTCAAAGTAATCAGTACCTTCTTTCTGTTGGTATCCTTCGTCTACAAGTCTAGACTTAAACTTATCTAAGGAACCATCTTCCCGCAACCTTTTTCTGAAAATCCACTTACATCAAATAGTCTTGTACCCAGGGGTAGATCGGTCAGGATACAAGTGTGGTTGTTCATTATAGATTATATTTCATTGGCAATTACTACCTTCCAGAAACTATGATCTATTTATTTCATAGCTTCATCACAGGTCTAGGGATCTTCTTCTACTAAGAGACTATAGAAGTCAGGACCAAAGTTCTTAGCCACTCTAGTCCTTTTACCTCGACCTATGTCATTAGGGGTCTGAACCGCTTGTTGGTTTAAGGGTCCTGCTTCTTCAATAATTTACGGTGTATCTTGAGAAGATTCAAGGATTTCATAATTTGAAGTTCCTTCACCAACTTATTTAGGAGAGAAGATTTGAGAGGAAAGATGTTTTCATAATACACTCCATCTACGGATCTGATCTCTAGTATAAAATTGATCATAGTTTCTTGGATATCAGATCTTATAACAAAGAAATATATTAGAATTACTATTTTCTATATATCATATGAAAACATAGTCCATAGTCTTAGGACCTAACTTCCTCTTCTTATTTTCAGGAATCTTAACTTTGGCCAAGCATCCCCATACTTTAAGGTATTTTAGAACTGATTTCTTGTTTAACGAAAGTTCATAATGAGTTTAATCTATGTGTTTGAAAGGGATGCGGTTAAGCACATAGTTTGCGGTTAAGAGTGCCTTCCACTACAATCGTTGGTTAAGACCAGATTCAGCTAACTTGGCGTTGACCATATCGATAAGTGTTCTATTCTTCCTTTCAAACATACCATTAGACTGAGGGTTATAAGGGGTAGTGGTTTCATGTATAAGGTCATGTTCCTTACAGAATTGATTTAATTCATTTGAAGTATTCTCACCCCTCTATCGGATCTAATCCTTTTTATGTTCTTATGAGTTTGGTTTTCTACTTGGGTTTTGTAGACTTTAAACTTTTCTATTTGCTCATCTTTAGATCTTAGCAAATAAATATAACAGTACTTTGAAAAGTCATCTATAAATGTCACAAAGTTGCGCATGCTATCATGAGTGAGAACATGGTTCAGGTCACATACATCAGTATGAACTAGTTCAAGTAGTATAGAGTTTCTTTATATTGATCTAAAGGGTTTCTTAGGTAATTTAGCTTGCACACAAATTTGACATCTTTCATTATTCGTTGTGTCAGTTTTAAGAATTAAGTCTATGTGAACTATACACTTCATTGCATTTTTGTTCACGTATCCTAAGCGTTCATGCCAAAGATTAGATGACACGATAGTAGAAAGAGTTCCAATGCAATTCTCACTAATATGTGAAGAATCATACAAGACTCAACACTAAGCTTGATAAGACCGCTACAAATATAGCCACCACCTATAAAAGATCCAAAATGAGAGATTACAACTTTATTTCTCTAACTTAATAAGGAATAACCAGAAGACATAACTAGGACTTCACTAATAAAGTTCTTCTTAAATTCAGGAATATGTAAGACATCATGTAGTTTCAAGACTTTCCTGATGTGAGCATCAAATCCTCACGTCTTTAGCCTACGATGTGTTTCACGGAGACATCATCACCCCATGATATGATACGACTACTATCGACCTGATAGGTGGAAAAAGAAGAGCGATCATAACATATGTGAGATACGGATCCAGAATCTAACCACCAACTATCAGGGGAGGCTTAACTATTAATGGGAATAGTAGAGTTAATTTCTAACCTTTCAGAAGTGCTGTCCCCCCCGCAGAAATCATATTGACTACAGCATTCTTAGGAGGCTGCTTCTTTTGTACCTTGCGGTTCTTGCATACGTCTGCAAGGTGACTGGGCTTGCCACAGGCGTAGCAGAGATGTTGGCCCCTAGAATCAATGTTATTACTGATCAGGTTGCTTGCCTTTCTTAAAAGATTGTTTGGATTTGGGGCAGAATTTATGGGGTTTCTTTTTGGAGTTGACATGGTCTACCATATTATTATGAGGGTTGTATTTAAAGTCTTTTGCTTTGTGATGATCTTCAATTTGAAGAGACTTTACAAGGGATGACATGTTCATCTTATCTTATCTATGACGGAGAGATTTAGCGAAGAAGAAAGTTTTTCGATTATACCGACTACTTGCACATTTTCCTCGAGGATATAGCCACTAGTAATAGACGTAGAGACAATATTTTGGTATTCAAGAACTTGTGCAAATACATGCTTGTTCTCTACCATCTTATAGTCAAGCCACTGATACAGGCATATTGTTCTAATCTCGTATCTTGCATACCAAATTTATCATCTAAAGCTTTTCAAAGTTCGAGAGCAGTAGGGTGCATATGGTATATGTCATAAAGCTCATTTGATAAATCAGAGAGAATCCTACCATGATAAATGTAATCTATCTCTTTAAGAATTTTTGGATGAGACGAGATAACTAAAGATAGTGGATCACTGTAAGTGGTGCCTATTGAGAATAGGACAGAGTTAACATGATTAACGGGAGTGACAAGAGTTTTGGGCTCCTCAGAGGATTTGAGATATGATCTCAATATCCAAGTCATTATACGTGGAACAATACAATCGCCATGTCCTTATCTCTAAGTATCTACGGAGAAAGCGCATTATCCTTGAAGAGTTCAGGATAATTTCATTGTTGATATAAGTATTTGAGCACTGAGAAATGGATAATTAAATGTGATTTAATTATCATGAATAACATGAATTTGATTCATATTATAAGGAGAGTTATCTTAGATAATTAAATATGATTTGATTATCAAAGATGTGAATAATATGAATGTGATTCATATTATTTGGGCACATGAGAATAGAGATCCAAGATGATTAAATGTGACTTAATTATCATGGATATGAATAATGTGGATAGCAATATCCATATTAGTCATATAAATTATTAATGTGATTTATAATATATAATAGAGAGCTATTTGTAATTTACATTTTTTAATTAAATGTTGATGTGAATTGGATTCACATTGGACAATTAATTGAAAATGTATTTCACATTTTATTTTGCGTGTGAATGTGATTCACAATTTTCCAATGGCAAGATTGCAATATTCACAAAATAATTATGAGTTATTTTTGTAGAATAATTTACAACAAGTGTTGTTGTAAATCTTGGAGATTTCCATGGAATAATGTAATCTCATGAGATCTCATGAGATTACATGAGATTGCCACCATATCCCATATTATGGAAGGAGGCAATCTTCATTCCATAAATCTCCATGCTTGATTGATTTAATTTGAGAATAAATCATATTGATTTATCAATATATATTTAATATATATTAATTAATTGTTGTTGGTTTTTTACCAACAAAATATTGGCCATTAAAAGAAACACTAATCAATGTAAGCCATTGGATTTATTTTGTTCGATGGATTGAGATCCATGGATTCCAAAATATTATAAAAGAAGAGGCACCCCTTTCTCTTCTTGGTTACAACAACACAATGAGAACATAAGTCTCTTTCTCTCTTTCTCTCTACATGTCCACACTCTCTCTCTCATGTGGTCGTCTACCATGGATGCACTAGAGAGATTCTTCATCACCGCAGCGTCGTCGTTATGCTGCCTGATCGGTTTCTCGTAGATCTCCATCTACTTTGACGTGCCTTGCTCATGAAGAAGACGTCGTATCTCGTTTGTCGAGATCAGGAGATCCGTGACTTGGATTATCAACATGGATTGCGAGAAGCACACGTCTCATCCACGCGCTCGCAAGCGTCTCCTTCGTCGGATCAGACTTGAGACAGGAGGTCTCTTCGTTTAGAGACTCGATCACAACCATGCTTTAAGAGGTAATCCTATTACTTGTTTCTGGTTTAGATGAAATGATTCGATAAGCATTCTTGGATCATGTGGTTTCGTCACATGAAAAAAATTTAATTTCTATTGCATCGAACAACTAGTGCGACTAGTCACTCCCGATCGCATACGATGCGATTCTCACGCTTCCGTGACGCACTCAAGGATCTCACCATATCCTTCAGACGGGTGGTGTGAAGGTTTCCCGGCAGGCTTTTTTTTCGGTGTCATTGTTATAATATTCAGATGACATGGTGATATTCTTAGGGGGCTCGGAGGAAATGGACAGAAGGACCAGGCAACTGGTAGATATCTTCAGCAATATCTCATGTCTCAACGTAAATAAAAACAAATTGGTTGTCATTCAGTTCGAGATGGATGAGGGGGAGAGCAGCACTAGAGCGGCATGTCTTGCTTGCCCCTTGGGGGAATTACCCATTACTTACCCGGAGCTCCCTTTAGTGGCAGGCAGACTCAAGAAGGCGGATTGAGATGAGGTTCTCAAAAAGATTGACCAGAGATTGGCGGGTTGGAAGGCAGTTATGCCTTCAAAGGGCTGGAAATTGACTCTTTTGAAGCATGTTCTGTCGGCAATACCAGTTTTTTTCTTCTCAACACGAATAATGCCAGCAAGGGTAAGGATAAAGATAGAGGTAATGATGAGAAGGTTCTTCTGGTCGGATGGAAGGCAGCAAAAGTATGGGATTTACCTAGTACGGTGGGAGGAGATCATGTAGAGGAAGTGCAAGGGAGGTCTGGGTGTTAGAGATATTAGCAGTATGAATAAAGCTCTTCTGGCAAAGTTGGTGGTGCAGATCTGGGGAAGCAATGAGAGTTTGGCCATTATGTTGCTTCACAACATTTATGGAGTTAGGGGCTCGCTGGAGGCGATGAGAATGCGCTTTGAGTCCTCGCTTTGGAGTGGTGTTCGTAACATCCTTCCAACAATGCGGCAGAGGATGGTGCCTAAGGTGGTGTCCGGTGAGGATTTTCAGTTCTGGCAGGATGACTGGACTGGTGACGGGATCCTTTGTTCTAGATTCCCTAGGCTCTTTGCTTTGGCAACTGACAAGGGTTCTTTTGTGGCTCATGCTTGCGAATCTGGTTCTTGGAACCCTCAGTTCATACATGATGTCCCAGAACGGAGATTGGAGGATTTTGGTCAGATTGCGGGCAGCGTTTCCCTCTCCTACTTGTATCTCACAAGGGAAGGATCATTTCCTTTGGGAGGGGAGCAGATTCTCGGTGAAGAAGGGATACGAGATGTTCAGGGGGCCGGATTCCATGGATCCGGATTTTATTCAGGATATGAAGATAATTTGGGCAAGCAAGATCCCAATCAAAGTGAAGGTCTTCCTCTGGTGCCTCAGGAAGGGTAGGGTTTGTGACAAATCGAGAAGGAGCAGGTTGTTTGGGATCGCAGACACAAGCTGTGACAGATGTGGTGAGCAAATTGAGGACGCGGAACACTTATTCTTCATGTGCCCCTTTTCGGAACACTTATTCTCATAGAGGCGCGTCCGATTTCTGGATATTGGTGAGGTCAGTAGGGGGAACTCGACGGAAGATTGTGCTCTGACGTTTGCGACGTTATGGGCCATCTGGGGGAAAGAAATGATTTAGTCTTTAATAATCAAAGATTTTATTCAAAAAATGTAATAGCCTTGTACCTTTCCCTTTACCTTTTCTGGTATGCAAGATAATGTATTTCTTTGATCTAATATTAATATAACCTTTTTGCGGTGGGTCCCACCTTGAGACTTCACCCTCTTTCTTCTAAAAAAATGTAGGCATAATCACAAATTATCGAATGTTCAAATGTAATTTTAAAAGCATACATGGGCTTTGTGTAAAACACACCTTTATGGGAAAGGGTAGCTTACGCCATGGAGTGCATGCAACTTCACTAAACCCACTTTTTATTATTTTTTAGTGTTTTGAGAAATGAGATTTTGAAGGTTTTACATCACGATATATCACGATAATGTCATTCCAAATTTAGCTTAATTCGAGATCTCAATCCCATTAAGGAGTATGTGTCCATCGACAAACAGAACATTGTGTGCCATTATGTTTTCAATCTCCCAAGTCCTAATGTGAACACAATCATGCACTAATAAAAAATCAACGGCTATGGTAAAATAAATCCAACATCGATGGATGGGTTAAATAACTCCAAGTGACCTAAAATTTTTAGGTGATTTTACACCATGAACTCTATAAATATGTTAGTTACCTTTTCCACCGTGTATTCTTAATTATCACATAATCCCTACAAACTTTTAATTCTTATACCACGATCCATGTGGTTAACTCGCATACATTTGTCGTTAATTATGGATGGAATTCGTAAAAAAAAATCGCTGTAACCTTGTTATTTACCAAATTTACAATAGAAATAACATTCTCGTCCATTTTCCCCTATCTCCTTCCTTCTCAAATCCGGTATTCTTCTTATTTTCATCTGAAACCCACAAATGGACCCAATCTACAGTCACCATCATCTCGACCTTTCTGTTCCTCTACAATTCTTCTCTTTCTCCTCCACACCCACAGTCATCTCCTGCCAAATTTTGGTCGGAGTATTACACTCCTTCCCTCACCCACACATAGCAGCGCCATACCCTTTCTTGAGCAGAAACCCACTCCTACACCTCGCTTCCTCTGGCCTTCCACTAGCCGAAGCTCATCTATTGCTGGGATTCTCTGCACGGAATCACCACATCATGCCCTATTGAGCAGAGAGAATCATATATGTTTTGGACAACTTTCTCTCCTCGACCGATCCTCTTCGGTTGGTCTCCATCTCCAGAGCAAAGCTGGGAGCTTCGAAGTGAGGTACTGCTCCTAGAGTAGCCCTTTTTGTTTGTAGGCGAAGCATAACGAACGAGCATAACACTTCTGAGCACATCAACCTCACGTGTACCCATCAACAAGCAGCACGACAGCACCAGCTTGCAGGTCTCTACGGGAGTTGTGGAGCTCCTTCGGTGGACCTCGCTCCGTGCTTCATCTTCAACGAGCACCATCGGAGCAAAGTAGACATCCTTCTTCCGCATTCGAGAGCCCTTCTCAGCAACAACAACCCATCTAACGTCGAGGACTCGGCACGCATTGCTCCGGCATCGTAGTCGGCGTTGGGTTTCCAGGGAAGGAAGAGGAGAGAAGCCCGGAAGGAGAGAGAGAGAGGGAAGAAAAATCCACCCTTAATTTTAGTAATTTAATTAACTCAACTAACTCAAGTTGACTCAAGAAGAGTGGAATTAACAGCAAGATTTGTGTTGTCGAATAAAGCAAGTTGATGGAGATTAGGTGATAATTACAAAAAAAATATATACTTTGAAGAAGGTAATTGACAAAATTTATATGGTTCGTCGTGTAAAAATCCTTTAGTGTTAGTATAAATCAAGATCAATGGATTTGATTTATATTTTGATTAAAAAAACATTTTTTATCTATGGGAACACTTTACTTGTGTGTAGAGAGAGAGAACGCTTTTCAATTAACCATGGGCTCATTGGGCTCCTTGAGTCCAATAAGTATTACACTCAAAATGATAGAAACACTAGTGAAAATGAGGGTGCAACAGTCCCAATGAACTTATGGCTCATTGGAAACAAACACACATGCACATAGGCATGCACACGTTTAGTTCGACATATATGCTTGTTCTGGAGCATGGTGAATTTGGCAATTTCTGTTTCTGGGGCTATCTTAATCATAACATCTATTGAGATATTAAGGCTGCTTTTCAGACAATCCTGAACAGTAAGATATTATCAGCTCTATTTTTGTTTTGCTGGTTCTTTTCCTTGCTCATGAGCATCATAATTATTTTGCAGGTTCTTGCCATTAAGGCTACTTTTCAGACAAACCAGAACAATCTTTTTTTATTTGTGCTGTCTGCAATCGCCGAAGCATAGTGAATTTGGCATTTTCCGTTTCTGGAGCTGTCTTAATTATAACTGCTATTACCCTAATACAATCTCCACAGAAATATGGTATTAATAATATTTAAAGTCGAGTAAATGTTTTACTACTGTTGAAGTCAAAGGATGTTCTGAGATTACGTCCACGGTAGGCGTGGGCATTAGGTCAGGTCGGACCTACCCCTTTACATTTGTATACAAGCTTATTTAGTCCATGAAATATTAGGCCCATGTTTGCCCAAGTTCATTTAATTTCGGGTCAGCTTAACCCACTTATAGTCGAGCTTGGATTCATTTTAGAAACTTGAGCCCACACATTTTTACCCACAAACTTATTAAGTAATGTAGAAATGAAATTCAATTTCCTTTAAAACAGTTGATTGATTAATGTATTTAATTAATTAATTTTAAAATGCAAAATGTTATGACTACAAGCCCATAATGTTGCCAATTATCCATCATTGATTTACCAATCAGTGTACTATCCTGAAGTAGAAATCTAATCATTACATTATATATGAGCAATTATCTACCATATATGTTGTGTTGTCAATATGCATAAATTTTGAATTTTGTATATGTATTAGGCTACTACTATTGTTATTATTCGGACATGAGTATGTGTTATATATGGTATTACATTTATGAAAAACATAAATGATATTCAGGCCAAATCAGGCTTGCAAAAAATTCAATATACAAGCCCCAAGCCCATTTCGTTGCAGACTAGGATTGGATTGTTTTGGACAATTCTTAACAAATACAAAACATGACATATTACAACGAAACTGTCGGGAGACGGACAACAAGTTGCGTCGTCAATCTCTTTTGGATGGCAAATCCAATTCTTCGGAACACAAGCTGTGCTGCCAATACCTTTTGGAATGAAGTTCTTGTTGGACATGCGAGCCTACGACGAGCAATTATGCAATAAATGTTATTGCGAATATCATTCCCTGATCTGAAATGAAGAATGAATAATTTGCATAATAGCTCCCTTAGTACAATTAGGGTTATGTACCATGACCATCTTAATAATCATACAGCTGTTGATTCAACTATGGAATCATAGAGGCTGGTGCTTAGATGAATATCTAAAGAGTTAGATTGAGGACTCATCAAACACCATCAAATGATTGCTAAGAGATGATCTCCAGCCTGAGTAGGAGATGGTAATCCGTATCTCTAAAGGCTGATATCTGACCGATCTCTTGATGCAGGTCCTCTGCATAGGAATAGAGATTCGGAGGTGTCAGGTTATTTAGGTCAAATAGTTGACTAAACGAGATCGAGATAACCAAAGTCCTATATCGTATGCTATCACGATACAGGCACGCATCCTCTGACCGGAGACATATGTGTTACTATATGTCCGAGTATGTACATTTGGCAGACCAATAGGTTGATGACCTAACCAAGATCTATACACCGGCGCGCTGGTGTGCATATAAGGGCATATGGGTAATACGATCTCTCAAAGGGATCATACAGGTTCAGTTACTGAACCGGAAGATATGAGCTCACTCATGAGATATTGGGAAGAATCAAATTCCATGCGCATGGCCGTCTCGCTTTGGAAGCTTTGCCGAATTTGTAGGTTTGGTATATACTTTTGGAAAGTATATGATCAAGACCTAGGTATGATATATGCTTTTGGAAAGTATATGATCGATACCGACTCCCAATGATCGAATGAGAAACTTGCTGATAAAACCATGAAGTAGACAGTATAAAGTTGATCCAATACTTCGGGTTTATTCTGGGTCTTCCAGTATGCAGGATGTACATATATTGGGAATACCTGAGGGTGATGTGATCATAAACGATTGTATAACCATGACGCTTACATTCTTAGGGAGTGATGAAACGGGTCTGGATTTTAGTGACTCCTCTCGGTAGAGAAGTAATCTGATCTTAGTCCAAATGATGGACATTGATCTGAATATGATTCAAATGCAATGAGAAGATTAGATTTGCGGTCTTGATTTAATCAAGCATCTATGGGAGGTCCGCGATCTGGATATGAGATATGATCTCAATATCCAAGTCACTATACGTGGAACAATACAATCGCCCTGTCCTTATCTCCAAGTATCTGAGGGGAGAGATCGCATTATTCTTGAATGGTTCGAGAATAATTCCATAAGATCTAAGCAATGAAGAAACAATGATTAAATGTGATTTAATCATCTTGATGTGTGAAGAAATTATCCAATATAATTAAATGTGATTTAATTATTATGGATAAGAATAATAAGGATAGAAATATTCAATTATTCATGATATATTATAAATGTAATTTATAATGTATTAGAGAGAGCTAATTATAATTTATATGTGTCGATTAATTATTATGTGTATTGGATACACATTGTGTAATTAATTGACAATGTTAATTAGATGTTGTATTGGGTTGTGAATATGATTCACAATTTTTCATGGCAAGATTGCAATATTCTCAAATATAATTGTGACTTATTTCTGAAGAATAAAATACAACAAAATTTGTTGCAAATAAATAAAGAAGAAATTCAAGGGGACATGCAATCTCATGGAAATCCATGAGATTGCTCTCGACTTGGAATGAGGTGGGCGGCACCCTATTCCTATATGGAATGGGTGGCCGCCACCTATAGATTGTACATGGAGATGTAATCTGAAGGATATTGTGAATCCTCAAGCGCATCACGGAAGCGTGTCGATCGCATCGTATGCAAACGGAGCAACTAGTCGCACTAGTTGCTAGATGCAGCGGAAATTAAAATTTTTAACTTTAAAGATGAAACTACATGATCACGAGAACACTTCTCGGATCGTTTCATCAAACCACAAAGTACAAGAAATACCTCTTGAAGCGTGGTTGTGATCGCGAGATCCCAAAGTAGAGATCCTCCTATCTTAAGTCCGACCCACGGAGAATGCGCTTGCAGGCACGATGATGAGTCGCGTCCTTCCCGCAATCTTTTGACGAAGATCCAAGCGTCGAGGCGTAGAAAAAATGATCTCCTTCCTAATACACAAAGTGGACGGCCACTTGAATATTAGGGAGACCCCATGAGAATGAGAGAGAGAGAGAGAGAGTAGAGTTCTTCAACTCAAGAATGTTGTTGTTGTTCCTTGGAAAGGCTACCCTAGCCCTCCTTTTATACTAGTTTAGGATCCAATGGATCTCAATCCATGGGACACATGGATCCAAGGGCTATGCTTGGTCCATGCTAAATCAATGGCTATGATTGTTGTTGGTTAAAACTAACAACATTAATTTAAATTAAAAAATGTTGCAACATTATCAACATAATTTAATTTAACATTAAGTAATTAAGAGATAATGTGATAAATAAAAATGGAGTCAAACAACCTCCCTAAAATTGGGGGGCGTCACCCATGAACAATTCATGGGTGACGCCACATATGAATGGTGGTCAAATTTGGCTCCTTTTTATTTATCTTATTATTCCTTAATTAATTTTGTACTCATAAAAATATTCACCAAATTAATTTCCAATTAATTTGTGAATATTTCAATCATGCCATTGAATATTATGTGAATCATATTCACAACCCAAACTAGTTAGTAGATTGCATTTCCAATTAATTAATAAATGTGAATCTAATCCACATTATTAATCAACAAATGCTATTCACATAAATTCTCTCTCTTATATATGTATATTATAAATCATATTTATAATACACATGTATCATGGATAGTGTTATCCACATTCTCTTAATCCTTGATAATTAAATCCCATTTAATTATCTTAGACAATCATTTTGACAATATGAATTATATTCATATTAAGCTTGATAATTAAATCTCATTTAATCATCAAGTCCTTGCTTGGATATTTCATCAAAAGAATTATTCTTGAACCCTTTCATGAATAATGTGCTTTCTCCGCAGATACTTGGAGATAAGGACAGGGCGATTGTATTATTCCACGTATAGTGACTTGGATATTGAGATCTTATCTCAAATCCAGATCTTACGAACCTCCCACAGATGCTTGATTAAATCAAGACCGTAAATCTAATCTTCTCATTGAATCTGAATCTCATTCAGACCAATGTCCAAAACTTGGACTAAGATCAGATCACTTCTCTACTGGAAGGAGTCACTAAAATCCAGACATGTTTCATCACTCCCTCGGAATGGAAGCGTCATGGATATACAATCGTTTATGATCACATCACCCTCAGGTAATCCCAATACCTGTACATCCTGCATACTGGAAGACCCATGGTCAACCCGAAGATCAAGATCTATTTTACACTGTCTTCTTCAGGGTTTGATCACTAAGTTTCTCATTTGATCATTGGGATTTGGTATCGATCATATGCTTTCCAAAAGCATATATCATACCTAGGTCTTGATCATATACTTTCCAAAAGTATATATCAAACCTACAAATTCAGTCAAGCTTCCAAAGCGAGACGACCGTGCACGGAATTTGATTCTTCCCAATATCTCATGAGTGAGCTCATGTCTTCCGATTCAGTAATGAACCTGTATGATCCCTTTGAGAGATCGTATTACTCATATGCCCTTACATGCACACCAGCGCGCCGGTGTATAGACCTTGGTTAGGTCATCAACCTATTGGTCTGCCAAATGTACACACTCAGACATATAGTAACACATCTGTCTCCGATCAGAGGATGCGTGCCTATGCTGTGACAGCATTCAACATAGGACATAGGTTATCTCGATCTCGTTAAGTCAACCCATTGACCTAACTAATCTGACACCTCCAAATCTCTATTCCTATGCAGAGGACCTACATCAAGAGGTCGGTCAGATATCAACCTATGTGAGAAATGATTGCCATCTCCTACTCAGGCTGGAGATCACATCTTAACAATCATTTGACGGTGCTTGATGAGTCCTCAATCTAACTCTTTAGATATTCATCCAAGCACCAGCCTCTATGATTCAATAATTGAATCAACAGCTGTATGATCATTAAGATAGCCATGGTACATAACCCTAATTGTACAGAGGGACCTATTATGCAAATTATTTATTCTTCATTTCAGATCAGGGAATGATATTCGCAATAACATTTATTGCATAATGGCTCGCCGTGGGCTCACATGTCCAACAATCTCCCACTAGCCCGAAGAGCCATTAATGTGCTAATCATTTAAACCCACACTCATATGACAATCATAGGCTATTTAGAAATAGCTAGGTAAGCTGATCAGTCACTCTGTTCCCAAAAGACTATGCCAAGTCCTTTTACGGTACTTGTATATCCCTAGGTAACAGTGCTCGCATCCAATGCGAATGTTGCATCTTATGCAACCAATACTCAATCTAGTCAAAGCACTTATAGTGTCCTTGACACTATTGCTCAATTATTATAACCAGTATTTTCATAATCCTTATAAGAATACCCTTATTTCGGGACTCTCAAGGTATCCACAGTTAAGACCTTTTAGATCTCTATCTATAAAGTCTTAAGCTCTTGAAGATAAGACTTAGAGATCACTATCTCTAAAGCCTTGTCATCTTTGAAGATATCGTTATTACTGCAATCAAGTGTTTTCTCTCAATAGTAGGATTAGCAACACTATGCTACTCCCACTGAATGGCAGATATCTGGCTTTTCTACACATTTAGCATACACTTAGCTTCTCGTAACTGATGCAGAGGTGCAAGCAGTTCTAGCATTCACTTCGTCAACTCTTTGAGGTGCTATCCCTTTAGATAGGTCAATGCCAAATCTCAAGGGAAGGAAGCCTTTCTTGGAATTTCCAAGAATGGAACATATCCAAGGTGTACTACTTGTGTGACAGTCCCAATACCCTCTTTTCTTTGCTTCTGAACAACTTCAGAACTAAGATCCAAGAGGCATCTTTGAGATCATATCTCAAGGTATGGAATAGCCAGAATATAAAACACTTATTATGATCCTTATATCATTCCAAATGATTAGGATATTATCTACATTTGGCATGATGAACACAATGGCACTCCCACTAAGCTTCACATGGTACATCAAGATTCTATTTGAAATCATAACATTTATAATTTCATCAAATCTTATGTTCCAACTACAAGAAGCTTATTTGAGTCCATAGATGGAGTTCTTTAGCTTTCACACCTTACTTTCCCCAAACATGAAGCCCTGGGGCTACTTCATATCCTCAGAGAGGTATTCTTAGAGGAATGCAATCTTGAATTACATCCTGAAGATGCAATAGTCAAGTTGTGTAGCTAAGGTTAGCAATATTCTGATGATTTTAAGAATGGTTACCGAAGAGCAAGTCTCATTGCAAGCAATGTCTTCTCTTCCGATGTGTAGCTCATGGCTACGAACCGTGCTTTGAAGGTCTCTACCTTCTCATCAGGTTCCCTCTTCTCTTGAAGATCCATTTACACCTTAACGGGTCTTACCCTTATAGGTGGATCCTCTAGGGTCCATATACACCACTTGTATATGAAGTCTACTTTAGACTTTATTGCTAATATCCATCTTTCCACGTCATGATCCTCAGGAGCTTCATCACATGAAGTCCGATCATTGTCAGACTCAACTAACACATGGAATACATCCTCAAACTTATTTGAAGAGGTATTAGTGCTTCATCTTTAATTATCCCTTTTAGTTTCCGATTTCAGGAGCCTCATTGTCATTTCAAGATTAAATGAGTTCCTTCACTTCATTTTCATCTTGATTCTCAAGAGTCTCAATCCTCCAATAATTACATTCTCAGAGATGAGATCTTTTAAGAATCTCAAGGTCATAAAGTAGGTATCCAATACCATGCTTTATTTTCCTAATGAAGTAGCACTCTCAAGTGCTAGATTCCAGCTTACATCCATGGAACCTTATTAAGGATATATATTGTAGTCTCTACTACACATATATACCTGGAAACTAAGGGATAATTATGCTAAAATTCATCATTGATCAAATCATGTCACACATGATCCAATTGTATCTCCCTACAACTCCATTGAGTTTAGGTGTATCAGGAGGAGTGAGATAGAAATGATATTCATATCTCCATAAGGTATTCTTTGAATTTTATCTAATAGGTACAAGCTACCTAGGTTAGATCAAATTCATTTCATCTTTCTTCAAATTTTGATTCTAAACCAAAATTGTGAAATCTTTGAACATTTCAAAGGTTTCTCAGGTGAAGAGAAGAAATCTCATATCATACATAATCATCAATAGATATCACATATCCATAATGTTTACTATGATATAGATGATCTTCATACATCAATATGTATGAGATCTTGAATACCTCGACATCTAACACCATTCCCAGAGAAGGGTGTATTGGACATTTTACTTTGGATACAATATTCATAGGGATTTTTACCCGGCAGACCCTGTAATCTTTTGCAATTACCGCTACGACCTTCGAAACATTGTAATTCCTCCCTTACCCCCATAAACTTGTTAACCTTTACCCTGCAGACCCCGTGGTTAATCTCCATCCATTTAACCGTTAAAGTTAACCAGATTCCGTTATCTTGTTTCACATTTTACCCATTTTATTCATCAAATTTACTAAAAGTGCCACTTCCTCTTCAGGTCGAAGCCCCTGGAGCCACGCTGCGTCAAACCCCCCCTTCCGGGACGCCGTCTCACCTGCTCGAGCCCCCCGCAGCAGCCAACCGCTCGAAGCTCCCCTGGCCCGCCTCTGCCCCATGCTTGGCACCCCCCGCCACGCCGCGTCGCTTCCCCAGATCGAGCCCCCCACCCCTCGACTCCCCTGCTCGAGCCCCCCCCCCCCCCCCCCCCCGCCACCCGCGCCTCCCCAAGCTCCAGCCACCCAACCGCCTCCCCAGGCCCCCCACCTCGCGGGTCCCCTGCTCGAACCCGCGCCTCCCCAGGCTCCCCGCCACCCGCACATCCTCAGGCTCCCCCGCTACCCGCGTTACCTCCCCAGGCCCTCGCCACCCGCGCCGCCTCCCCAGCGCCGTGCCACCCGCTCGAGCCCCCGTTACCCGCGCCCACCCGCGCTGCCTGCTCAGGCTCCCACCACCCGCGCCGCCTCCCCAATGCCCCCCTCCCTAGGCTCCCCGCCAACTGCGCCTCCCCAGACTCCCCCGCCACCCGCGCCGCCTCCCCAGGCCCCCGCCACCCACACCTCCCCAGGCCCCCCAACCACCTGCGCCTCCCCAACCCACGGGTCCCCTACTCGAACACCCCCCTCCCTCCACTCCGACCATCGCCTCAGGTCGGAGCCCCCTAGCCCCGCCACGTCCCCTGCTCGAGCCCTCCCCTAGCCCCGCCTCCCTGCTCCAGCTGCCCGTCCGGTTTTTTTTGGGTTAATTCTACCCGTTCGATCGTAGTTGGTTAGATTAACCCATTCTTAACGCAAGGAAGGTAACTTCAGATGTGTCAATTTAACGGTAGGGTTTAGAGGGTAAGACGGAGCAAGTTTACAAGGGCGAGGGAGGAATTACGATGTTTCGAAGGTCGTAGCGGTAATTGCAAAAGATTATAGGGTCTGCCGGGTAAAAATTCCATATTCATAAGTATGTAAGATTTGAAATTTTAGACATTCTAAAGTTTCATATCTTACTAGTCTATTGATCAAATCAATAAACAAATGTCCAAGGCTTGATGCCAGATCATTGTCAAATGATCTTCATCCTCCTATTGATCTTATAAGGTTTGGTTTTCAGTATTAGAAATCTTAATGAACCATTCATTAATTTTCTACTTTTGTGGAGTCCACTAGATGTTAGATTACCATCTGAAATATTTCCATCATAACTTTTTATGAAAGTTCTATCTCAGAGTTCATGTTTATTTCCAACATTTGGAAACAAACAATGGGGTATTCTAATATCTAGGTCATAGAGACATTCTCTAAGACTAAGGGCTCTCCCACTAAGAATATGAAGTCTATCTATCCAACAGAGATTGCTGCAACAATTACAGCAATATCCCTGTAGATGACTACTAAATCTTAAGATCAAGTTTCTAATCTTCTAATATATATATATATATATGCAACTAATTGCAAATGTCATTAGAAGATTGGGATACAATTGTCAGACTTTATCTTATGAAATAAGAAAGTCATAGTCAATGATTATATGTAGATTAATCTGATGCTCTATCTGAGTCATTCACTAAGGATTTTAAACAGACTTGATAGTCATATTATCAACACATCAACTTATTGCAGTATTGGCATTCATCCAACTCTTTGGATGTCATATGGAAGTTACAGAAGTAGGTCAACTCTTTGACTTTCCTTCTTACACGGGTCCGACCCATGCTTCCACTGTGCTCTCTTCATCTATAAACAACCATTGTTCAAGACAAAGAATCTCATATGTTGAATTCAAAAGAATTCAATGTAAGAGCATTTCAACATTTATACATGCTTCATTAAATTCATACAATATGAATATCATGAAGCTTCATGAATGACTTGAGTATAGATAGTAGAATGATGACATTCATCATATCTACATACATCTTAACTCTTAGAGACTTAGGTTCAGGTAGGTATTCAAACATTTTGAATACATCATCTCTTTAGAGCCACCACTCTGCATAATGCAGAGAACCATGTCATTCATGATTAAATGTCTAGATCACATATGTATGCCAAAATATCTTCTTTTATTTTATAAGGATTGTTCGACAATTACGATCACCATCGACATGTCACTTCTAAAGTACATTCGATGAAAGATCAAGAACATAGAGACATACAAACCCTAAGGTGATGTCTTATTGTCTTATTTAATTGTCATTCCTCATTATGTTGAGGAAACATGCACATTGCAACCACATACATTATGTGTCCAATTGCAAGTACAATATCTGGATCATGAGTCCAATCCAAGATATTTTACTGGTTATCATTGAGTATAACATTGAGTGGGTTTAAAGAAGGATTATCTGAAATAAGAAATTTGCATAAGGGTATATAATATATATATATATATATGTTTTACTTTGATTTAGGAATTTTTATATCAAAGTTGTCTTACCCTGTCAACATTGAAAGTTCATTCCCTTAATCACTTTCAATGTAAGAGATATACTTACCATTATATCTCAAGCAAGATCTGGGATCTCCTTCCTTATCTTTGTTGCATCCCAATAATATGAGAACCTACAACTCAGATAAAAAGAAGCGGGAACACATTCCGCCTTGCAAGTCCAACTTGCATCTCCCAATTCGGTCTTTAACACCCGGGCCCACCACCCCTAAGATGATGTTGACCCGTCATTAATTGAACCAACAGGCTTAATACTCGCTATACGCAATCCAATATCGCCCCAATAATATGAGGACCCGATATTGGGGTCACTACGTATACGGCCTTACTCTTTCGAGAAGCAAAGAACCCGATCCAATTAAATCATATATAGGATCTGTCACTTCGGACAGGCGTCTCCTATACACAACAACTGGCGACGGAATCCTTTGCCTTGACGGGAGACCATGGATGTCACTTATGTGATCCTCCACCTCATATTCAAATTGTAATTAATTATCGTGAATCATATTCACATAATTAATTCTTCCAAGGGAAATACACATCTATTCATAATAGAGTGTTTATTGGATATAATTAATTTAATCATATTAAATTAATCATTAATCCAATCATCAATCAACAAACATGTCTTTTACTTGAATAGTAGGTATATTCTCAAAGTACGTATTATTCGAATTTTAATAATTAGAAAAATACACATTGACTTTCTCCGACATTATACAGTCCCTACCCGCTGTCATGGCCAGTACCGACGAGAGTGGGACGGACCACATACGTTGCAACCCGCGACCCCAATGCTCTCCGACTAGGCACCACATCCGCCTCGGGAAAGGATAATACCAGATAGATCATCATGTACTTTGAGATGCTCATCGGTTTTTCAACTGAAATTATACCATATAATATACATCAAAACAATTTTTGATTATATTATAAGGAGATTTGCTAGACAAATCCCCAATCCTATTCAAGCAAGAGGGTTTTCATGTAAAAGTTGCCCTACTACTATTGTAGGATAAACTATGATTTTCATGAAATCAATGTTTGTTGATGAACCAATGATCAAGATCTAATATCTCATCATTGTGGTTTAGGCAAGTGTCATTCAATGAAATAATTATATCTTTAAATATTTCACAAATATTTATCACTAATTATTCCAGAAAAATAACAATTAATTTTCATCATGATAATTGAATGACATATCACTAGGTTCAAGATCAAAATTGTTAATTTCCAGCAGTGACCCCCAATCACTAAAATTAACTTATCTTGATCAATTTAAATCCAAAAAATGCAAACTCAGTTTCCCAAGATTGCCTATTTGATTTATTAAAGAACGCAAGTGATAATTCACGCATTTCGAGGCGGATTAAAACCGTAATTATCTCATTAATCACGTTCAAATCCGCAGTTCCCGCATCAGTGAATATAGTCATATTCAAAAAGCCATATCTTGAGCAAATGAAGTCCAAATTTAGTAAACTCAAGTCCTATGGTTTCCTTGTTTAATGGGGAACAAAATCCAATTGAAAATTTTGCGTTTAAACATTTTAAACAGAGCCGAAAAATTCAATTTTACAGAGGTGCGAAAAATTGAAATGCAGTAAAATTTCGCAACCCTTTCAAGAACCAAATCGTCTAAGGTCTATGGATCATATCCAAAACCATATTCAACATTGCTCTGATACCACTTGAAGGATATTGTGAATCCTCAAGCGCATCATGGAAGCTTGTCGATCGCATCGTATGCAAACGGAGCAACTAGTCGCACTAGTTGCTAGATGCAGCGGAAATTAAAATTTTCAACTTTAAAGATGAAACCACATGATAACGAGAACACTTCTCGGATCGTTTCATCAAACCACAAAGTACAAGAAATACCTCTTGATGCGTGGTTGTGATCGCGAGATCCCAAAGTAGAGATCCTCCTATCTTAAGTCCGACCCTCGGAAAATGCGCTTGCAGGCACGATGATGAGTCGCGTCCTTCCCGCAATCTTTTGACGAAGATCCAAGCATCGAGGCATAGAAAAAATGATCTCCTTCCTAATACACAAAGTGGACGGCCACTTGAATATTAGGGAGACCCCACGAGAATGAGAGAGAGAGAGAGTAGAGTTCTTCAACTCAAGAATGTTGTTGTAGTTCCTTGGAAAGGCTACTCTAGCCCTCCTTTTATACTAGTTTAGGATTCAATGGATCTCAATCCATGGGACACATGGATCCAAGGGCTATGCTTGGTCCATGCTAAATCAATGGCTATGATTGTTGTTGGTTAAAACCAACAACATTAATTTAAATTAAAAAATGTTGCAACATTATCAACATAATTTAATTTAATATTAAGTAATTAAGAGATAATGTGATAAATAAAATGGAGTCAAACAACTTCCCTAAAATTGGGGGGCGTCACCCATGAACAATTCATGGGTGACGCCACGTATGAATGGTGGTCAATTTTGGCTCCTTTTTATTTATCTTATTATTCCTTAATTAATTTTGTATTCACAAAAATATTCACCAAATTAATTTCCAATTAATTTGTGAATATTTCAATCATGCCATTGAATATTATGTGAATCATATTCACAACCCAAACTAGTTAGTAGATTGCATTTCCAATTAATTAATAAATGTGAATCTAATCCACATTATTAATCAACAAATGCTATTCACATAAATTCTCTCTTATATATGTATATTATAAATCATATTTATAATACACATGTATCATGGATAGTGTTATCCACATTCTCTTAATCCTTGATAATTAAATCCCATTTAATTATCTTAGACAATCATTTTGACAATATGAATTATATTCATATTAAGCTTGATAATTAAATCTCATTTAATCATCAAGTCCTTGCTTGGATATTTCATCAAAAGAATTATTCTTGAACCCTTTCATGAATAATGTGCTTTCTCCGCAGATACTTGGAGATAAGGACAGGGCGATTGTATTATTCCACGTATAGTGACTTGGATATTGAGATCTTATCTCAAATCCAGATCTTACGAACCTCCCACAGATGCTTGATTAAATCAAGACCGCAAATCTAATCTTCTCATTGAATCTGAATCTCATTCAGACCAATGTCCAAAACATGGACTAAGATCAGATCACTTCTCTACTGGAAGGAGTCACTAAAATCCAGACCGGTTTCATCACTCCCTCGCAATGGAAGCGTCATGGATATACAATCGTTTATGATCACATCACCCTCAGGTAATCCCAATACCTGTACATCCTGCATACTGGAAGACCCATGGTCAATCCGAAGATCAAGATCTATTTTACACTGTCTTCTTCAGGGTTTGATCACTAAGTTTCTCATTTGATCATTGGGATTTGGTATCGATCATATGCTTTCCAAAAGCATATATCATACCTAGGTCTTGATCATATACTTTCCAAAAGTATATATCAAACCTACAAATTCAGTCAAGCTTCCAAAGCGAGACGACCGTGCACGGAATTTGATTCTTCCCAATATCTCATGAGTGAGCTCATGTCTTCCGATTCAGTAATGAACCTGTATGATCCCTTTGAGAGATCGTATTACTCATGTGCCCTTACATGCACACCAACGCGCCGGTGTATAGACCTTGGTTAGGTCATCGACCTATTGGTCTGCCAAATGTACACACTCAGACATATAGCAACACATCTGTCTCCGGTCAGAGGATGCGTGCCTATGCTGTGACAGCATTCAACATAGGACTTAGGTTATCTCGATCTCGTTAAGTCAACCCATTGACCTAACTAATCTGACACCTCCGAATCTCTATTCCTATGCAGAGGACCTACATCAAGAGGTCGGTCAGATATCAGCCTATGTGAGAAAGGATTGCCATCTCCTACTCAGGCTGGAGATCACATCTTAACAATCATTTGACGGTGCTTGATGAGTCCTCAATCTAACTCTTTAGATATTCATCCAAGCACCGGCCTCTATGATTCAATAATTGAATCAACAGTTGTATGATCATTAAGATAGCCATGGTACATAACCCTAATTGTACAGAGGGACCTATTATGCAAATTATTTATTCTTTATTTCAGATCAGGGAATGATATTCGCAATAACATTTATTGCATAATGGCTCGCTATGGGCTCACATGTCCAACATAATCTCCATGTATATTCTCTCCTTATTTATTGGTTTAATTTAGGATTGATTTATATTTGATTTTGTCAAATATATTTTAATCTAAATTTGTTGATTTCACCAACAACAATCTTGACCATTGGATTGACATAAATCAATCTCATCCATTGATTTTATATGACACATGGATTGAGATCCATGGATCCCAAAACCCTATAAATAGAGAGGCATACCATGCTCTCTATTTACATGCAATTTTGGAGCTCTCTCTCTCTCTCTCTCTCTTTCTTGGTACACGTCAACCCTCTCTCTCTCTAATTGGTGGTCGACCACCAAACCCTCGAGGAGAGGTTCGTCGACGATCTCGTCACCGCATCGTCGCTTCGACGTTCTTCGGTTCTCCGTCTTCTTGGAGTGCTACACTCACGAAGAAGACGTTCGATCTCGTACGATGATATCAGGAGCAACCATGCTTGGATCATCTCCTTGTATTGCAAGAACAACGCGGTTCATCCCCGTGCTCGCAAGCGGTCTCACCGACGATCGGACTTGAGACAGGAGGTCTCTTCTCTTAGAGACTTGATCAACCACGCTTCAAGAGGTATTCCGTATACTTGTTGTGGTTATAGATGAAACGATTCAAGAAGTGTTCTTGGATCATGTGGTTTCATCATACGAAATTTTTTTTCAATTCCGCTGCACCGAACGACTAGTACGACTAGTCCTTCCTCGTCGTATCCGATACGACGATAAAGCTTCCGTGATGCGCTTAAAGATAATTCCATATCCTTCAAGTGATATAGAGCTAGGTCGACAGGTTTCAAATATGATTCGAAAACCGAAGACGACTTGGGTTCGTTACGGTCGCGTAAGTTTTATCGCATTTGATTTCGCAGATCTGTTTAGTAAACAATTTAGGCCATGTTTAAAATGTTTAAGCACGAAGTATTTCCTTGGATTTTGTTTCTTATTAAATAAGGAAACCATAGGATCTGAGTTTGCGTAAATCGGATTTTGTATGCTCGAGATATGGTTGTTTTAATGGACATGTATGCACTGTTGCGGGAACTGTAGATCTTAACTGATTAAAGAGTTAATTACTATTTTGATCCGCCTCAAAATGCGTTAAACATCATTTGACTTCTGTCCTAAATCAAGTTAGAAATCTTTGAAAATTGAGTTTGTCTAATTTGGATTTAAATTGATTGAGATATGTTAATTTTAGTGAGTAGGGGTCACTACTGAAATTACAGTCCTAATCTAGAATCAAGTGATTGTCAATTAGTGAAATTAATTGTTAATTTTGTGAAATAATCATGAAAAATATTTGTAAAATATTGGAAGATGATTATTTACACAATTGATTTGGCCTCAACCAATTAATTGATTAGATTTGATTTAAATCTTAATTGGAAACACAATCATCAAACTTGATGCTTGAATAGTGGTTGTCATTTAATCAATTAGTGAAATTTAATTATTTAATTTCATACATTAATTATGCATAAATATTTGTGAAATATTTGATGATAATTATTCCCTTAAATGCCATTGCCTTAAGCAATAATTGATTAGATGTGATCTAGATCACTAATTGGTTACATGATCTACATGATTAACATTCCAACAAACATGTTGCTTGAATATGACTTGGGATTTGTTTAGCAAATCTCATTATAATGTTAATTAAAAATTATTTTGATTATTATTATATGGTATAATTTCGGTTGAAGAACCGATGATCATCTCAAGTACAAAGTGATTTATTTTGCATTATCCTTTCTCGAGGTGGATATGGTGTCTACTCGGAGAGCATTGGGGTTGCGGGTTGCAACGTATGCGATCCGTCCCACTCTCGTTGGTACTGGCCATGACAGCGGGTAGGGGAATTATAATGCTTAAGAAATCATGATTTATTTCTAATTATTAAAAATTCGAAATAATACATATTTGAGATAATACCATAATTCAAGTAACAATAAAAATGTTTGTTGGATATTAATTGGATCATTAATTTAATATGATTAGATTGATTGGAATCCAATTAAAATTAAAACACTCTATTATGAATAGAGATGTTATTTCCCTTGGAAGAATTAATCATAATGAATATGATTCATAGTGATTAATTAGAATTTGAATTTGATATGAAGGATCATATAAGTGACATCCATGGTCTCCCGTCAAGGCGAAGGGTTCCATCACCAGGATTTGTATATGGGAGACGCATGTCCGAAGTGACAGCTCCTGCATGCAAGCGCATCTGGATCGGGCTCTTTGCTTCTCGAAAGAGTAAGGTCGTATGCGTAGTGATCCCAATATCGGATCCTCATATTATTGGGGTGATATTGGATTGCGCATAGCGAGTACTATGCATGTTTATGGTTGGTTCAATTAATGACGGATCAACATCGCCTTAGGGGTGGTGGGCCCGGGTGTTAAAGACCAAATTGGGAAATGTAAGTTGGACTTGCAAGGCGGAATGTGTTCCCGCTTCTTTTTATCTAGGTTGCATATTCTCATATTATTGGGATGTAACAAAGATAAGGAAGGAGATCCCAGATCTTGCTGAGATATAATGGTAAGTATATCTCTTACATTGAAAGTGACTAAGGGAATGAACTTTCAGTGTTGACAAGGCAAGACAACTTTGATAAAAAATTCCTAAATCAAAGTAAAATGTGTATATATATTTATATAAATTTATGCAAATTTCTTATTTCAGATAATTCTTCATTAAACCCACTCAATGTTATACTCAATAATAACCAGTAAAATATCATGGATTGGATTCATGATCCAGATATTGTGCTTACAGTTGGACACATAATGTATGTGGTTGCAACGTGCAAGTTTCCTCATAATATTGAGGAATGACAATTAAATAGATAATAGGACTACAACCCTAGGGTTTGTATGTCTCTATAGTCTTGATCTCTCATCGGATGTACTTTGGAAGTGACATGTCGATGATGATCGCAATTGTCAAATAATCCTTATAAAATTAATGAAGATATTCTGCCATACGTATGTGCTCTTGACATTTATCATGAATGAGATGGTTCATTGCATCATGCAGAATGGTGGCTCTATAAGAGATGATGTATTCAAATTGTTTGAGTACCTACCTGAACCTATGTTTTAAGAGTTTAGATGGATGTAGATGATGAGTGTCATCATTCTACTATCTATACTCTAGTCATTCATGAAGCTTCATAATATTCATATTGTATGAATTTAATGAAGCATGTATAAATGTTGAAATGATCTTACATTGAGTTCTTTTGAATTTAATGTAAGAGATCCTTAGTCTTAAGCAATGGTTGCTCATAGATAAAGGGAGCACAGTGGAAGCATGGGTTAGACCCAAGTAAGAAGTATAGTCAAAGAGTTGACTGTACCTCTGTGACTTCCATATGACATACAAAGAGTACGACTATCAAGTCTGTCTAGAATCCTTAGAGAAGGACTCGGATGGAGCATCAGAATAACCTACATAAATAATTGATATTGACTAACTTATTGAATAAAATAAAGTATAATAATTGTATCTCAATCTTCTAACAACATTTACAATGGGTTGCATATGTTTTAGAAGACTGGAAAAAATTGATCTCAAGGTTTATAGTTATCCAGATGGACATTGATACAATTGTTGCAACAATTTCCATTGGATCACTAGACTTTATAATTTCAATGGGAGAGCCCTTAGTCTTAGAGAATGTCTCTATGACCTAGACATTAGAATACACTCATTGTTTGTTTCTAAATGTCGGAAATAAACATGAATTCTGGAATGGACCTATCATAAAGAGTTATGATGAAGATATTTCAGAAAATAATCTAAAATCTAGTGGACTCCACTAAATTAGAAAATTAATGAATGGTTCTTTAACATTTCTAAATGCTGAAATTGAACCTTAAGATAAATAGGAGGATGAAGATCATTTGACAATGATCGAGCATCAAGCCTTGGATTTTTGTCTATTGATTTGATCAATAGACCAGTAAGAGATGAAACTTTAGAATGTCTAAAATTTAAAAACTTACATACTTATGAATATTGTATTCAAAGAAAAATATCCAATACACCCTTCTTTGGGAAAGGTGTAAGATGTCAAGGTATTCACGATCTCATACATATTGATGTATGTGAATCATCTATATCATAGTAAACATAATGGATATATGACATCTGTTGATGATTATGTATGATATAAGATTTCTTCCTTTTTGAAATCTTTGAAATGTTCAAAGATTTCATTATTTTGGTTTGGAACCAAAGTCTGAAGGAAGATGGAAATGAATTTGGTCTAATCTAGGTAATCAGTACCTATTAGATGAATTCATAAGATACCTTATGGAGAAAGGAATATCAGTCCTATCTCACTCCTCCTAATGAACCTAAACTCAATAGAGTTTTAGGGAGATATAATTGGATCCTGTGTAACATGATTCGATCAATGATGAATTTTTAGCATAAATACCTCTTAGTATCCAGGTATGTATGTAGTAGAGACTACATATAATTCCATGCAAGTAAGCTGGAATTGAGCACTCGAGAGTGCTGCTTCATTAGGAAAATAAAGGATGGTATTGGATACCTACTTTATGACCTTGAGATTCTTAAAATAACTCATCTCTGAGAATGTGATTCTTAGAGGATTGAGACTCTTGAGAATCAAGATGAAAATGAAGTGTAGGAACTCATTTAATCTTGAGAAGATAATGAGGCTTCTGAAATTGGAAACTAAAAGGAAAATTGAAGATGAAACACTAATACCTCTTCAAATGAGTTTGAGGATGGATTCCATGTGTTAGAGAAATCTGACAATGATCGAACTTCATGTGATGAAGCTTCTGAAGATCATAGCATGGATAGATGGATGTTAGCAATAAAAGTCTAATGTAGACTTCATATACAAGTGTTGTATATGGACCCTCGAGGATCCAACTATATGGGTAAGACTTGTAAAGGTGTAAATGGATCTTCAAGAGAAAAGAAACCTAATGAGAAGGTAGAGATCTTTAAAGCACCGTTCGTAGCCATGAGCTACACACTGGAAGAGAAGACTTTGCTTGCGATGAGACTTGCTCTTCGGTGACCATGCTTAAAACCATTTTCTAACCTTAGCTACACAACTTGACTATTGCATCTTCAAGATGTAAGTCAATATTGCATTCCTCTACGAATACCTCTTTGAGGATATACACATGAAGTAGCCCCAGAACTTCATGGTTGAGGAAAGCAAAGTGTGCAAGCTAAGGAATCCATCTATGGACTCAAATAAGCTTCTTGAATTTGGACCAAAAGATTTGATGAAATTATAAATGTTATGATTTCAGACAGAATCTTGATGAGCCATGTGAAGCTTAGTGGGAGTGCCTTTTGTGTTCATCGTGCTAAATGTAGATGATATCCTAATCATTTAAAATGATATAAGGATAATAATATGTTTTATAGATTGGCTATTCCATATCTTGAAATATGATTTCAAAGATACCTCTTAGATCTTAGTTCTGAAGTTGTTCAGGAGCAAAGAGAAGAGGGTATTGGGACTGTCACATTAATAGTACATCTTGGACATATTCCATTTTATGGAAAAAATTCCAAGAAAGGCTTCCATCCCTTAAGATATGGTACTGACCTATCTAAGGGGACAACACCTCAAAGAGTTGAGGAAGTGAATGCTAGAACTACTTGCCCTTGGGCATCAGTTCTGAGAAGCCGGGTGTATACTAGATGTGTACAAAAGCCAGATGGCTGCCATGCAGTGGGAGTGGTAAACTGTTACTAATCCTACTATGGAAATAAAACTCTTGGTTGCAGTAATAATAAAATCTTCATAGATGACAAGAGTTTTGAGATAATGATCTCAAAGTCTTATCTTCAAAAGCTTAAGACTTTATAGATAGAGATCTAAAAGGTATTAACTGTGGATACCTTAAGAGATAATGATCTCCATGAATAAAGGTATTATGATAAGGATTTATGGAAATACTGGTTATGATAATTATTAAGCAATAGTGTCAAGGACACTATAATAGCCTTAACAAAATTGAGTATTGGTTGCATGAGATGCAACATTCGCATTAGATGCGAACACTGTTACTGGGGATATGCAAGTGCCGTAAAAGGACTTGGCGTAGTCTCGCGGGAACAGAGTGACTGATTAGCTTACCTAGCTATTTTCTAAATAGCCTATTATTGTCACTTGAGTGCGGGTTTAAATGACTAGCCCATTAATGACTCTTTGGGCTAGTGGGAGAATTGTTGGACATGCGATCCCACGGCAAGCCATTATGCAATAAATGTTATTGCGAATATCATTCCCCGATCTGAAGTGAAGAATGAATAATTTGAATAATACATCCCTTAGTACAATTAGGGTTATGTAGCATGGTCATCTTAATAATCATACAGCAGTTGATTCAACTATTGAATCATAGAGGATTGTGCTTAGATGAATATCTAAAGAGTTAGATTGAGGACTCATCAAGCACCGTCAAATGATTGCTAAGAGATGATCTCCAGCCTGAGTAGGAGATGGCAATCCTTATCTCTAAAGGCTGATATCTGACCGACCTCTTGATGCAGGTCCTCTGCATAGGAATAGAGATTCGGAGGTGTCAGGTTATTAGGTCAAATAGTTGACTTAACGAGATCGAGATAACGAAAGTCATATATCGTATGCTGTCACGATACAGGCACGCATCCTCTGACCGGAGACAGATGTGTTACTATATGTCTGAGTATATAAATTTGGCAGACCAATAGGTTGATGACCTAACCAAGGTCTATACATCGGCGCGCTGGTGTGCATATAAGGGCATATGAGTAATACGGTCTCTCAAAGGGATCATACAGGTTCAGTTACTGAACCGGAAGACATGAGCTCACTCATGAGATATTGGGAAGAATCAAATTCCATGCGCATGGTCATCTCGCTTTGGAATCTTGACCGAATTTGTAGGTTTGGTATATACTTTTGGAAAGTATATGATCATGACCTGGGTATGATATATGCTTTTGGAAAGTATATGACCGATACCGACTCCTAATGATCGAATGAGAAACTTGCTGATAAAATCATGAAGTAGAAAGTATAAAGTTGATCCAATACTTCGGGTTTATTCTGGGTCTTCCGGTATGCAGGATGTATAGGTATTGGAAATACCTGACGGTGGTGTGATTAAAACGATTGTATAACCATGACACTTCCATTCCTAGGGAGTGATGAAACGGGTCTGGATTTTAGTGACTCCTCTCGGTAGAGAAGTAATCTGATCTTAGTCCAGATGATGGACATTGATCTGAATATGATTCAGATGCAATGAGAAGATTAGATTTGCGATCTTGATTTAATCAATCATCTATGGGAGGCCCGTGATCTGGATATGAGATATGATCTCAATATCCAAGTCACTATACGTGGAACAATACAATCGCCATGTCCTTATCTCCAAGTATCTGAGGAGAGATCGCATTATTCTTGAATGGTTCGAGAATAATTCCATAAGATCTAAGCAATGAAGAAACAATGATTAAATGTGATTTAATCATCTTGATGTGTGAAGAAATTATCCAATATAATTAAATGTGATTTAATTATTATGGATAAGAATAATGAGGATAGAAATATTCAATTATTCATGATATATTATAAATGTGATTTATAGTGTATTAGAGAGAGCTAATTATAATTTATATGTGTCGATTAATTATTATGTGTATTGGATACACATTGTGTAATTAATTGACAATGTAAATTATATGTTGTTTTGGGTTGTGAATATGATTCACAATTTTTTCATGGCAAGATTGCAATATTCTCAAATATAATTGTGAATTATTTTGAAGAATAAAACCCAACAAAATTTGTTGCAAATAAATAAAGGAGAAATTCAAGGAGACATGCAATCTCATGGGAATCCATGAGATTGCTCTCAACTTGGAATGAGGTGGGCGACACCCTATTCCTATATGGAATGGGTGGCCGTCACCTATAGATTGTACATGGAGATGTAATACCCTTGTATATTCTCTCCTTATTTATTAGTTTAATTTAAGATTGATTTATATTTGATTTTATCAAATATATTTTAATCTAAATTTGTTGGTTTCACCAACAACAATCTTGACTATTGGATTGACATAAATCAATCTCATCCATTGATTTTATATGACACAGGGATTGAGATCCATGGATCCCAAAACCCTATAAATAGAGAGGCATACCATGCTCTCTATTTACATGCAATTTTGGAGCGCTCTCTCTCTCTCTCTCTCTCTTTCTTGGTACACGTCAACCCTCTCTCCTCTAATTGGTGGCCGACCACCAAACCCTAGAGGAGAGGTTCGTCGACTCTCTCGTCACCGCATCGTCACTTCGACGTTCTTCGGTTCTCCATCTTCTTGGAGTGCTACACTCATGAAGAAGACGTTCTATCTCGTGCGATGAGATCAGGAGCAACCATGCTTGGATCATCTTCTTGGATTGCGAGAACAACGCGGTTCATCCGCGCGCTCGCAAGTGGTCTCACCGACGATCGGACTTGAGACAGGAGGTCTCTTCTCTTAGAGACTTGATCAACCACGCTTCAAGAGGTATTCCTCATAGTTGTTGTGGTTATAGATGAAACAATTCAAGAAGTGTTCTTGGATCATGCGGTTTCATCATACGAAAATTTTTTTCAATTCCGCTACACCGAACGACTAGTACGACTAGTCCTTCTTCATCGTATCCGATACGACGATAACGCTTTCGTGATGCGCTTAAGGATAATTCCATATCCTTCAATTGGTATCACAGCTAGGTCGACAGGTTTCGAATATGATTCGAAAACCGAGGACAACTTGGATTCGTTAAGGTCGCGAAAGTTTTATCGCATTTGATTTCGCATATCTGTTTAGTAAACAATTTAGGCCATGTTTAAAATGTTTAAGCACGAATTATTTACTTGGATTTTGTTCCTCATTAAATAAGGAAACCATAGGATCTGAGTTTGCGTAAATCGGATTTTGTATGCTCGCGATATGGTTGTTTTAATGGACATGTATGCACTGTTGCGGGAACTGTAGATCCTAACATGATTAAAGAGTTAATTACAGTTTTGATCTGCCTCAAAATGCGTGAAACATCATTTGTCTTCTGTCCTAAATCAAGTTAGAAATCTTTTAAAATTGAGTTTGTCTAATTTGGATTTAAATTGATTGAAATATGTTAATTTTAGTGAGTATGGGTCACTACGGAAATTACAGTCCTAATCTAGAATCAAGTGATTGTCAATTAGTGAAATTAATTGTTAATTTTGTGAAATAATCATGAAAAATATTTGTAAAATATTGGAAGATGATTATTTACATAATTGACTTGGCCTCAACCAATTAATTGATTAGATTTGATTTAAATCTTAATTGGAAACACAATCATCAAACTTGATGCCTGAATAGTGATTGTCATTTAATCAATTAGTGAAATTAAATTATTTAATTTCGTACATTAATTATGCATAAATATTTGTGAAATATTTGATGATAATTATTCTCTTAAATGACATTGTCTTAACCAATAATTGATTAGATGTGATCTAGATCACTAATTGGTTACATGATCTACATGATCAACATTCCAACAAACATGTTGCTTGAATATGACTTGGGATTTGTTTAGAAAATCTCATTATAATGTTAATAAAAATTGTTTTAATTATTATTATATGGTATAATTTCGGTTGAAGAACCGATGATCATCTCAAGTACAAAGTAATTTATTTTGCATTATCCTTTCCCGAGGTGGATATGATGTCTAGTCGGAGAGCATTGGGGTTGCGGGTTGCAACGTATGTGATCCATCCCACTCTCGTTGGTATTGGCCATGACAACGGGTAAGGTTAGTATAATGCTTAAGAAATCATGATGTATTTGTAATTATTAAAAATTCGAAATAATACGTATTTGAGATAATACCATAATTCAAGTAACAATAAAAATGTTTGTTGGATATTAATTGGATCATTAATTTAATATGATTAGATTGATTGGAATCCAATTAAAATTAAAACACTCTATTATGAATAGAGATGTTATTTCCCTTGGAAGAATTAATCATAATGAATATGATTCATAGTGATTAATTAGAATTTGAATTTGATATGGAGGATCACATAAGTGATATCCATGGTCTCCCGTCAAGGCGAAGGGTTCCGTCGCTAGGGATTGTATATGGGAGACGCCTGTCCGAAGTGACAGCTCCTGTATGCAAGTGCATCTGGATCGGGCTCTTTGCTTCTCGAAAGAGTAAGGTTGTATGCGTAGTGACCCCAATATCGGATCCTCATATTATTGGGGTGATATTGGATTGCGCATAGCGAGTACTATTCCTGTTGATGGTTGGTTCATTAATTGACGGATCAACATCGCCTTAGGGGTGGTGGGCCCGGGTGTTAAAGACCGAATTGGGAAATGTAAGTTGGACTTGCAAGGCGGAATGTGTTCCCGCTTCTTTTTATCTGGGTTGCATATTCTCATATTATTGGGATGTAACAAAGATAAGGAAGGAGATCCCAGATCTTGCTGAGATATAATGGTAAGTATATCTCTTACATTGAAAGTGAATAAGGGAATGAACTTTCAGTGTTGACAAGGCAAGACAACTTTGATAAAAAATTCCTAAATCAAAGTAAAATATATATATATATATATATATGTATAAATTTATGCAAATTTCTTATTTCAGATAATTCTTCACTAAACCCACTCAATGTTATACTCAATAATAACCAGTAAAATATCATGGATTGGATTCATGATCCAGATATTGTGCTTACAGTTGGACACATAATGTATGTGGTTGCAACGTGCAAGTTTCCTCATAATATTGAGGAATGACAATTAAATAGATAATAGGACTACAACCCTAGGGTTTGTATGTCTCTATAGTCTTGATCTCCCATCGGATGTACTTTGGAAGTGACATGTTGATGATGATCGCAATTGTCAAATAATCCTTATAAAATTAATGAAGATATTCTGGCATACGTATGTGCTCTTGACATTTATCATGAATGAGATGGTTCACTGCATCATGCAGAATGGTGGCTCTATAAGAGATGATGTATTCAAATTGTTTGAGTACCTACCTGAACCTATGTTTTAAGAGTTTAGATGGATGTAGATGATGAGTGTCATCATTCTACTATCTATACTCTAGTCATTCATGAAGCTTCATAATATTCATATTGTATGAATTTAATGAAGCATGTATAAATGTTGAAATGATCTTACATTGAGTTCTTTCGAATTTAACGTAAGAGATCCTTAGTCTTAAGCAATGGTTGCTCATAGATAAAGGGAGCGCAGTGGAAGCATGGGTTGGACCCAAGTAAGAAGTATAGTCAAAGAGTTGATTGTACCTCTGTGACTTCCATATGACATCCAACGAGTTGGATGAATACCAATACTGCAATAAATTGACGTGTTGATAGTACGACTATCAAGTCTGTCTTAAATCCTTAGAGAAGGACTCGGATGGAGCATCAGAATAACCTACATAAATAATTGATATTGACTAACTTATTGAATAAAATAAAGTATAATAATTGTATCTCAATCTTCTAACAACATTTGCAATGGGTTGCATATGTTTTAGAAGACTGGAAAAAAATTGATCTCAAGGTTTATAGTTATCCAGATGGACATTGATGCAATTGTTGCAACAATTTCCATGGGATCACTAGACTTCATAATTTCAGTGGGAGAGACCTTAGTCTTAGAGAATGTCTCTATGACCTAGACATTAGAATACACTCATTGTTTGTTTCTAAATGTCGGAAATAAACATGAATTCTGGAATGGACTTATCATAAAGAGTTATGATGAAGATATTTCAGAAAATAATCAAAAATCTAGTGGACTCCACTAAATTAGAAAATTAATGATGGTTTATTAACATTTCTAAATGCTGACATTGAACCATAAGATAAATAGGAGGATGAAGATCATTTGACAATGATCGAGCATCAAGCCTTGGATATTTGTCTATTGATTTGATCAATAGACTAGTAAGAGATGAAACTTTAGAATGTCAAAAATTTAAAAACTTACATACTTATGAATATTGTATTCAAAGAAAAAATATCCAATACACCCTTCTTTGGGAAAGGTGTAAGATGTCAAGGTATTCACGATCTCATACATATTTATGTATGCGAATCATCTATATCATAGTAAACATTATGGATATGTGATATATATTGATGATTATGTATGATATAAGATTTCTTCCTTTTAGAAACATTTGAAATGTTCAAAGATTTAATAATTTTGGTTTGGAACCAAAGTCTGAAGGAAGATGGAAATGAATTTGGTCTAATCGAGGTAATCAGTACCTATTAGATGAATTCATAAGATACCTTATGGAGAAAAGAATATCATTCATATCTCACTCCTCTTAATGAACCTAAACTCAATAGAGTTGTTGGGAGATACAATTGGATCTTGTGTAACATGATTCGATCAATGATGAATTTTTAGCATAAATTCCTCTTAGTATCCAGGTATATATGTAGTAGAGACTACATATAATTCCATGCAAGTAAGTTGGAATTGAGCACTCGAGAGTGCTGCTTCATTAGGAAAATAAAGGATGGTATTGGATACCTACTTTATGACCTTGAGATTCTTAAAATAACCCATCTCTGAGAATGTGATTCTTAGAGGATTGTAACTCTTGAGAATCAAGATGAAAATGAAGTGTAGGAACTCATTTAATCTTGAGAAGATAATGAGGCTCCTGAAATTGGAAACTAAAAGGACAATTGAAGATGAAACACTAATACCTCTTCAAATGAGTTTGAGGATGGATTCCATGTGTCAGAAAAATCTGTCAATGATCGAACTTCATGTGATGAAGTTTCTGAAGATCATAGCATGGATAGATGGATGTTAGCAATAAAAGTCTAATGTAGACTTCATATACAAGTGTTGTATATGGACCCTCGAGGATCCACCTATATGGGTAAGACTTGTAAAGGTGTAAATGGATCTTCAAGAGAAAAGAAACCTGATGAGAAGGTAGAGATCTTCAAAGCACCATTCGTAGCCATGAGCTACACACTGGAAGAGAAGACTTTGCTTGCGATGAGACTTGCTCTTCGGTGACCATGCTTAAAACCATTTGCTAACCTTAGCTACACAACTTGACTATTGCATCTTCAAGATGTAAGTCAATATTGCATTCCTCTACGAATACCTCTTTGAGGATATTCACAGGAAGTAGCCCCAGGGCTTCATGGTTGAGGAAAGCAAAGTGTGCAAGCTAAGGAATCCATCTATGGACTCAAATAAGCTTCTTGAAGTTGGACCATAAGATTTGATGAAATTATAAATGTTATGATTTCAGAAACAATCTTGATGAGCCATGTGAAGCTTAGTTGGAGTACCTTTTGTGTTCATCGTGCTAAATGTAGATGATATCCTAATCATTTAAAATGATATAAGGATAATAATAAGTGTTTTATAGACTGGTTATTCCATATCTTGAAATATGATTTCAAAGATACCTCTTAGATCTTAGTTCTAAAGTTGTTCAGGAGCAAAGAGAAGAGGGTATTGGGACTGTCACATTAATAGTACATCTTGAACATATTCCATTTTATGGAAAATTCCAAGAAAGGCTTCCATCCCTTAAGATATGGTACTGACCTATCTAAGGGGACAACACCTCAAAGAGTTGAGGAAGTGAATGTTAGAACTACTTGCCCTTGGGCATTGAGAAGCCGGGTGTATACTAGATGTGTACAAAAGCCAGATGGCTGCCATGCAGTGGGAGTAGTAAACTGTTACTAATCCTACTATGGAAATAAACACTTGGTTGCAGTAATAATAAAATCTTCATAGATGACATGAGTTTTGAGATAGTGATCTCAAAGTCTTATCATCAAAAGCTTAAGACTTTATAGATAGAGATTTAAAAGGTCTTAACTGTGGATACCTTAAGAGATAATGATCTCCATGAATAAAGGTATTATGATAAGGATTATGGAAATACTGGTTATGATAATTATTAAGCAATAGTGTCAAGGACACTGTAATAGCCTTAACAAAATTGAGTATTGGTTGCATGAGATGCAACATTCGCATTAGATGCGAACACTGTTACTGGGGATATGTAAGTGTCGTAAAAGGACTTGGTGTAGTCTCGCGGGAACAGAGTGACTGATTAGCTTACCTAGCTATTTTCTAAATAGCCTATGATTGTCACATGAGTGCGGGTTTAAATGGCTAGCCCATTAATGACTCTATGGGCTAGTTGGAGATTGTTGGACATGCGAGCCCACGACGAGTCATTATGCAATAAATGTTATTGCGAATATCATTCCCTGATCTGAAATGAAGAATGAATAATTTGCATAATACATCCCTTAGTACAATTAGGGTTATGTAGCATGGCCATCTTAATAATCATACAGATGTTGATTCAACTATTGAATCATAGAGGCTGGTGCTTATATGAATATCTAAAGAGTTAAATTGAGGACTCATCAAGCACCGTGAAATGATTGCTAAGAGATGATCTCCAGCCTGAGTAGGAGATGGCAATCCTTATCTCTAAAGGCTGATATCTGACCGACCTCTTGATGCAAGTCCTCTGCATAGGAATAGAGATTCGGAGGTGTCAGGTTAGTTAGGTCAAATAGTTGACTTAACGAGATCGAGATAACAAAAGTCCTATATCGTATGTTGTCACGATACATGCACGCATCCTCTGACCAGAGACAGATGTGTCACTATATGTCTGAGTATGTACATTTGGCAGACCAATAGATTGATGACCTAACCAAGGTCTATACACCGGCGCGCTGGTGTGCATATAAGGGCATATGAGTAATACGGTCTCTCAAAGGAATCATACAGGTTCAGTTACTGAACCGGAAGTCATGAGCTCACTCATGAGATATTGGGAAGAATCAAATTCCATGTGCATGGTCATCTCGCTTTGGAAGCTTGACCGAATTTGTAGGTTTGGTATATACTTTTGGAAAGTATATGATCATGACCTGGGTATGATATATGCTTTTGGAAAGTATATGATCGATACCGACTCCCAATGATCGAATGAGAAACTTGCTGATAAAACCATGACGTAGACAGTATAAAGTTGATCCAATACTTCGGGTTTATTCTGGGTCTTCCAGTATGCAGGATGTACAGGTATTGGGAATACCTGAGGGTGATGTGATTATAAACGATTGTATAACCATGATGCTTCCATTCCTAGGGAGTGATGAAACAGGTCTGGATTTTAGTGACTCCTCTCGGTAGAGAAGTAATTTGATCTTAGTCCAGATGATGGACATTGATCTGAATTTGATTCAGATGCAATGAGAATATTAGATTTGCGGTCTTGATTTAATCAAGCATCTATGGGAGGCCCGCGATCTGGATATGAGATATGATCTCAATATCCAAGTCACTATACGTGGAACAATACAATCACCCTGTCCTTATCTCCAAGTATCTGAGGAGAGATCGCATTATTCTTGAATGGTTCGAGAATAATTCCATAAGATCTAAGCAATGAAGAAACAATGATTAAATGTGATTTAATCATCTTGATGTGTGAAGAAATTATCCAATATAATTAAATGTGATTTAATTATTATGGATAAAAATAATGAGGATAGAAATATTCAATTATTCATGATATATTATAAATGTGATTTATAATGTATTAGAGAGATAATTATTATTTTATATGTGTCGATTAATTATTATGTGTATTGGATACACATTGTGTAATTAATTGACAATGTAAATTATATGTTGTTTTGGGTTATGAATATGATTCACAATTTTTTCATGGCAAGATTGCAATATTCTCAAATATAATTGTGACTTATTTTTGAAGAATAAAACCCAACAAAATTTGTTGCAAATAAATAAAGGAGAAATTCAAGGGGACATGCAATCTCATGGGAATCCATGAGATTGCTCTCAACTTGGAATGAGGTGGGCGGCACCCTATTCCTATATGGAATGGGTGGCCGTAACCTATAGATTGTACATGGAGATGTAATCTCCATGTATATTCTCTCCTTATTTATTGGTTTAATTTAGGATTGATTTATATTTGATTTTGTCAAATATATTTTAATCTAAATTTGTTGGTTTCACCAACAACAATCTTGACTATCGGATTGACATAAATCAATCTCATCCATTGATTTTATATGACACATGGATTGAGATCCATGGATCCCAAAACCCTATAAATAGAGAGGCATACCATGCTCTCTATTTACATGCAATTTTGGAGCTCTCTCTCTCTCTCTCTCTCTCTCTCGGTACACGTCAACCCTCTCTCCCTCTAATTGGTGGCCGACCACCAAACCCTAGAGGAGAGGTTCGTCGATGCTCTCGCCACCGTGCCGCCGCTTCGACGTTCTTCGGTTCTCCATCTTCTTGGAGTTATACACCCACGAAGAAGACGTTCGATCTCGTGCGACGAGATCAGGAGCAACCATGCTTGGATTATCTTCTTGGATTGCGAGGACAACGCGGTTCATCCCCGCGCTCGCAAGCGGTCTCACCGACGATCGGACTTGAGACAGGAGGTCTCTTCTCTTAGAGACTTGATCAACCACGCTTCAAGAGGTATTCCTTATACTTATTGTGGTTATAATTGAAACGATTCAAGAAGTGTTCATGGATCATGTGGTTTCATCATACGAAAATTTTTTTAAATTCCGCTGCACCGAACAACTAGTAAGACTAGTCGTTCTTCGTCGTATCCGATACGATGATCACGCTTCCGTGATGCGCTTAAGGATAATTCCATATCCTTCAGTTCTAAAGTAATAGCCAAGCTCAATCTTATCGAGTTGGGTACCCACTAGCTCATTAGGTACTCGACCCATTGTCCAAGCTTAGTTCAATGTATCATCACCTTCTTATGGTCTTTCACGTTTAGATTTTAGTTGCATCTTCTCAAAGTTTGTAAAAATGTGCAAATTCCATGTCATTCCTTGATTAAGTGAAAAATTATATTTGGTTAAATTAAGTGAGAAGAATAGGATATATACTATACACACGGAGAGAGGTATATTGAATGTTGCAATCACGATATTTCTGTTTATCTTGGGAGAACTTATCCTAAAATAAAGTCAATATTTTTTAACATCGAAACAGAATAAATGAACGACATGATGTATTGGTTGGATAGATTCCAATTCTTTTCAATAGCACGAGGTGCGAAGTAATTACCTCCTTGTGGGGTAGGCTTACCACCAAAAGATCTATCGCTTAAATCTCTCTTCATGTGGGTTGTCTTCGGTAGTCGATAATCAACGTAAAAAATAATCGAATCATTTTACATGGATTTGAGCAAAAATACATGTAACCGATCCTATTTAAAAGTAGTAGAAAATTGTTAGGATTAGAGTCAAATTAAGATTAGGAATCTTAATGGGATTGGGCTCATAATCCTAATAGTTATTGAGTTGTATTCTATTTATAGTCCTATATGAGATTGTATTTGGCTTTATAAAGATGGGGGTGGAGGTATTGTCTCTACACCACTACAAGAATAATATAACCCCAAGAGAGAAAGGGGGAAAGGGAGAGAAGAGAGAAAGGGAACGAGAGAATAGAGAGAGTTGTACTTGTTCTTCGTTTAGTTATCTTTCTTCTCCGGTGGTCGCGAGAGATGACCGACCACCATTATACCTAGTTGTTCTTTTTTTCTTCTTGTACTTCTATGATGGTGGTCGATTGTACATCTGCATCCATATCTACATCTGCTTCGTATCCAGAAGTCCGGTATCCGAGAAGAGACGATACCGGTGAACCACGTTTCTAACAAAAGCTTCGTCGTTTTAGCAAGAGGTGGGAGGTAATTATAAAGGAAATCAGTGACCTTCGAAAGATATGTCCATTGTGCCCCTTACCAATGTGTCCTTTAACAATCTCACCACACTCGCAGGCAGTTATAGGAGATTCAGTTCTACCCTTTTAATGATGGGGATTCTTCAACTTAAATTAAAGCAAAAACCTCTATGATGAAAACTATCCAAGTAGGCAATTAGTAATGAATACTTTCTAAAGCATAAGGAGGAAGCCAAAGACCTAATCATTGGTCAAAAAAGGCAACTCCAAATTTAGGGTTATGGGGGCGCGGAGAGCAAACCCCTCGAAGAAAGTTAGGAGAAGGAAAGACGAAAAGAGATCAATGATATGGTGCCCAATCATGAGAAAGCAAAGGAACTCTTGCTCCATTCTTCCAAGCACTCGTAATCATTTCCTATTTTTTTTGATGAAAAAAAGGGTGTCCTCCCAAGGTGGGAGTGACCTCAAAAATATTATATTACTAAACTTTACACAGAAATTTACCTTGAATTCCAAAGGCTTATCAATGCCTTACAGTGAGCAACAACATTCTCTGGGTAAAATCTCTGATTATTAAAAAGAAGGTCATTTCTTGCGAGCCATATTGCCCACAACGCGCTGAAGGGTCTTGCAACATCGTCAGTTGAGTTGCCTCCTATCCTTCTCACCCCTTCCCAAAAATTCAGTAGACCACTTGCATCCACCCACGGGATTGCCAATATCCTCCATACCTTAACCGAGAAAGCGCAGGTGAGAAAAGAGATGCTCCAAGGTCTCTGACTGCTCCCCACATCTATCACAAGTTGCGTCCTGGAGGCCTAGCAGCCTCGCCCTCCTGTCTTTGTCTAGAAGCTTATTCTTCCTCATGCACCAAAGGAAGACTTTTATCCTATTCGGGATCCTGCTTGCCCAGATTATCTTCATATCTTTACATAATTCTTGATCTTGACCTTCAGTGGTATTACGTAGCACCCTATAGAGTTGCTTAACGGAGAACCTACTACCCGACCATTCAAAATGATCCCTAGTTCGTGAAAAGTTATCTGGAACTGTAGCCATATCCTTTAAGCTTTGTATTTCTTCCTGCCTTCTAGCCGAAGTCCCCGCCGCTAAATTTAGTCTCCCATTCCCCCATATGCGCCATCTCCTTCACCTTTGCCTCCTTTGATTCTGACAGTGCAAAGAGTCTTGGGAAGAGAACCTCCAGCGGGCCCTCCCCCTAGCCAGTTGTCTCTCCAGAATCTAAAACCTTCCCCATCTCCTAACTTCGGCACTAATCTATCAGACACATTGGTCAACACCACCCGTATTCCTTTCCACAGGGATGATTCAAAACGAATAGATCGTACCTCTAAATTTCCTTTAACTCCATAAATCTTTCTCAACAATCTTGAAGCCAAATCCATCGAGGCTCCCCATATGCGCAGCACCCACTCCTATTAAAGCATCACAAACAATTCCAGGAAAAATTGCACTTCAGATCCCGTTTTGATTTTACCGTAATTCTCGGAATCCTTTGGAATTGCATTTTAGTGTTATCCATAAATGTGATTATATATATATGTGTGTGTGTGTAGGGTAAAATGGGGCTGCCCCTAGGAGTAGCCAACTTGGCTACTCCCACCCCTATTTTTCCCTCATTTTTTTATTTCTTTGGAAAATAAAAATTTGTATATTCATCACTATATCCCTCTAACATTCTATTAAAATTTCATCAGAACAGAGACTCCTATGCCCTCCATCTAGATATCATTTTTTTAAACTGTCGCAAGATTTTTTAAATCGACCTGTTTGGGTGGAGGTCGTAGGAGTCTCTGTTTCTGACGAAATTTTTAATAGAATGTTAGAGGGATATAATGATGAATTTACAAATTTTTCTTTTCCAAAAAAATAAAAAAATGAGAGAAAATAGGGTGGGAGTAGCCAAGTTGGCTCCTCCCAGGGACAGCCCCATTTATACCCCCCCCCCCCCCCCCCCCACACACACACACACACACACACACACACATATATATATATATAATATATATATATATATATATATATATATATATATATATATGGGTTAAATGAGGCTACACCCTGGGTGTAGCCAATTGGCTACTCCCACCCTCATTTTCCCCATTTTTAAATTTTTTGGGAAATAAAAAATATGTATATTCATCACTATATCTCTCTAACATTCTATTAAAATTCCGTCAGAAACAGAGACTCATATGCCCTCCATCTGAAGGGGGTCATTTTCAGCAATTCTGAGACCGTTAAAATTGACAGTCTTGTTGGAAGGGATAGAAGTATCGAATTAAGTCGAAATTTGAATGACATCATGGTGACATATTGTGATCTAAATTCCAATAGGTTTCATTTAAGAAAAATAAAAAATATATAGGGGAAAAGAGGTGGGAGCATGTAAGTTAGCTACACCCAGGGAGCATACTCCTTTTCCCTTTATATATGTATATGTATATATATATATATATATATATATATATATATATATATATATGCGCGCATGAATGTTTTGTTAATACGAATTAGCATTAAGCACTGCAACAAATTTGGCTTAAGATAATGGATAATTTAATATTCAATGACATGTCCTCTGGGTTTTCTCAATGAATATCTTTCCTTAATTCTTTAAATTTGCAATAAATATCATATGTGTTGCTATATTTCTAACAATGAATCGTTACAACAATAGTTATTGGTTGACTTTGTATTCTAATCATTGTTAAATTTAACCATGATTAATGCACAATTTTGCCTGATGAGTATAAGATGATGGATTCATATTAAGCATTTGAGGGAAGCATAATTTTTTGAGGTTTTCTACACGTGGGTCAATCATTTCCTATTAAAGCATAACAACTTTAGATACCGTTCGGATTTTACCGTAATATATTCCTTGCAATCCTTTGGAATTGGATTCTAGTGTTATAAACAAAGGGAGCCGTGATGTAGGTAACATCCGGTCCTTTTCTCATTTTTGGGAGTTTTTTCAAAGGAAATCTGGGAGGAGTTACTTAAGAATATGTGTTTCAAGTTTCATACAAAATAAATAATTCCTACATTTAGAATGGGTCAGTTTCAGCAATTCTAAGACTGTTAAAGTTTGATAGTCTTGATAGAGATGATGGGGGACTAAAATTAAATTGAATTCGGAATGATACCACGATGATATATGGTATCTATTCTCCCAAAGTTTCTTGTAAAAAAAATAATAATGATAAAAGAACCGGGAGTATGGAGCTATTTACCTACACCCCTAGCTAGGTGTAGGCTCCTTTTTTCCTAAATAAATTGTGTTATATGATATATGATGTAATCTAATAAATGTTTCATTGTCCCGCATAAGCATTAATCGCTACAACAGAATTGGATTAAACAACGAACCATTTATATTCATTGGCAAATTCTTTGGAGGTTTGTGTATATATAGCATTCTTTAAATCCGCAATAAATATCATATTCATTACGATATTCCTTGCAATAAATAATATAACAACGACCATTCATTGAGTTTCTTTTCATCCTTGTTACATTTAGCCACAATTAATACAAAATTTTATAGGATAAGTAAAAAAATCGACGTTACCTTCTTATTTACTAAAATGATTGATGCAAATGAATCATTTTGGCATGCATACTTTCTTGAGGTTTTCCTAAACGCGGGTCTAACATGAGTTATCCTTAAGAAAACCTAAATTTATGTGATCACTTCAATCATTTGCGATCGTTATAGTGCGATTAAAGTCCCCTCATTCATTGTTTAAATGACCCATGCATGTTCTCATTGGTTTTTACACAATCTTCTTTGATGATATCACTTTCTCAACTTGCAAATACACTTGCACATTACTCACATACACCTCTACTTTACTCACATGGGCAACGTATACACCATATGAAAGGAGACCCCTTCCTCGCATTGGCATGGTTGGCTTCTCTCCCCCAAAGACCTATCTTCTTCCACTTCACATGACTCATATCATATGCCATCTAGACCTCATGACTTTCTTCCTGATCTAGGTCTTCTTTAGTCAAGTTATAGCCTGTGCAAAGCTTGGAAGCCTCTGGAAGAAGGCCAGATCTACCCTAACCCAATTGCCTTCTTTTTATCATCTCATTCACTTTCCCTTGCTTTTGCATCTCCACATATACCCACCGCCAGTTCTTGCAACGAATCAGGCTTCATTCCTCACGCCTAGCTTCCAATCTCATTCGACAAGGGGATTAGGTGAGATCTTATCGGCTTCTGCATTGCGTATAGTATAGTTAAACGCGGCATGGCGAGCTCTTGATTGTTCTTGCCATTCTCTCTTTATTTAGCTTTAGGAATATAAACTCTAGGGTTTTGGTAGACCGTGAGCATCTTCGCGAGCACGCACGCACATGCGAGAGAGATAAAGAGAGGGGGGGGGGGGGTGGGGGGGGGGATTAGGGATATTGGGGGGCTTCCAATGGGCGAAGGATGGATCGAGATTCATCTTTCCCCTAGGTTTGAGAGATTTATATACGGCATAGCCCTCATATCATCCGCACCCTTCTTTCACGATCATGTGGTTAGGGTCTCGCAAGACTCTGCCTTGCCAACTAATCGCTCGTTCCGCAAGACCCAATCTAACATAAATTGCATTAATGACCATATAAACACGATCAGCTGTAAACTATATTTAGAATATTGCTAACTGATCACTGCATGTGCTAATTGTAGTTTTCAACTAATCCTGCGTATTGAAATCTGTGTTGCTTCCTTCGTTTCAAGGTCTATTGAAAAGTTACTGTTGAACAATAATCTATTCAAACCTGCAAAACAGTAGACAGCATGAAGGATAGATGCAGGCTATTGGTGTAAATCATCACAGAGCGGCTCCGAACTGCACGAAATAAGAGAATTGGCAACTATATAATAATCATGACAGGAAATGCATGCAAGAAATATATCATTATATGTTAAAAATGGAGCGAGAGGAAGACAAGATCAGAGAGATACTACAACAAATTACATAAAAATCGACGTTTATATCTTTCAAACGTTAATTTTTACATTTTCGAAATCGACATTTTGTATATGTCGAAATACGCACAGCTTATACGACGTCTAGAACGATACAAGGCATAATCGACTTTTCAGTACTTGGACAACATCGGAAATCCTCTTTCCAGCGCCGCACCTCCATGCTGAACTTCCTCTTCTTTGACGGACCCACTGCACCTCCATCTGTAGGGAGCCACCACACCGAGTTTCCTCGACCGGATGTGCATTTGTCCTCCTCTCATAAAACGCATGTACTCTCCCTCCTCTGTCTCCCTCCACCACTCGCCTCTCCCCTCTCATCTAGATGGAGGACATGAACGCCAGCTCCAACGCCTCCTCCTAGGATTTTCAATCGTGCCCATTCTCCATCTCTGATGTGGAGAGTCGATCGGGAGGTAAAAATCTCAGGATTCCCCCAATGCGATCGATTGTTTGCTCTAATTGTCGCGAATTGTTCTCGTTGCTCGCAGATTAGGATCCGATGTGCACTTTTTATTTTGTTTCGGATGTTGATGGAGGCGATCACTTATTTGATATATGTGATTGGTGGAGTACTGTGTTATTATATATGCAGAGTATTGTACTTCTAGCATTTGGATTTATATGGAGAATGTGGTGATTTTTAGGCTAATTCTGGGGTTTTTTATTTAAAAGTTTGCTATCTGCAGATGCAGAAATTAATAGCCCTATAGGAGTTTTATGACTTTTTTGTTTTTAATGTGTTTGGGTGAAGTTTTATGATTTGCACCTCATGAATTGGTACTTGGTTTCTTATTAATGTAAACAATTATTTGGTTCTCTTTTACTTGATTAGGTATGTGTTTATGGGATTGAATGTCTCCAACATCTGATGGTTGTTTGAAAAATCGTTTGATTCGTTTTGTGCTAATATATAGTCAAATGGGTCTTCATGATTTTGAGTTGTACTCTATGATCTTATTAATAGCAATGTGATCTTTTTAATTGCTAGAAAAAATTGTTGTTTTATATGCATCTAGTTGTTTTTGTTTCTGTAGTTGAAATTGATTTCTCAGCTTCTAATGGTGTACTTCGATTCGTTGTTTCATTTCTGCAGTTGAGATTAATTTCTCAGTGTTTAACGATGTACTTCGAGAATAATTATCTGCAAATGTATGGTCTAATAGATTTTGAGTGTGATATATGATTCATGATTGCCTTTCTTATTATGGAAAATATAGATATAGGTTTGACAACAACGGTGAACAATGACGAGTAAGACAATCATTCCATTTAAATGCATAGTTCTATTTCACAGTATTTTGCTATGCAATATTTTCCGATCTCACATATGCGAAAAACTTCACATAACCTACTTGTTTCTGATGTTATTTTAATTGTTCTGTTGATTTGGTTGTTTGTATTGCAGCGTCACAACATCTTCTTATATGATAAAAGTAGGGAAGGAGTTTATTGCAATTGGGAGGAAAGGAATTTCAAAGATGACTCAAGTTAAGTATTTTTATTTGTGCATATTATATATATATATATGTATATATACATACATACATATATATATATATATATATATATATATATATATATGAGGTCGGGGAGGCTGTTTTGAGTAACAGCCAACATGGCTGTTACACAAGGCAGTTCCCCCCCCCCCCCCATTTTATTTTTTTTGCAAAAATTTTTTCATATATATTCATCTACATATCCCTCCTACATGTCATTCAAATTCCGTGAGAAACAAAGACTCCTAAGCCCTCCATCTAGAAGGGATAGATTACAACAAATTTCAGACCGTTAAAAATTACCCGGTCTAGATGGAAGGCTTAGGAGTCTTTGTTTTTCACGAAATTTAAATGACATATAGGAGGGATATATAGATGAATATTACATGAAAAAAATTTGAAAAAAAATTAAAAAAATAGGGGAAACTGCTCCGTGTAACAGCCAAGTTGGTTGTTACACAGAACAACTTCCCTTTTCTGTATATATATATATATATATATATAGAGAGAGAGAGAGAGAGAGAGAGAGAGAGGTAAATGGGGCTGCCCCCAGGGAGTAGCCAACTTGGCTACTCCCACCCCTATTTTTCTCTCATTTTTTTATTTTTTTGGAAAATAAAAATTTGTATATTCATCATTATATCCCTCTCACATTCTATTAAAATTTCGTCAGAAACAGAGACTCCTACGACCTCCATCCAAACATGATCGATTTAAAAAATCCTGCGACCGTTAAAAAAATGACGTCTGGATGGAGGGCTTAGGAGTCTCTGTTTCTGACGAAATTTTAATAGAATGTGAGAGGGATATAATGATGAATATACAAATTTTTATTTTCCAAAAAAATAAAAAAATGAGGGAAAAATAGGGGTGGGAGTAGCCAAGTTGGCTACCCCCTGGGGCAGCCCCATTTTACCCATATATATATATATATATATATATATATATATATATATATATAGGGGGCCTTTCAAATGAGATGTAGTCCTTCCATCCTTAAGGAAGGCCAACGATCTGGGCCATCGGATTCAAATCCAACGGCCCCTTCAATTTTGTTGCCCAAAAGGGCATTTTGGTCATCAACTTTCTCATTAATTATGCATGCCAATAAATATTCCGAAATTCTAAATTTAGCTATTTTTATTTTTGGTATTTTTCGCATTACCATGTTTAAAATATATCCAATTTTATTCTGGACGACATTACGTAGGGCAATGTTTGTATCTTAATGTCTTTTTTTGTAGAATCTGTTGTTCCTTTTGTAACGAGTGTATGTTTTTTGTATTTACTGTATTTTTTTCAAAATTAATCAGCCATTTGTAAATTATGTATGGTTATTTGTAGAATACAATTCATATATAGCAATTAATGCATGGTTATTTGTATTGATCGTATCGTTCTTTGTATAACAGAATTTTTATGGTTATTTGTAAAAATGCAGTAGTCATTCATGCTCAATGGATGAGTAAAATATCACCGAAATATGTATAATACAATTCAAAATGTATAATGCATATCCAAAATGTGTAATACACATAAAATATACAATATGCATAAAAACTATAACTGTCATTTTGCACATTTTGTAATACACATAAAATATACAATATGTATTAAGCTCTGTTCATAATCTAGGGTTCGAAAACCTTGTTTTCAAGCCTTCTTTGGCAGGCCCTCTTCAAGGGTTTCTACTTCACACTGCAACATCCTGGTGCTACATCTCCTGTCCAACGTCTAGGCGGCGTTGGCGGCGTCTTCTCGAGCCGCACACCCTCCATCGGGTGGCGCACAAAAGCAGGAGCACAAAACCAGAAGCCGCTCCAGGATGGCGGGTGGTCCCAATCTCACACCGGACTCGCACGATGGTGGTTGAACCCTAGGCGAGGGCGCATCCTCCGGATCTCCTCCAACGCACGCACAGGCGGCGCCCTCCCGAACACCACGCGCGCAGGTGGCGCGCGAATGCAGGCACCTGCTCGGCGTTGGCGGCGTCTTCTCGAGCTGCATACCCTCCATCGGTGGCGCACAAAAGCAGAAGCCGCTCCAGGATGGCGGCTGGTCCCGATCTCGCACTAGAACTCGCGCGATGGTGGTTGAACCCTAGGCGAGGGCGCATCCTCCAGATCTCCTCCAACGCACGCACAGGCGGCGCCCTCCCGAACACCACGCCCGCTCGACAACCACCGGCCGCCCGCGCATCCGCTGCTCACCCGTCCGCATGTCGCCGCCGCCTCCCCATTGGAGAGGAAGGGGCGGCGTCCCCTTTAATTTCAACGAAAATTTCCTATTTTGGAGGGATCAACCCTAGTCCTCAATTAATGTGATGTTAATTACATGCTATATTTAGATAATGCATAAAGACCAAAATGGGTTTTTGCTTAATTTATAAAAAAAAATTAACTTACCATTAATGATAACCACACAATTAAAGATGGATGGCTGAGATTGTTGGCCTTCCATATGAATGGAAGGACCATGTCTCATTTGAAAGATATCCTATATATATATATATATATATATATATATATATGGGTAAAATGTGTATGCCCCCTAGGGGGAGCTAACTTAGCTCCCCCCGCCATTTTTTCACAAAATTTTTTTATTTTTTTTGAAATCTAAAACCGTGTAAATTCATTAATAAATCCATATATTATGTCATTCAAATTTCATGCGAAACAGAGACTCCTACGACCTCCATCCAAACGGGGTCGATTTAAAAAATCCTGTTACCGTTAAAAAAATGACTGTCCGGATGGAGGCTGTAGGAGTCTCTGTTTGACACGAAATTTTTATAACATAATATATGGATATAGTGATGAATATTCACGGAAAGAATTTTCAAAAAAAATAAAAAATTTTGAAGAAAATAGGGCGGGGGGAGCTAAGTTAGCTCCCCCTTCGGGGCAGCCCCATTTTACCCTATATTAGGGGGGGAAACTCTAGACGGAGAATGCTCATTTCACACAATCAATACAATTTATTACAAAGATGATGGTCACTCTTTCATGTTTATCTGATCACACAATCAATATCAACCCTATTTTTCAGTGTAAATCAATGCATTGTTTAGCAGGAGAGTGCTTACATAGTAATACTCTTGGTGTAGCCTCAATTTTAAACCTTATTCGGACCACGTTCTGCATTAATTATCAGTTATTAATTTCTTTGTGCTAGGTAAATGATGGTATATTTGAACATGAACTACTATACAAAGGAGATACATTTTTACATTGACTGCCATTTTTGAAATGAGATAGAAATTTAATCGTAGAATCGTGATTAGATGATTTATGTGATTATTGCTACCAATTTATATGATTTATAATACTCATGGTATTGTTTTTTAGAATCGGGAATGAGAGATATATGAAGTTGCTAAGTACAAGATAATTTCGATACGATGCCTTTTTAGACTTAGAGGTTTTCAGTCCCAAGACACAATCAGTTATCTTCTAATTTTATTCATTTTCTTATATCCTAGACTTACTTCAAAGTAGTAAAAAATAGCAGAGTATTATATTATTTTTTTAAGAAAAACAAAGGTTATGCATTGATTATTTTTAGGCTGGTTTACCCAATAGATATATCGTGAATCAGATCGGCTTGTGATGAGAAAAGGCCACTACAGAAATGATCTGGTTTATTACCAGTACATGTTTTAATCTGCTATTGTTTCTTTCAATCTATTCGGGTTCTTTTGACTTCTTATAGACAACTTCCTATTACTTCATCGTATACTTCTCTAATATTGATAAATCTAACCATGTTTTTTTTAAAATTCTAGACTTTTGAAGAAATATGATCGAAATTGTCGGTGTAAATTCATGGAAGAGTTCTTTCATTGTAGTGACTTCCATTTGGCAGAGGATGGGCTTTTCATCTTGATGTTTAGACAGTTTGATTAGGCAAAATTTTTTGTATGATATTTCTATTCAACTGCTATTTTTGTGTATCTACTTGATTTCACTATCACATTGGTATTTTCATGCTGAGACAACCTCTCAATTCTCATCTAGGTGTCTCATCTTTAGGAATGAATGCTTATCAACTCATAATTATCATCTCGGTGTCTAATTTTTATGTATGAATGCTTATCACCTTGATGAATCTGTGTTTCATCACTCTAAAAGTTGAAAATAAAGTTTTGTTTACGAGAAATTAGCTGTATATTTCCACGTATATTGCATAATTAGCATTCATGGTTGCATTAAATAAAAAGCCCAACTCACTTGTAAAAATCACCTGTAAATACCATATTTGTATCTATTTTGTACTAACTTCAAATCCAATAAAATCAACTCTATAGCATATATATTACTAACACTAATTAAAGAAAAATATCAAAAAAATACTAACTTGTAAAAGTGACCAATAAAACCCAAATCCAAGTTTGATATTAAGAGCCTTAAAATGTGCATATCTCCTTCATACAGTGTTTGATTTAGGTCTACTCACTTTTAAAGTAGTACACATTCAAAGACCTTCAAAACAAGACCAATTTCATTATGATCAGATATCCTATGTGAAACTTGGGTTTTGGGCCCCTATTGTATATTATACTTATTTGTACTTGTACTCTTGTAGTCTCTCTCTTCAGTTGACCTCATATTCATTTTTGGTCAATATGAAACTTGTAGATCTCAGAGAAATCTACAACTTTCACGTTTTGAGTTTTACCAAATTTGGTCATTTTCCTTTCATAATTCACTTTCTTTGTCGCAATAATCTGATTGGGCCACGTGGCGCCATCTAATTGCGCCACGCAACCCAGTCCCTTACGCGCCACTCACCCATCATCTTCAGTCGTTGGATGGCTTTCTAGCATTCCAATCTGCACCATCCAATCCCGTATCCGTTCACAGCCTTTCGATCATTCTCATATCTCATCAAGGCCATCCACTAGCGTTGCGCTCTCAGTCGGCCACGTGTCGCGTCCACATTCGACTAATCGTAGCCTTGACGCTTCCATCCCAGCCGCTTATTTCCTCTGCATTCCTAGCCGTCCGATCGATATTTTCATTTCATCATGGTCGTTCACCTCCGCCCGCACCTACTCTCGCCAGGTGGCACCACCCATCACCCTTCGATCGCACCGCCCTGATCTAATCCAGCCTTTCACTAGCACCCCGCTCTTGGCCCTTGGATCATAAGATCCAACGGCCAAGACCCCTTCACCTACCTCCGAACTCCCTCACCCACGTCGCCCCACCTCGCCAACTATCTCTACCCTTCCCATTACGCACACCCTCTCAGCCATCAGCTCCACCTCTCAATGACCCCACGACCTACCCCACTCAACCATCTTCCTCGTGGATCGTCACTCACCCCATGACGGCCTCTCTCTCACCCCATATTCCCCACGCAAATCACGTCGTCCGTTGTCAGCAGCCACCCACATCTCTCTTAAATATGCTACCACCACCCACCTCACAACCATCTGCCCTTGCACGAGAGACCCTCGAGCTCTACACCTCTGATCTTTGACAGGGATTTGGCAAGAAGTTGAGCGACAACAGAGGATTTCTCTCCGACGAGATCCACAGCGAACCTTCACCATGTAGCAGCTTCACCGTCAAGCTGCTTGAGCTCGGGCACCTGCCGACCCTAGAGCGACAACCTGTGGCTCCAACCAGAGCCCCATTTACCAGGTAAACATCTTCATATTCTTCTTCGATCCTCCCCTTCTTCCCCTTCGATCTTCTCCGAATTTATTAGGCTTCTTCGCTCAATCTCACCTTCCACCGACCATTGATTGAGCTTCCCCTCGAAGCTACCATCTTCGTGTATCTCTCCATTCATCTACACAAACCATCGTGACTTCCGACCTTATGCTCCGCCCCTCGCGATGGCATACCATGTAGGGCAGTCACTCGCTTCGCCCCACAAGGCCTCAACCCCCCCCCCATCCACGAGAGCCCACGCACCATGATTTGGAGAATCTCTAACATTGTAGGTGCCTCCTTCTTCAACGGCCGGACTTATCATAGGAGCTTCTTCAAGTTGCTTCATCTCTGACATAGCGGCGTCGAAGGCCTCTTCTAGGACGTCTAGTATCCTCCTCGGACCTCCAGCTTCATCGACGTTCACTCAGGAGGATCTGGGGAGGTCTCTTTGATCAGAGATAGGGAGGTGGAGCTGCAACATCCTCGCTAGAGCTCTGAAGTCGCCGCCACCGCGTCGGCGGAGGAAGAGGAACTTAAGATACAGTTGCTGTTGGATTCACCCCCCGTTGATCATCCAACGGCCATCATTCATCCAAGTATCCTCCGGTGATCGTACAATCATCGTTGGATCCTTGAGATCGGACGGTCCATCTGCGGCCACGATGCCTGCTCCGTGCCTCTTCTCCGACCCTTTAGGCTCGGAGCATCTGAGCCCCTAGCAGAAGTACCACAAGACAACCGAGCCTGCCTCCAGACCCGAACCTCTAGCCGAAGCTCCCGAACCACGCCCAAGCCTCCAACGTCGTCCGAGCCACCATCAGAGCCTCGCATATCACGTGACCCATGTGCAAACTTTGGGAAAATTCCATCCGGGCCCCTGCTTGTTTTGGAAATTACATTTCAATCCCCAACAACAACATCATGTGAGGTGTACGTGGTCCAGTGGAGAATTTGCACTCATACCCTCATCATTATAGGTAATTGCATTTTACTCCTTGTAAGCATGTTTATGTGTTAATCAATTTTATTTTTGTTTGCATTCATACCCCTGTGTTTGCACGTTTTTTCAAACTCATTTAGCATCATTTATTAATTCCAAAACATTGCATATTGTAGAGAAACTTATTCTCTATCATTGTGAAGGCTTGTTATATTTTTGAGAGCATCGAAGAATTTAATATAATTCTTTTATTGGTAAATAGCATATTTTACACACTATGTGCCTTTAATTGATTATTAAATTGCTTGTTGCTCCAAAAATCACCAAAAAAATCACGATAATAAGTAGTTCTACTTTGTGCCCAAAAATCACATCATTTGCATGTATAACAAGGCCTTAATTAATTAATTGATATTTTGCTTAATTGATTTTTAGTAGGTCCAAATTTAATCATTTTTTAGGTTTAACAATTTTCCTGGAATCATCTCACATAGAAGTATCTAGGATAATTTTTATCTTTGAAAATGATTTATTCTGATATTTATTAAAATTAATTTTACGAAAACCACCCTACATTCATTTTTAATTCATAGTTAATTCATATAGATCAAAAAATTCCAAAAAAATACAATAGCTTAATTTCATTGCATTTCACATTTTGGCCAAGCTTCATAATTTTTAGACTTAATTTGACTATACTTCAAATTTTATACTCTCGAATTTAGCTTGAGTTGCATTGCACTTCTCTATTGAATAAAAAAATCGCACAAAAATATTCTCCTGAAAACCTAACATCCGAATTGACTTCGAATTAATCTAAGGAAAAAGTTGCCTTCCTGGGTTCGACCTTGGGCTTGTCCAAATAAAATAAAAAAATTACTGATTTCTTTTAATTTGATTATTAATCAAAGTGGTTTTGATAAGTCCAATTTTATCCGACTACAACGAACATCACTAACTTTAATAGTTAATTCAGTTGAATTAAGAAGGGTAATCTAGGGAATTTCAAATGGCACCATTGTCGGGAGGCAAACGGCTCAGGATCACTTTAGAAAATTAGATTTGTGGTTTCCATTCATTCGGGTAGTTTGACCCTGAACTCATTTGTAATTATTCCAATTTCCAATTATTTCTCTATTTATTGTTTTGTCTTTCTATCTCTCTGACATAAAATTCCATTTTCTGTGCAAGGGCCCGGTGGACTTGAAGCTACTTTATTGAAGTCGACGCATCTCGAAGAGCATCGGAGGCCAACGATTCGTGGATCGAGTTGGACGTTGAGACGCCAAGGAGATCTTTGAAGAGAGATTTTAATTTTCATTAACTTGTAACAATTGCATTTTTAAGGCAGTTTCTATTTGGGTTCTCGCGCGTGCAACTAATTAATAACAAGATCTCCGTGTGTTGTGTAGTTGCTTGACGTAGGATAGGACATACACTTGCGACTCTTAGAGATTTCTTAAGACTATTTGTGCTCGTAATATTTAAGATCATACTTCACCATTAAAAGACGTACTTAGACCACAAGACTTTTAGTCAAATCTAATTTTTTCCGTACTCGCTAATAAAACTGCTTGTCCAGGAGCAGCTTTTCTCGCTTGCATCCATATAGATAAAATTTCAATTCTATTTTGCATTCCACATGCAGAGCGCGAGGATCACTTTAAGTCTTTTGAACTTGGCATACATCATTGTTTTATCGTGCATCGGCTTTTCTCGACTCCTTCTCCCTTGGTTTTCTAACTTAAGACTCAAGAAAATTGGGACTGGACAATAGGCGTGCCTTGTGTGTTGGACTAATCAAGTGATCGCCTAACTTAAAATCGGGACTGCTAAACAAATTAACCAAAAAATCAAAATAAAATCAGAAATTTTGTTTGCGGGAGAATAACCCCGACCTTTATTGCATGCTGAGTGAGGGTACGAAGTGTGTGTGAACATCCTAAGGCAGAGCCAAAATCCCTACCTTCCATATCACGTACCTGATGAATCCACATTTCATCATCTTTATTCTATCATTTTGGACTCAAAAACCTTGGCAAATGCATGTAAATACCATTAATTCCCGCATCTAGCATTCATGCATGTGCATGTAAATAGTGTATAAAATACTATTTTTAAAGCCAAAATTATAGAATAAATAAAATAAAATAAAAAGAATAAAAAATTGTAAATATTTTATGACCCGAAACCCCGAGACCTAGGCATCTCGATGACTAGGTCGACAAGGAATAAAGTAGGGGGAGATAAGGGCCAAAATACAATAAAGATCTCATTCAATCTTTATTCATTTTAGGACCTATTTTTTGTTTCACTTTTTATACCTCAAATAAAGAAACTTTGTTCATGAAAGTTGTAGATAATTAAATAAAGAAAAATACAAAATTTATTTCACTCAAAAATATTGTACATATAAAATGTTATGATCTGAATAAAAATCCAAAATACCAACTTCCCAGACCCGTATCTTGCAAATAAAAATGAAATGCATCAAACTCATCTTTAATTGTATATAATTTTAAATAATCTACTTAATGAAGTTGGTTTCATATTTTGCGGAGCTACGGTTTGAAAGTTGAGTTTTGGACCCCTATAGTATACTTGTACATATTAAAATATTCATTTTATTTATCATTCTTTATTTCCATAATTTTATATTTTTCTAATTTTGTAAATATTATTTATAATATATATGTATATTAAAATCAGAATAAAAACTCAAAGAAAACACAAAATAAAATACTTGTATAAATAGCATACCTAGGTATAATATCTATACATATACCTATAGAATTACTATTTATATTTTATTAAGTGTACAAAATACATCAGAAAAATCAAATAAAAATATATTTAAGTGTATAAAAATATTCTATAAATTTATAAAATAATAAACAAAAATAAATAAGGTGAATAAACAAAATAATAAAATAAAATAATAAAACATATAGATACATGTACCTATATATGTCATAAAAGGTAACTTATAAATATATACCTCATAAAACTAAATAAAAATCACCATAAAATTCTTTATAAAATAAGGAACATTTTTCATTTCATAACCTAAAATTAATAAATTCATCTACTATTTTATTTCGAATTTACAAATAATTTTGACCTGCATTTTTCTGGTTGGTCCACATGGACCAACCAGCGCCGGTCAAGTGTTGACCTCAGTCAACTCCCTGACCGAGGCCTGCCAGCCTTCTGACGCCGTGATTTCGCCCCATTTTCGAGATATTTTGGCGCCTCACCTTTCCATATTCTGGCCTCGATCCCTTCTTGGGAATTCTTCCCCGATCATCACTGAGCCACGCCATGCGTCCAGATCACGCAAAATCTCAACATTTGCGCAAGGCCCTCGCTTGAGGGAGACGCCACCAACTTGTACATAATCTACCTGCCACCTTCGAGCTCAAGTTTTAACCCTTTTCTGGCCAGCAATCCTCCTCCCTTTGGCGTGCTTCGTGTTGCTGGAGGTGACAACTCCACAACCGGACCTTCAGGCGAGTCGAGGAGGCCTCAAGGCGGCTCTGCCATCTCCGTCGACCTCTGGCGTTGAGGTACCCCTCCTCTGGTCTCCGACCTTCGAGGTCAAAATGCAGTCAACACACCTAGAGATCATTTTGCGTAGTTCGCCGGAGCTACCTGGAGCTCCAAGCTCCGCTACCTTAGCGCCACAACGCTCCTTCGACAAACCTGAGACATCCAGCACGTATCCTGACCTTCCAGGAGCATGCCCGACCGTTCTTCACGCTTCCAGACCGCCAGAGACCCGAGATCGAGCTCAGGGAAGTTTGCCTCGCCGACGTTCTTCCCTATTCGTCTCCCTGACCTCTCCGCCGTCCGATTAGGCCCCCGTTCCAGTTCGATCCTCAGTCGTTGGATCTTGGCCCGCATTAGCCGTCGATCTCCTCGCCAGATCTAATCTCAGTTGATCTTCGCCGAATCGTCATCAGCCGTCCTCGAAGCGCCACGTGGATAAGTGAAGGACGTCAGCCATCAGATCACCAGGCTGTGGGTATTTTGCACCTTTAACCCCGACCATTTTGCAGTTTATTCTTAGTCCATAAACGTTTATTTGTAGTTTAAATATTTCTGTAATATTTGCATTCAGACCCCCGTACTTTCATTATTTACATTTAGGTCCGAGCCACGTCACCTCACGTGACTCACACACGTGGGGTGGTGGGCATTTTGCATCGGACCTCCCCGGAGTTTGTTTATTTCATTCCAGTCCATGAACTTTTTAGTTAAGATGTAATATTTTAGTAAAGTTGCATGTTAGACCATGGATCTTTGTAAAATTGCAAAAATACCCCTGCCAGGTCACGTGCCCAGTGCGCGTGAGTTTGGACATTTTGTAGAGAACCCCCTCCGGGTTTGGGTATTTATTTTTAGTCCAGAAAATTGTGTTTAACGTTAGATATTTTTGGAAATTTTGCAAGTAGGCCCTTGGACTTCTGTGTATTTACATCTATGCCCTTGCTAGTGTTGTACTTTTGCTTGGATGTTTGCATTTATTTCATGCATCAGTTTAACTCGAAAAATTATCAAAGAATACCATAGGCTTATATTGCATTGTAGTTTAATGCCATATTTTTAGTTTGCATTTTTATTTCATTTTCATATTTATTAAAAATAAAAAACAAGCATTTTTGTCACTGTTTGCATTAGAAAATACATAAAAATTATAAAACATCTTTGAAAAATTCCAAAAAAAAATATTTTGTGTGTTTCTGTGTTTTTTAACTTCTACCCAAAAATCACTAAAAATTACAAAAGAAAACTCCTAAACATTATAAAACCCCTAAAACTTTCATAAAAATCGTAAAAATTTCACAAAAATCCTAAAAATACAATTTCAGTTTCAGGTTTTTCTCTGATTCATTAGATTTATTTTAATATTAATTAGAGGAATTTTGGACATTGTTTGATATTTTTAATCCTCATTTTAATTTCGTCCAACAACTTATCTCACTGTTTACTAGTATTTTTGCCATTAAAAATACCAAAAAAAATTAGGAAAAATCTAGAAAAATCACAAAAACATTAGAAAAAATGTAAAAACCACAAAACATTCCATTTCCTGTATTTTGAGCATTTTCCTCTATTTTTATCCCTCTCTTATCTCTAGTGTAGATATATATTCATTATATACATTATATCTTTATTAAAAAAAGAAAATATAAAAGTACAAAATATAAAAAGAAAATACAAAATCAGTAAATTAAAAACCCAAATATAAAAATATAAAATCAATAATTAAATAAAAAATATAAAATTCAAAACCCACAAAAAATAGCACTTGTAGGCATTTAACCACTTTCACATTTCTGAGCATTATTGCCTTATTATACATGTTTGCTCCCTGTGTTCGACACTCTACATACTTGCACTATACACATATTTTGTAGAGTTATAATAAATTTTAACTCCACATTTACTTTCATTGCTTGATTTAATTGTCGTGGGTTAATTGTTGATTTAATCGGGATTTACCGAGGTTCGCCGCAGCGACATTGTCTCAGCCTTGTGTGAGACATTTAGACCCTCGTATCTCGCAGTCAATCAGTACCCCGATCCTAGAAAATATCACAAGCTGAATTCTTTTAGGTACGTTGACTAGCACCAAGTAGCCTCTACCTGTTACGACAGGTAGATAGGGGCGAACCAGCGGTGCTCCGCGACAAGTTGCTAGTAACACTTCGGGGTGAAGTATAAGCCTTGTCAGCCTCCACCTAATTTGGTAGGTAGATTGGGGCAGGTCTTTTAACTCCTCATCTAGGGATAGAAGCGAAGAAAGGAAGGGCATCGGTATCTTAATCGACAGGTTAAACAGGGAAGATGCATCTGGCTTTGAGCTGACTTTCGTAATCCTTACTATTTGTCTGAAAAATCACACTTAAAATCAACCAGACTAATCAGACTCGATTTGGGTCCTTCACCGTGTTGAGTGTAAAATTGTGGTTTGTGATTCATTTGCTTGCTCCAGGTAGGAATAAAATCCTATCTTTACGCACTTATACTCTCGACTCTTCCTTCTGTCATCAAAGATGACTGATTGCGGGAATATCTACCCCAGCTTCGCAAATATCTCATTGAACCCCTCACACAACTCGTCTTCATCGGCCCAAGCGTAACTTGGGCCAACCCGAGCTCATGACCCTCTTGAGTTCAGGATCCACCACTCTCAGGATGGTTACCCTCAAACCATCCCTGCCCTCTCCTCTCATCTCTCCGAGGAATACCCTCACCTCAGAGAACATATATTCATTCCTAAATCTTCTTCTAACCTAGACCACATTCTTTATCCAGGTAAAGAAGATCAAACCAAAACCAAGATGCCTCCTAAGAGACCCCCTAATGAAGAGGAACCCAGAGATTATCCTATGCATCAAGTCCTTGCCCGATTAGCTAGAGCCGAGCAGCTAAATGCAGATCTTATGGCTAGAATAGGACATGTGATTGATGTGGGTGGAATTGACCGACCGATGGTAGATGCCTACAATCTAGCTGAGAATGAGATACATAGTTGTCTTGTACCTAAGGTACCCCTAGAAGCATTCGAGATAAAGGCCCATTTTCTTAGTCTGCTACTGAAGTTCAATGGAAACGCCACCGAAGAACCGTATACTTTCCTGAGAGACTTCGAGCTAGTATGGAACAACCTTAGTCACCCTAGGGTTGGATAAGATTACATCAGGCTGAAGGCTACCCCGTTTGCCTTAGGAGATAAGGTTGCTCATTGGCTGAAGAATCTAGTGGTTAGATGTATGACCTGGATGCAATTCAAGATTTATTCTTAAGAAGTTCTACCCACTCAGTAGGACTAACCATATGAGGACAAAGATTATTAGCTTTTCCCAGGGTCCCCACAAACCATTCCATGAAGCTTGGGATAGATTCAATGATTTGACTCAAAAAAGCCCCTGCCATTACCAAGGCGATCTTAGTCCAGACCTTGTTCTATAGTATGAACTCGGAAATGCAGGGGTTAGTGAGTGCAACCTGTGGAGGATGCTATCTTAATAAGAACAAAGATTCCGTATGGAAGATTCTGAAGCAGATGGCGGAAACAAGCAGATCTCAGGCCACCATGGCCTATCATTTGTCTCCTTCAAGATTATCTAATAAGACAACTAGGAGGACTATAGAGGATGTGACAGATGACCTAATCCCTAGCATGAAGATAATAGCTGATAAGCTCACCATGGTAGAACAGATCCACAAGAGGGTCACTGACCTTGAGGCACTTTCACAATTTTCGAAGCAAGCAAAGGAATTGACTGAGAAGATAGTCAAGATACGACTACCTGCCTCTTCTGTACCACTTGTACCTTTACATCGAGTCCATCTTGTACAGGAGCAGGTATAGTGGCCTCAGAGAAAATAGATTGAGGAGCAGCAGTACACTCAGTAGGAGCAGCACGCACCCCCACAAGTGGAGTCAGTCTACGAGGAGCCTCCATGGGTGTTCGAGATCAACAAGCTGTGGTACATCAATGACCCCGTAGACGGACAGTTGGGGATAGGGAATGGTCAGCCACACCGACCTTCCCTATCTTACCAGGAAACCAGCTCCGTCCCCGCACCACGCTTTGTAAAATCCTAGCCAGGACAAGGATACCATCCTCAGCAGTACCAGCAACAGCGCACATTCCACCAAGATCAGCAGGGCCCTCCACCACCTTACACCACACCGTCCCACCCGCAACATCATCACCAAGGCCAGCAGGGCTAGTACAGACAGCCAAATTACTCATCCTCTAGTCAGCAACAGCAAGCCCCTCCCACTAGTGAATAGGAGTCTCTCAACTTAGCCATCCAAACTCTATTGATAGGCTCCAACAGATACAGAACGATTACCTGGACATCAGAATAGATTTGAACCGTGTCTTACGCCACTAAGATCGGTAGATGGCACCGAAGACCCCAATTCCCGCCTAAGTTTATGCCAACCAAAATAGCATGAACCAGGGTCAGCACTGACCATGCGATCAGGTATACTATTCATATTATTCTCTATCTGAACATGAGATCATTTTGTACGATAATGTAAATCATATGTTCCTCAAGAGCGGAAGGATCGTGACTGTACATGATTAGGCACAGGTACATGAGGAAGATGCTGCCAAGTCTCTACCTGAGGAGAACTTGGAGGCAGAGGAACAGATGAGGAACATCACCACCTCCATCACCAATAATAAGAGGATTTCCAAAACCTCAAATCACCATGGCAAGAAGAAGGAGAGGAGCACTAGAAATAAATCGAGCGAAACAGATGAGGAACCCACACCTCCATCTGAGGAGGATGCACCAGTAGTCACGATAGATGCATCATCTGTTTCGCCACATGAATTTCTTTTCCATCCGAGTCAGTGTCAGAGTCAGAGTCCCAGTCCTGTACAGAACTTAGTTTCCCGTTTGAATGAGAATTTTTTAGTTTTAGAATCTGAGTTATCATCAATAATCCATTTCCCTCGTGCCCTTAATGGTGGAAAGAAGAAAAAGACCAAAAAAATCCAAAAAGATGACCCTGAGATGACATGGTTTTGCAACAAATATATCAAGGTCACAATCCCCTTTGATAAATATGTGGACATGACACCTGCATTTCAGAAATACCTTAAGGTGATATGCACACCTACTAGGGTCAGCAGGAAAATCAAAAGCCGTGTTGAGAAGCACGTTTGTCAATAGCCACTACTTGCGCCATCAAGAATGTGTTTCCAAGGAAGGAAAGGGACATGGGTGCCCATTATGTGGTTAATCATGTCGATGACACCGTGTTTGCACGCACTCTCTTAGACTATGGATCCTCAATTAACTTGATGCCCACAACCCTCTATGAGGGGCTAAATCTAGGACATCTTAGGAAATCCAGAGCCTTACTGTTGTTTGCAGATAAATCAACCAAGAGGTACAAGGGAGAATTGAAGAACATTACCATCAAAGTCGAAGATCAGGATTACATGGTGGACTTTACAGTCCTTGATATGGAGACCCCTCGAAATTGGAGAGATTCCCATATCATTCTAGGAAGGCCATTCCTTAGAATAGCAGGGGCCTTATTTGATTATAAGATTGGGAAAATTCAATTCCAAACTCCAGGCGGAGATGAGGAACTTGAGATGAAGCAGATAAGGTGTCAGAGTCCTGATTCCGAATCAAGGACCGAGTACACTTCGTCAGAATCAGATTATGTTCATGTATACACCATTGGGCCATGGAGACAGAACCCAGCCAGCACTGATGAGTCCCTTTTCTCTGGAGAGAATCTGGTACATGAGACAGTTTGCGAGATCCTTAGGAGCGAGTACAGCGCAGATCACATAGAAAATGCATCCCCCTACATCTTCGATGACATAAAGGCCCAGTTGGGCTTGTCAGTCCTTCCCTCTTTAGGACAATCAGAAGATGAGGATGATGAGTCGGGCGTGTCTTTCGTCGATTGCTTGGATACTTTTGACGATCCGACTCCAGAACTGAAAGAGTTGGTGGCAGTTACTTCAGAGACAGATCCAACCACTAACAACACAGAACCAGAGTTGATTGAGACAAATTTCCTTGATGACCACACCATACCTGAGCTCAAACCATTACCCACAACCCTTAAGTATGCCTTCCTTGCGGGACAAGAGAGGAAATTTCTGGTTATCATCAGTTCACGATTGACTGAGGAGCACGAATCTCGCTTGCTAGAGATCTTCGAGGAAACAGTAAGGCGATAGGCTAGAGCATCTCTGATCTCCACAGGTTAAATTCTGCTCTGTGTTCGCACTATCTACTTTGAGAATTAAGCTAAACCCTCTCATGAATTCCAATGCAGGTTGAATCAAAATTTACGAGAGGTCATGAAGAAGGATCTTGAGAAATGGTGTGACACGGGTTTTATTTACCCCATCTCCGACTCCAAGTGGGTGGCACCAATCCACGTTGTCCTGAAAAAGTCAGGAATTCAGACGACCACCAATGAGGATGAAGAGGAGATTGTGACACGAGTATCCACATCGTGGCATGTCTGTGTGGATTACAGACGCTTGAATGCCGCGATGAAGAAGGATCATTTTCACCTACCATTCATTGATTAGATCTTAGAAAGATTAGCGGGAAAAGAATTATTCTACTTCTTAGATGGGTTCTCGGTCTACAATCAAGTAGTTATCGCTCCTGAGGATCAGGAGAAAACCACGTTCACATGCCCCTTTGGTACCTATGCTTTCAGGCTTATGCCCTTTGGGTTATGCAATGCTCCCGGTACATTTCAAAAGTGCATGATTGCAGTATTCGCCAAGATGTTCGGTGAATTCCTGGATGTCTTCATGGATGACTTCTCAATCCACGGCAATTCCTTCAATTCCTATCTTAGAAATCTAGACCGAGTCCTCAAACGATGTTGTGGGGTTAATCTGGTGCTCTCCTAGGAGAAAAGTCACTTCATGGTGACGAAGGGCATTGTGCTGGGGCATGTCATCTCCAAGATAGGAATGGAGGTTGACCCTACCAAGGTGGTGATCAGACGACTCCAGCCACCAACCAACGTAAAACAGTTGCAGTCATTCCTCGGACATGTTGGATTTTATAGGAGATTGATCAAAGATTTTTCAAAGATTGCCAAACCGCTGACTGAGCTTCTATGCAAAGGCATGGAGTTTATTGTAGATCACAAATATCTTGAGGCCTTTAAGCAACTTCAAGGGATGATCATGGACGCCCCGATCCTACAAGACCTATATTGGTCTCTTCCCTTTGAGATCATGACAGACACCTTAGATTTTTCTGTCGAGGTTGTATCAGGACAGAGGAAGGATGGTATCCCGTTCGTTATACACTATGCAAGCAAAGTTCTTGATACTACTCAGCGTAACTATACAGTTACCGAAAAGGAGATGCTTGTAGTAGTGTTCACCTTGGATAAATTCAGATCTGATCTCATTGGATCTAGGTGATTGTGTTCACGGATCATACATCACTACGATACCTAATGGAAAATAAGGACGCTAAGGCATGACTTCTTAGGTGGATTTTACTCATCTAGGAGTTTGATTTGGACATTAAAGATAAACCTGGAAAGAAGAACATAGTGGCTGATCACCCCTCTTGTCTCAAAATTCTTGATACTTCTGATGATTCTCCTATTAGAGATTCATTTTTATGAGTCGATTTTTGTTATCGACTCACGCACATGGTACGCCAATATAGTGAACTATCTTGTCTCCAAGAAAGTTCCCAAAGATTGGCCCAAGAGCCACATAGACCGACTCAAGTCGGATACGAGACATTACCATTGGGAGGATCCGATCCTTTTCGTTGAAGGATTGGATTGTGTCTGGAGGAGGTGTATTCCTCAGGAGGAATATTAGAGTGTACTTACTTTTTGTCATAGTCTGGAGGCAGGAGGACATTAATCTGGGAAGAGGACTGCATGGAAGGTACTACAATGTGGCTTATACTGGCCGACTCTGTTTCACGATGCTCTCACCTTTGCAAAGTCGTGCCCAGTATGCCAGCGAATGGGAGGAACCATTGGTTCCAAGGATGAGATGCTAATGCATCCTGTCATCATTTGTGATGTCTTTGACGCTTGGGGCATCGACTTCATGGGACCATTCCCGGTTAGCCATGGTTCTGAATACATCCTTCTTATGGTAGATTATCTATCAAGGTGGGTGGAGGCTATCCCGACCTGAGCCATAGACAGGAGGACTGTCTATAAATTTATCAGAGGTCATATCATCTTTAGGTTTGAGATCCCCAAAGTGTTGATATACGATGGGGTAGCCATTTTGTGAACCGAGACGTGAAGAAACTCGTAAAGGATTATGACATCGAACACCGACAGGAAGGACTAGTCTCGGATTTTGGATCAGGTCCTTTGGGCTTATAGGACAGCTCACAAGACACCCTTAGGAACTGACGGGCGACCTGAAGGCTAGGGTATAGGTGCTAAATTGGTCGTTGCGACCCCACGCGATCAAGTCGGCTCAATCAAGAAAAATGTGAACCACTAATAGAGATAAAACAGATAAAACACAAAATAGCGGTCCTGCTATTGGATTAACCTGGTATAGCGACCAGGGTCGAACTCAAGGAGCACGGGTTGGCCTCTCAGCCTACGAAGTAGTCAAAAAAGAGATAAAATAAAAGGAGAAAATATTTTTAGTGGTTTTTAATTTGTTTTATATTTTTTTGGATTTTTAATGTATTAAGAAAATAAGAAAGACAAAGAAACACACTCTTCTACAATTTATTAAATGCACTAAAAATCAACCAAAAATTCAAACAAAAATATTTTTAAGTCTTTTATAATTTTTAGTGTTTTTGATGATTTTTTGAGAATTTTCTAATGTTTATTGAATTTTCTAAAAATCAAATAGTAGCTGAAACAAATGGTACTGTCCAGCCGAGCTAAACATGCCTAGATAAAATATCTAAAAGCCCTAAAATAGCCGGGAGGTAATTTTCCTGTAAAGAGAAGAAAACAAGGAAAATTTAGGTACCAATTTTATTATTTTTGGATTTTTAATTTATTTACTAAATTTTTTTATAAGTTTTTGAGTGTTTTTAAGTTTTTAGTGGTTTTCAGTAATGAAAAATAGCCAAAATTGGCTAGAAAATCAAACTAAGCAAGACAAACAGTAGACAATTTTTGTGGAATTTTTAAATGAGTTTTAATATTTTTTTGTGATTTTTGAAGTTAGACAGTAACAAAATTAAAGGTTTTTGAATTTTTAAAAATATCAAACGAAATCAAAAATGTCCTCAAAAATCCACGAAGATTTTACACCATGGCAGGAGCCATGTGTCCAATTTTCGTTGGATTTGGAGGTGTTTTGCTATTTTATTCAAAAATAAAGAAGGGGCACAGTGCAAAGGGACCAAAGTGCAAATACCCAATAGTATGGGGGGTCTGGTGAAATTTTCCCAGCAAAACACGCGCCACGCGCATGTCTAGGGCACTTAGGGACCCAAATGTAATAGAACTAAGTCCCGAGGACTTATTGGTAACAGGTACCAAAAGTCCAGGGGCTTATCTGCAAAATACCCAAAATATAACGAACATGCTCAAATAAACCACGCACAGGGGTATAAATGCAAATAGAATAAAACTTTCATTCATTCAAGAACAACCAGAACTACAGGGGTCTCTATTGCAAATAAACCAGATAAACACGTGACGAAGCACGTGGCATACAACACACAGGGGTATAGATGCAAATAAACTAAAGTACGGGGTCCACTATGCAAATAACCCTAAAACTAAACAACTAAGTTCAACATTTACAGGACTAAAACGAAATAAAAGACAAGACATGGCCTAAGGGTAAATTACCCTTTATTGTGCGGACTACTGGATGCGCGCCACGTGGAGTATCGGATGGTGGCTAACGGTGGGCGCTCCAGATGTCGCCTCCTCAGATCGGACGATGACGGTTGCTCCGGAGATGGACGGCTCGGATTGAAACTGGAGCGGGAGGTGGCGATCGAACGGTAGCTGGAGGTCGTGGATGAACAGGCGGCCGGCGAACTTCGCCGGCCTCGTGGAAGCGCTCCCGGCCTCTGCTGCTGCGCCTGAGGATCGGAGAAGCTCCGGCGTGGTGGTGCGCAGCTACTGATGCCCTCCGATTGCCCAGCCGAGCTCGGGAGAGCTCTGGCGAGGGCGGCGAAGGCGAGGCTCCTGGTCTGAACGTCGAAGGGCCTCAGATGGCCTTTGTTTGACCTGCAAAGCAACCCAGAAGACTCGCGGGTCGAGGGCAAAGTGCCTCGACCCGGTTAGGCGAGGTGACGGTGGCTGATGGGTTGGGATGGCGAGCTCCGACGAAGGTGGTAGACGGAGGAGCTCGGTTCCCAGCTCCTGTGCGAGCTGGGATGGATGGACGGGTGAAGAAGATGCGCGGGAGGTCGGCGAGGGCTATGGCAATGCCCGATGATTGGATAGTGGTCGGAATCGGGGGGAATCGAAGAAATGCGGCGGCGGAGCGATTTGGGGGTAAATGGAAAATAGCGGAAACGAGAAGCCTAAGGGGATACCTGGGTGGTCGAAGAGACTGGGGAGGAGCTGCTGAAGCTCCTGGTCGTCGCCTCAAGGATCGTCTCCCTCCGAGGCTCGGTGCTCATGCAGGTGGCGGAGCAGCGGCGGCGTAGCTCGCCGGATCGATGGCCATGCTCCCTCTCCTCGCTTCGACAGGTCGAGACGCAAGCTGTCACTCTAGCGGACTCTCTGGAGCTCACTGGGGGTGGAGACAAGTGACCAAAGATGGAGCATTAGGGTGGCGGAGCTCGCTTATGTACGCTGGAGGGGTCCGAGAAAGATGGCTCGGGTAGGGCGTGGAGGCGCGCGGATCCCGAGGTGGATGCCCGGCGAGGATGTCGGATGTGGTCGGATCAAAACGGGTCCGGGGTTTGGTGGAATGGCGATCGGGTCGAGCGGGCAAAAATTTCGAGAAGTCGGGTCCACGACCCAGATCCGCGGGAGGTGGTCCTGGGGGGGGGGGGGGGTAGTTGATCGGGCGGTCAACATCCCCAGGACCCAATAGAGACAGGCCACGTGGCTGGATCTTCAAGTGCAAATTAAGGGTAGCTAGGGGCCGAATCTGCAAAAAGATAAAACATGGAAGATTTTTATTTTATTTTTTTCTATTTTTTGGTGATTTTTTATAATTTTTTCGAAATAAAAATAAGCTATATACAATATAGTACTATACATAGGTATATATACAATATATAGAGTTTTGATTTTTGATTTTTTTAATTGTTATTTTTGTGCAATTTTATTCTTATTTTATATTTTATTTATTTTCATTATAAAATAAGGAATAAAAAGGGTATTTTTATTTTATTTTTATAGGTAAAATAAATACATATATACATCTATATACATGGTATATGTGCAATATATTTTTGTATTTTTAATTTTGCTATTTTTATTTTGCTTTTGTTTTAATTTATTTACAATATATAACATAGAATATTTACAAAAAGTTTGGAAATTAATTTTATTTATTTACAAGGTTAAATAAATGCATAGAAGTGGTTTATGTACATGGTGAAGGTGGTATTTTTGGTCTTTTTGATTTTTATCTTTTTCTTTTGTTTTTATACTTATAGATATATACAAGTATTTACAAGCATAATTTAAGCTATTTTTGTTGAGGAAAATATTTTTATTTATTTATATAAATATGTACACACATGAGCCCATATCTCCCTCTACTTTGGCTTTTATGCGGTCAGGCCCATGCTGAGCCCTCCCTTGGGTTAGGTTGCTCAATATATATTCTAAATATTTCCCTCTTTTTCTTTTTAATCTTTATTCTTTTATTTTTGCACAAAAACATGCTAATTATAGGTTTTTACACAATGCATGCTTTTGATAATTATTTGTATTTACACACATCTACATGCATTTGTAAAGGTTTTTGTAGCTAAAATATAAGAATAAAGAGTGATGAATGGGTATTCATCAGGAACCTCCCCATTCAGAATGGTGTTTGGGAAGCCGTGCCATTTGTTCGCTGAGCTACTGCATAAATCCAAACGGGCAATCAAGAAGGTCAATTGGAACACTCACCTAGGGCAGAAATAGAGAGAGATGGATCTAAATGAACTTGTGGAGATCAGAAATCGATCATATGACAACAATTTGGTGTACAAGGACAAGGTAAAGCGTCGGCACGATAGATTTATCAGACGAAAGACCTTTGTTCCTAGATAGAAGGTATGGTTGTTCAATGCAAGGCTAAAGGTTTTCCAAGGTAAGCTTAAATCCAAATGGACAGTCCAGTTCATAGTTTGTGTTGTCCATGACAGTGGATGTGTAGAGATCTCAGATCTTACAGATGGAGCACAAACATCCCTAGTTATTGGACAACTGCTGAAACACTTTGTTGAACCTAATGAGTAGTTAGTTCATTTTGAGGAGATTGTTTTCATACATGAGGCGGACTCAGGAGACACACATAAAACTACGCATGAGGCCTTGCAACATTGAGCTCTCGCCATTAGCAGCATCGAAAAGATTCACATCTTGATCCTTGTATATACTCGCCCTTCTTGTCTATATTTTCTTTCCCTCCTTCCCCAGTGATTCGAATCACTCGACACGGCTCCATATTCTTTCATTTTATGGCTATACTTAGGATGACCAGATCCTAAGTATAGGGGGGAGAATGACCCGAGTCTCTTCACCATTCATCGTACATCCTCTAGATCTCATCGGTTCTCACACTCACTCCAGTCCTATACTTAGGCTAACCAAAGCCTAAGTATAGGGGGGACCGATGCCCGCTCTATATATACTCATCCATTTCCGCTCTTGACCTCACCTGCCCCATTTTTTATCTTCTTCTACACTTAGGCTGCACGAGCCTGAGTATAAGGGCGGGATGACTTCTATACGTCTTTGTTATTTTAGCTCTCTTATACTTAGCACAAGCTATGTCTTTTTCCTTGCTTTTCGTGCTCTGAGGACATAACGCACGCTAATTATAGGGGGTGTGTATATATTACATATATACTTTACCCATAGCTCGTACTTTCGCATACTTTCACATATTTTGTATATATTATGCAATAATTATGGGTGGGTAAAAATTGAAAATAATAACAACAATAATAATAATAAAGGCTTCTTATTTACTCTTGCGTATCATCCTTGCATAAGAAAAAAATTGTCTTGCATGTCAGTCATCTACATAGCATGTCATCTACATCTCATATGCATATCTAGCATATGCAAAGTGGAATGCTAGTGGGTTTTGAACCAAGTTATGAATAGATGTTGAGGATGGATTTGATTTGACCTTAATCTACCTAATTTCTTATAGGAACTGGAGTTAAGATTTTTCAGGTCAAGTGACTTAATTTTTTGAGTCCACAAGTCTATGTTCACATGTCATCTTGATTAGTCTAAGTAGAATATATCGTACACACGCATGATTCTTTCAGATAATGACCTAGCTTGGACAAGCAAAATGCATGTAGCTCTTTATTAATGAGGTGGTGAGGAGGTAGAATCCTTTGGTTTGGAGTAGCACACGGGTGGAAACATCCATCCTCCTCTAGGGAGTGTAGTGCAACTCAACCTAGTCCGGTGGTGTTGATGTCTAAGGATGGGATGTTGTGGGTTGCAATAAAGCTTCAAAAGAGGCATAGTCTACTGGCTCAAGAGGGAAAACTCCTTATGTACATGATGCACCTTGTACATTAGTTCAAAAAAAAGAAAAAAAAGAGAATAAAAGAGAGAACTCCAAAAAAATGGACAAACCTGATTGAAAATAAAATGTCTGTCGGAGTATGTATATTTGCAAGGCATATGCTTCAAACCCTCATACCATAGATGCCTGCAGCTCGATGACTTGGCTATACTGGTTAAGCATCCTAGGATAGGTAGCTACACTGGCTACCATCCATTCTTCTCTCCACCCCCTCTTCTTGAGCAGGTTGCACTTGAACTTAGAAGGGAATACCCCGCTCCTCGAGGAAAGAGTTACTGGACTGGGAAATTAGAGTTACCTTGTTACAGGAGGTTGTTTCTTGCCATTTCTAATGTGGAGAGCTATATTTCACTTACACAGTACAAGTAAGATTCATAGTCATCAGAAATTTGCGTATGAGGATTTGTTCTAACCTGACTGTGGAGGCATCTTGAATAGAAGACTTGTGGAACTTAAAGTTTGTTAGGTTTTAAACTCAGATCCCAATAAGGTTCCGCCACACAATTAATCCATAGGTCGAGTCAAGCTCCATTTTTACCTTTTATTCATGATCTTGGTATGGAACCCAAAATCATTTCACTTTTGCATTTCATCTTAGTTGCTCGGGGATGAGCAAGGTTTAAGTATAGGGGGTTGATGAATCTGTGATTGATCACTCTAGAATTTAAAAATATAGTTTTGTTCCCGAGAAATTAGTTGCATATTTCCACTTATATTGCATAATTAGAATTCATGGTTGCATTAAATAAGAAGCTCAATTCACTTGTAAAAATCATCTGTAAATACCATATTTGTATCTATTTTGTACTAACTTATAATCCAATAAATTTAAATCAATAGTGTATATATTACTAACCCTAATTAAAGAAAAATATCAAAAAAATACTAACTTGTAAAATTGACCAATAAAACCCGAATCCAAGTTTGATACTAGGAGACATAAAATGCACATATCTCTCTCATACAGTGTTTGATTTAGATTTACTTACTTTTAAAGTAGTATACATTCAAAGACCTTCAAAACAAGACCAATTTCATTAAAATAAGAGATCGTATGTGAAATTTGGGTTTTGGACCCCTATTGTATATTATACATATTTGTACTTGTACTCTTGTATTCTCTCTCTTCATTTGACCTCGTATACATTTTTTGGTCAATATAAAACTTGTAGATCTCAGCGAGATCTACAACTTTCATGTTTAGAGTTTTTCCAAATTCAGTCATTTTCCTCCTCATAATTCACTTTCTTTGTCGCAATAATCTGATTTGGCCACGTGGACCATCTGGTTGCACCACACGGCCCAGTATCTTGCGCGCCACACACCCATCATCTTCAGCCATTGGATGGCTTTCTAGCACTCCAATCTGCGCCATTCAATCCCGCATCCGTTCACATCCTTTCGATCATTCTCATATCTCATCAAGGCCGTCCACTAGCGCTACGCTCTCAGCCGGCCACTTGTCGTGTCCACATCCGACTGATCGTAGCCTTGATGCTTCCATCCCATCTGCTTATTTCCTCTGCATTCCTAGCTGCCCAATCGATATTCTCCTTTCATCACGGTCGTTTAACTCCTCCTGCACCTACTCTCGGAACATGGCACCACCCATCACCCTTCGATCGCACCGCCCTGATCTAATCCAGGCATTTCACTAGAACCTTGCTCTTGGTCGTTGGATCATGAGATCCAACGGCCAAGTCCCCTTCGTCTACCTCCGAACGCCCTCGCCCACATTGCCACAACTCGACAACTATCTCCGCCCTTCCCATTACGCACACCCTCTCAGCCATCATCTCCACCTCTCGACGACCCCACGACCTACCCTACTCAACTGTCTTCCTCACGGATCATCACTCATCCCACGACGACCTCTCTCTCGCCCCATATTCCCTACACAAAATCACGTCAGCTGTCGTCAGCAACCACCCACATCTCTCTTAAATACGCCACCTCCGCCCACCTCACAACCCATCCGCTCTTGCACGAGAGACCCGCGAGCTCTACACCTCTGATCTGTGACAGGGATTTGGCAAGAAGTCAAGTGACGACAGAGGATTTCTCTCCAGCGAGATCCACGACGAACCTTCATTGTGCATCGGCTTCACCGTCAAGCTGCTTGAGCTCGAGCACCTACCGGCCTTAGAGCAACGACCGTCTGCTCCAATCAGAGCCCCAATTCCCAGGTAAACATTTTTATCTTCTTCTTCGATCCTCCCCTTCTTCCCCTTCGATATTCTCCGAATTTATTAAGCTTCTTCGCTCATTCTCACCTTCCACCGACGATTGATCGAGCTTCCCCTCGAAGCTAGCATCTCTGTGTATCTCTCTGTTCATCTCCACAAACCATCGTAACCTTGGACCTCGTGCTCCACCCCTCATGACGGAGGAGCCTGTCGGCCAGTCACTCGCTTCACCCCACAAGGCATCACCCCTCCAATCCACGAGAGCCCATGCACCATGATTTGGCAAATCTCTAACATTGCAGGTACGTCCTTCCTCAACGACAAGACTTGTCGCCGGAGCTTCTTTGAGATGCTTCATCTTCGACATAGCGGTGTCGAAGGTCTCTTCCAAGACATCCTGCATCCTCCCCGGACTTCCAGCTTCATTGATGAATACTCATTCATCACTCTTTTTTCTTATATTTTAGCTACAAAAACCTTTGCAAATGCATGTAGATATATGTAAATAGGAATAATTACCAAAAGCATGCATTGTGTAAAAATCCATAATTAGCATGTTTTTGTGCAAAAATAAAAGAATAAATATTAAAAAGAAAACGAGGGAAATATTTAGAATAAATATTGAGCAACCTAACCTAAGGGAGGGCTCAGCATGGGCCTGACCGCATAAAAGCCAAAGTAGAGGGAGATAGGGGCTCATGTGTAAATATTTGTGTAAATAAATAAAACTATATTTTCCTCACCCAAAAATATGCTTGTAAATATTTGTATATATATTTATAAAAGATAAAAACAAAATAAAAAGTTAAAAATCAAAAAGATCAAAAATACCCCTTTCATCATGTACATAAACCACACCTATATATATCTTTATTTAGCTTTGTAAATATACAAAAGTAATTTTTATAATTTTTGTAAATAGTCTATGTTATATATTGTAAATAAATAAAAGAAGAACAATTAAAATCAAAACAAAATAAAAATAGAAAAATCAAAAATACAAAAAGACATTGTACATATACCATGTATATAGATGTATATAGCTATTTATTTTACCTATGTACGTAAATAATAAAAATAAAATAAAAATACCTTTTTATTCCTTATTTTATTCTATAAATAAATAAAATATAAAATAAGGATAAAATTGTATAAAAATAATATATAAAAATCAAAAATCAAAACCCAATATATATTGTATATACCTATATCTAGTACATATTATGTATATAGCCTATTTTTATTTCCAAAAATTAATTAAAAATCACAAAAAATAGAGAAAAATAAAATAAAAATATTTTATGTTTTAAGTTTTTGCTAATTCGATCATTTTCTAACTCAAATAAATAAATCAAAATTAATAAGCTTGGCGGGCTCTGATTGGTCCACGTGGGATTGTTGACCCCCGGTCAACTCTCCCCCCAGGACCACCAGAGCCGGGTCCTCCTCGCCCGACCCGTTTTCTCCAATTTCTTCACGGTTGACCCGACCGCTATTCCCCTTAACCCCGGGCCCCGTTTACTTCCCGATCATCCAGGACCCTCGCCCGGGGTGGGTTTGCTGGATCCGAGCTCCGCCTAACTCGCCCGATCGCCATCTTCTCGGACCCAGCACCATATATAAAGTCGTCTCCGGCGACCTAATTCTTCCATCTTTGATCTTCCCCTCGGTGCCTGTGACCTCCTCCAGCGTCCCTGAGTGACAGCCATGGCCGTGGGAGTAGCAGTGAGGCTCGGGCAGCCGGGAGTCACTGATCCGGTGGTAAACGCCGCCGTGCGCCGCCGCGAGCGTGCTCAGCCTCGGGGACTCGACGACCCCTTGCAGGCAATGACCGGGAGCTTCATCAGCTCCAGCCCAGTCGAATGCGCCCATCAGGTAGCTTAGTTAGGCCGTAGATTAGCTTAGGTTTCGATTTTTGCGATTTTCAGTAGCGTAGCTCCGCCTCCCTCGCCTGCTGTTTCCGACCATCCTCTCACTCATCCGACCACTCCACCACCTTCGCCAGACTCCTATCCACCTTCTCCGCCCCTTCACTCCCCCTGTCTCGCCTCGGAGCAGGGTATCGGCTCTCGCCCCTCCGCCGCTCGCCGGAGAGCCTCCGTTTCGCCACACCAGTCACCTTCCGCCTGCTCTGACGGGTCGAGGCACTTTGCCCTCGACCCAGCTTCTTTCCTGTGCAGGTTTCAGGGCTAATCGACCTCATCTGGAGGTCGGAACTTCTGGGCACAGCAGCTCCAGTTCTTTCACGTCGCCGGAGCTCTCTGGAGCTCCTTGCTTCCATCGGAGCAGAGCATCGGGTGCGGGGCTTCACGGCGAAGCTTTCCCGTACCTCAGGAGCATCAGACGAGGACCACCGCGCGCACAGAGGGCCGGCGAAAGTCGTCGGCGACCAGTTCTTCCAGGATCCTCGTCGACCGTCAGATCGTCCTCATCGCCCCAGTCATCATCTGAGCCATCCATCCTAGGCGAGGTGTCACCGTCCGATCATCCCGAGGGTTGATCTTGACCATCCGCGCGGAGAGAGAGGCACCAGCTAGCCTCATCCGTCAGATTCGCCACGTGCCCTCCCCCCTTCCGTCGGATACACGAGGGTTTAGCCTCCAACGCACCAGAGCCGTCTGATAGCCACGTGGAGCGCCCTCAGACGTCGATCAGGCCTACGCTTTCGAAGTTAAAGGCGTCGTCGTTCTCCATCGTCAGATCTGCCACGCGTCATTCATCCGGCCGTCGACATTAATAAAAGGGGTAATTTGCTCTTAGGCCCCCTTTCTTTTATGCATTTTGTTTTAGTCCTGTAAATATTTAAATACGTTGTTTAGTTTTAGGTTTATTTGCATAGAGGACCCTGAGCTTTAGTGTAATTGCATATATACCCCTGCCTGTTGTGAGCCACGTGCTTCGTCACGTGTTGTTTTGGGTTATTTGCAGTTTATGCCCTTGTAGTTCTGGTTGTTATGGAATGAATGAAAGTTTTGAGTTAATTGCATTTATACCCCTGTGCGTGGTTGTTTTACGCATGTGCGTTTTATTTTGGGTTATTTGCAATTGAGCCCCTTGGACTTTTGGTACGTGTTACCAATAGGTCCTCGGGACTTATTTTCCTTACATATAGGTCCCTGAGTGCCCCAGGCACGCGCTTGGCGCGTGATTTGCTGGGTTAGTTGCACCTGGACCCCCAGAACTTTGGGTATTTGCACTTTGGTCCCTTTGCACAGTGCCCTATCTCTATTTTTGAATAAAATATCAAATCACCTCCAAATCCAACGAAAATTTGACACATGGCTCATGCCATGGTGTAGGATTTTTGTAGATTTTTGAGGACATTTCTGATTTTGTTTTCTATTTTTAAAAATTCAAAAACCTATATTTGTGTCACTGTCTAGTTTGAAAAATCACAAAAAAATCTAAAAACTCCCTCAAAAATTCCCCAAAAATTAGCTAGTGTTTAGTTTAGTTTGTTTGATTTTCCAGCCAATTTTGGCTATTTTTCATCACTGAAAACCACTAAAAACTTAAAAACACTTAAAAACCCATAAAAATTCTAATAAATACATTAAAAACCCAAAAACAATAAACTTGGTACCTAGATTTTCCTTGTTTCCTCTATTTTACAGGAAAATTACCTCCAGGCCATTTTAAGGCCCTTAGATATTTTATCTAGAGCTTTTTGGCTCAGCTGGACAGTACCCTTTATTTTTGCCACTGTTTGATTTTCAGAAAATAAAATAAACATCAGAAAATTATCAAAAATTCACCAAAAACATAAAAAATTATAAAACACATAAAAATATTTTTGTTCTGATTTTTGGTTGATTTGTGGTGCTTTAAATAATTGGTTGAATTGTGTTCTTCCTTGCTTTTCTTATTCTCTTCCTATACTAAAAATCCAAAAAAAATATAAAAATAATTAAAAACCACTAAAAATGTTTTCCTCTTTTATTTGTTTTGACTACTTCGTAGGCCTCTCGGCCAACCCGTGCTCCTTGAGTTCGACCCTGGGTGCTACACCAGGTTAATCACATAGCAGGACCGCTTCTTCGTGCTTGATTGATTTCTGATTTATTTAGTGGTTCGATTTTTCTTGATTGACACATCGTCTGAGTGATCGAGGTCGCAACGACCACTTCTGTACCTTTACCTTAGTCGCTCGGTTTTTCGTGTCATCAGAATGGCGCCGTTGCCGGGGAGCACGGCTTAGTAGTCATTTTTTAACTTGTCCGCGGCTTTTGATTTTCGCGGCTTTTTGTATAGATTTTTGTAGATATATTTTTCTGATATTTTCTGATAATAATTTGGACTGACAACTTGTCTCTTTTTCTTGCGAGGGCCCGAGGATCGAGGCGGTCGATTTCGAGAAGCCGACGCAACCGCGAGACTTGGAGGCGGCTCCCTTCTACACGGAGCCGCAGGAGAGAGCGAGAGAGAGAGTTGAGTGGGTGAGGTTAGATTAGGATACTTGACTATTATTGTTGTAATAATACAGGGACTCAGACTGGACTTGGACTTGGTTGACCTAGCGGGTCTGTTTCGCCGAGCACCGGTGTGCTTGGGGGACCCTTAGGAGTTTTTCGCGGTTTTACGCGGCTTTCTTTTCTTTCTTTTTACTGCCTTTTACGGTTTTTAGCGGTTTTTCTCGAGCCCCTAGATTTAGGATTTTCTGCTTGACTGTGCCGTAATTAGTAGGATCCCCACACCTAATTAATTTCCTGTTCCTATAGAATGATAATTGGACCTGCTAATAAATCAATAATAAAAATAGCTTAGTCGCTTTCCTGAGAGCCTACGCGCAGCGAGCCTGCCCCGTCAAGCGCTACTCCTGAACTCGACTTGTCGAGAAGAGGAGGGGTGGGTCTAGACCGGACTCTTTGGACCGAGGGCGAGTGACTAAGCTAGACGGTTCTGTCGAGTAGAAATTGCCTGTTTAGGACTCGGTTTTCACCGCTGCACCATATAGGTAGTTTCTTTCCTGTCTTTACATTTATGCGCGGATCATATTGCATGTAGAGTGCTGGAGTCAGGTACGCCTTCCTTACTTTGCATGCATCATTGATTTCATCGTGCATCGGCTTTTTCGTCTTCTCCCCCCTGTTTTTGATTAAATAATCAGGAGAACCGAAAAATTCGTTAGGCGTTTGTTTTCTATTTGAAAAATATCTAAAAACAAAAACAATAAAATCGGGACTGTTAATCATACTTGACCTAAAAGACACTTCACTGAAAATCTGTCTTGGGGAGAGTAACCCCCTCCTTGTCTGGTTTGGATGAGCGAGAGAGTGATCCGCACATTAGGATAGAGCCTCCGATCTATTCTTGACTGATTACCGGCTTTCAGTACGGGACAGTCGGTTGAGAAAGATCTGGATACCTATTGACTTCACGTAATCGCTCTGATAGACTGGATGATCACCTAAAATAAAACTGACAAGATAATTGACCGATCCCTTCGGTCTTCAGCTCCGTGTGCGTAGGTGAATTGGGGGTTTGCTTGTTCATCTTGTTTGATTGCCAGATCCCTTCGACCTTTCTCCTCCATCTATTTCCCTCCCTCACCTCCCTTCATTACTCTTTTCTTCTTATCCCTGGATGATGGATTCCCCTCACTTTGAGCCGACTCTTACGGCTTCTTCTCCATCCTCTGACCATCAATCCAGTCCACCTTCTAGGGAGGTCGGATCTCCGACCAACCTCCCGCTCCCTCCCTCCCTTTCATCTCATCACTCTGGGCATGCTGTGATAGATGTCCGAGGATATCAGACAGAGCAGATGCGAGACCCGGACGATGCTGTTGCTGAGTTGAGAGCGCACTTCGTTGGTGACCCGAGAGAGCAGTGGAGATCAGCAGATAGATCCCATTCCAGAGGGATGGAGGAGCAGATAGCACATGGAGCTCAGTCAGCTTCTACATTAGGCCCATTCGTCTTGGATTTGGATTACTTTCAGCGACTGCCGACATTTTCAGGAGAGGCGCACGAGGAGCCTTATCTTCACCTGTCCGTTTTCGAGGAGTTTTGTAGAGCACATAGATATTCAGATGTCACTACAGAGGAGCTGATGACGAGGACCTTCCCATTCACACTTCATGACAGAGCCATGAGAAGGCATCGCCGATTGGGGAGGACATTCGAGACGTGGGGAAAGCTACCGAGAGTTTCTACAGAGATACTTTCCCCCACGTAGAGCAGATTTCATGCGGTCTTTGATCATGGACTTTTCAGTTGACCCCCAGGAGCCATTGCACGAGGCATGGCCGAGGTTTCTTGACCTCTTGAGGAGATTTCCAGACCATGGACTTCCACTGACAGATTTGATTGAGATCTCCATGCGGGGGATGATCGCAGAGCAGCTTGCACTGGTGATTACCACATGTGGCGGTTCACACCGCAGTTCCAACATTCACTTCCCGGATACCATCTCGAGGCTACTTTCACAGAGTTCTTCTTCACGAGATGCTTCGGTCGGCACAACACATGAGGACGATGCAGTACCAGTGCGGTGTGTCACTTCACATGGTGAGCCAGCTTCTACACACCAGCCTGAGGATTTGGATGATGCAGCACCACTGACAGAGGAGATGACTGTGATAGCAGAGGTTCGGACCCAGAGCCTACTTGAGTTCCCGTTGGCCTTTCAGTTGGAGTTCGAGTCAGCCCCAAAGTTCCCTGTTGACGAGTCTTGGATATCAGATCTTCTGATACTCCAGGAGCCGGAGGAGCCCCAGCTTTTGCAGCCGTTGATTCAGACACTTCAGATTCCAGTCCCGGAGGAGTCAGTTTCCTTCTTGCAGAGACACTTCTTAGATGCAGACAGTCACCAGGACTCAGCTCAGCAGCCACAGCTTGAGGAGGGACACCACTTTGAGAGTACAGACACAGAGAGTCCCGTCTTCGAGCCTTTCGTCCTCCATGTTGTTGAGGCAGATACACTTCCTGAGGACCAGCTGACAGCCAGCATAGCCGCAGAGCGAGGATCAGCCACATACACTTTGCCAACTTCCACGATGTTGACTAGCACCTTCTCCTGCTTTCAGATTGCCGAGACCTACACTTTTGATGATGATGTAGCCTGGTGCACTGAGTGGATACTTGATAGCAGCGCAGATGCCGATCCTGATCCTCTTCTTATCACTTCTGATCTTCCATCTCTCCCCGAGGGTTATCTGCGGGAAGATGCCGCACGCGAGGAGTACTTGGTTTCACCTGCTGAGTGTGTTTCCGATCTGGCGGAACACGGAACTGAGTCTTTAGATCATTCTGATTCTGAGTCTTCTCACCTCGACGACCCTCGCGAGGATGAACCCATTCTGGAGATATTCGATGATTTGCCTGATCTGATTCTATTACATGCATCGGATATCATTCTGCTTAGAGAGTCTCCTGATCCTGATTGTCCACACCTGTTTGAGACACTCATTGACGTGGAGGATTCCATGACTGATCCATCCTTCTCCACGTTTGATTTCTTTGGCTCTATACTCTCACTCCAGTCTGATCCAGAGCCACTGATTTCTTTTGTGCTACCGGATCTCGATTACTTATGCTCATATCATTGGCCGGTAGCAGACACCCGCCTGATTGCATACCTGGGTGTCTTACTTTACACTGTTGAGTTCGTCGTTGTTCTCACACAGAGACTGTGACGACAGTACGGCATTCGACTTACCGATGCCGTCCTGAACCTTGATACTGCGTTGTCCTAGCCTTTGCGCCCAGCTAGGGGCGTAAAATCTAGCGCTTGTTGAGAGGCACCTCAACATTGTACTCTCTTGTATATACGTGTTTCGTCTTGTTTAATCTTTCTTTCTTCCGTTCTTGTTCTCACCCCAGGTCTCGCTTAGGATTATCTTTGCTATACTTAGGATATTGCTCATCCTAAGTATAGGGGGGTGAAACACCAGGTTGATCATTCGTTCTGTTTCATCACTTCTGTTTTATTGCCTATACTTAAGGTTCTCCACCTTAAGTATAGGGGGAGTGATGTCCTCCTTCTTGTATATATTCGTGATTTTCTTCGTGTCTTTCTGCTCCTGTTTTGCTGCCTATACTTAGGGATATTTTACCCTAAGTATAGGGGGGCAGACTCTGTATCTTCTTCACTCGGATTTCCCTTCATGTACAGCTTGCTATACTTAGGATTAGTTAATCCTAAGTATAGGGGGAAACCACCGAGTTCCTCTCATTCTATTCATTCATTCATTTCTGTACTCAGCCATTCCTTTTCACTTCCCTTTTACTAAGCACGAGTTATGTCTTCTTCATCGCTCTTGATCACTCTGAGGACATCGTTCAAGCTAAGTATAGGGAGGGTGCGTATATATTTCATATATACTTTAGCCATAACTCGTACTTTGTGTGAGTGTGTTAATAAATAAAATGGCTAAAAATCACAAAAATTAAAAAATTTTCATGTACATAAACTTCTTTTATCTTGCACATACATAGCTAGTGTACAAAGTATTTTTGTAAAAATGATTTCAAAAATCTTTTGTGTAAAGCTTGTGTAAATATTTTTGTATCAAAATTATGTATATAGTACAAAATTTTTCCAAAATGTTTTGAAAATCAAAAGTTTGCAAAAATCTTGTGTAAATGTGTGTAAATATCTTTTTGCAAAACTTGCACTTCATGCATCATTCATCCATGATTTCAAAACATTTTTCAAAAATTTTGCACGATTGTAAAAATTTGTGTAAATAAGCATCTTGTGTACATATGTATATAGTTTTTCTGGATGAGAGTTGACATTTAAACTAAGCCTGGAATTAAATTGAGAAATGGAGCTTGAATAAGATCTTAATCCACTTAACTTTAAGAGGAACCTTATAGGACTTAGGGTTAAGGCTTTTCAGGTCCATTAGGACTTAATTCTTTGAGTCCACTAGGCTATGAGCATATGTCATCTTGATGAGCCTAAGTAGAACACTTAACAACACACGCATGACTCTTGGAGACAATGGCTTGACTTGCACCAGCACTTCACACATGGCTCTCCACGGATGAGGTGGTGAGGAGGCAGTTTCCTTAGGCTTGGGGTAGCATATGAGGGTAGTACTTCTAGGCGGAACCTCTCTTCTTCTTCTAGTGAAGGAAGTGCGTCTCAACTTGGTCTAGTGGTGATGAAGGCTAAAGACAGAAGCTGTGGGTTGCAATAAAGCTTCAAAAGAGGGATAGTCTACTGGCTCAAGAGGAAAATTTCTTGTATATATGCTGCACCATGTAGATATGTTGTATAGAAGTCCTTGAAAAAAAATTGCAAAATGCAAAAAAGAACTCCAAAAAAGTGGTGGGTCGGATTGAAAATTTAATAACCCCACCGGAGTGTATATAGTCAAATAAAGCAAAAGCTTATGGTATCCATGTTACATCTCATGAAGCTTGCAGCGGGAGACTTAGCTACACTGGCTGAGCTTCCAAAAGTCTATACTTCTTCCCCCTCTTCTTGAGCCGGTTGCACTTGAACTTAGAAGGGAATACCCCGCTTCTCGAGGAAAGAGTTGCTAGACCGAGGCATTAGAGTTACCAGGTTGAGGGAGGTTGTTTCTTTGTTACTTCTGAGGTGGGGAGCCACATATCACTTACACTGCATGGAAAGATTCATGGTCATTAGAGTTTGTGTATGTAGACTTGTTCTGATCTGGTTTATTGAGGAGTCTTGCCTATAGATTGGTGGAACTTAGAGGCTGTTGGGTTTTAAGCTTAAGTCCAAATAAGGTTCCGACACATTAATAATCCAAAGATCTGATCGAGCTCCATATTTCAATTTAATGAAGGAAAGTTTAATAGCTCAACCTTGATCCATGTACATTCCCCTCTTTTTCTTTTTCTTTCTTTCTTTTTCACTTCTTTTTCAAATAAGTATTTGCTAAGGGACTAGCAAAGTTAAGTATAGGGGGGTGATGAATACTCATTCATCACTCTTTATTCTTATATTTTAGCTACAAAAACCTTTGCAAATGCATGTAGATATATGTAAATAGGAATAATTACCAAAAGCATGCATTGTGTAAAAATCCATAATTAGCATGTTTTTGTGCAAAAATAAAAGAATAAAGATTAAAAAGAAAAAGAGGGAAATATTTAGAATAAATATTGAGCAACCTAACCCAAGGGAGGGCTCAGCATGGGCCTGACCGCATAAAAGCCAAAGTAGAGGGAGATAGGGGCTCATGTGTAAATATTTGTGTAAATAAATAAAACTATATTTTCCTCACCCAAAAATATGCTTGTAAATATTTGTATATATATTTATAAAAGATAAAAACAAAATAAAAAGTTAAAAATCAAAAAGATCAAAAATACCCCTTTCATCATGTACATAAACCACACCTATATATATCTTTATTTAGCTTTGTAAATATACAAAAGTAATTTTTATAATTTTTGTAAATAGTCTATGTTATATATTGTAAATAAATAAAAGAAGAACAATTAAAATAGAAACAAAATAAAAATAGAAAAATCAAAAATACAAAAAGACATTGTACATATACCATGTATATAGATGTATATAGCTATTTATTTTACCTATGTACATAAATAATAAAAATAAAATAAAAATACCTTTTTATTCCTTATTTTATTCTATAAATAAATAAAATATAAAATAAGGATAAAATTGTATAAAAATAATATATAAAAATCAAAAATCAAAACCCTATATATATTGTATATACCTATATCTAGTACATATTATGTATATAGCATATTTTTATTTCTAAAAATTAATTAAAAATCACAAAAAAAATAGAGAAAAATAAAATAAAAATATTTTATGTTTTAAGTTTTTGCTAATTCGGTCATTTTCTAACTCAAATAAATAAATCAAAATTAATAAGCTTGGCGGGCTCTGATTGGTCCACGGGGGATTGTTGACCCCCGGTCAACTCTCCCCCCAGGACCACCAGAGCCGGGTCCTCCTCGCCCGACCCGTTTTCTCCAATTTCTTCACGGTTGACCCGACCACCATTCCCCTTAACCCCGGGCCCCGTTTACTGCCCGATCATCCAGGACCCTCGCCCGGGGTGGGTTTGCTGGATCCGAGCTCCGCCTAACTCGCCCGATGGCCATCTTCTCGGACCCAGCACCATATATAAAGTCGTCTCCGGCGACCTAATTCTTCCATCTTTGATCTTCCCCTCGGTGCCTGTGACCTCCTCCAGCGTCCCTGAGTGACAGCCGTGGCCGTGGGAGTAGCAGTGAGGCCCGGTCAGCCGGGAGTCACTGATCCGGTGGTAAACGCTGCCGTGCGCCGCCGCGAGCGCGCTCAGCCTCGGGGACTCGACGACCCCTTGCAGGCAATGACCGGGAGCTTCATCAGCTCCAGCCCAGTCGAATGCGCCCATCAGGTAGCTTAGTTAGGCCGTAGATTAGCTTAGGTTTCGATTTTTGCGATTTTCAGTAGCGTAGCTCCGCCTCCCTCGCCTGTTGTTTCCGACCATCCTCTCACTCATCCGACCACTCCACCACCTTCTCCAGACTCCTATCCACCTTCTCCGCCCCTTCACTCCCCCTGTCTCACCTCGGAGCAGGGTATCGGCTCTCGCCCCTCCGCCGCTCGCCGGAGAGCCTCCGTTTCGCCACACCAGTCACCTTCCGCCCGCTCTGACGGGTCGAGGCACTTTGCCCTCGACCCAGCTTCTTTCCTGTGCAGGTTTCAAGGCTAATCAACCTCATCTGGAGGTCGGAACTTCTGGGCACAACAGCTCCAGTTCTTTCACGTCGCCGGAGCTCTCTGGAGCTCCTCGCTTCCATCGGAGCAGAGCATCGGGTGCGGGGCTTCACGGTGAAGCTTTCCCGCACCTCAGGAGCATCAGACGAGGACCACCGCGTGCACAGAGGGCCGGCGAAAGTCGCCGGCGACCAGTTCTTCCAGGATCCTCATCGACCGTCAGATCGTCCTCATCGCCCCAGTTATCATCTGAGCCATCCATCCTAGGCGAGGTGTCACCGTCCGATCATCCCGAGGGTCGATCTTGACCATCCGCGCGGAGAGAGAGGCACCAGCTAGCCTCATCCGTCAGATTCGCCACGTGCCCTCCCCCCTTCCGTCGGATACACGAGGGTTTAGCCTCCAACGCACCAGAGCCGTCCGATAGCCACGTGGAGCGCCCTCAGACGTCGATCAGGCCTACGCTTTCGAAGTTAAAGGCGCCGTCGTTCTCCATCGTCAGATCTGCCACGCGTCATTCATCCGGTCGTCGACATTAATAAAAGGGGTAATTTGCTCTTAGGCCCCCTTTCTTTTATGCATTTTGTTTTAGTCCTGTAAATATTTAAATACGTTGTTTAGTTTTAGGTTTATTTGCATAGAGGACCTTGAGCTTTAGTGTAATTGCATATATACCCCTGCCTGTTGTGAGCCACGTGCTTCGTCACGTGTTGTTTTGGGTTATTTGAAGTTTATGCCCTTGTAGTTCTGGTTGTTATGGAATGAATGAAAGTTTTGAGTTAATTGCATTTATACCCCTGTGCGTGGTTGTTTTACGCATGTGCGTTTTATTTTGGGTTATTTGCAACTGAGCCCCTTGGACTTTTGGTACGTGTTACCAATAGGTCCTCAGGACTTATTTTCCTTACATATAGGTCCCTGAGTGCCCCAGGCACGCGCTTGGCGCGTGATTTGCTGGGTTAATTACACCTGGACCCCCAGAACTTTGGGTATTTGCACTTTGGTCCCTATACACAGTGCCCTATCTCTATTTTTGAATAAAATATCAAATCACCTCCAAATCCAACGAAAATTCGAGACATGGCTCCTGCCATGGTGTAGGATTTTTGTAGATTTTTGAGGACATTTCTGATTTTGTTTTCTATTTTTAAAAATTCAAAAACCTATATTTGTGTCACTGTCTAGATTAACAAATCACAAAAAAATCTAAAAACTCCTTCAAAAATTCCCCAAAAATTAGCTACTGTTTAGTTTAGTTTGTTTGATTTTCCAGCCAATTTTGGCTATTTTCCATCACTGAAAACCACTAAAAACTTAAAAACACTTAAAAACCCATAAAAATTCTAATAAATACATTAAAAACCCAAAAACAATAAACTTGGTACCTAGATTTTCCTTGTTTCCTCTATTTTACAGGAAAATTACCTCCAGGCCATTTTAAGGCCCTTAGATATTTTATCTAGAGCTTTTTGGTTCGGCTGGACAGTACCCTTTATTTTTGCCACTGTTTGATTTTTAGAAAATAAAATAAACATCAGAAAATTATCAAAAATTCACCAAAAACATAAAAAATTATAAAACACATAAAAATATTTTTGTTCTGATTTTTGGTTGATTTGTGGTGCTTTAAATAATTGGTTGAATTGTGTTCTTCCTTGCTTTTCTTATTCTCTTCCTATACTAAAAATCCAAAAAAATATAAAAATAATTAAAAACCACTAAAAATATTTTCCTCTTTTATTTGTTTTGACTACTTCGTAGGCCTCTCGGCCAACCCGTGCTCCTTGAGTTCGACCCTGGGTGCTATACCAGGTTAATCACATAGCAGGACCGCTTCTTCATGCTTGATTGATTTCTGATTTATTTAGTGGTTCGATTTTTCTTGATTGACACATCGTCTGAGTGACCGAGATCGCAACGACCACTTCTGTACCTTTACCTTAGTCGCTCGGTTTTTCGTGTCGTCATTCATCGACCTTCACTTCGTAGGATCTGGAGAGGTCTCTTTGGTCAGAGCTAGGGAGGCAGAGTTGCAGCATCCTTGCCAGAGCTCTGAAGTCGCTGCCACCACGGCGACAGAGGAAGAGGAACTTAAGCTACAACTACCGTTGGATTCACCCCCGGTGATCATCGAACGACCATCATTCATCCACGTATCCTCCGACGAACTTACAGCCACCGTTGGATCCTTGAGATCTGGTGGTCCATCTGTGGCCATGTCGCTTGCTCTGTACCTCTTCTCCGACCCATTAGGCTCGGAGCATCCGAGCCTCTAGCCGAGGCGCCACAAGCCAGTCGAGCCTGCCTCTGGACCCAAACCTCTAGTCCAAGCTCCCGAACCACGCTCGAGCCTCCAGCGCCGTCCGAGCCACCATTCGAGCCTCGCATATCATGTGACCCACGTGCAAACTTTGGGCAAATTGCATCTGTGCCCCTCCTAGTTTTGGAAATTGTATTGCAATCCCCGCCAGCAACATCACGTGAGGTGCACGTGGTCTAGTGGTGAATTTGCACTCATGCCCTCATCATTATAGGTAACTGCATTTTAGTCCATGTAAGAATGTTTCTGAATTAATCAATTTTATTTCTGTTTGCATTCATACCCCCGTGTTTGCACATTTATTCAAACACTCATTTAACATCGTTTATTAATTCAAAAAATTGCATATTGTAGAGAAACTTATGCTCTATCATTGTGAAGGCTTGTTACATTTTTGAGATCATCGAAGAATTTAATATAATTCTTTTAGTGGTAAATAGCATATTTTACCCATTGTGTGCCTTTAATTGATTATTAAATTTCTTGTTGCTCCAAAAATCACCAAAACTCACGATAGGTCTAGTTTAATTAGTTCTACTTTGTGCCCAAAAATCATATCATTTGCATGCATAACGAGGCCTTAATAAATTAATTGGTATTTTTCTTAATTTATTTCTAATAGGTCCAAAATTGATCATTTTTTAGGTTTTATAATTTTCCTGGAATCATCTCATATAAAAGTATCTACGATAATTTTTATCTCTAAAAATGATTTATTTTGATATTTTACTAAAATTAATTTTGCGAAAACCACCCTGCATTCATTTTTAATTCATAGTTAATTCATATAAAGTCGAAAAATTCCAAAAAATATAGTAGCTTAATTTCATTGCATTTCATTCTGGCCAAGTTTCATAATTTTTAGACTTAATTCGTCTATACTTCAAAATTTTGACTCTCGAATTTGGCTTGAGTTGCATTGCACTTCTTTATTGCATAAAAAAACCCCACAAAAACTTCTCCTGAAAACCTATCATCAAAATTGACTTCGAATTAATCTAAGAAAAAAGTTTCCTCCCTGAGTTCGACATTGGGCTTGCCCAAGTAAAATAAAAAAGTTGCCGCTTGCTTTTAATGTGACTATTAATCAAAGTGTTTTTGATAAGTCTAATTTTACCAGACTATAATGAACATCACTAAATTTGATCGTTAATTCGGTTGAATTAAGGAGGGTAATATAGGATTTTTCACACCTCCAATTATATGTTATAAATTATTTTAGTCTAAGATGTAGAGTTATTTCAAAAGCATAAGTGTTTTAATGGTATAACAACACCCTAAATAGTACAAATTCGAGTTCAATTCCCGGCTGGTGCATCTATATTTTTAAACCACCTTTTCTTGCTAAAGTAGTTATTTTTATCACATGATCAACCATATGATTTAATCTAAAGCTTCTGAATGATTTTGTTACATGATTTGAAATGAATAAGGTAAGCCTTTAACTATCATCGAATCTAATGAATGATATTTTTAGAGCTTGTATTTTCATTTAATACTTATTGCTCTTTGGAAGATTGTTGAGCTATCGAGGATACCAACATCCATTTGATAAAGAGAGTCGGGCAGTCAGACATTTCAAGGTATTTTCATATCAAGTTCCAACTCAAGATATCAAAATCCTTTTAAAAATTGTTCTTTAGAACCAAAGCTTTGGTTTTTTGATAGTTTTGTTCAGCCAAAAAATTCCAAAGTGACCGCATACCGATCATGAGGTCCTAAATTTTTCAATAAGGTAAATAGCGAGGGAGGGATGTAAGGACTAATCTTGTCGGCAGTTTTGCAAAAAGATATTTACAAACATTTACACAAGACTTTTGCAAACTTTTGATTTTCAAAACATTTTGGAAAAATTTTTGTACTATATACATAATTTTGATACAAAATATTTACACAAGCTTTACACAAAAGATTTTTGAAATCATTTTTACAAAAAATACTTTGTACACTAGCTATGTCTGTGCAAGAATAAAAGAGGTTTATGTACATGAAAAAAATTTTTAATTTTTGTGATTTTTAGCCATTTTATTTATTAACACACTCACACAAAGTACGAGTTATGGTTAAAGTATATATGAAATATATACACACCCCCCCTATACTTAGCTCGAACGATGTCCTCAGAGTGATCAAGAGCGATAAAGAAGACATAACTCGTGCTTAGTAAAAGGGAAGTGAAAAGGAATGGCTAGAAACGAATAAATGAATGGAATAAGAAGAACTCGGTGGTTTCCCCCTATATTTAGGATTAACTAATCCTAAGTATAGAAAGCTGTACATGAAGGGAAAGCCGAGTGAAGAATATACAGAATCTGCCCCCCCCTATACTTAGGGTAAAATATCCCTAAGTATAGGCAGCAAAAACAAGAGCAGAAAGATTGAAAAGAATACTCGCGGGTCCGACATCCCCCCTATACTTAGGGTAAAGTACACCCTAAGTATAGCATAATCATAAGATGATAAATGGGATGTGGGACTAAAGAATAGAATGATATAGACAACTGGATCTATACAGGCGGAGGAACAGTGAAAATCAGGCGTGAGATGCAAAAGATGTGAGTCAAAAGACCACATCTCACGCAAAATGAATAGCAGCGATAATAACGTCCCGCGGCTCATGATCAAGAAATGGTTTGAGCCGCTGGCCGTTCACTCGGAAGGTACTCTCAGAAGATAACTCAGATATATCAATGCTACCGTTATCGTGTACCTTTCTGACCAAATAGGGTCCTTTCCATTTGCTCTGTAGCTTCCCTGGAAATAATCTAAGCCTTGCATCAAACAGCCATACTTTCTGTCCAGTCTCAAAATGCTTGTGGCTGATGTGAGAATCATGCCACTCTTTGACTTTCTCCTTATAATGTAGGCTGTTTGAGAATGCTGCATCTCTAAGCTCTTCCAAGGCGGCTAACTCTGCCCTCCTTTGGTCTCCTATACCATTTGGATCCATCAATATGTCTGTGACTGCCCAAAGTGACTTGTGCCTCAGTTCAACTGGTAGGTGACAGGGCTTGCCATACACGAGTCGAAAGGGAGATGTACCCAATGGAGTCTTGAAAGACGTCCGATATGCCCACAAGACCGAGTCCAAAAGCTGTGACCAATTCTTTCGGTCAGGGCGGACGACTTTCTGCAAAATATTCTTGATCTCCCTATTCGACACTTCAGCTAGTCCATTCGTCTGTGGATGGTATGGTGTAGCAACACGATGGTCTATGCCGAGCTCTCTAGCAAGTGCCTTCACCTGGTCGTTGATGAAATGAGATCCCCCATCAGAAATAAGAACTCGTGGAACCCCGAACCGCGTGATGATGTTCTTCTTCAAAAATCTGCAAACTGTCTTCGCATCTGCGGCTCGGGCGGGGATAGCCTCAACCCAACGACTAACATAATCTACGGCCAACAGAATGTACTCAAATCCCTGACTCTTAGGGAATGGACCCATGAAATCGATGCCCCATGCGTCAAAAACCTCACAGAAGTGAATGGGCTGCATCGGCATCATATCACGCTGTCCACAAGTGCCCATCCTCTGACAGTCAGTACACCTCCTCACGAATTCATCAGAGTCCTTGAAGAGTGTAGGCCACCACAAGCCGGATTGGAGCACTTTCTGTGCCGTTCTCCTCCCAGAATGATGTCCTCCTGCCTCAAGCTTGTGGCAGTAAGTGAGGACACTATGATGCTCCTCCTGAGGAATACACCGACGCCAGATGCTATCCCCTCCTTCGTGGTAAAGGATGGGATCCTCCCAGTGGTAGGACTTGGCCTTCGCAAGGAAGGTCTCAATCTTCTGCTTGGGCCAATCTTGTGGGACTTTCCCAGCAACGAGAAAGTTCACAATATCGGCATACCACGGGAGAGAGGCGATAGCAAGGATCGCCTCATCTGGGAAGGTATCACAAATGGGATCAAGCTGCTCAGAATCCTCAGGCTGCTCTAATCGGGATAAATGGTCCGCCACCACATTCTTGACTCCAGGCTTATCCTTGATCTCAATGTCGAACTCCTGGAGTAGAAGGATCCATCTAGTAAGTCTGGCCTTGGCATCCTTCTTTGACATGAGGTACCTGATGGCGGTGTGGTCTGTGTACAAGGTCACTCGGGACCCAATGATATATGATCTGAATTTATCTAGGGCAAACACTACTGCTAGCATCTCCTTCTCTGTGACTGTATAATTCCGCTGGGCGGAATCCAATGTGCGGCTAGCATAGTGTATCGCAAATGGTACTCCATCCCTCCTCTGTCCTAGCACTGCCCCTACGGCAAAATCGGAGGCGTCCGTCATGATCTCGAATGGGAGAGACCAATCGGGTGGCTGAAGGACAGGAGCCTCAATAACACACTGCTGGAGAGTCTCAAAGGACGAAAGACACTTGTCATCGACAAGGAACTCGGTGTCTTTCGTCAAGAGATCAGTCAACGGTCGGGCAATCTTGCTGAAATCATGAATGAATCTCCTATAAAAACCAACGTGCCCCAGAAATGACCGTAACTGCTTCAGATTGGACGGCGGTGTGAGTTTCCTAATGACATCGACCTTGGCCGGATCAACCTCCATGCCTCTGTTGGAGATGATGTGGCCAAGCACCGTCCCTTGAGTCACCATGAAGTGACTCTTCTCCCAAGACAGAACCAAGCGGGTATCAATACATCGCTGAAGCACTCGGTCTAGGCAATCAAGACAGGAATCGAAACCGTCGCCGTAAACCGAGAAGTCGTCCATGAAGACCTCCAAACACTCCCCTACCATGTCCGAAAAGATTGACAGCATGCATCTCTGGAAAGTCGCAGGGGCGTTACATAGCCCGAATGGCATGCGTCGGAAGGCGTAAGTACCGAAGGGACAGGTAAAGGTGGTCTTCTCCTGATACTCAGGAGCGATGGCCACTTGGTTGTAGCCCGAGTACCCATCAAGGAAGCAATAATGGCTCTTCCCTGCCAGTCTCTCAATGATCTGGTCAATAAAAGGCAGGGGGAAATGGTCCTTCTTGGTGGCCTGGTTGAGTCTCCTGTAGTCAACACAGACCCGCCAAGAGGTGGGTACTCGTGTAGCAATCTCCTCTCCCGACTCACTGATCACAGTCGTGATGCCCGTCTTCTTGGGCACCACATGCAAGGGGCTGACCCACTTGGAGTCGGAAATGGGATAAATAAAATCTGCACTCCACCATTTTGATATTTCCTTCATAACAACCTCTCTTAGGTTAGGGTTCAGTCGCCGCTGGAACTCACGCGACGGCTTTGCCCCTTCCTCGAGATAGATATGGTGGGAGCACAATGAGGGGCTAATCCCATGGAGATCTGCTACGCTCCATCCAATTGCCTTGCGGTTCTTTTCAAGAACCTCCATCAGACGGGATTCTTGTTCTCCAGTCAGATCTGCAGAGATGATAACTGGGTACATCTCAGACTCTCCCGCAAGGAATCGATACTTCAGCGAAGTAGGGAGCGGCTTTAGCTCTGGACAGCTAGGTGCTGGCAAATCTGGCTTCTGAAGAAGATGTGTGTATGCGGACAATTCTGCCAAATTTGCCTGGGAAAATGATAACGAACTCTCACAAACTGGATCTGGAGAAGGCGGGTCCTCTACATTGTCTCTGGTCTGCTCTGCCTCTACCTCCTCCTCTGTAGGCTCAAGTGGATCCAGATCTGGCATCTGATCATTACAATCTGCCCAATCAGATTCTGAATCCGAGGGATCTATATCAGAGTCGGTGGCATCAGTACCACCGGAGAACAAGGTGGCATCAGCACCACCATCACTGGAGATCGTGTCGCGATCAAGGTCCGAATCTGCTGACTCAATAGTATCCTGTACCAGGTCTGTGCTCTCCAGACTATCCTCTACTAACATCTCTGCATCAGCTGTATCTGAATATGAGAGGATGGTCTGTGCTGCAGGATCTGCCCAAGCTGCCTCATCATCTGTGATCACAAAATCACAGTCCTGGTGGATGTCTGGCTCTACGTTTGTCAGCTGCTCTGAATCTGTACTGCCATGTGAGCGGGATCTGGATCTAGCTCTGTGGTCCTTAACCGTCTCTATTTGTATACTCTCGCCCTGGACGCGAAAGTACACCTTCCCGCTATCATGATCAGTCACCGCCTTGGCTGTGGCCAAGAACGGACGACCAAGGATGATGGGGGAATCGGTCAACGAGTCAGGGGTCTCCATGTCCAGTACGACAAAGTCCACGGGGAATTGCAAACCCTGAATCGTGACGACAACGTCTCGCAACAACCCCTTTGGCCTCTTGACTGACCGATCAGCAAACTGAAGGTATGTCCTGCTCTGTCTAAGAGTGCCCAACTCTAAGTGGTCGAGAAGGGCTGCCGGAAGAAGGTTGATCGACGATCCGCTATCTAAGAGAGTACGGTCGAACCTCTGCTCACTGATCTGACATCTGACATACGGGGCCCCTAAATCTGACCTCTTAGTCGGCAGATGGTTCTGGATCGCGTAACACGTGGCTTTTGTCAGCACATGGATCTCTGCGGTTTTACCCCTCTTCTTCCTCCTGACGGTGGTTCTGTCTCTCAAGGACCGCTGAAGAAGAGGGATGTGCTGCAAAGCCTCATTGAGGGTCAGCTGGATGTGAAATCTGTCTATCATGCTCTGGCTGAACTCCTCCTGCTCTCTCTTTTTTGGATCTTTTTCTTTTTTCTTCCCCTTCCCCAACTCAAGGGCTCTAGGAAAGGGGATCACAGGGTCCTTCTCAGATGAAGGACTAGGAATAGGTCTAGATGATTCAATGACTGGATCCTCACAAACATCATTCATCACAGTGGGATCAGAAGAAACTAAACCTTTTCCTTTATTAAAATCAGAGTTCCGAGATACATTCATTCGAGGAAAGACAACATTTCTATCAGAATAAATGTTGGTGGCATCAGTACCACCTCTAGTTGGCTCTACAACTAGATGTCTTGCGGCCTCAGTACCGCTGGCTGGCTCGGCTCTGCTGGTGGCGTCAGTACCACCTCCTCGATGTGGTGAAACGGCGGCCTCAGTACCGCCGGTGGAATCAGCATCTCGGGTGGCCTCAGTACCACCGTCATCATGATGTGCGGCTTCAGTACCGCTCTCCTCTTCCTCATCTGGCGCTCTAGATGATTCCTCGTGATGTCGCTCAGATGAGGCGCCTCCTGCTGGTCTTCTACCGCTCCTAAGTGTGACAAAATCAGCATCAAATAAATCCGACGAGATAACATCAAATGAGTCACTAGAAGTGGTAGGCTCAGTGTGAACTACCTGCTCAGATTTCCTCTTCAAATTATTCGGATTCGGCTCGATCTGTGCAGGGATGGCGGCCTTCCCTCTCATCAGGTCCCGCATCTCCTGGCGGAACTCGTCCATCTCCCGTCTAAAGGTAGCCTGCTGCTCTGTGAAGAGGCGGGCTAAATCATCCATGGCGGGGCTCTCATGGGAGCCCGACGGGTTGCCTCTCTGGTAATGAGGCTGCTGGACCTGGTGCTGCTGTGGTCTCTGAGTGTACAACCGAGTCTGGGACATCACCATGTAATTTTCTGCCATCTCTTCGTAGATGGCCCAGACTTGGTTGTGGTCCTTGGCAAAGTAGGACCCGCCGCAAGAAGCATTCACCAATCCCTGAAGATCTGGTGTCAGCCCACTAAAGAAGCTCTGAACTAGGTTCGGCTTCGAAATATCGTGGTGGGGGCATCTATCCAGAAGCTCTCTGAACCTCTCCCATGCCTCATGAAATTGCTCGTTAGGGAGCATGGAGAAGTTGTTGATCAGGGCCCTTGCTGCATTCGTCCGCCCGAGTGGATAGTACTTGTTCAAGTACTCGGTGCGGAGCTGATCCCAGGTGTATACAAACTTCCCTAGATGTTTCAGCCAGGCGGCTGCTCTATCTGCCAGTGAAAAAGGGAAGGCCATCATTCTGATCGTATCCTGGTCCACACGACGGTCGTGGACAGTGCTGCAGATCATCAGAAACTCCTGGAGATGGAGGTGGGGTTCCTCAGTGGCGAGTCCGTGAAAATGAGGAAGCATCTGCAGGGTGTTCGGAGGGAACTTGAAATCCCCCACGATAGCAGGAATCACCACCCACTGGTGCATCAGTGTAGATCCGGGGTTGTGAAGTTCCCGCATCGGTCTTGCTGCGGCTGCGGCTGCCGCTGCTGCGGCTGCTGCTGCTGCGGCTGCTGCCTCTGCATCAGCATCAGGGATGTCCTCCGGCTCGCTCGGCTCTTCTCGCTCTCTTCGGAGTCTCTCCAACTCCCTCCTCATCTCGATCATAAAAGCCCCCTGATCGCGTAACTGGTTCTGAACTGTCTCTAATGACGCGATCAGGGTGGAGTTGATCGCTCCCTGGTCTAAGACAAAGTGTTCGGGCTGGCGATCGTCTGAACTACCGGCTCCAGCCATAGCTACGTCTGCAAAATCAGATGAGCCTAACTCAGGTTCAGTCAAATGAATTCGTCTTTCCTCGGGCTCATGTCTCTCAGAAGCAGAAGAAAGGGGATCGAGGGGGAACAGGGTGGATTCAAACTCGGGTCCGGAGAGCTGGTCTCGACTCTCACGGGCCAACCTAGATGATGGAATAGACTCGCCTGAAAGCGGTGCAGCCAGCGGCTGCCTAAGAGATCGTCTACCCATCATCTTGATCTTGGCGAGTTGGGCGGATGGGATCTGGAGAAATTATGATCACAAAGCAAACCCCCGGTTCACCAACACAACACAATCTGAAGACCGTGAAAGATCGGTCAATTTATCTTGTCAATTTTATTTGGTGAACATACAAGATATCAGAGCGATTAACGTGACCTGTTAGGATACCCGATACTCTCTCAACCGACTGTCCCGCACAGAAGAGTCGGTAATCAGTCGAGATGAGTACCGGAGGGCTCTACCTAGTGTTCGGGTCACTCTCTCGCACAATCAAACCAAACAATGAGGGGGTTGCTCTCCCCAAGACAAATTTTTAATGTGAGTGTCTTTTAGGGTCAATAATGTTATCCAGTCCCAATTTTTTTGTTTTTCTTTTTAAATATTTTCAAAAATAAATACAAGCGGCCTAACGGTTTTTCCGATTCTCCTGATGATTAAGTCCAAAAACAGAGGGAGAAGACGAAAAAGCCGATGCACGGAGAAATCAATGATGCATGCAGAGTAAGAAATGCGTACCTTGTCTCCAGCACTCTACATGCAAGTGATCCGCGCAGAATTTAAAGACTGAATAAAGCTACCTAAATGGTGCAGCGGGAAAAACCGAATCCTAGATGAGCAACTTCTATTGATCGTGAAGAACAATAGTTAGCTAACCGAATTGAGTCCGGAGTCCGATCTTGGGAGTCACTCGGTGCCCGCCACAACGGGTCCTGCCAGCGCTGTATGTGACTCCTCACGGCACGTGGTCTCAAATCCAATTATACTAACTTTTTCAGTGAATTTTATTAAGGTCCAATTACGTTCTATAGGAACAGATATTCTATTAGGTGTTTGGGCCTTAAATATCTACGTCACAATCAACAGAAATCCCTAAATCTAGGGGCTAAAACCGCGAGAAACACCGGAAAAGGCAGCTATCTATGAAAACCACGATAAAAGCCGCGAAAATCCGAATGGGTCCCCCGAGCACACCGGTGCTCAGCGAAACAGACCCGCTAAGTTACAAATGTCCAAGAGTGTCCAAAGTCCTAGATTATTACAACAAGAATAATGTTCTCTCTCTGAAATAAAATTTTCCTCTCCGCTCTCTCTCTTCCTGCTCTTCTTCCCGTGCGGGTCCTCAAAAAGTAGCTCCAAGTTCCAAGCAGTACCTCGCACAAAAAATGAGAAAGAGAAAGTGTCAGATAACAGTTATAATATAGAGAGAGACAAATACAAGAATGGAAACTGACTACAAAGCCGTGCTCCCCGGCAACGGCGCCATTCTGATCGCACGGAAATCGAGAGAGAAACCGAGGTGGAAAATAAATCACAGTGTCGTTGTCCTCAGTCACTCAGAACGTGTCAATCCAGAAAAATAATCAACCACTCGAATGAGATAAAACAAGCAAGCACAAGAAAGCGGTCTAGCTATAGGTTTAACCTGGTATAGCTCCCAGGGTCGAACACAAGGAGCACAGATTGGCCTTGCGGCCTACGATGTAGTCAGGAGTCCAAAAGAGTCTTTTTTAGTTTTTTATTTGTTTTTGTATTTATTTTTTTTTTTTTAGAATTTTTAATTAATGAGAAAATGAAAGAATGTATATACAAAGCAACTTCAACAATTTATACAACACATCAAAAATGGTGCAAAAATTCCACAAAAATGGTTTTTATGTTTTTTTTGAGTTTTTTACTGTTTTTGGTGAATTTTTGGCATTTTTCTAATGGGTAAAATAATTATTAAAAATCAAACAATGCAAAGAATGTAGGGTACTGTCCAGCAAGGCTTAAGACCACAAAATAAAATAATTTTGGATCTCAAAAGCCCTAAAGGTAATTTTCCTATATTCTATGAGGAATAAGGAAAATTTAGGCACCCTAATTATTGTTTTTGGATTTTTAATTTATTTACTACAATTTTTATGAGTTTTTAGGGGTTTTTCAATTTTTAGGGTTTTTAAGCAATGAAAATTAGCCAAAATTGGCTAGAAAATCAAGCAACCAGTAAACAACAATACCTAATTTTTTTAGAATTTTTAGTGGAGTTTTTATATTTCTTTGGTATTTTTAAAGTCAAACAGTAGCAAAAAGAGGGGTTTTTGAATTTTTAAAAATAATAAATGAACTCAAAAATGTCCCCAAAAATCATAGAAATTCCTACACCATGGCAGAAGCCATGTGTCAAAATTTCATTGGATTTGGAGGTCGTTTGATATTTTATTCAAAAATAAAGGTAGGGCACTGTGCACAGGGACCTAAGTGCAAATACCCAAAAGTTCTGGGGTCCTGGTGCAATTTACCCAAGAAGTCACGTGCCAAGCACGTGTCTGGGGCACACAGGGACCTAAATGTAATAAAAATAAGTTCCAAGGACTTATTGGTAACAAGTACCAAAAGTCCAGGGACCTATATGCAAATAACCCAAAATAAAAACGCACATGCGCATATAAAGTGTTCACAGGGGTATAAGTGCAAATAAACAAAACATTTTATTCAATAAACAACAACCAGAACTACAAGGGGTCTCATGCAAATAACCCAACAAAACACGTGCCCAAGCACGTGGGTCTCTACTGGCAGGGGTATAAGTGCAATTAAAATTAAGTGCGAGGTCCTTGATGCAAATAACCCAGAAAATAAACAACTAGAATTCAAAATTACAGGACTAAAAAGAAATACGACAAACAGAGGGGGGCCTATGAAATTTACCCCTTTATTAAATAGCGACGGCCCGATGGTGACGCGTGGATGATCGGACGGTGGAGATGCAAACGCGCCTTTACTCTTGAAACGCTGGCCTGATCTGACGGCTGGTGTGCGTCCACGTGTATGATCGAACGGTGGAGATGCGACGTGGTTCTGTGAAGGGAACCAGGCTCAGATCGGATGGTCGAGAGAGATCCACGTGGCTGATCCGACGGTGCTGGGCTCGGATCTCTCTCCTCTGCTACGGATGGCTCCGATGCGCTCCTCAGATGGATCAACGGTGGAAGCAGCTCCAAGGATGGACGGTGCGGATCTGAACTGGAGCGGTGAAGACGATCGAACGGCGATGGAGGGTCCTCGAAGAACAGGTCCCCGGCGAGACTCGCCGGGCTCGTACGTGCGCTAGGGACCTCCGATGAGCCTCCTGAAGGTCGGCGAAGAATCGTGGGAGGCTCCCGCGTCTGCTGATGGTCTCCGACGGTCAAACCAAGCTCCGAGGAGTTCGAGCAAGGCCGGCGGAGCTGGGTCTCCTGGCTGAATGGCGAAGGGCCTCAGACGCCCTCGTTTGAACCTGCAAAGGAAACCAGAAGACTCGCGGGTCGAGGGCAAAGTGCCTCGACCCGGTTAGGCGGCGTGAAGATGAACGGTGCGGCGTGGCGGAGGAGCTCCGGCGAAGCGACGGCGGTGGAGCTCGACTCCCAGATCCTGTGCGATCTGGGTTGTGTGGAGGGGTGAAGAAGGTGCGTGAGGGGCTTGCGAAGGTGATGGGATGATCGGAATGTCGAGATGATACGTGAGGTGGCCGGAATCGAAGATGTGCGTCGGAGGTCGGAATTGGGGGAAATCCTAAATTACGCTAAACTAGAAGGAATTAAGGGTACCTGATGGCTGAAGTAGACTGGGCTGGAGATGGGCTATCTCCGGGTCGTAGCTTCGAAGGACGTCAAGGCCTGAAGCTCGGTGCTCGACGCCGGCGGCGGAGCAAGAACGGCGAGGTTACGCCGGATCAGAGGAATCACCTCCTCGCCTCACTGCAACAAGGGCTGACGCACGCTGTCACTCTTGCGGAGCCAATGGAGGTCACGGGGAAGAAGGAGAGGGTCCAAAGATGCGGCGCGGAGGCGGCGGAGGTGATGGTTTTATAATGTGACCGGGCGATTAGGGTTGCGTGAGGACAGCAAAGGAAAGCGTGGATTCGATGGCGAAGGGTCCGGCGAGGGAGAGGGATGTGCGGCGAAGAATCTGGGCGCGGGGGTTGAGTGGAAGACAGGCTGGACGCGCGTGGATAAATCAGGGAAGAAGGCTCGGTGCGCGACGGCCAGAAAAGGAAAGAGGCGCGGGGGAGTTGACCGGGGTCAACATTCCCCCGTGGCCCAATCAGGAGCGGCCACGTGTAGCGGATTTTTGTTTTATTTTTTAGGGTGGAAATAGGTCGAATTAAAGAAAACTTAAAACATGAAATATTTTTCTTTTATTTTTTTCTATTTTTTGGTGATTTTTATTTAATTTTTTTGGAAATAAAAATAGGTTAGCTCTATATATAGGTATAAGTACACTACATGGATTTTTATTTTTGATTTTTTATTTGTTATTTTTATGTGTTTTTATGCTCTTTTTGTATTTTATTTATTTACAACATGAAATATGGAATAAAAGAATATTTTTATTTTATTTTTATCACTTATATACAAGGGTTAAATAAATAAGTATATGCATTTATACACATGGTATATATACAATGTATTTTGGTATTTTTAATTTTGTGATTTTTATTTGATTTTTGTTTTGTTTCTTTTTATTTATTTTATTTACAAAATATACCATAGAATATTTACAAAAAGTTTAGAAAATAATTGAATTTATTTATAGGGTTAAATAAATACAAGGGTGTGGTTTACACACATGGTGAAGGAAGGGTATTTTTGACTTTTTGGTTTTTATCTTTTTATTTTGTTTTTAATAGCTTTTACAACATATATACAAATATTTACAACATATTTTTGGGTGAGGAAAATATTTATTTACAAATATATACACATGAGCTCCTATCTCCCTCTACTTTGGCTTTTATGCGGTCAGGCCCATGCTGAGCCCTCCCTTGGGTTAGGTTGCTCAATATTTATTCTAAATATTTCCCTCTTTTTCTTTTTGCTCTTTATTCTTTTATTTTGTGCACAAAAACATGCTAATTATAGGTTTTTACACAATGCATGCTTTTGGTAATTATTTGTATTTACACATATCTACATGTATTTGCAAAGGGTTTTTGTAGCTAAAATAGAAGAATAAAGAGTGATGAATGGGTATTCATCATCGGCCTAACTATTTGCCAAGATTTTAGAAATGAATCACATGGGTACTTTAATTAGATTGATGGGTCTACAATTTTCAATATGGAAAGACTCTCATTTCTTGAATACAAGATAGATAAGAGAGTTTTAATGAATATGAACTCCCGAGTAGGTCATCTCTTGCTTTATTATCCATTGCTTCCTTATCTCAATATCCTTCATGTTTTTGTTTGTTATCAGTTATGCACCTTTTTTCCGCTCCTAACAATTCAAAGTCTCAAGTATTGTCTATCATTGTTGATATATATTCTTTCTTGCATGACCACGACAACGGTCCCTTTCTAATTCTAATGGGATATATATTGTTCATATGGTTATTATCAAGGAAAAGGAAGCTGCATATGCGTGTTTTCATGCAAATGCAATGCGATACTGTTGAATTTGTGTATGTGCCACATGATGTTTATTTACACGTGAAGGTAATTATATGCTTTAAAGAAGCAAGAATCTTATCATGGTTATGTATTTGCCTGCTTTGATATCTAGATTAAACTGTGATACTCTCTACATATATTCAATAACTGCGTGTATATGAAATTTTCTTATGAAATCTAATACACTAAAAATTAGAGATCTTTCTTTTTAGTTTTGCTTGCTATAGATATTCTCATTTGTATTATATGCTCTTAGTTTCTACATCTGGGTTTTCTCATTCGTAATATTGCTACGCAACCGGTGTGTTGTGAACACATAGGATATTAGATGCTACCCGATATCACCATGAATTACCCAGAACCAACCACTTTCGTGGTGATTGTTAATTTTCCCATTATATATACTAGTTTACATATTGTGCAGAAGATGTCAACAAGATAAAATTACAGCATTATATATGTTGCCTGATACATAATTTTGCTGGATTTTTATTTGAAGGATCTATTCATGGAAACACGTGCAACTATCATTTCTAATGAGAGTAATCCACTGATATAATTGACTTTAATGTATATTCTCTTTCTCTGGGAATTAATTCATGATAAAGTAAATGTTTGTATCTTTACCTTGGAGTTACAACAAACTTTTGCTACCTTCTGATGAATCTCTGTTTCATCATCTTTATTATACCATTTTGGCCTTAAAACCCCTAGTAAATGCATGTACATAGGCTTAATTTAGGCATTTTATCGTCCGTGCATCATTGTGTAAATAATGTACAAAATACAGTTTTTAAAGCCAAAATTATAGAATAAAGAAAAAAAGAAAAAGAATAAAATATTGCAAATATTTTATGACCCGAAACCCCAAGACCTAGGCATCTAGATGACTAGGTCGACAAGGAATAAAGAAGGGGGAGATAAGGGCTGAGAAACCAATAAAAATCCCTTTTATTTAATTCACTTTTATTCATTTTTAAGACCTATTTTTGTTCCACATATTATACCTCAAATAAAGAAACTTTGAACATGAAAGTTGTAGATAATTAAATATAGAAAAATATAAAATTAATTTCATACAAAAATAGTATACAGTGTGTAAAATATACTATGAATACGATTTCAAAATCCCAACTTCCCATACCCATATATCTCAAATAAAAACTCAAAAATAAAACGATCACATTTAATTACATATAACTTTTAATAATCTATTTAATGAAAGTGGTTTCATATTTTTTGGAGTTACGGTTTGAAAGTTAGGTTTTGGACCCCTATTATATACTTGTACCGATTAAAATATTCATTTTATTTACTATTCGTTATTTTCATAATTTTATATCTTTATAATTTGTAATTATTAATTATAATATATGTGTATATTAAAATAGGAAAAAATATAAATAAAATGGAAAAATGAGATATATATATATAGAAAATACATAGAAGAATTGCCATACTTATACCTATATAAATAATATATCTATTTATTTAATTTTATAAAATACTTCAAAAAAATATAATAAAAAATATTTAAATGTATAAAATTTAGTTATAAATATATAAAATAATAAACCAAACTAATAAAATTAAAAATATAAAATAAAAATAAAATATTAAAATATATAGATGAATACACCTATATATAGCCCTTGAAAGGGAACTTCTAATTCCAAACCATGAAAAAATAAATAAAAATCATAATAAAATAATTCAGAAAATAATAAATATTTTTCCTTTAAATACCTGAAAATAATAAAATCTTTTATTATTTTAATTTATTTTTGAATTATATTTTTCCAGGTTTTTTCCTTGTTGGTCCATATGGACCAACCAGGTGGCGGCAGAAATTGACCAATGGTCAACTCTTTGCAGCCCGTTGTCAGATGTCATTTTGCCCCATTTTTGCATTTTTTTTCGAGGTCACATCTTGCACGTTCTCGCGATGATGTCTTCTTGGCTTTTCTTCTTATAATAGAGCTTACATGCCCAGGGATTTTCTTGAGGATTGCATCATTGCATCGTCCACCATGCCTCATTCTCTGTACATCAGAACCATCTTGTACAAAACTCCCACCAATATTCCATTTTGATTGAACCTCCTTTGACGAAGCTTTGGCCTCCTTATCGCGCTCCAAATAGACTCCCGTGACAGGGGAGCCTCCAGCGCTTTCGTGCAAGGTCGGGCGACGCTTTCGGTGGCTTCCACCACCTCCTCCAGCCCCCGGCCGTCGAGGTTTCTCTTCATGGCTTTCCAAGCCAGTCGAAGTCATATTAGCTCTCTTTTTTCTTACTCTTTAGCTAGCAGTAGTGAGTAGCTTTAATCTTGCATTCTTTCCTTGCACATTAGGCACTTAATCACCTTAGCCATCCCTCACCGGAGCTTGCTCTGGCGAGCTTCCATCCACGCCGATCTTCTGCTAATAACAGCCAGACCTCTGCCCCTTGTGCTGCCAAGTTTTCTTTGTGCATTTGCAGGGCCTGAAGGGCCCTTATATGGGTCAAAAGCATTCTCACCCAGCTGGCCGGATAAGCATGAAGTCCCGGGGGATCGTTCAGCAGCTCCCCGAACTCATTTAAACCATGGGGAGGTTTCCTATGGACACCAAGAATGCACGATGAAGGTCGAGGAGTTTCCAGGTGCACAGATAAGCGTCCCTTGGTCGATTCAAACTCAACAAGGGGCAAGTTCTTCGGGTGTTCTTGCTCTCCACGTCTTCCGATCAAGGGCTGTTTGTCCAGGCGCATAACTGGTGTCCGATCGGGAGCTCCATCAGCCGTTGGATTCCCTTTTGGGGATATAATCTCGGACGTCCATTTTGAAGTGATATCGAGACACCAGAACATGCCATGTGGCAAGTGATTGCCTTGCAGCCGTCCGATCCGCTAGGCGTGGGTATTTTGCAGCCTAACCCCCGCCACTTTTTGTATTTAATATTAGTACTTAATCTTTCATTTGCAGCTTTCATATTTTTGTAATATTTATAAAAAAGGCCCGTGAACTTTGCATATTTACATTTCAGTCATGGGCACGTCACCTTAAGGATGCTTCACGTGAGGGGACATTTTGTGACCCGGCACTTGGCATTTGTATTATTTCTATTAAGTCTAGAAACTTTATTATCATGTTATAACTTTTTGAATATTTTGCTTGAAAGCCCCCAGATTTTTGTTGTTTGTAATTTCGTCGCTACCAATCCCACGAGCTCGTCACATGAGCTTTGGCAATTTTGCAGGGAAGGGCCTGTGTCTTTGGTTATTTCTAATCAGTCTATTAACCTTTTGTGTAAGTTTAATATTTTTGGTGAAATTACAACATGGCACTGAAACTTTTATGTATCTACAAAAATACCCATGCTAGTGTTGTATTTTCTCTTTATTGATACTATTTATTCCTTCCATCTATAAAACTCTAAAAAATCCATAAAAATAGACTTAAGCTTCTGTTTCATCACACTTTCACGCCATATTTTTCTTTCACATATTTGAAGCTTATTATTATTTATTAAAAATCAAAAACATGCATTTGCATTCCTGATTGTATTAGAAAATACATAAAAATTATAAAACAGTTTTGAAAATTTCCAGGAAAATATATTTCGTGTTTATTTAAGTATTTTACAAGTTCAGACCAAAAATAGCTAAAAAATATAAAAGAAAACTCATAAAAATTGCAAAACCCCTAAAACCTTTATAAAAATATAAAAATCCATAAAATCCTAAAAATATAATTTCTGTCAATTTTCTTCATTTTATTATATTTATTTTAAAATTAATTTGGAGAATTTTGGTTACTATTTGATATTTTCATCTCCAATTTAATTTCAGGTAATTATTTTATTTCCTATTTTTAGTACTTCTGACTTTAAAAATACCCAAAAATTAGCAAAAATACAGAAAAATGCAAAAACATTACAAAAATATAAAAACACAAAAAATATTTTATTTCATGTATTTTGAGCATTTTGACCTATCTTTCCCTATACACTATCTCTCTCTTACATATCTTGTATAAGTTTAATATATATATATATATACAAAAAAAGAAAAACCCACAAAAAATAGCACATGTAGACAAAACCCACAAACACATCACGTTCATTTTTTAGCATCCATTGCCTCGATCTACCTCTTGTTCCCTGTGTTCGATCGCTACATTACTTGCACTATACGCATCTTTTGTAAAGTTATAATAAATTTTAACTCCGCGTATTGCTTTTGATTGTTTGATCTTTGTTGTAGGTTAATTGTTATTTGAATTGGGGTTTCTTGCAGATCGCAACAACGATTGTGTTTCCGCCTTGTGTGAGACATACTTTTGACCCATGAAAGGTTCTAGTCAACAAATGGTGCCGTTGCCGGGGAGCAACAACATTTAGATCGGCTTTTTGCTTGATTGTGATTATTTGTCTATATTTTTGCTTCATTATTTTCTCCTTTATTTGATATATCTTGTTGAGCTATCTAATCCAACTCTTTGTTGACTTTATGCGAGGAACAACAGATCGAGGGAGGCGCTCTACCCTAGACACCTACGCACCCACGTGAAGCCGGCTTCAGCATAACAACCGAGCACCAAGGAGACTTAGAGATTTTAGAAGACCGAGCTCCATTTATTTTGTTACATTTATCTGGTTGTAATTTTTGTGTCAGAGAGAGAGAGACTTATTATTTGTAATAATACAGGTACTCCAGACTCTAGAATTTCGAGCCCAATTTCTAAGTGTTTATTCACTTGAGGGCTCGCGCGATTTTCACGATTTTCATCACTTTTTTTCATTTGTTTCTCATTTTTTATTTATTTATTTTGTGTGATTGAGCCCTTAGCTTTAGGATTGCTTGACGATAGATTAAGGCCAAACACCTAATATATTTGCATGTGGCTATAGTGACGTTTGGACTTAGTCAAATATCTAATCTGCTTTTTACTTAGTCTCGGAACCAAGACCAGATGCTTCGGTTCTATTCTAAGTCATTAGCATTTGTTCTTTACTATAATAGCAATTTATGAAACTTAGGGTGATTTCATTGTCTTGCATTTGCATATAGATAGGTTTCAATTCTGCTGAGCATCTTTGCATGTAGAGTGTTGGAGGCAAGGTGAGTGATGAATCCCAATTCATCACTCTTTATTCCTTTATTTTAGCTAGAAACTTGAGCAAAACACCATGTAAATATGTATAAATATCATAAATTGCCAAAGAACATGCATCTTGTAAATATGCATAATTAGCATGATTTTGGGCCAAAATAAAGGAATAAAGAAACACAAGAAAAAGAGGGAAATATTTAGAATAAATATTGAGTGACCTAATCCCAAGGGAGGGCTCAGCATGGGCCTGACCGCAAAAGAATTTAAGTAGAGAGAGATAGGGAAGCTCAATTGTGTGTACACATACCTATGTAGATAAATAAAAATTATTTTCCTCTAAATAAAAATAAAAATGTGTGTTTAATAATTTGTACATATTTGTAAATATAAAGCCAAAACAAAAATGAGAAAAATACAAGAAAAACAAAAAGAAATAAAATTCCTTCATCAGTGTACATGGACCATGTATATAGAATAAACTATCTATTTATTTTCCCCTTGTAAATAATTAATAAAAATCTAATAAAAATATTTTCACATTCTATATTTCATGGTGTAAATAAATAAAAAAATAAGAAAAATAAAAATAAAATAACAAGAAATAAAATAAAAACAAAAAATCCACCTTGTATATATACCATGTAAACATGTATATAAAAGTATTTATTTAATCTATGTAAATAAACAATAAAAATAAAATAAAAATCCCCTTTTATTCCAAATTTTCTTCTATAAATAAATAAAATAAAAAATTGGAATGAATTGTATGAGAATAAATAATTAAAAATCAAAAATCAAAAATACATATGTATATACCTACATATAAAAATAATATAATGTAAATACATAAATTATTTTTCAAAAAAATAAATAAAAATCACTAAAAATGATTTAAAAATAAAAAAATTTTATGTTTTAATATTTTTGAAATAATTGCATTTACTATTTTATTTTGAATTTTTAAAATATTTTCCAATGGTGGCCTGTGATTGGTCCATGGGGGATGTTGACCCCCGGTCAACTCCCCCTGGACCTTTTCCACCTGGATCCGCGTGATGACCCGACATTCCCTGAATTTTCCAGACGTGATCCGACCTCCAAATACCCAAACCCCGGGCTCCATTTGACCCTTGTTGATCCGAGATTCTCACCCGGGGATCTACCTAGGGATCCGAGCTCCAACCAACTTGCCCGACCTTCTTCTTCTCGGACCCCTAGCCGTATAAAGCTCCACCTACGTCGCACTTTCTCAATCATCCTTGGCTACGCCCCTTCATCCCAGGACCTCCACCTTACTCCCCAGAGTGACAGCTGCGTGAGGCGGGTGTCGAAGAGAGGAGGAGGAGCCTCCAACCATCGATCTGGCGACCCTCGTCGCCGTGCACCGCCGCGAGGTGCGCTGAGCCTCGGACTTCGATGCTACTTGAGGACAAGACCCCCCAGAGCTCCCTGAGCTCGTCCCCAGTCGACTACATCCGCCAGGTACCCTCGAATCCCTTTAGCTTCGTCGAATTTTCCATTACGCGCCCAACTCGCCTGTCCGTCGTCGCCGATCAATTCCCACCTTCTCCATCACCCAATCGATCATCGGACTCGACCATCACCTCCGTGAGACTTCTCCCCACATTCTTCACCCACTCACTCCCCTTGTTTCGCCCTGGAACCAAGGCTCGACCTTCACCGCCGTCGCCTCGCCATAGGTCGTCCATATCGACTCGCCCGACCACCATTCCACCCCTAATCGAATCGAGGCAGTTTGCCCTCGACCCAGGAGCTCGTCTGTGCAGTTTCGCAGGTTAAAGGAGTCCCATCTGAGGGTCCAAGAGTCAGGCATAGGAGCTTACCTCCTCCGCCATCGTCGGGCCGCTCCGGTGGTCCCTGGCTTCATCGGAGGAGTCCATCAGCTGTGGAAGCCTTCGAGCATCTGTTCGCCAATCCTAGCAGCCCAGGAGGACGCCTCCACCGCGCGTATTAGGCCGGCGAACTTCGCCGACGAGCTATTCTTGGAGGTTGTCCAGACGCCGCTCGATCGAGCCTCCCGCTCCAGATTTGATCCTAGCCATCCATTTGGGGAGCAGCCGCCACCGCCCGATCCTTCTGAGGCTGGATCGGACCGTCCATTCAGCGACGGTTAGCCACACGTACCACAACCGTCTGATTCTCCACGTGGCAGGCCTTCAGCCGTCAGATCAGAGCCCGAGACCTTCGAAGAGGCGCAGCGCTTCTCAGCCGTCCGATCTCACACGTGGCGCTCCTCCAACCGAAGATCTCAATAAGGGGTAATTTTCCCATAAGCCCCTTCTCTTTTAGCGTTTATTAGTTAGTCCTGTAAATATTTTTGTACGTTGTTTTTAATTAGGGTAATTTTCACTCTGGACCTTCATCTTTTCCTCATTTGCATTTTAGTCCTTATATATGTGGGCCACGTGCACCGACACATGAGGTTGTGGTTTATTTGCACATTTATCTCCGTATTCCCTTGGTGTTATTGTTTATATGTTTTAAAATAAAAATTACATTCAGATCCCTCCGTGCCTGATTCACGTGCGTAGCGCATGATTACTTGGACATTTTGCATGAGGGCCCCTGCACTTTCTCGCCTTGTTATTGAATGGCCCCTGGAACTATTTTTTCCTGCATTTAGGTCCCTGTGCACTGTGAGCCTTTGCTTGATTTAAATAAAAAAGCAAATTAAATCCTAATTTTGTGAAATTTGATACGTGGCTCCGTCCACTGTGTAAAAATTTCACTAAAAATTTGGTACATTTTTTAGGCTTTTTGATATTTTTAATAATTATAAAACCTTGATTTTTCTTACTGTTTGAATTAGAAAATCAAAGAAAAATATTAAAACTCTCTAAAAATTACAAAAAAAATTAGTGTAATTTAGTTTTAGTGTCTTTTATTTTTTATGCAATTTTCGTGATATTTGGATATATAAAAATCCTAAAAATTGAAAAACCCTAAAAAACTTATAAAAATTCTAAAAAATTCTAGAAAATCCAAAAAAATACAAACTCTTTTTCTGAATTTTAGTCTTCATTTATATTTTTCATAAAAATTACCTTTAGATTTTTATAGTCCACTTTCTATTTTTTATGGACCTTTCAAATCTGGCTGGACAGCAGCTTACTGTTTTTGCTCTTTTTGAATTTAAGAAATTATATAAAAATTAGAAAAATCTGAAAAATTGACCAAAAACACTAAAAACCCTAAAAAACATAAAAATATTTTTGTCTGAATTTTTGGAGAATTTTGAGTGATTAAATAATTTGTGGTATTGGCTTGTTTTACACTTCTTGAGAAAATCAAAAATACTAAAACACTAAAAAAATATAAAAACCCACCAAAAAATATTTCATTGCTTATTAATTGATTTTGACTACTTCGTTGGCCGCAAGGCCAATTCGTTCTCCCTGAGTCCGACCCTGGGTGCTATACCAGGTTAATCATTTAGCGAGGACCGATATTTTGGTTTTCATTGATTTTATATCTTGATTGGTGGTTCTGAAATTATTTTTCTTGTTGACCGAGTCTCTCTATTCGGGTCGCAACGACACCGAATATTTTTACCTTGTCCTGATAGAGAGATCCTCGTGATTTTTTTGGTCATCAGAATGGCGTCGTTGCCGGGGAGCACAGCTTAGTAGTCGTTTTCGAGTTTTCGCGGCTTTTCTTTTTCCGCGGTTTTTTTGTACATATTCCTACATATATTATTTATCTGATTGATTTATCATATTTTCTGGACTGACACACTTCTGTTTCTATTTCTTGCGAGGGCCTGAGGGCCGAGGCAGCTTTTTCGGAAGCCGACGCAACCGCGGGAATCGGAGGCAGCTCTCCTCTTTACAGAGCCGCAAGAGAAGAACCGAAGCGAGGGAGCCACGGAATAGCCGCGAAATAACCGTAGAATAGCCGTAGAGTATTTTAGTTTTTTTACAGTAGATTATTAACATGTAATAATACAGGGATGAACTTGAACACTTGACGGTCTTTGGGGTCTGTTTCGCCGAGCACCGGTGTGCTCGGGGGAACTCACCGAGTTTTCACGATTTTTCACGGCTTTTTGACCGTTTATTTACTACTTTGTGATTTACGCGGTTTTCAGCCTCAGCTTAGGATTTTCCTTGATTGTGATGTAATTAATTAGGATCCAAACACCAAAATATCTGTCTGTACCCATAGTTCGGATAATTGGATCTTATTAATTAATTCACAAGAAAAAGTCAGCTTATTAGAGCTCTGGTCCACGTGCCTTGAGGAGTCACATACAACGTGTGCAGGATCTGTTGTGGCAGACACCGAGTGGCTCCCAAGATAGGACTCAGGACCTAGGCTCGAGTACCCGGTTAATGTTCTTTCATGTAGAAATTGCTCTGCTAGGGACGGTTTTCCGCGTACATTATATAGGTAGTTTATATTCAGTCTTTTATTTTATGCGCGGATCACCCTGCATGTAGACTGCTGGAGTCAATTACGCATTTCTTACTCTACATGCATCATTGATTTTCGCGCATCGTATTTTTCGTCTTCTCCCCCGGTTTTGGACTTAAAATAATCAAGAGAACCGAAAAATTCGTTAGGCGTTGTTTGCTTTGAAAATATCTAAAAAGAAAAAACTATAAAATTAGGATTGCTAAACAAACTTGACCCTAAAAGAAATCTCACTTAAAAATCTGTCTTGGGGAGAGCAACCCCCTCATTCTCTGGTTTGATTACGTGAGAGAGTGACCCGCACACTAGGCTAGAGCCACATCCGAGCCATGATCAGACTACCGGCCTTTTATATAGGACAGTCTGGTTGGCATATTGGATTCCTACTAGGTCACGTAACTGCTCTGATATCCTGACATGATCACCTAAATAAAATAGACAAGATAATTGACTGAGCTCTTATGGTCTTCAGCTCAGTGTGGAGTAGATGAATTCAGTGTTTGATTGCTCATCTTGTTTGTCTCCAGATCTCATCCGCCCGACTCGCCAGATAAAGATGATGGGCAGGAGGTCTCTTAGGCAGTCTCTGGATGTACCGCTTTTCAGCACTCCAGCCCGCTCATCTAGGTTGGTTCGTGAGAGCCCAAACCCGCTCTCTGAACCCGAGTTCGATTCTGCCCTGTTCCCCCTTGACCATCCTTCTTCTATACCTGAGATGCCAGTGCCAGATGCGAGACAGCAGACTGATGATATTTCGGCACCTGAGTTTGGGTCTTTTGCCTTTGCAGAGACCATGGCCAGCAGCGAGGATCGCACCGAGGGTCAAAGGCCAGAGACGACCACCAAGGTTCTGGGTTAGGGTACGATCAACACCACCATGCTAGCCTCCCTTGAGACGATGCAGAGAGAGATACGAGACCAGGGGGCTTTCATGGTGGACATGAGAAGAGAGATGGAGAGACTAAGAGACGGAGCAGATCAGCAGAGAGCCGCGGGAGGAGGAGCAGCAGATCATTCAGGAGGAGGAGCAGGAGTAGACTAGCCAGCAGCAAAGAAGCCGAGACCGATGCGAGAGTTGCACAACCCCGGATCGCCACAAACACACAGCTGGGTGGTACTTCCGGCCATCGTGGGGGACTTCAAGTTCCCCCCAAACACACTTTAGTTGCTTCCCCGCTTCCACGAGCTCGCCACCGAGGAGCTCCATCTCCATCTCCAGGAGTTTCTGATGATCTGCAGCACCGTCCACGAAAGACAAGTGGACGAGGACACCATCAAGATGATTGCCTTCCCATTTTCACTGACAGATTGAGCAGCCACCTGGCTGAAGCATCTGGGAAAGTTTGTGTACACCTGGGAGCAGCTCCGCACCAAGTACTTGCACAAGTACTATCCACTCTGGAGGACGAATGCAGCGAGGGCCCTGATCAGCAACTTCTCCATGCTCCCCAGCGAGCAGTTCCACGAGGCATGGGAGAGGTTCCGTGAGCTTACTGACCGATGCCTACACCACGACATCACAAAGCCGAACCTTATTCAGAGCTTCTTTTGCGGGTTGACACCAGAGCTACAGGGCCTGGTGAATGCTTCTTGTGGCGGTTCCTACTTCGCCAAGGACGAGGATCAGGTCTGGGCCATCTACGAGGAGATGGCCGAGAACTACACAGTGATGTCCCAGAACCGACTCTACACCCAAGGATGCCCTCAGCCACAGATTGTGCGGTTTCAAAGGATAGCACGGGTCGACGCCGGTCCTTCTACTTCATCAGCGGCAGCCGCACAGGCCGAGTCCACAGCCGCCGACATGGGCATCATCAGTGAGAAGTTGGATCGGATGGAGATGATTGAGAAGAAGCAGTGCCAGAGCATATCGCAGATGGAGCAGATGGCACAGTTACTGAGTGACCTGAAGACACATGTCATGTGTCTCCAGGAGGCACAGACGGCTTCTCAGCCACGTCTTCAAGCATGAGGGGATCCGAGTAGCAGCGGTAGTTCGTCCCAGCGCTCCACGCAGCCTTGACAGGTTCACCTTGTACAGGCGGAGCCGTACCTCCAGCCGCAGCAGTACTACTAGCCACCACCATCTCCAGACACTCAGATGGTGGTCTACCAGCCGGATCAGCCTCTGATAGTACTCCCGCTACCCTCTTATGGGCTGGAGCCATTGATGGATGTCAACGGGATTTGGTACGACCGACCCCAGCCCGGTATCCGACGAGACCATCCCGGATTTCGTTAGTCAGCCGCAGGTGCCAGTTCCCAGCAGCAGCCTCCAGTTCAGGGTGGCCACTACGGCCATCAGCGAGAGCAGCACCAGCAGCCCCAGCCCCCAGTACAACAGCAGTCATCCCAGCCCACACAACAGTATGGTCCTCGTCCTTATCAGCATGGACATTCTTGGAGGCGTGATCAGCCTCATCAGCCGCATCATAACCCACAGCAGTACCCCTCTCAGCTACACCAGCCACAGCAGCAGCCTCATTACCAGCGAGGCCACCCGTCGGGATCTCATGGGCCAGCCTATGAGAACCCTACCTTGGACAACTTATCCCACCTCATGACAGAGTAGCAGGCTACATTCAGACGGGAGATGGATGAGTTCCGCCAGGAGATGCGGGAGATAGTGAGAGGGAAGTCCGCCATCCCTGCCCAGATTGAGCCTAACCTGAACAATCTGAAGAGGAAGTCTGAGCAGGTAGAGTTTACAGAGATTACCACTCCTAGTGGTTCTTTTGGTGATTTATCTGCATACATGTTTGATGCTAATTTTGTCACACTTAGGAGCGGTAGGATGCCAGCAAGCGGTGCCTCGTCTGAGCGACGATCCCACGCCACACCAGGAGCGCCAGACAAAGAGGAGCGTGGTACTGACACCGTGAGAGATGGCGACGGTGGTACTGATGCCACCATGGACGTTGATCCAGCCGACGGTACTGAGGCCGTCGTTTCACCAGTTCGAGGAGGTGGTACTGACGCCACCACAGTTGTTGAGCCAGAGCACGACACTGATGCCGCGAGACATGCCGAGGGTGGTATTGAGGCCACCATTTTCACTTCTGCTAGTCCTGTTGTTTTTCCATCTACACATGTATCTCAGGACATTTCTGGAAATAAAGGGAAGGGTTTGTTGTTTTCGGATCCACATGTATTGATTGATGATGTTTGTGTGGATTCTGTTGTTCATGAGCATGCCAGACCCTCTCCTAGTCCTTCATCTGAGAAGGACCCTGTGATCCCCTTTCCACGAGCACTCCACATGGAAAAGAGGAAGAAAATAGAAAATCCTAAAAAGAGTCATCAGATAGAGTTCAACCAGCAGATGATAGATCGATTCCATATTCAGCTGACTCTACAGGAGACCTTGGAACACATCCCTCTACTCCAAAGATCCTTAGAGACAGGACCACGGTTAGGAGGAAGAGGAGGAACCATCAGTCTGAGATCCATGTGCTTACGAGAGCCATGTGTTGCGCGATACAGAACCATCTGCCAGCCAAGAGGCCATATGCAGGAGCCCCGTATGTCAGATGCCACATTCATGAGCAGAGATTCGACCGCATTCTATTAGACAGCGGTTCTTCGATCAACCTACTTCCGGTAGCCCTTCTCGACCGCTTCGAGTTGGGCACTCTCCGACAGAGCAGGACGATCCTTCAGTTTACTGATCGATCAGTCAAGAGGCCGAAGGGGTTGCTGAAGGACGTTGTCGTCACGATTCAGGGTCTGAAATTCCCCGTGGACTTCGTTGTGTTGGACATGGAGATCCCTGAGTCTGTGACCGATGCCCCCATCATTTTAGGACCCCTGTTCTTAGCCACAGCCAAGGCAGTGTATGACCCTGATAGCGGGAAGGTGTACTTTCACGTCGAGGGCGAAAGTATACAAATAGAGACGGTCGAGGAGACTAGAGGGAGAGATTCAGATTGCTCAGATCAGACGATAGATTCAGAGTAGATGACAGAGTCAGGGCGAAACATCCACAAGGACTGCGATTTTGTGATTACAGATGATGAGGCAGTTTGGGCAGATCCAGTAGCATAGGCCATCCTCTCACCTTCAGAGTTCGCTGATGCAGAGACGCCAACAGAGGAGAGCTTGGAGAGCACATTCTTGGTCCAGGATACCTTTCAGACTGCAGACTCGGTTCTTAATCGTGATACAGATTCTTGTGAGTATGATCCCTCGGAGTCAGATACTGATTTGGCAGAGTTTGATGATTTCACACTGTGTCTGACTTCTATTGAGCCTACAGCTGAGGAGGTTGATTCTGAGCAGAGCAGAGACAGACCAGTTGGGCAGCCTTCTCCAGATCCAGTTTGCGAGCGAGAGTTCTCATTCTCCCGTGCAGATTTGGCAGCATACACTCAGATTCTTCAGAATCTAGATTTGCCAGCACCAACTTGTCCAGAGCTGAAGCCGCTACCAGCATCGCTGAAGTATAGGTTCCTTGCGGGTGAGCAAGAGATGTACCCAGTCATTATCTCCACTGATTTGACTGGAGAGCAAGAATCACGTCTTTTGGGGGTTCTTGAAAAGAACCGCAAGACGATAGGATGGAGTGTAGCAGATCTCCAGGGGATCAGTCCCGCTCTATGCTCTCACCACATCTATCTCGAGGATGAGGCAAAGCCGTCGCGTGTGTTCCAGCGACGGCTGAACCCGTATCTTAGAGAGGTTGTTATGAAGGAGATTTCGAAGTGGTAGAGCACTGATTTTATCTACCCCATCTCCGACTCCAAGTGGGTCAGTCCGTTGCATGTGGTGCCCAAGAAGACGGGCACCACTACAGCTGTCACGGAGTCTGGAGAGGAGATCGCTACCTGGATACCCACTTCTTAGCGGGTCTGCGTGGATTACAGACGACTCAACCAGGCCACCAAGAAGGATCATTTCCCCCTGCCCTTTATTGATCAGATCATTGAGAGACTGGCAGGGAAGAGCCATTACTGCTTTCTGGATGGGTACTCCGGCTACAATCAGGTAGCCATCGCGCCCGAAGACCAGGACAAGACCACCTTCACCTGTCCCTTTGGGACATATGCCTTCAGACGCATGCCATTTGGGCTATGCAACGCCCCTGCGACATTTCAGAGATGCATGTTGTCTATCTTTTCGGACATGGTGGGGGAGTGCTTGGAGGTCTTCATGGATGATTTCTCGGTCTACGGCGACGGATTCGACTCCTATCTTTACTGCCTAGAACGAGTCCTTCAACGATGCATAGAGGTTCACCTAGTGTTGTCTTGGGAGAAGAGTCACTTCATGATGACTCAAGGGACAGTGCTTAGCCACATCATCTCCAACAGGGGCATGGAGGTTGATCCGGCCAAGGTGGATGTCATTAGAAAACTCGATCCACCATCCAACTTGTGGTAGTTACGGTCTTTCCTAGGGCTCGTCGGTTTCTACCGACGCTTCATTCACGGTTTCAGCAGGCTTGCCCGATCGTTGACTGATTTGTTGACGAAAGACACATAGTTCCTTGTAGATGATAAGTGTCTATCGTCGTTTGAGACTCTCAAGAGCTGTGTTATAGAGGCTCATGTTCTCCAGCCACCCGATTGGTCTCTCCCATTCAAGATCATGACGGACGCCTCCGATTTTGTCGTGGGGGCCGTAATGGGACATAGTAGGGATGGAGTCCCATTTGCTATTCACTATGCTAGCCGTACATTGGATGCCGTGCAGCGGAACTATACCGCCACAGAGAAGGAGATGCTAGCCGTAGTCGTCGCCCTAGATAAGTTCAGATCTTACATCATTGGATCTAGAGTCATACCGCCATCAGGTACCTCATGGCAAACAAGGATGCCAAAGCGAGATTGACCAGATGGATCCTTCTACTCCAGGAGTTTGACATAGAGATTAAGGATAAGCCTGTAGTCAAGAATGTGGTGGCGGATCATCTCTCCCGATTGGAGTATCTTGAGGATTCTGAGCAGATTGACCCTATTTGTGAGACCTTCCCAGATGAGGCGATCCTTGCTATCGCCTCACTCCCATGATATGCTGATATTGTGAACTATATTGTCGCCAAGAAAGTTCCACAAGATTGGCCCAGGCAGAAACTTTAGACCTTCCTAGCGAAGGCCAAGTTTTACCATTGGGAGGATCCCATCCTTTACCATGAGGGAGGGGATAGTATCTGGTGTCGGTGCATTCCTCAGGAGGAGCACCACAGCGTCCTTACTTACTGCCACAAGCTTGAGGCAGGAGGACATCACTCATGGAGGAGAACGGTACAGAAAGTGCTCCAATCCGGCCTATGGTGGCCTACTCTCTTCAAGGACTCTGATGAGTTCGTGAAGAGGTATACTGACTGTCAAAGGATGGGAACTTGTGGACGGCGTGATATGATGCCGATGCAGCCCATACACTTTTGTGAGGTATTTGACGCATGGGGCATCGATTTCATGGGTCCATTCCCTAGGAGTCAGGGATTTGAGTACATTCTATTGGCCGTGGATTATGTGAGTCGTTGGGTTGAGGTCATCCCCGCCCGAACCGCAGATGCTAGGACTGTTTGCAGATTTTTGAGAAAGATTATCATTTCATGTTTCGGGGTATCTCGAGTGTTGATATCTGACGGGGGGTCTCATTTCGTCAACGACAAGGTAAAGGCCCTTGCTAGCAAGTTCAGCATAGACCATCGAGTTGCCACTCCATACCATCCTCAGACGAATGTTCTTGCTGAAGTGTCAAACAGGGAGATCAAGACTATATTGCAGAACGTCGTTCGCCCTGACCGAAAGGATTGGTCACAACTTTTGGACTCGGTCTTGTGGGCATATCGGACGTCTTTCAAGACTCCTTTGGGTACATCTCCCTTTCGCCTCGTTTATGGCAAGCCGTGCCATTTACCTGTCGAGCTGAGACATAGGTCACTTTGGGCAGTCATTGATAAACTTTTGGATCCAGAGAGTGTAGGAGACCAGAGGAGGGCATAGTTAGCAGCCCTGGAGGAGCTTCGTGATACCGCCTTCTCAAACAACCTACATTATAAGGAGAGAGTGAAGGAGTGGCATGATTCTCATATCAGCCACAAGCAGTTTGAGCCAGGACAGAGAGTAGTTGTTTGATGCTAGGCTTAGATTATTTCCAGGGAAGCTACAGAGCAAATGGAAGGGACCTTATCTGGTTAGAAAGGTGCATGACAATGGGAGTATTGATATATCTGAGTTGTCTTCTGATGCTATCTTTAGAGTGAACGACCAGCGGCTCAAGCCATATCTAGATCATGAGCCACGGGTCGTTGATGTTTCCCCTATTCATTTTGCATGAGATGTGGTCTCTTGACTCACATCTATTGCATCTCACGCTTGATTATCACTGTTCTTCCGACTTGTATAGATCCAGTTGTCCATATCACTCTATTTTTTAGTCCCACATCCCGTTTCTCATCTTATGATTATGTTATACTTAGGGTGTACTTTATCCTAAGTATAGGGGGATGTAGGACTCTCGGGTATTCTTTTGATTCTTTCTACCCCTATTTTGCTGCCTATACTTAGGGATATTCCACCCTAAGTATAAGGGGGGTAGACTCTGTACATCCTTTCACTCGGATTTTCCATCATGTACAACTTGCTATACTTAGGATTACTTGATCCTAAGTATATGGGAAACACCGAGTACTCTTCATTCTATTCTTTGATTCGTCTTTGTATATAGCCATTCCTTTTCACTTCCCTATACTAAGCACGAGTTATGTCTTCTTCATCGCTCTTGATCCCTCTGAAGACATCGTTCGAGCTAAGTATAGGGGGTGTGTATATATTTCATATATACTTTAGCCATAACTCGTACTTTGTGTGAGTGTGTTAATAAATAAAAATGGCTAAAAATCCATAAAATTTTAAAAAATTTTCCCTTGTAGATAAAATTCTTCTTGCACATACCTATTTATTTATAAAATTATTTTTGTACAAATGATTGTAAAATTTTTTTGTGTAAATAGCTAGTAAATATTTTCATATAAAAATTATGTAGATAGTATAAAATTTTTCTAAAATGTTTTGACAAATAAAAAGTTTGCAAAAACCTTGTGTAAATTTTTGTAAATATTTTGCAAAACTTCGCATTCATGCATACATCCATGTTTTCAAACATTTTTCAAAAATTTTGCACAATTGTAAATATTTGTAAATTGCATATTTGTAAATAGCACTTTTTGTAAATATTTGCACAGTTTTTTTTCTAAATCATAGTTGACATTTAAACTGGCCTGGAATTAAATTGACAAATGGAGCTTGGTTAAGACCTTAATCCACCTAATAATAAGAGGAACCTTATAAGGCTTAGGATTGAGACTTTTCAGGTCCATTAGGACTTAATTCTTTGATTCCACTAGGCTATGAGCATATGTCATCTTGATGAGCCTATGTACTTAACAACACATGCATGACTCTCAGAGATAATGGCTCTACGTGCACCAACACCTTACACATAGCTCTCCACGGATGAGGTGGTGAGGAGGCAGTTTCCTTTGGCTTGGGGTAGCATATGAGGGTAGTACTTCTAGGCGGAACCTCTCTTCTTCTTATAGTGAAGGAAGTGCATCTCAACTTGGTCTGGTGGTTATGAAGTCTAAAGACAGAAGCCGTGGGTTGCAATAAAGCTTCAAAAAGGGATAGTCTACTGAATCAAGAGGAAAAACTCCTTGTATATATGCTACACCATGTAGATATGTTGTATAGATGCACATGAAAAAAATGTGCAAAAAGAAAAGAACTCCAAAAAAGTGGTGGTCGGATTGAAAATTTAATAATCCCACCGGACTGTATATAGTCAAATAAAGCAAAAGCTCATGGTATTCATGTTCCATCTCATGAAGCTTGCAGCGGGAGACTCAGCTACACTAGTTAGAGCTCCCAAGGATACATGGCTACACTGTTCATGGTCCATTCTCTTCTTCCCCCTCTTCTTGAGACGGTTGCACTTGAACTTAGAAGGGAATACCCCGCTTCTCGAGGAAAGAGTTGCTAGACCGAGGCATTAGAGTTACCAGGTTGAGGGAGGTTGTTTCTTTGTTACTTCTGAGGTGGGGAGCTACATATCACTTACACCGTACAAGGAAAGATTCATGGTCATTAGAGTTTGTGTATGTAAACTTGTTCTGATCTGGTTTATTGAGGAGTCTTGACCATAGATTGGTGGAACTTAGAGGTTGTTAAGTTTTAAGCTTAAGTCCGAATAAGGTTCCGACAAATTAATAATCCAAAGGTCTGACCGAGCTCCATATTTCAATTTAATGAAGGAAAGTTTAATAATCAACCTTGATTTCTCCTCTTTTTCTTTTTCTTTCTCTTTTGCACTTCTTTTTCAAATAAGTGTTTGCTAAGGGATTAGCAAAAGTAAAGTATAGGGGGGTGATGAATCCCAATTCATCACTCTTTATTCCTTTATTTTAGCTAGAAACTAGAGCAAAAAACCATGTAAATATGTATAAATATCATAAATTGCCAAAGAACATGCATCTTGTAAATATGCATAATTAGCATGATTTTGTGCCAAAATAAAGGAATAAAGAAACACAAGAAAAAGAGGGAATATTTAGAATAAATATTGAGTGATCTAATCCCAAGTGAGGGCTCAGCATGGGCCTGACCGTAAAAGAATTTAAGTAGAGAGATATAGGGAAGCTCAATTGTGTGTACATATACCTATGTAGATAAATAAAAAATTTTTTCCTCTAAATAAAAATAAAAATGTGTGTTTATTAATTTGTACATATTTTTAAAGATAAAACAAAAATAAAAATGGGAAAAATACAAGAAAAACAAAAAGAAATAAAATTCCTTCATCAGTATACATGGACCATGTATATAGAATAACCTATCTATTTTTGTCCCCTTATAAATAATTAATAAAAATCTAATAAAAATATTTTCACATTCCATATTTCATGGTATAAATAAATAAAATAAAATTTAGAAAAATAAAAATAAAATAACAAGCAATAAAATAAAAACAAAAAATCCACCTTGTATATATACCATGTAAACATGTATATAAAAGTATTTATTTAATCTATGTAAATAAACAATAAAAATAAAATAAAAATCCCCTTTTATTCCAAATTTTCTTCTATAAAGAAATAAAATATAAAATTGGAATGAATTGTTTGAGAATAAATAATTAAAAATCAAAAACAAAAAATACATATGTATATACCTACATATGATAATATAATGTAAATACATAAATTATTTTTCAAAAAAATAAATAAAAATCACTAAAAATTACTTAAAAATAAGTAAACATTTTTTATGTTTTAATATTTTTGAAATAATTGCATTTACTATTTTATTTTGAATTTTTAAAATATTTTCCAATGGTGGCCTGTGATTGGTCCACGAGGGATGTTGACCCCCGGTCAACTCCCCCTGGACCTTTTCCATCCGGATCCGCGTGATGACCCGACATTCCTTGAATTTTCCAGACACGATCCGACCTCCAAATACCCTAACCCCGGGCTCCATTTGACCCTTGTTGATCCGAGATTCTCGCCTGGGGATCTACCTAGGGATCTGAGCTCCGACCAACTCGCCCGACCTTCTTCTTCTCGGACCCCTAGCTGTATAAAGATCCACCTCCTCCGCAATTTCTCAATCATCCTTGGCTACGCCCCTTCGTCCCAGGACCTCCACCTTACTCCCCAGAGTGACAGTTGCGTGAGGCGGGTGTCGAAGAGAGGAGGAGGAGCCTCCAGCCATCGATCCGGCGACCCTCGTCGCCGTATGCCGCTGCGAGGTGCGCTGAGCCTCGGACTTCGATGCTCCTTGAGGCCAAGACCCCCCAGAGCTCCCTGAGGTTGTCCCCAGTCGACTACATCTGCCAGGTACCCTCGAATCCCTTTAGCTTCGTCGAATTTTCCATTACGCTCAATTCTCCTTTCCGTCGTCGCTGGTCGATTCCCACCATCTCCGTCACCCAATCGATCATTGGACTCGACCATCACCTCCGTGAGACTTCTCCCCACATTCTGCACCCATTCATTCCCCTTGGTTTGCCCCGGAACCAAGGCTCGACCTCCACCGCCATCGCCTCACCGGAGGTCATCCATATCGACTCGCCCGACCACCATTCCACCCCTAACCGGGTTGAGGCAGTTTGCCCTCGACCGGGGAGCTCGTCTGTGCGGTTTTGCAGGTTAAAGGAGTCCCATCTGAGGGTCCAAGAGTCAGGCACAGGAGCTTACCTCCTCTGCCGTCGCCGGGCCGCTCCGGTGGTCCCTGGCTTCATCGGAGGAGCCCATCAACTGCGGAAGCCTCCGAGCGTCAGTTCGCCAATCCCAGCAGCCCAGGAGGATGCCTCCACCGCGCGCATTAGGCTGGCGAACTTCGCCGGTGAGCTGTTCTTGGAGGTTGTCCAGACGTCGTTCGATCGAGCCTCCCGCTCCAGATTTGATTCTAGCCATCCATTTGAGGAGCAGCCGCCACCGCCCAATCCTTCTGAGGCTCGATCGGACCGTCCATTCAGCGAGGGTTAGCCACACGTACTACAGACGTCCGATTCTCCACGTGGCAGGCCTTCAGCCGTCAGATTAGAGCTCGAGACCTTCGAAGAGGCGCAGCGCTTCTCAGCCGTCCGATCTCACACGTGGCGCGCCTCCAGCCGAAGATCTCAATAAGGGGTAATTTTCCCTTAGGCTCCTTCTCTTTTAGCGTTTATTAGTTAGTCCTGTAAATATTTTTGTACGTTGTTTTTAATTAGGGTAATTTGCACTCTGGACCTTCATGTTTTCCTTATTTGCATTTTAGTCCTTATATATGTGGGTCACGTGCATCGACACGTGAGGTTGTGGTTTATTTGCGCATTTATCCCTGTATTCCCTTGGTGTTATTGTTTATATGTTTTAAAATAGGAATTACATTCAGGTCCCTCCGTGCCTGATTCATGTGCGTAGCGCGTGATTACTTGGACATTTTGCACGAGGGCCCCTGCACTTTCTTGCCTTGTTATTGATTGGCCCGTGGAACTATTTTTTTCATGCATTTAGGACCCTATGAACTGTGAGCCTTTGCTTGATTTAAATAAAATAGCAAGGTAAATCCAAATTTCATAAAATTTGGACACGTGGCTCCTGCCACTGTAAAAATTTCACTAACAATTTGGTACATTTTTTAGGCTTTTTGATATTTTTAATATTTTTGGATATATAAAAACCCTGAAAATTGAAAAACCCTAAAAATATTATAAAAATTCTAAAAATTTCTAAAAAATCAAAAAATACAAACTCTTTTTCTAAATTTTAGTCTTTATTTTATATTTTTCAAAAAATTACCTCCAGATTTTTTATAGGTCCATTTTCTATTTTATATGGACCTTTCAAATCCGGTTGGACAGTAGCTTATTGTTTTTGTTGTTTTTGAATTTTAGAAAATTATATAAAAATTAGAAAAATATGAAAATTTGACGAAAAACACTAAAAAAACTAGAAAATATAAAAATATTTTTGTTTGAATTTTTGGAGCATTTTTGAGTGATTAAATAATATGTGGTATTGGCTTGTTTTTACACTTCCTTAGAAAATAAAAAATACAAAAACACTAAAAAAAATAAAAACCCGCCAAAAAAATATTTCATTGCTTTTTAATTGATTTTGACTACTTCATAGGCCGCAAGGCCAATTCGTGCTCCCTGAGTCCGACCCTGGGTGCTATACCAGGTTAATCATTTAGCGAGGACCGCTATTTTGGTTTTCATTGATTTTATATCTTGATTGGTGGTTCTGAAATAATTTTTCTTGTTGACTGAGTTTCTCTATTCGGGTCGCAACGACATCGAATATTTTTACCTTGGCCTGATAGAGCGATCCTCGTGATTTTTTTCAGTCATCAGTGAGCACTAACGCTTTAGCATACATCATCGTTTTTGCTGCTTGTTTTGCTTTTCTGCCTCTCTACCTCTGATTTTTTCAACCTAGGTGCTAAGCTAAAATTGAATCCTTGTTTGGTTTGTGCATTTCTCACTAAAAATCCAAAAAAGTGATAACAAATAAATCTAGGACTGCTAATATTACTTGACCCTAAAATCAACCAAAAAGATAAATCTTGTCTTGGGGCGAGTAATCTCCTCATTGTCTTTGCTTTACTTGCTCACACACACACACTAAGGATTTGTGCCAAAATCCTATTCAGCCCATAAGTGTTTGTGCAACTTTTTGACTTCTCACCTAACTCTAAAACAGACAAGAAAAAAAGACCTTTCTTTTACGGTCTCTAACCAGTTGAGTAGGTGAATTGAGAGTTTGTTTTGTGTCAGTTTGTATGTGCTTGCTTGTGTGTATTCCGGATCGCCTCTGCGCATTTGCGCCTTTTTCTCACTATTCTTGATTTGACCTTCATGTTCCCTTGATCATTTTTCTTTTGTTTTGAAATGGCCAACTGGAGTGAAATTTATCCGAACTTTGAGGATTCCACATTCACTCCAGTCGGTCCACCTCCCTTTTTACAGGAGGACTTTTTCTCCTGATTTTTGTACATATCTGACCAACCCATTATTTCAGGATTCGTACTTTGACCTTCACCAATCATTTTCACCACCATCACCCTCACATTTCGACAACCTGCTCTTCCTTGAGTATCCTAATCCAGAATGTGATTTTGTCCACACCCACCGCCCACACTCAACACACTCATTCCTGAGATTTTGGAGTCACCTTTCATGATATCCACACTTGAGACCTTGAATCAGATGATGGAGCATATGAACTTGAGGATGAACGACATGGCTAACATAAAAAAGATCCAGAATGTAGCTCCATTCTTTGAGGATTCGGATTCATTTGAGGATTATCATGAGAGATTGCAATCGTCCAAAACACAAAAAATGAGAAAATTTTAAAAATACAAAAAGAGTTCGGGAGACCTTTGGTTGAATAAGACTGTGAGGAGAGTGCCTACTTGCCAAATCCTTTGACCACACAACCTTTCACACCCTATCCCACCTTTGACCCTGAGGATGTCGCTGCACCGAATGATCTTGGCATTCCTCATGTATATGATGATTCTGGCCTCCTCACTTTTATGGAGGAGGTCCAAAAATTTAAAAAATTGCTGACTGAACTCGAAGTGTTGGCCACCATTCATAAGATAATCCGCGCCCTACTTCAGCAGGCCATGACGGGTTGATTTGCTCCTCTTCCTAAGAAGAGAAAGCAGAGGAGCAGATCTGAGCGTCATATCTTGACCAAGGCCACTGCCCACATCATCACATACTATCCCATTCCTAGGAAAAAAATACTACCACACCTTTCATTAGTTGCACCATCTTTGACTTCACTTGTGATCACACTCTCCTCGACGATGGTGACTCGATTAGCATATTACCCTTCGCGTTGGTGCAATCTCTTCACTAAGGACCTCTAAAGAAAATCGGGATGATCATACAGTTTGCTGATGGATCCATCAAGAGACCGAAGGGTATCCTTGAAAACACCGTCATTTCTATTCAGGGCATGAGCTACCATATTGATTTTATCGTATTGCCCGTGGAGACCTCCACATGGGAGCACTCTCCAATCATCCTGGCACAAACATTCCTCACCTCAGCGACGGTCATTGTAGATTATGGATCATGAGAGATTTGCTTCCGTACTATTAACGAGAGTGAGGTGATCATCAATGCACCCACCACTGACCAGAGACCTGCACCTAATGTGACTACACCTATCTTGGCTGACCTTGAGGACCATGACCTTGATGAGACTATCAGAGAGTTTTGCTGCTTATTGGATTCCACTGAGACCCCAGAATTCCTATCCAAGGAGGAAGACTTGGAAGCGTGGACCTTGGAGTTCCTTCTTCTGGGACTTGGCGTTGTGTTGATGACATCCGTGGGATTTACGTGATTGACACCATTGAGCGGAGGGCAGATTTAGAAATTAGACAGGACAGACATGAGTTTACTCCTTACACTAATGAGTCCGTTCATGTTCACTTAGATATTAATGAGACTAAGGATGATTTTGATCTTGTTGCTTTCATTCAGAAATTCTGGCCTTTTAATGAAAAACGGTATTCGGTTGAGATTGTTGAGGATGAACATAGTTCGACTACTTCCACTGATGAGTTCGTTCCTTTTAGTTTTGACCTGGTGAGACCTCGTAGGACGACATTGACTACACTTCTTCCGAAGATGAGTTAGTCCCTTTCCATGATGACATCTACGAGATGACCAAGGCCGGACCTAGCAGCACTACTTCCATCGACCCGTCTGTGCCTCTACACCCTACGACCACTGAGGACTATCACCATGTCGACCCTGATCGATTTGTGTCATCTGAGGACCCCGATGTCGACCTGTACCATACTAGATCTATCCCTCAGCGGTCCTGCAAGAAGTTTCGCTTTCAACCATCTTAATCCTTTGTATACTGTCTCTATTGTGTATTTGCTCTTGTTCATCTCTATACCTCTCCCGTTATGCTCATCCACCCCATTCTCGTGTGTGCCTTGCTTAGGGCGTACTTTCTCCTAAGTATAGGGGGGTGGATGAGCCGAGTGTTCATTCTTCATTCTGTTTCATCTCTCTTGTTGTTTCCTATACTTCGGACTTCTTTTACCCTAAGTATAGGGGGAGTGATGCGTACATCCTTCTCTATCTTTCTTCCATCTTATGATTACTTTTCTTCTTTTCTTCTTTTCCTTTTCTATTTTCTTTATCTACTGAAAAGGTCTCGCCCCTTTTGTCAGTCTAGGACATACTCTGTCCTAAGTATAGGGGGTGTATACCACGAGCTCTTCTATTCTTTGATCCTCTCCTTTGTCTCCACTTCTTATCTATACTTAGTGATATCTTACCCTAAGTATACGGGGAGACAGTCTGAGTACGATCTGTTCATTCCCACCATTGACTCTCCCTGCTTTTTATATAGTCTGATATACTTAGGATTATTTGATCCTAAGTACAGGGGGACGATCAACTTCTCATTTATACATTCGTTTCTCCTTTTGTTTATTCTTTAGACTTTTCTATACTTAGTAGGAGTTATGTATTTTCTTTTCTCTTTGATCTATGAGGACATAGTTCAAGCTAAGTATAGGGGGTCGTATATACTCCGTATATACTTTAGCCATAACTCATACTTTCGTATTTTTATTAATAGTTATGGCTAATTACACCTATAAAATTCATTAAAACCCCTAATAAAAAGATGTGATCACTCCTCAAATTATTTTTGTATCTACTGATTAATAAATCAGGTGAAAATATCTTTTGCAAAATATTTGAAAAATAGTTTGAAAATTTATTTGAAAAATTTTTTGAAAACTATTTGGAAAATGTTTTGTTACATATTTTCAACCTTTGTAAAACATTTTGGTTTGCAAAATTTATTTTCTTCGTGTGAAATAAAATATTTGAAAAAATTTTGCAAATGTTTAGAAAATGGTTGCAAAAATATTTGAAAAAAAATCTATATATACTATTTGAAAAACCTTTGCAAAATGATTTTCAAATGTGTGTACATGTTTGTAAAAAGTGTTTGTAAAATATATTTTGGACTATAGTTTTCCAAAATTGTTTGAAAAATCTTTTCAAATAAGTTTGACGAATATATGCATTACACCGAAATTCATTCTATATATATATATATATATATAATTGACCACTTACCCCTTGTAAATTCTTAAATATAATTCTTGTAAATAAAAGATGCACCCCCGTGTAAATGTTTGTACTTAGTTTTAGCCAAAAACATTTTGGTTTCAAAAATCCTAAAAATATTTGCAAAACTAAAATCCAAAAAATATTTGAAAAATCTTTTTGAAAAGCCCAAAAAATGCATATACATCATCTTTTTCAAAAGTCCATAGAAAGTTCAAAATCTTTGAAAATTACATCACAAAAATATTTTCTACATTTTGCATAGCATTTGCATAGTATTAACATTTTTTGGATTGAGTTTGATAGTTGAGTAAGTCTAAGTAAAATCTGAAGATTGGATCTTGTTTGGACCTTAAAATCTACCTAATTAAAAGGAACCTTATAGGTGTTGGAATTGCGATACTTCAGGTCTAGTTGACTTAATTCTTTGAGGATCAGGAGACTTGGTTCAATGGATTCTTGACTGCCTAAGTAGAGTATTTCGGAGCATACGCACGACTCTTGTTGATAATGACCTAACTTGGATACATGAACCTTTCACTTGGTTCAACTCAGTTGGAGTGGTGAGGGGGTTGGATTTGCCGGTATGAGAAGCACACAAGTGGAAACATTTGTCCTCCTCTAGGGAGGGAAGTGCACCCCATCTCGTCCGGTGATGATGAGTTTTGAGGACAGGAGAGTGTGGGTTGCAATAAAGCTTCAAAAGAGGGATAGTCTACTGGCTCAAGAGGAAAAAACTCCTTATGTAAATGCGATTGTGAATAGTATTTCAAAAAATAGGCAAAAACTTCAAAAACGTGGACAGGCCTGTAGAAAAATAAAATGTCTGCCGGAATGTACATATGTGTATAGTCAATAAGCAAGCTTGAGCTTCAAAGTCAAATCATGTGAGCCTGCAGATGGATAACTTGACTACACTGGTCTTACATCCTAAGATAGGTAGCTACACTGGATACCATCCATTCTTCTCTTCACCCCCTCCTCTTGAGCTAGTTGTCACTTGAACTTAGAAGGAAATACCCTGCTCCTCGAGGAATGAGTTATTGGATTGGAGAATCATTGGGTTGTCATACTGGAGAAGTAAGTCGTTTTGTCATTTTAGTTGGGGAGAGCCACCATCACTTACACTGTACAAGTCAGATTCATAGTCATAAGGGTTTGCGTATGAATTGAAGTATTCTGACCTGGCTATTGAGGAGACTTGAGAAGAGTTTTGAAATTCTTGAAGGTTGTTGGATTTCGAATCTGATTCCCATTAAGGTTCCGCCCGCACTAAAATTCCAAAGGTCCGACTTAAGCTCCAAACTTGGATTTTGTGAAGACAAGTTTAATCATTAAATTTAATCAATTTTTCTTCTTTTTCTTTTCTTTGCTTTTCTTTTCTGTACTTATAGCATAAGTGTTTGCTAGGGACTAGCAAAGGCAAGTATAGGGGGATGATGAATCTCCATTTCATCATCTTTATTCTATCATTTCGGCCTTAAAAATCCTAGTAAATGCATGTAAATAGGCTTAATTTAGTTATTTTATCATCCATGCATCATTGTTAAATAGTGCATAAAATACGATTTTTAAAGACAAAATTAAAGAATAAAGAAAAGAAAAGAAAAATAATAAAATATTGCAGATATTTTATGACCTGAAACCCCGAGACCTAGGCATCTCAATGACTAGGTCGACGAAGAATAAAGTAGTAGGAGATAAGGGCCAAGAAACCAATAAAAATCCCTTTTATTTAATTCACTTTTATTCATTTTTGGGATCTAATTTAGTTCCACATTTTATACTTTAAATAAAGAATCTTTGAATATGAAAGTTGTAGATAAATAAATATAAAAAAATACAAAATTGATTTCATACAAAAATAATATACAATGTATAAAATATACTCAGAATCGATTTTAAAATCCCAACTTGCCAAACCCATATCTCTCAAATAAAAACTCAAAATGTATCAAAATCATATTTATTTGTATATAAATTTTAATAATCTATTTAGTGAAGGCGGTTTAATATTTTTTGCAGTTACGGATTGAAAGTTAGGTTTTGGACCCCTATTGTATACTTGTACCGATTAAAATATTCTCTTTATTTACTATTTGTTATTTTTATAATTTTATATTTTTATAATTTTGTAATTATTATTTATAATATATATGTATATTAAAATAGGAATAAAAACATAAAGAAAATGCAAAAATGAAATATATATATATATATATATAGAAAATACATAAATAAATTGCCTATACTTAAACCTATATAAATAATATATCTATTTATTTAATTGTATAAAATACTTCAAAAAATATAATAAAAACATATTTAAGTATGTGAAATTAAGTTATAAATATATAAAATAATAAACCAAATTAATAAAATTAAAAATACAAAATAAAAAACATTAAAATATATAGATGAATATACATATATATAGCCCTTAAAAGGGAGCTTGTAATTCCAAACCTCAAAAAAATAAATAAAATCCATAATAAAATAAATCAGAAAATATTAAATATTTTTCCTTTAATAATCTAAAATTAATAAAATCATTTATTATTTTTAAGTTATTTTACAATTTTTTCTAGGCTTTTTTCCTGGTTGGTCCACGTGGACCAACCAAGTGGTGGCTGAATTTGGCCTATGGTCAACTCTCTGCCCAACGCCCTGCCCCTTGTTAGACGTCAAGTTTTCTTTGTGCATTTGCAGGGTCTGAAGGGCCCTTCTGTGGTCAAAAGCATCATCCTATGTTGACACAATTAATTGATAAATTTGAAAAGCGTTTGTGGGTCTGAAGTTAATTATATGTTAAATTTGACAATATTAATTATTCGATAAGAAAGTGTTGACACAATTAATTTTGGAGTGGAATGAATCCAAGTTCAGATTTAATTCATTTTTACCATAACATGCAAGTTTATTCATACCATGATCCTACATCTCGTAAATCTCGTGTTTCATAAGTTTTTTTGTCACTGATGCTCCTAATGGAAGTGATGAAATTTGTCGGTACTTGTGGGAAAAATGAAGTGTTTTGAAACTTAAAGTTTACTAAGTGATTATGTGCAGATTTGTCAAGGGGTGCCTCAACCTCATGCGTTGGTGGAAGAGTTTGAAGCTCTGTTGGGCATGCAGGTTAGTCCAGTGTGCAGCAACTAAGAAACTCGCACCGCGTTGATCTATATTTTCCTCCAGAGAGATTGTTGTTTTTCAACTGTGATGCTGGAAGCAATAGGCATACGTCTATTGGTTGCTCTGGCAAGTCCATCCTAATCTAGAAGTGTGGGAATATATCTCATCGTTTGTCATGGCACGATGGAAGACATCTCTCCGATGTATTAATTTAGGATGTTTGTGTTGGTCCTGAATCTGATTAGCAGCAGAAAACTGAAAATAAATGTAATAATAGAAATAGGGTTTATTTGTAAAAGATCCAGGTGGAAGAGGGCATGATTAAAACCTAGAGAAAACCCACAATCGGCGTTTTGGAAAGAATGTGGTCGGTGTGTACAACATATACGTCAATTTAAATTCCAATTGTCGACGTATAGATGCCCATTTATTATGCCAAAAATGACATTTGGATGTCGTACTTTGGGTTCAAATTCGATGTTTATATTTCCCTAGTTAATAAAATCGACATTTCAATATATAAGTCAAATAAACTCAAAATCGACAAGGCTGAATCGACGGAAAATTTTCGACACATATATATGTCGAGTTTGAAAAAAACGACATTTAGAGGCACTTAACTCGACGTTTTGCAAACGCCCAGGTCATCTCGCTATATTCTGCCCTTCGCCGATACCTCCCCTGAAAAAAGTCTTATAAATGTCGCCGCGTCTCCAATACTCAAATGAAGTCCCGTGCAACAAAGAAAAGCTCCCCACAACTCTTAGCAGAGTTGGCTGAGGGCTGCTCGTCAAATTCGTCCCTCCACTGGAGGAATACTTATCACCCACACTTGGCCAGCCGGTATCTGCATGGCTCCTCAAATGTCTGATTGTGGATTGCAAAAAGGCATCAGATGGGTGGACGAAAGAGCAACTCGCACTGGAAGTCGGTCCCAATGTGTTTCGAATAATGCTCGAAGATATCCAAGAAATTGGATATTATCGAAACAAAGTTAAGACTAGGTTCACCACTCTCACTCACTCTTCAACACCATGGCTGATAAAACTAAGGTATGATTTTACAAATGGTCTCCTTCTTTTGGAGCAATCAAAAAGTACATGATATGTGCGCTTATTGGGCAATTGTGGTTGGTCTCCAACTTCATCACCGCTATCCGTACGTTCTAGCAATTTGGTTAAGATGTTTGTAAAGCTTCTTGTGTTAGAAATCCTACCGCTCACCAAGGACTCTAATGATGTATCGATGGCAAAAATTTGGTGGATAACCTTGACATGACCACCATCCCTACAGTGTTAAGGTTGGCACAACTGATGTGGTGTTTGAGGCAACAGCAAGCTAGAATACAATTGTTAACATGATCATCAAGGATACAATAAACAATATTTTTTTAGATTAACGAGTATTCATTTCCGATTCATAATCCAATTACAAAATGCATGTAGGAATCAAACAAATCATTTATACGTCATTTTAGGATGAATCCAGAAAATAACAAGTAATAAATAAATTGCAGTACACAAAACAGTAAAATGATTATATTAGAGATCACCTCCACAATACCGGTGCGAAGAGTGCTGACAATCCGCTTACAGGATACGATGGAACACGATCATCGAACGCGTAAATCGACGATTCATCCTCGAAATACTTCAGAAAACTACAGCTAAGAGAAGAAGAAAACACAAGTCACAGTTGCGACCCGCAACAAAAGTATCGATATTCAAGATGACTTTCTTGTTGAGGCAAACACCTCTAACCCTTCCCCGCCGGGTACTTCCTTTCTGTCCTCCTTATTACTGATGAATTTTCATATACATCCCTTAGTGCTAAAAAAATCAACTATTCTTAAGATTCATCAAGTTCCCCAACTCTCATTGTCTGAGTTCATGATAATCTGGTTGAGGATAGAGCTCGGAGAGTAGCATGTAAACTCTCTGGCTATGGTTGCATACACGCCTTTAATCTGAACAATGAAAGCATAAGTAAATATTGATTCTCGTGATCTTACCCTCGATTGTGATATATATAATTGTTATAAAAGATTCGTATTTCTTCTCCTTATCATGTCTATATTACGATGCTATGCCAGCAAATATATGTTAACGTATGCTCTTTAAGTTCATAAGTGGCTATCGAATTTGATGTCTCAAAATAGCGAGAGCTGGTGTTTGAATTATATCAAGCCCTATTGCGATTCTCTTAGCAAAGTGATGGTCGAATTTAGTAATTGATGTTTTCTTGGTATTGGTATGGCACTACTTCTTTCGAAGCAATTTCCATGGTGTCTTAGCAACAACGTGGCTTTTCTTCATGGTGGGGGCATGCTTCATAGATAGCATGTGTTTTCCTTATTCTTGCTGAAACTTTCAAATAATAGAAACTAGGGTGCATATCCACGCTTCATGGCGGAAAATAAAATACGCCTTACATTATCTTAATCATATCAAGCGTGGTCATTCATGCCTTTAATATAGTTATAAATTAACCTATAATTATCGTAATTTTGCTATAAAAATAATAAAATAGCATTTAGAAATGAAATTGAAGGACATAAATTAAAATAAATATGAGATATTTACTCTTTTTCAATAACAACTTATATTTATCCTTTTGCAAAATACATTCTGAGTTGTTAAAATATTTTAAGATTAAAAAATCTCATCCATTATAGTTAGTTGTGATGAGAGTTGTTTTCATTGTCATTAAATTAAAATAAGTATTATTTTAGATGGAGTTTAAATTATATACATAAAATGATGGCATATAAATTCAGCAATTAACAATATATAACATATAAGATCATAATACCACTCATAAGGAGAAATAAAATATTAGCAATCAATTATCATATTCATACCTAATTTGATTAAAAATGTGATGAAAAATATAATTGTCACAATTCATTTGAATAAGAAGGTCACATATTAAATTTATTTGTGGTACGATTTATTATCATAGCCTTTAATATAATATATGTATTGTCAACCATGAATTTATATCATATACATAAGGTGGGCACCTTTAAATTCAATATTGTATAGTTTAGAACGCACATTAAAAAATGGCCTATATTGTGAAATAGAATATCAACAAATGCGAGTAGAAGTGTGACCAATACTATTATTATCACAACTTTTATATCCAATAACAATGGATTTCTGAATGTGAAAGTAGATAAAATTGATTATAGAGTACAAAGAAATAATACAAATAAATATGTATATATAAATATTCATATAATAAATATAAAGAAAAAATATAAGATTTATAAATTTTAATTTAATAAATATATTATAAGAAATAGAAAAAGAATGATATTAATATTAATATAATATATATAATATCAACCATGAATTTATACTATATATATAATGGTACGTTTAAGCTAAGAACACATATAAAATAGATCTATATTGTGAAATAGAATATTAGCAAATAGGCATAGCATTTGTGATTTAATGTGAGTGGAAATGTGAGCAATGTTGTTATTATCACATTTTTATCTAATAACAATGAATTTATGAATGTGAAAGTGGATAAAACTGATTATAGAGTACAAAGAAATAATACAACAAATATGCATATATAAATATTAATATAATATATATAATATATATATAATACTTATAATTTTAAATTTAATAAATATATTAGAAGAAAGAGAAAAAGAATGATATAAATATTAATATAATAATTTATATTATCAACCATGAATTTATATCACATACATAAGATGGGCACGTTTAAATTCAAATTATATAGCTTAAAACACATAAAAATTGACTTGTAATGTGAAATAGAATATCAACAAATTTGGATAGTATTTGTGATGTAATGTAAGTAGAAACGTAAACAATACTATTATTATCATGACTTTATAGCTAGTAACAATAAATTTATGAATGTGAAAATGGATAAAAGTGATTATAGAGTACACAGAAATAATATAAACAGATATTCATATATAAATATTAATATAATATATATTAATATAATATTTATAATTTTGGTTTAATAAATATATTAAAGGAAAGAGAAAAAATGATATATATGTATATATATTAATATAATAAATATAAAGAAAAATATGAGATGTGTAATTTTTAATTTAATAAATATATTAAAGGAGAGAGAAAAAAGAGGAGAAAGAGATATGGGTGAATTTGAGATAGAAAGAGAGGAGAAATGGAGAGGAGAGAGGGAGTGAGGGAGATAGATTAAGGAGAGAGTGTGTGGAAAGAGAGAAAGACGGAGAGAGAGAGAGAGAGGTCGTGGTGAAGAGAGAGGGGAGAGAGTGAGCGGAGAGAGAGAGAGGGAGAGGGAGAGAAGGGGGGCAGGAGTAGGAGACAACGGAGAGAAAACGACGGGAGTGGGAGAATATATGGAAAGGAGGGGAGACCACGTGTCAATGATAGGGGGAAACTAGGTAATAGTAAGAGTACAAGATGTTGCTCCTCAATGTCGTCCGCCTCTACCTCCTCTATTACATCTGCCTCCACAATTCTGACCATGTCGTCTCCTCCAATTTGACTCTACCTCCACTGTCTGGCTTCTCCTTTGACTAAGCTTCTCCCTCCACCGATCCTAGTGCGATAACGTCAACAACAACCCCATATCCTCCAGTGGGTTGTGTCTTTAGCGATCTCTCCTCGACCACAGACTCTTTCTTTCGACCAGGCGCGTACGTGAAGCTCGTTGGAAGACCTCCAACTATGGATTTAATGCATTTCCATCCGATGGAATCACTTCTCGATATGTATCTTCGATAAGAATTTGGCTCTTTGTGAGATTTTGATCGGCCCCAACAAGTTTCAGAATAGAGATAGTTTATGTTTGTAGGATGATTTCTGTTTGTATATCTTTTTCTCTTATGAATGTCTGAGGATGAAACGAATACGGATATATATATATATATGAATATCTGCTTACCGTATTCGAAAAATTACCGGATATGGATATCTATATCCAAATATTAATCGAATACGGATCGAATATGGATATGTGTTGTAAAAAGTTTTGGATACGGATATGGTAATAGCTTGAACATCTGGATCCGGTTATCCTAATATAATTTTTAATATTATTTTATATATTAGTTAATATAATATAAGCCACAATCTTGTGTTATTATATTAGTATTATATATAATAAAATGTAATATGTTAATGCTATTAATAAACTTCTGTTTGTTTGAGGATGGGCACGAACAAAAGTTACGAATCCATATCTTCCTTTTTGCTTCCGATTAAGAACGCATGCCACCTTGACTTTCTTTTTTATCATGATGCAACTTATTTTTCATTACCATTTATGAACTTTGACAATAATTAAATTCGTTTTTAATCTTTATTCGATTCATATTCGGATTCCATGTTTATTGAATCTATATTTGTATTTCGCTTTTTATTTGATTATTATTTGGATTGGCTCTTTATTCGATCCATATTTAGATCCTCTCTTTATTCAATCCATATTCAGATTTGATATATATCTTATTCGAATTAGTATCCGTATTTTTAAGGATATGATTTCCTAAATGCATATATGAATCATATATCTGTATTCGATAGAGATGGAGTGAATATGGATATGGAAATAGGCATGATATTCGATCCATATCCGATCCGTTTTCATCCATATGTATGTCAGCTTATCCTTCAAGAGTCGATCTATCAATTGAATGTCTACCGTTAGGAGAGGGTGGCACTTATCTCCTTTTCCACGTGGGAGTTCATTACACTACTCATATACATACCCCTCAGAGACCCACATTCTTTTTTTTGATGAGTAAGTAAATGTATTGATATCACTCAAAAATGATATACAAGTATAGTCCAAAAACCCCAATGGGGATTACAAAAGAAAAGCACTTGGGGAACTAGAGGTTATGTAATGGGCCCAGCAGTAGATAGGCATAGAACCAGCCAGGGGTTAACTGAAGATAATTCTTACTAACTGAGAGACATGGCGGCTGACGGAAGAAACAGAGGAAGCCTGCAGACCGGTCCATCTCCTGTTGCGTTCCTGCCATATACTCCATAGCACAGTTGCAAGGATAGGGCCAAGGTTTTGACGGACGGTCCACATTCTGGGATTTTGGGATTTTGATCAAACGTGACGATCTGTTACACCATTTTTCGATTTCTTTTCTTTTTTCCCATAACATGTGGTACCTCAAGGCCTCACAACTAAATATCTCCTCAATAAGGCCCATGGCTTCCAAAATAAGGCCCACGTGTACAGACATGGAGAAAAATCCCAAACAAAGCAAGGAATAAAAAATAAGGTCCATGTCATCATCACCGGTAGAGAAACCCCTTTTTTAACGCCACGAATCAAAGCATGCAAAGAAAAAGAAGAAGGCGCATTACGAGTTGGAGAGCCAAGGTCGTAGGCTGACCCACGTGTCAAGGCTTGGTAAAAAAAAACTCACCTTTAATCGAGATATTAAAATATAATTTCCTTTAATAGAATAAATAAGTGAATATAACATTTTTGGAATAATATCATGATAGTAAATAACAACCATGTATCACGTGAGCAACATGTATTATATCATATATGGGATAATAGATAATTTATTTATTTTCCAAAGAAAGGATTACCTAAAATGGAGATCAAGTAAGAAAACTTAATATTGTTATTATTTTAATTTATTTTTTAATTAGTATTGTATTTCATAAATAAGTTTGTTTTATGTTATTTTTTAATTAGTATTGTATTTCACAATTTTAACATTACATATAAGTATAATTTAATTTTAGTACAATAATAAAATATCAACATGGATTTTTACACATAATGATTATAAAATTTGAATTTGAATAAACTACTAAGTTTGGAGAAATGTAACTTTAGAATAATGGAGAGAGAAAGAGGAGAGAGTGGGTAAAAAAGAGAGATAGAAAGTGTTGTATTTGTTTTAATACAAAAATAAAATATATGCACTAGATTTTACCTACATTGATTACAAAATTGAAATTTCAATAAATTACTAAGTTTGAAAAAATTGTAAAGCTGAAATAATGGAGAGAGAAATATGAGAGAGCTGGAAAAAAAGGAGAGATAAAAATGATGAATATATTCTTAATATGATACTGAAATATGGAGATAGAGAAAGATGGGAGAGTTGGTAAAAAAAGGAGAAATAAAAAATAACGAATATTTACTTAATATGATAATATTTATTTTATAAAATTTAATTTTTTACTAAAAATGAAATAAGATTTTTGGTTTTATTATATTTATATAATATTTTAAAAACAAACCTCAATACATGCATGCCACTCTTTTAAAAAAATTGAAAAAAATCATATAACTTGTATATTTATAAGCTATTATTTAACACATTTATATTTTTGATTAAGAATTTTAAATAGATTTTACTAAAAAAATCAAAGGATTAAATTGTTATTTGAATTTATACTTTTACTGAAATCATTATAATAAAATATAATTATTTTTTATTAATATAGTTTATATAATTGATATTAGTTTTAATAAAATTATTATTGATATCGTAAATAATTGTTCTATGATTGTCAAAATATACTTTAGTAATCCATAGACATATAAAATGTATAAGAAATGATGTGAAAAGATTTCAAATCCATTCTATTGATGTATATAGTTAAAATGAAAAATAATATTTATATGTCACCTAGTTTAAAGAAAAGATGGGATGAAAATAAGTTAAGTATGTATTACATTTAAAAAAATTCTATTATTAAATTTTCGATTATTTTTTAAAATTTTTATTAATAATCTACTGATAAAAGTATAATTTTATCATTTTCGTATTCGTAAGTTAAATTTTATTTTTATTATTTATTGAATTATTTGTTTTACATAACAACTTAAACATCAATTAAAAATTATTTTCAAATTATATTTTTTATTTCTTTATTATAAGATTCATATACATATATTTATGTTTGAGTTTATTTTTTGATTAATATTATATTTCACAATTAATTATGTTTTAAAATATTTTTAAATTATTATTGTATTTCACATTTTTTACATCATATATAAATATGATTTAATTTTAGTAATAAAATAAATATATATTTTTACCCACATTGATTACAAATCTGAATTTGATTAAATTACAAAATAAAAAAATGAAACTTTACATGGTATTTAAAATTCTACTTTAATAAATATAATTGATATATATGAATATTAATTTAATAAATATAAAGAAAAATATGATATTTGTAATTTTAACATATATATTAGAGGAGAGAGAAGAAGATGAATAAAGGAAAGGACTACAAATCTGAATTCGAATAAATTATGAAATTTGGAAAATGCAACTTTACATGATATGTAAAACTATACTTTAATAAATATAATTGATATATATGAATATTAGTTTAATAAATATAAAAAATATGATATTTGTAATTTTAAATTTAGCATATATATTAGAGGAGAGAGAAAAAGATGAGAAAGGGAGAGAGAGAGAGAGTGAGTGGAGAGAGGGAGAAAGAGGAGGAATTAAAGGAGAGAGAAAAGATGAGAGAGGGGGGAAAGACGGATGCATTTGAAAGAGAGGGAGAAAAGAGATGGAGAGGAGAGAGGAAGAGAGAGAGAGAAAGAGGGAGAGAGTGCGAGTGGAGAGAGAGAAAAGATGGAGAGAGAGTGAGTGGAGGGAGAGAGTGTTCGAGAGAGGGGGGATTGAGGGGCGACAGGAGAGAGAAATGACGGGGGAGAGGGAGAGAATGGGGAAGGAAGGGGGAGCGCCACGTGTCATGATAAGAAGAAGGGGAGGAAAAACCCACTATTAGTGTGGGTTGGAGATATACATATATAGATAATTGGGGAAAAAGAGAGAAAATATAGCAAATAGTTGAGACATCGTTTGATGTTCATGTGGGAGGGCATAGCCTAAAATAGATCCAATGTATTTCTACGCAGCCATTTTTCATCTTACGTCAAGTTGCGGTTCTCGTACATGAAATTGCTCTGCCAACAAAATCTATGGTGGAGGCACTGTCACAAAATGACCATGGGAAGTTCAAGCGAATCTGTATTGGGATGCTGCTATTATGCTCAATAAGGCGTGATTACCTTCGCCGAGCTGTGGAACGAATTGTACGAGATCGGATAGAAAGTGAACGAAATCGAGCTCCGGGTCGTCATCGATCCTGTAAGATGATTCTTCCCATCTCTATAAAATCAACCTAGACTGTATTCTCGTAGTTCATTCATATTTTGATAATCGAATGTGGACGCTAATTTATTATCATTACAAGAAAAACAAGTTGTCGCTACAGAAGTATGTCTATATATATGGAGTTTGTAGTCTCGGAATTGGGTTCTGACCACTACACATGGCCAGTAGCTGTAGCTACAAGTCTCGTCACGAGAGTTCTCTAATCACGAATATGTCGTGGCCACAACTATTGTATAAAGACCTTGGCCACATATTGTAGCTACAAGAAATTAGCGGCTACGAAATTACCATGGTCATTAGTTTCTGTAACCACATTTCGTAACCACAACTCATTTTTCTTGTAGTATATAATTACACACAAATTCACATATTTATATTTCATTTGTTTGCGTAGACACCAGAGAGGCACTACTCTCATTCATACGTATGGTTGTGATATTGACGTATATACAGTGGTATTTTTAGTGTTTATAGCCGAAGCTTTAGTTTACTCGTGAATTATTTTTGGAAAGGATATATACCCACGCTCCGCTGCGGATTTATTTTTTAGTTTTTTTTATTTTTTACGGCTCATGTCCAGAATTATAATCAAAAATTAAAAATAAAGTAGCATTAATTTTAATTTAGTTTTTAGAAGGAATCGTTTGAATTTCATATTTTTCAAAGTATATAATCTATATTAAAAATTTTTATTTTTTAAAATAAAGTTATGCTTAAATCCAAGATATTTTTTTGGTTGAAGAGTAAATTATTAATTTTGGTATTATCTTTCAATTATAAAATAAATAAGATGTTAATACTATTCATTATTTCCATTCGTTAATGTAAAATTTTGGGTACATAACATTCTTATTTGTTTTATAATTAAATACAAAAAATGTATAAAGAAATGAAAAAGAGAGATAGAAAAGTGTAAATTTCAACCATTTTAATGTTCATTATAATTACTCTTAAATTTTTAGATTTTTAAAAATATTTTAAAAAACTTAATTCCTAAAAAATGACTGATTTTTTATTTCATAGATATATAGTTCAACGAATTACATCTTCCATGTATTAAATAATTATACTCATCAATAATTGTAAAAAATGAAAATTTATATGATGCATATGTTATGTTCTGCTTGATACTAATCATTTTGAATAATTTTGTATCTTCCATTATTTCAATAATATATTTCATATTATGATCTTGATTTATTAAAGATATGAAAATTATTTATCAAAAAGAAATACCATTTGTGCACCGGTGCACATCTTGCATCAATAGAAACATACGAATCTCATTAATTTTTAAAATAGTCTATTTACATCCATATCCCTTCATACAAAAAGTAAATTTTCATATCTCAAGATCTTGAGTCGATGATATACACGCAACCAAATCTTTCCGATTATTCCTATAAAAATTACATAGGTAAACGCCAAACAGCTCACGTGATAGAATGCGTGAATCAACTCTAGAAGGACTTGTTCGTGAATCACACAAACATGGAATAAGGAAAAATGAATTTTTTAAACTTTTACACCATAACCCTTGAAATCATGTCTAATTACACCATAGCCCCTAAGACCATTTCAACGAATATTCACAATGCTAGAATAAGTAAGATTATAGGGGTTTTGTGTAATTAAATATATTACGACGGCCAAGGTGCAAAAGTGTCCTTTAAAAAAACTATGTTCCCCAAAATATCCAACAAAGAAAAATTCTATTATCCAACATAAGCAGAAAACTTCTTCTATTTCATGGCAGTAGTTTGCAAAAGTAATAAACTACAACAACCCACACATGTTGCTTTCTGTACCAAAAGTGTAAATCATGTGCATCTTGTGTGCTATCATCTCCGACATCCAGTAACCACGTGATGCACTACAAAAAAAGCGTTACTGGCGTGCACGCGATGGGGTGCACTTGGCGAGCACATGTGCTAGCTCATACCCTAGCGAGCACTTAGGTTACACATGTGCTCGCCGGCCTGGTCATCCTTTCGAATCTGGAGGTGCGTTATATTTTCGTATATGGGCGAGCACTTGAATAGCACAAGTGCTCATCTTGCTGTGCTCGCCCAGTTGAATTTCAAGGCACGACTGGATCAGCGCGTGTCAAATACTGGGAGAGCACCTAGAGAGCGCTGAGCGAGCATATAAGTGTGCTCGCCCGAGCCCGTAAACAGAACGTCGGGCGTCCCTCTTCCCTCATTTCTGCGCGAGTTCCTTCTCCCTTCCTCCCCTGCGACGACTTGTGCTCGACCATTCCCCCATCGAGGGACCTCCGTTTGACTATTAAATCACACACACGCCATCCTTTAGGTATATCTTATCATCATTTCTGTCTTTTTTTGTATTTCATTCGATTTCATACTTGTTTTAGAGGTTTAGGGTTTTCATGTTGTTGATTGTTTTGATCTTAATTTTAATACTACTAGTTGTTAATCTTGTTTCTTGTGCTTCATATAGTTGTTTAATATGTAGTTTTTGTTAGATTTGAGTATATATTTGTTTAATATAGATGGAATATCATAGGTATGTCAAGTGTTTGATTAAATGTCACAACAAGTAAAGTGCTTAAATAGAGAAGTACGTGAATGTTGATATAGAAATAGATAATATTAAATAATTCCATAACACTAGTTCCATCACAATGGTTCATGTCTTGCCATAACACTAGTTTCATAACACTAGGATCATTGAAGAGGGGATGAAAGATAAAAAACCTTTGGAAATAAGAACTATATAATGGATGTCATGTTATTTATTTATTAAGTTAAAATTGTTGGTGCATGACGATAACTATAAACAGAAATATTTCTTCTGTGATATTTTATTATCACATTAAATTCTAGTTAATGTAATCAAGTATATTACATTAACTTATATTTAGGCTAACGATAAGTCTAAAACACTAACCATTAATTATTATAAAATCGTACAAAATCATTCACACACAGTGTATCCCTCCACACCGGGTGGTGTGTGGCCCTACACACCGGAAGGCGTGCGCAACATATTGGAGGATTTGATCACCTCTAATGGTGTTATATTTTTTTGTTTCACAGCACTATTGAACTCACTTTGGGATATTTATCCCAGACCAATGGTCATGGATTTTGATGTTTGCAGGTTTAAAATTCGGTTTTTTGCAGGTACCCATCAAATATTAATGAGCCAAATATTTTATTGGGCACTAAATTATGATCACACTTATCCATATCCCCATTGTTAACCAACCAATTTACTTAATTGCCCGGCTAACATAAATGAACAAATATTCCGAGATTATTTTATAGTATCATTTGTAGCACGTACAAATGTCTGACGTAAAGTGATCTTAAAGTATTACATTTATGTTAGCTTTCCTTAGTTCGGAGATCCCTGACTAAGGGGATCCGTAAGAACTCAAACTTACTAAAAGGTGATCTTTGTCACAAGCTGTTTATTTTTGATGGAAATTCGGTTCATAACCTCTTCCTCTTCGATATACCAAATCAATCATAGTTTACTATCGAAATAATCGCTAATATGATTTTTTTGAAAGTTGATTGTGATTGATTTTTAAGGTATACGAGAGAGGTGTAGGATTATGCTACCGAATTTTCGTCAGAAATAAGCAAGCTTATGACAACGGTTATCTTTTAGTAAGTTTGAATCCTTATGGACGGGCTCAAGTACATAATTACGACACTTCTCTTCTCATCTTTTATATCAACAATGAATTAGGTTTAGGTATTTAAATTATATAATGTTTACAAATTTTACCAAATGTAGGTATTTTTTAAATAGCAACAGGGTGGTAAAGAAGATAACCACCATAATCAAGACACACTTGACTAGCATGCAATTTAGATGGTGTCGCAGCCCTGCTACTATACAGGAGAGATTGTTTGAGATGTTTCAGGTAAGAATAATTTCTAAGAAGTGATATAGAAATTTTTTGTCACGTATTCTTCTGATATTTTGTTGTAATTTTCAGAGTAGGTATCTCCTTGTTCCGGGTTTGTGGAAGGAGGCTTATCGTTGAGCCTTTATTCGTTTAGCGGAGAAGAGAATGAGTGATACATTTTTTAATGCAAGGAGAGACTCGCATGCGAAGACGGGATGCGAGGAGATGAATTGTGAGGAGATGAAAAAGTTCCCGCCAGCATGGTGTATAGAGGATAGATATTGTGTTTCTTAAATAATTAATAATATACTTTTTAAAATAATCAATATTCATAACATGTTCCTTATAGATGGGCGGGTTTCTGTGATGCATTCATTGCAGATGTGGAGTTTGGAAGGAGATCCACGGTGGGAAGGACACATCGCCAAAAATAAAGGATTAAATCGACAAGTGGCTCTAAAAGCCACAATCAAATTAGAGCGGAGATGGTACTACAATTTTAATTTTAATTTTTCAAATCTTCTTTAATATAATACAATATTGTTATTACATATTAAAATTATTTTTCAGGCAGCTAGGTTGGAAAGAGAACCCTCTTTTCAGGAGTGGTGGTCCATGTCCCACATGAGTGGGAAAGAAGGAGAGTCGCAATGATCCACTCCTGAAGCAGAAGAATTGTTGGTAAGTCTTTTTATTTATTTTTGAAAGATATATTATAACTCATTTTTCTATATTTCATTTTGTATTTCAGGATCGTTATTTGGCACTATCTGTAGAAAAATATGGTGGTGATCCAACTGGAGAGCAACCACCATTTGATAAAATAGTCTGGAAGTAGGTATAGATAAATATTAACTTACTATATTCATTTTTTATATATAATTTCATATTAAACAATGAAAATCTTATAAGGTGTTGGAGGAAATGCACGTTGTGGCGAATAGGAAGCAGACGCTTGGTGGTCTTCCTCCATACTATGTGGAGGAACATCGTCATTCCTATTCTGCGTACTCCCAGCTGTCGTACACACAATCACATTCGTCCCAATTGTCATTGCCAATGGAGTCATAGATGGCAATGATGGTGGAGCAGGTGACGAAGCTTTGAGAAGATTTCACGGTGTACATGTAAGTATTCTACTTAGAGTGAGTAATAATTTTATATTTCTATATCTACAAGATGTAAGTAACAGTTATATATCCTCCATATATAAAATAGGTCACAAGGAGGTGCATCTCAACCCGAGGAGATTGAATCGGATGACAAAGAGGAGGAGGAGAACGACCCTGAAGAAGAGGCACACATGTATGCTAGGTTCAAAGAAAAGGAGAAGGAAAAAAAGAAAGCAAAGTAGTGTTTAATATATAAAATTTTTAGATCAAAGAAGAAGTGAATTTTTGTTGCTATTGGCTAGTGTTGTTGTTGAACTTTTGGCACGTCTTTCAATTTATATGAACTTTGATAGTACAATTTGTTGTAATTTTACTTGTTGTTGTTGCTTCGAACATATATTTGTAGTATTTTGATGTTAAATTTACCAGGGACTCCGTAAATGATCGTACTTTTTATAGGGGTGATCATTTCGACAAGCACATATGTGCACGCCTACAAGCGGGCGAGGACATAGCGTCCCCATGTGCTCGCCCACCTACCGGGGTGACTCTCGTATCGGCGACCATGCAGTGAACGAGCATATGTGCTCGCCCAGTAATCGGGCATGCACATGGCGTGCACATTACGAGCCATCATGTGCACTCCTGCGGTGGACTTGGTGGGGCTCCGACGACTTGATCTTGGCTCCGCCAACTCCTCCTGTGTTTGGTATAGCTCTTCGGCGGCTCCTGTATCGCTCAGACTGGTCGTGGAAGAGCCAGGAGGCTGTCGGAGGTCCTAGTAGTGGCTGGGGAGGTCTCAACGTTGGTGGCGACAAAGCTCGAGTTGAGCTCCGGTGAGGTTCCGTTCAGTCAAGATAGGGGTACCTGCAGGGTTAGCTGGGGCAAAAAGAATGGAGCTCGTGCTTGTGAGAGTGTGTGCATGTGCAGTGTGAGGCCTAGAATAGTGTGGAAGCAGGTCAATGGTCCTCCTTCACCGTACGACAGAGCTATGGTCGGAGATGGAATTTGACGGGTCATCGGGGCGGGCAAAGGGGTGCACGAGGATCAGAGCTTCAAGGCGAAGCTTGGTGGATACTCAATGGAAGGTGAACTCAATCAGAGAGGGGGAATAGAATCGGAGAAAATACGAGGAGAGAATAAGGAGGTCGGAGAATATGACAGAGGGCTCTACCTGGGTTGGAAGCTCGAGGCGGAGCTTCCTGTTCTTCTCTCAAGGGTCGGTAGTTTCCCGAGCTCGTGTAGCTCGTCGGGGGAGCTGCGATACGGCAGAGTTGGCCATGGATCTCATCAGAGAGGGTACGCTTTCTTTGCTCACTTTCACGCCTAATCTCTTTCATAGATCGGTGGATTGGAGCTCTAGGTTCTCTCTTCCAATGACAGATGGGTGTAACGATGGCCGGAGGCGGGGGTTTTATAGAGAGAAGGTGGAGGTGGCAGTGATGGAGGGTGAAGTTTCGTGGGGTCCATGGAGCGAAGAGGAATGGGATCATGGTGTAAGTGGACTCTGGCGAGGATGGTGGAGGTGTGGGCTTCATCGTGGGGCGGTAAATGGGTGAAGAGGGTGGCTGTGGTGGAGGAGAAAATAGGAAGGGGGCAGCAAGTAGGTGTAGTGGGCGACGTGCACAAGGGATGCGGCCTGAGGTGGAAGACGATCTTGGGACCGTTGGATCTTGTGATCCAACGGCCCAGATCGTGGCGCTAAGGAGTGGCTTGGATCAAATCGAGGAGGTATGATCGAAGGGGTAGAGGTGCGACATGTGGCGAAAGGAGAGGGTGGCGCTGACAAACGGCTGGGATGAGATCTGGAGGTTGAATCGACGATAGAGGACATGGCGGGAAGGAACGACTGAGATGGAGTCCTTTTGACCACGATCGTGCGGCTAGGCGAGTCACACATGGCACGTTGAGAGAATAGCGCTCACGGACTATGATGGTGATATCTTAAGAATCTGATCGAAGGGCTAAGGATAGTGCGGGAGTGAGTGGTGGGGGTGAAGGTGCCTGGAGAAAATCAGATGGTTCACAAGTCAACACATGGCTTGCTGAGGGCGAGGCGCTAGCAGACGGAGGAGATATGATCTTGAGATGATGGGGGAGTGGAGACTGGCTGCGAGAGTGGATGGCTCAGATCTGGAGAGAAGGAAATGATCGTACGGCGGGTAGGCAATGCGCTTGGCGCGAAATGAAGAGGGCCGCATGGCGCAACCAGAGGGCGCCACGTGGCCTGATCTGAGTGGCCGAAAGAAAATGCGAGATAAGGGAGAGAAGATGGTCGAATTTGGAAAAACTCAAAACATGAAAGTTGTAGATCTCGATGAGATCTATAAGTTTCATGGTGACCAAAAACGGAAATGAGGTCAAATAGGGTACTAAAATACAAGGGTGCAAAATACATATATATAGTGTACAATGGGGTCCCAAAACCTAAGTTTTGCATACGAGCTCCGATTTAAATGAAATTGGTCTCGTTTTAATGGTCTCTAAATGTGTAATAATTAAAGATTGAGTAGACCTAAATCAGAGGTTGTATGTGTATTATAAGGTTTAAAGTCTCCGACTGGGTGCGGGGTTTTATTGGTTTTGAAGTGAGTATAAAATACAAATTAATAAGCAAATATTTACAGGTGATTTTCACAAATGATTTGAGCTTCTTATTTAATGCAAATATGGATACTAAAATGCAGATATTACTTATGCATGCATGAATGCTAGTTATGTAATATAAGGAGAAATATGGAGTTGATTACTCGGGAACAAAGCTTTATTTTCAACTTTTAGAGTGATAAATCACAAATTCATCAGATCCCACGCTATTTAAGATGCAAATCAGTACCTAAATACAAATTTAAAACTAAAAAATCATAAAAAGTGAATTCAACGGCTTATCTCTGATTAAGTTAACCTAGAGGGGGTTCTATATTATTTCCCAAGCATATGAGGGCTAATGTGTAAATTGGATGAACCGACAAGGCTTGGGCACAAATATCCCAAGTGGGTGCGTGCACAACACGTAATGATGACATGAATATAAATCCTTGAAGCTACAGGGATCCTGTTGTAATTTTACCCAGCCCACGTAGAGTCTAGGACTCGGGTGGCACATGGCACTGTTTGGAGGCTCGGGAGGATCCTTGGGGAGACATAACATGGAGGTGTGTGACGAAGGCTCGGGTGCTGATCCAGGGCGGTTACATCAGGATGATCTAAGGGCTTCTATGTGTGGTATGGATAGACAATGATGATGTACGTGCAGATGAGATCAAAAAGCTGAAGATGATCACACATCTGCATCATTGGATCAGAATCCAATGGTACCTACTCTTCCTGCTCCTCTACGAATGGTGGCGGAAGGATGGTTCTCCGACGAGTGTTCCCTAGCTCCTCCCGTGCTCAAATGGATGGTTGATGGTCTTAAGAGCAGGGGAGATACAAGGCGGAGGTCCCGATGGTTGTACGAAGCTGTTGAGGTGGTCCAATTAGTGTGATGGTGCAACCTCGCCAAAGGCAGAGGAGGAGAATGGAACACTCGAGCTCTTCTGACCAGTGTCACAAAGAGGGAACCTGCAAGGTTAGAAAACAAGTAGAGCACCTAGAGCTCCACGTACTTGCATGACCTGACGACAGAGCTAAATGGAAAGGTCAAGGAGAAGGGGAACGACGATCTCGATGGGTTGGCGAGGATGAGCGATGAGATGTGGAGCTAAACAGAGACCAGTAGGAGATGTGTTGATGTGTGCGTGCTAAAATGGAGAAATCAAATGGGATTGAGTGACGGAGATACATGGAGTCATCACGGAGATGGACGAGGCTGGAGCAGAGGATTTTTCCTGGGAAGGGGACCTGGAAAGTGATTCCTGGTCTTCACTCCACCTCCCAGCGAGGGCATGGAGCTTACAACGGCTAAAGGTGAGGCTGTGACATGACAACGAGCTGTGGATCACACTTGGAGAAGAAGTCTTTCGTCGCTTGATGAATCCCCATTCATCACTCTTTATTCCTTTATTTTAGCTAGAAATCATTGCAAAGCACCATGTCAATATTTGTAAATACAATAAATTGTCAAATTGTATGCTTCATGTAATTAGCCATAATTAGCATGTTTTTGTGCAAAAATAAAGGAATAAAGAAATAAAGAAAAAGAGGGAAATATTTAGAATAAATATTGAGTGACCCGAACCCAAGGGAGGGCCAATCACTGACTTGACCGCAAAATAAAACAAGTAGAGAGAGATAGGGATGCTCATCATTGTACATATTTTCTCCTTCATGTATATGCATATTATTTTCATAAAATAAAATATTTATGTATTTCTCATAATGTGTATATATTTTTAAAAATAAAATAAAAATGAGAAAAATAAAATAAAAACAAAAATAAATTCTCTCTCTCACCCTTGTATATACCATGTATATATGTACATTCACCTATTTATTTTCACCTTGTAAATACATAATAATAAATAAATAAAAATTATTTTACATCCCAAATTTTATGTTGTAAATAAATAAAATATAAAATGGGGAATAATTATACAAAAATAAACTAATAAAAATAAAAATCATAAAAATACCTAGGTATTTATACCTATATATAATAATACATCTTGTATATACATTAATGTATTTTACAAAAAATAAATAAAAATCACTAAAAAATAATTTGAAAAATAATAAAAAAAAATTATGTTGAAAAGATTTTGAAATAAAATCATTTACTTTTTTTATTTAATTTACAAATAAGTAATAAATGTTGAATTCTCATTGGTCCGCGGGGGATGTTGACCCCCGGTTAGCTCTCCCCCGCGGACCTCTTCTTCGCAGATCCTGATCGATAGCTCGACTTCTCTGAATTTTCCCGATTTGGCCCGACCTCTATTTAGCCAAACCTCGAACTCCGATTGCAGAGGGTGCATCTGCAATCTTTGCCCGATCTTCTTCTTAGGGGTCCGAGCATTGATTTGCGCGCCCGACTCCCATCTTCTCGGACCCCTACCACTATATAGTCTGAGCTTCATCCACCTTCCTCCACAACTTTGGCCCTTCATCTTTGACCCAGTGACCTCCACCTTCCTCCTTGAGTGACAGCAAGCGTTGGATTGTGTTGCAGTGAGTGTTTGGAGGGGAAGCTTTAGGTCCGTCAACCATCATCGTCGAGCTCCGCCACGAGCGAAGCCTTTCGCCATCCGACCATCCCATCATCTCCACGAGACTCCTCCTCACATTCTTTGCACCTCTGATCATCTTGGTTCGCCCCGGAACCAGGACTTAGGTCATCCTCCGTCGTCGCTCTCCAGAGGACCACGCCCCGACTCATCCGATCACCCCCTTCGCCCGCTAATGGGTCAAGGCAGTTTGCCCTCGACCCCTCTTACTTCCTGTGCAGGTACCAAGGCTTAAGAGCCTCATCTGGAGGCTCGACTATTCAGGAACAACTGCTCCAATTCGTCCCCGTCGCCGGAGCTCCTCCGACGTTTCCAGCTCCATCCGAGCAGTCCACCAGCAACGGATTACCTCCAGCTTCCATTCCCCTATCCCAACAGCATCCGAGGAGGTCCCGATCGTGTGTATTGGCCCGACGAAAGTCGTCGGCGAGCTGTTCTTCGAGGACCCTCTAGAGCTGTCGATCGAGCCCCCTCGTACCAGTTTAGATCTCAGCACTCCATTTGAGGGAGGCTCTCGACCGTTGATCCATCTGAGGATCAGATCCAGGATGCTCATCAACAAAGGGCATCAGCGCATCTCAGCCGTCTGATCTTTAGAAGACCCCCTGCTAGCCGTCGGATCTTAATAAAGGGGTAAATATCACTTAGGCCCCTCTCTCCATAGCATTTATAGTTTAGTCCTATAAATATGTGTCGTAGTTGTTTTTATTTTAGAATAATTGCACTCTGGACCCCTATGTTTTGAGATATTGCATTTTAGTCCCCCCAGTTGTGGTTCACGTGCTTCGTCATCTGTTATTGTGGGCTTTTTTGCATGTATTGGGTCGGGCTTTATCAATGTTATGAAATGAACTGTTAGTTTTAATATTTGCATTTATGCCCCTGTACGTGGTTGTTTAGAGCATGTGCCGAATTTCATGAAAATTTTACACTGAGCCCATTACAATTTTAGCACGTGTTCCTATTAGGCCCCTGAAACTTGTTTTTCTTGCGTTTAGTTCTTTGTGTGTTGTGTTTTGTTTATTGGTTGAATAAAATATCAAATCAACCCCAAATTTTATGAAATTTGGACACGTGGCTCCTACCACTGTGTAAAATTTCACTAATTTTTTGGGATATTTTTGTTGCTATTTTCAATTTTTAAAAATTCAAAAACCCATATTTTTACTATTGTTTGAATAGGAAAATCAACTAAAAATATTAAAAATCCTCCAAAAATTCTAAAAATATTAGGTAGCCTTTGTTCTAGTGTTTATTTGCTTCAATCCAAATTTCACTTAATTTGGATATACAAAACCCCTAAAAATTGCAAAATCTTAAAAATCTTATAAAATCAGTAAAAATTCTAAAAAAATAAAAAAAATGAATTTCTTCTCTTATAGCTTAGTTTTTATTTTTAGTTTGATATAAAGATGTCTCCAGATTTTTAGAGTTATTTATCTATTTTTAAATAATCTTTCAAATCTGGCTGCACATTAGTTCCTTGTTTTTACCTTTTTCTATTTTTATAAAATCAAAAAATAAATATAAAAATATGAAAAAATTACCAAAAATACTTAAAAATTTGTAAAACTCAAAAATATTTTTATTACATTTTTCTTATTTGATTTGTGTAGTTAAATAATTCATTGATTGTACCATTTGTTGCTTTTTCCTTATTTTCTTCTTAATTAAAAATACAAAAAAAAATAAAAATACATAAAATCCATCAAAAATATTTTATTCATTTATGACTACTTCGTAGGCCACTTGGACAATCCGTGCTCCTTGTTTTCGACCCTGATCGCTACAATAGGTTAAATAAATAGCGAGACCGACTGATTACTTTTATTTGGTGGTCTATTTTTCTTGTTGATTGAGCCTCACTATTCCGGTCACAATGACCCTTGTTTTTGCCTTTACCCGGTAGTGAGATTTTCAGTCATCAGAATGGCGCCGTTGCCGGGGAGCATGGCTTAGTAGTCGTTTTTATTTTCGTAGTTTTCTTTTTCGTGGCTTTTTGTCCATAATTGTATATATATTTTCTTCTGATTTATTTTCATATTTTTATAATAATCTGGATTGATACATTTCTATCTTGTTTTCTTGCGAGGGTCCAAGGACCGAGGTGGCTTTTTCGGAAGGCGACGCAACCACGAGAATCGAAGGCGGCTCTTTTCTGTGTAGAGCTGCAGGGGAGCGTGAGGAAGCGAGCAGGAGTGCGGGAACCGCGAGAGCCACGAAAATAACCGTAGAATAGCCGTAGGATAGCCGTAGTATAGTTTCGTTTACTTTTCAGCTGAATTATTATTGTAATAATATAGGGACGTGGACTCAAAGACTTCGGTGATATCGGGGTCTGTTTCGCCGAGCACCGGTGTACTCAGGGGACCTCACCGTATTTTTCGTCGATTTTAGTTTTCTGGCATTTTTCATTACCGCCTATCTGATTTACGTAGTTTTGGCCTTAGCTTAGGATTTTATTTTGATTGTGACATAATTGATTAGGATCAAATCCCTAATTATCTTCCTGCTCCTATTAGATCATAATTGGACCTAATTAATTAATTCATAAGAAAAAGTCGGATTACTTAAACTCTAGTCCACGTACCTTGAGGAGTCACATACAGTGCGTGCAGGATCCGTTGTGATGGACACCAAGTGGCTCCCAAGATAGGACTCCAGACTTAGGTTTGGGTAACCGGCTATTGTGCTTCATGTGTAGAAATTGCTCTGTCTAAGGCTGATTTTTCCTGCAACATATAGGTAGTTTATTTTCTGTCTTTACATTTATGCGCGGATCACTTTGCATGTAGACTGCTAGAGTCAGGTACGCATCTCTTACTCTGCATGCATCATTGATTCCATCGCGCATCAGCTTTTTTGTCTTCTCCCCCAGTTTTCGGACTTAAATAACTAGGAGAACTGAAAAATTTGTTAGGCGTTGTTTGCTTGAAAAAAATCTAAAAAAAAGAAAAACTATGAAATTAGGATTGCTAAACACACTTGACCCTAAAAGACTCTTCATCTAAAAATCTTTCTTGGGGAGAGCAACCCCCTCCTTGTTTGGTTTGATGAGCGAGAGAGCGACCCGTACACTAGGTTAGAGCCATATTAGATCTCTTATCAGACCATCGGCCTTTTATACGGGACAGTCTGTTGGGAGGATTGGATTCCCATCAGTTCGCGTAACCGCTCTGATAGACTGACTTGATCACCTAAATAAAATTGACAAGATAATTGACCAAACCTTTACGGTCTTCAGCTCCACATTGCGTAGGTGAATCGGGGGTTTGTTTGCTCATCTTATGTATTTCCAGATCTCATATGCCTGACTCGTCAGATCAAGATGATGGGCAGGAGGTATCTTAGGCAAGCCTTTGGCTGCACCGCTTTTTATCATTCCATCCAGTTTATCTAGATTGGTTTGTGAGAGCCGAAACCCGCTCTCCGAACCTGAGACGATTCCACCTTGTTCCTCCTTGACCACCCTTCTTCCACTTCTGAGATATTAGTGTTAGTGCCAGATCAGAGATAGCAGACAGATGATTTATCGGTACCTGAGTTTGGGTCTTTTTCCTTTGCAGAGACCGTGGCCAGCAGCGAGGAGCACACCGAGGGTCAGAGATCAGAGACAATGACATATGTGTTGGACCAAGGTGCGATCAACAACACCCTGTTAGATTCCCTCGAGACTATGCAGCGACAGATATGGGATCAGGGAGCTTTCATGGTGGAGATGAGGAGAGAGATGGAGAGGCTGAGGATAGCGCGAGATCATCCGAGAGCCGCAGGAGAGGGAAACCTAGATCAGCCGGAGGAGCCGATCCAGCCAGCGCCAGCCAGACCGATGCGGGAGTTGCACAACCCCGGGTCGATGTTTACGCATCGGTGGATCGTTCTTCTAGTGATCATGGGGGACTTCAAGTTCTCCCCACATACACTTCAGCTTCTTCCCCGCTTCCATGGGCTCATCACTAAGGATCCCCATCTTTATCTCTAGGAGTTTGAGATGATCTGCTGCACCATCCACGATCGACATGTGGACGAGGACACCATTCGGATGATTGCTTTCCCTTTCTCCCTTGTTGACCATGCAGCCAACTGGCTGAAGCATTTGAGGAGATTTGTGACTACCTGGGAGCAGCTCCGCACCGAGTACTTGAACAAGTATTATCTACTCAGGCGGACCAATGCAGCGAGGACCCTGATCAGCAACTTCTCCATGCTCCCCAACGAGCAGTTCCACAAGGCATGGGAGAGGTTCAGAGAGCTTACCGACAGATGCCCACACCATGATATCTCGAAGCTGAACCTAGTTCAGATCTTCTTTTGCGGACTTACACTAGAGCTGCAGGGCATGGTGAATGCTTCTTGTGGCGGTCCTACTTTGTCAAGGATGAGGATCAGGTCTGGGTCATCTATGAGGAGTTGGCCAAGAATTATACAGTGATGACCCAGACCCGACTCTACACTCATGGACACCCCTAGCCATAGGTCGTGCAGTTTCAGAGGATATCACGGGTCGATGCCGGTCCTTCCACTTCGTCAGCGGCAGCCGCACAGGTAGAGTCCACAGCTGCAGACATATGCATCATCAGCTAGAAGCTGAACAGGATCGAGTTGTAGAGAAGAAATAGTGCCAGAGCATGACTCGGATCGATTAAATGGCACAGACGCTGAGTGACATGAAGACCCAGATCATGTATCTCCAGGAGGCACAGACGGTTTCTCAGCCCCGTCTCAGGTCACGGGCAGACACCGGCAGAAACAGTTCGGCACAGCCCTCCTCCTCGTACCGACAGGTCTACCACGTTCAGGAGGAGCCCTACCAGCCGCAACAGCAGTACGTCCAGTCACCACCATCTCAGGACAGCCAGATGGTGGTGTATCAGTCGGACCAGCCCTTGGCACTACTCCCCCCACCCACCTACGAGCAGGAGCCATTAATGAATGTAAACGGGATTTGGTATGACCGACCCCAGCACGGTATCTGACGAGACCATCCTTGATTCTGTTGGTCGACTGGAGGCACCAGTTCCCAACAACAGCCTCCAGTTCAGGGTGGCCAGTACGGCCAACAGCGAGAGACTCACCAGTAGCCCCAACCCCCAATACAGCAGCAACATGCCACCAGCAGCAGTACGGTCCTCGTCCCTATCAGCAGGGACAGTCTTGGATGCATGAGTAGCCTTAGCAGCAGTATCATCAGCAGTACCCCTCTCACCCCTCACAAGCATCATCAGCCTCACTAGCGAGGCCACCCGTCAGGTTCTCGTGTGCCAACCTATGAGAACCCCGCACTTGATGATCTAGCCCGCCTCATGTCTGAGCAGCAGCTACCTTTCGACGGGAGATGGACGAGTTCCGTCAGGAGATGAGGGAGATTGTGAGAGGGAAGGCCGCCATCCCTACCCATATCAAGCCGAACCTGAACAACCTCAAGAGGAAGTCTGAGCAGGTAGAGTTCACTGAGATTACCACTCCTAGTGCTTCACTTGGTGATATGTCTGCATACATGTTTGATGCTGATTTTGTTACGCTTAGGAGCGGTAGTATGCCAGCAGGCGGTGCCTCATCTGAGCGACGATCCTACACCACTTCAGGAGTGCTAGGCAAGGAGGAGAGTGATGCTGATACCGCTAAAGATGATGACGGTGGTGCTGATGTCACCATGGATGTTGATCCAGCCGACGGTATTGAGGCCGTCGCTTCACTAGTTGGAGGAGGTGGTACTGACACCACCAGACCAGTTGCTGAGCCAGAGCGCGGTACTGAGGCTGCGAGTCCAGATGCCGAGGGTGGTACTGAGGCCACCATTTTCAGTTCTGCTAGTCCTGTTGTTTTTCCTTCAGTATATGTATCTCAGGACATTTACGTAAATAAAGGAAAGGGTTTGTTGTTTTCGGATCCACCTGTGTTGATTGATGATGTATGTGTGGATTTTGTTGTTCATGAGCATTCCAGACTCTCTCCAGTCCTTCATCTGAGAAGGACCCAGTAATCCCCTTTCCCCGAGCACTCCACTTGGCTAAGGGGCAAAAAAAGAAAATCCTAAAAAGAACCATTAGATAGAGTTCAGCCAGCAGATGATGGACAGATTTCACATACAACTGACTCTACAGGAGGCCATGGATCACATACCTCTCTTCCAGAGATCACTCATAGACAGGACCACGGTTAGGAGGAAGAGGCGGAACCACCAGTCAGAGATCCATGTGCTCACTCGCGCCACATGCTTCGCGATTCAGAACCATCTGCTAGCCAAGAGGCCAGATGTAGGAGCCCCGTATGTCAGATGCCACATCCATGAGCAGAGGTTCGACCGCACTCTATTAGACAGCGGTTCTTCGATCAACCTACTTCTGACTGCCCTTCTCGACCGCTTCGAGTTGGGCCCTCTCCAATAGAGCATGACGGTCCTTCAATTTGCTGATCGATCTGGCACGAGGCCGAAGGGGTTGCTGAAGGACGTTTTCGTCACGATTCAGGACCTGAAATTCCCCATGGACTTTGTTGTGTTGGACATGGAGATCCCTGAGTCTGTGACCGATACCCCCATCATTTTAGGACATCCGTTCTTGGCCACAGCTAAGGCAGTGTCCGACCATGATAGTGGAAAGGTGTACTTTCGCATCGAGGGCGAGATTATACAAACAGAGACGGTCGAGGAGACTAGAGCCAGAGATTCAGCTTGATCAGAGCCGAATTCCGATTCATAGCAGATGACAGAGGTAGGGCGAGACATCCACCAGGACTGCGATTTTGTGATCACAGATGACGAGGCAGTTTGGGTAGATCCAGTAGCACAGGCCATCCTCTCACCTTCAAAGTTTGTTGATGCACAGATGATAGCAGAGGAGAGCATGGAGAGCGCATTCTTGGTCCAGGATACATCTCAGGCAGTAGAGTCGGTTCTCGATCATGAGGCAGATTTTTGTTGTGATTCTGATACAAATCCCTCGGAGTCAGATTTAGACTGGGCAGAGTTTGATGATTTGATACCTTGTCTGACTTCCACAGAGCCTACATCTAGGGAGGAGGCTGATCTCGTGCAGAGTAGAGACACACCAGCAGAGCAACCTTTGCTAGATTCAGATTGCGAGCGAGAGTTCTCATTCTCCGATGTAGATTTGGCCGCATTCACTCAGACTTTTCAGAGGACAGATCCACCAGCACCTACTTGTACAGAGCTGAAGCCTCTACCGTCATCGTTGAAGTATAGGTTCCTTGCGGGTGAGCATGAGATGTACCCAGTCATTATCTCCGTTGATTTGATTGGAGAGCAGGAATCCCGTCTGATGGGGGTTCTTGAAAAGAACCGCAAGGTGATAGGATGAAGTGTAGCTGATCTCCATGGGATAAGTCCAACCCTGTGCTCCCACCATATCTATCTCAAGGAGGACGTGAAGCCGTCGCGTGAGTTCCAGCAGCGACTGGAGCCGAATCTTTGAGATGTTGTCATGAAGGAGATATCGAAATGGTGGAGCGCCGATTTGATCTACCCCATCTCCGACTCCAAATGGGTCAGTCCGTTGCATGTGGTGCCCAAGAAGACGGGCATCATCATAGTTGTTAGTGAGTCTGGAGAGGAGATTGCTACCCGGGTACCCACTTCTTGGCAGGTCTGTGTGGACTACAAACGATTGAACCAGGCCACCAAGAAGGATTATTTCTCCTGCCTTTTATTGATCAGATTATAGAGAGGCTGGCAGGGAAGAGCCACTACTGTTTCTTGGATGGGTACTCCGGATATAATCAGGTGGCGATTGCGCCCGAGGACCAAGACAAGACCACCTTCACCTGTCCCTTCAGGACATATGCTTTCAGACGCATGCCATTTAAACTGTGTAACGCTCTGGCAACATTCCAGAGATGCATGTTGTCCATCTTTTCGGACATGGTGGGGGAGTGCTTGGAGGTCTTCATGGATGATTTCTCGATCTACGGTGACGGATTCGACCCTTGTCTTGACTGCCTAGACCGCGTCCTATAGCGATGCATAGAGGTTCACCTTCTGTTGTCTTGGGAGAAGAGTCACTTCATGGTGACTCAAGGGTCTGTGCTTGGCCATATAATCTCCAACAAGGGTATGGAGGTTGATCCGACCAAGGTGGATGTCATTAGAAAACTCAATCTGCCATCCAACTTGCGACAGTTACGGCCTTTTTTGGAGAACGTCGGTTTCTACAGGCGCTTTATTCATGATTTCAGTAGGATTGCCCGACTGTTGAATGATCTGCTGACGAAAGACACCGAGTTCCTTATTGATGATTGATGAGTCGAAAATTTCCCTCAAATCCAGATCAGATAAAAACAATCACACTCAGGGTCGTTGCGACCCGGACCGAGAGAGAAAATCAGCTCAATAAGAAAAATAGAAACAGACCACCAATCAAGCAGATAAAATCAAAGAAAATCAAAATAGTGGCCCTGACTGTGAGATTAGCCTGGTGTAGCACCCAGGGTCAGACTCAGGGAGCACGAATTGGCCTTACGGCCTACGAAGTAGTCAAAAATGAATATAAAGCAAAAACAAATATTTTTGGTGGTTTTTAATATTTTTATATTTTTTTGGGATTTTTGATAATAAGGAAAATAATAAAAAGACAAATATAAGCAACTTCAACCAATTATTTAAACACTCAAAAAGGGTCCAAAAATTCCAATAAAAATATTTTTATGTTTTTTAGGTTTTTTACTGTTTTTGGTGAATTTTTGAGATTTTTATGATTTTTATATAATTTTCTAAAAATAAAAGAAGGCAGCAAAAAGGGAAAACTGTCCAGTCAGGCTTGGAGGACCAAATTAAAATATAAAATGGTCCTGGAAGAGCCTGGAGGTATTTTTTATGAAAAGTAGAAACAAAGAGGAAAATCGAGAAGAAGAGTTTATTGTTTTCTGGAATTTTCTACTATTTTTTAGGATTTTTATAAGTTTTAAGTGGTTTTCAATTTTTAGGGTTTTTATACATCCAAAAATAGCGAAAAATGCGCAAAAAATAAAGCTCACCAAAATTAATAATCCTAATTTTTTAGAATTTTTGAGAGAGTTTTTATATTTTTTAAGGTTTTCTAATCTGAACAGAGACAAAAACAACTATTTTTGAATTTTTAAAAATACCAAAAATCCTAAAAAATGTACCAATTTTTAGTGAAAATTTTACACAGTGGCAGGAGCCACGTGTCCAATTTTCACAAAATTTGGACTTGATTTGTTATTTTATTTAATTCAAAAATAGGCTCATAGAGCACAGGGACCTAAACGCAAGAAAACATGTTTCCATGGGTTGAAATATAACAAAATCAGAAAGTTTGAGGTCCCTCGTGCAATTTGTCCAAGTCCCCACGCACGTTGCACGTGGTCTGGGCACAGAGGGACTAAAATGTAATAAAACTTACTTCCAGGGACTTATAGCAACATGTGCTAAAAGCCCAGAGAAGATTTTGCAAAATACCCACAAAATTCAACACATGTCGAATACAACCACGCATAGGGGTATGGATGCAAATATCAAAAACTATATTTCATTCATTAACACGCAAAAACTATAAGCCCAGATAATGCAAATTCACCAAAAATCACGTGACGACGCACGTGTCTCACATACATAGGGATGAAAATGCAAATATAATAAAGGTTCAGGCCCTAAGTGCAATTTTTACAAAATAAAAACAACTACTTAAACTAATTACAAGACTAATTGATAAAAGCAAAACAGGAGGGGGCCTAAGTGAAATTTACTTCTTATTATCCGAGGGCTGAGGCGGTGCCACGTGTGATATCGAACGGTTGAGGGAGTGCAACGCCTCTGCGAAGGAATCGGCTCGGATCAGACGGCTGAGGGGTGTCCACGTGGCTGATCGGACGACGGCTGGATAAAGGACACCCCTTCGTTGGCTCAGACGGTCCAGATCAACCCTCGGCCTGATCGAACGGTGATGGCCTGCTCCTCAAATAGACGGTGCTGATCAAGAAAGGAGCGGCGAGGGGGGACGGACGGCTCCTGGAGGTCCTGGAAGAACAAGGCTCCGGCGAACTTCGCCGGAGCACCACGGCTGCGCTGGTCCTCCTCGGGGGCTGCAAATGGGTGCAACAGAATCACCACGACCTCCCGCAGATGATGGGCTCCTCCGATGACGTCGGAAAGCTCCGAGGAGCTCCGGCGACGAAGGCGGAGCTGGAGCTTTGTGCCTAAGTATCCAGACCCTCAGATGGGCCTTCTCAACCCTGCAAAACAGTACGAGACGACTCCTGGGTCGAGGGCAAACTGCCTCGACCCGGTGAGTGGTGGAATGGGGGAAGGGGTACGTCGGGGCGGCACCCTCCGACGATGTGATGGCGGAGGAGGCTGGACTCCCAGTTCCTGGGCGAACTGGGTTGGATGGATGGGCGTAGCAGATGGAGAGAAGTATGGCGAAGATGACGGGATAAACCGATGATGGAATGGACGAGCGGAGTGGCCGGAATCGACGAAAGGGATGATCGGAGAGATTTGGACGTAATCGAAAATTCGAGAAAGATAGGAAGAATCAAGGCTACCTGGTGAAGTTGGTCGACTGGGGATGAGCTCGCGGAGCTCTGGTCTTCACCTTGAGGGTCGTCAGAGGCCCGAGGCTCGAGCGCTGCTCTGGGCAGCGCACGGCGGCGAGATGTCGACGGATCAGTGGCGGAGGGGTCCTCTCCTCTCTTCGACACCGCCAATCGAAAGCTGTCACTCTATGGATTAGGGTGGAGGTCACAGGATGAAGGGGCAGCGCCAAAGATGGCGTGAATTACGGCTGGAGCTTCAGATATATACTGGTGCAGGTCCGGCTAAATGGAGTCGGGCTCGAAGCATGGAGCACGGACCCCTAGAACCCACCCCGGGCGAGGGTCTCAGATGTGTGCTGATCAATCGGAGACCGGGGTTTGAGGATTTGGTTGTCGGATCAAGCGTGGAAAAAGGCGAGAAATTGGGTCAGGCGTCACGATCCGCGAGAGAAGAGGGTCCGCGGGCGGAGTTCACCGGGGGTTAACATCCCCCGTGGACCAATCAGATTATTCCATTCTAAAATTATTTAGAAATTCATTTAAAAATAGAAAATGACTTATTTTCGAAAAACTCCAAACATGAAAGATGTTTATTTATTTTGAAAATATTTTTAGTGATTTTTATTTATTTTTTAAAAAATATTTTATGTATTTACAAAATATTATTATTATATGCAGGTATATACATATGTATTTTTTTATTTTTGATTTTTAATTGTTTATTTTTATATATTTATTCTGATTTTATATTTTATTTAGTTATAAGATAAAATTTGGTATAAAGGGGTATTTTTATTTTATTTTTATTAATTATTTACAAGGGTTAAATAAATACTTTTATTTATATACATATATGGTATATATACAATGTGATTTTGATTTTGATTTTTATTTATTTTTATTTTTATTTTATTTTTTTTGTTTTTATTTATAAACTTTATAGAATATGGAATATGTACATATTTTTATGGGATTTTATTTATTTATAGGGAGAAATAAATAGATATGTGGTTCTATGTACATGGCATATATATAATGATGAAGGGCATTTTTATTTTTGTTTTATTTTTCTCAATTTTATTTTAATTTTATATTCACAAATATATACAAATAATTATACGCCCATTTTTATTTTTATTAAGAGGAAAATATCTCCCTCTTTTTCTTTTATTTCTTTATTCTTTTATTTATGCACAAAAACATGCTAATTATTCATCTTTACACAATGCATGCTGAATGGTAATTATTGATATTTGCACTTATCTACATGTGTTTTGCATAGGTTTTGTAGCTAAAATAAAAGAATAAAGAGTTATGAATGTGTATTCATCAATGATAAGTGTCTATCGTCATTTGAGACTCTCAAGAGTCGTGTTGTAGAGGCTCCTGTTCTCCAGCCGCCCGATTGGTCTCTCCCATTCGAGATCATGACAGATACCTCCGATTTTGCCGTGGGGGCCGTGATGGGATAGAGGAAGGATGGAGTCCCCTTTGCTATTCACTACGCTATACGTACTTTGGATACCGCTCAGTAGAACTACACTGTCATAGAGAAGGAGATTCTAGCCGTAGTTTTCACCCTTGATAAGTTCAGATCTTGCATCATTGGATCTAGAGTGACCATCTATACTGATCATACCATCATCGGGTACCTCATGGCAAAGAAGGATGCCAAAGCCAGATTGACCAGATGGATCCTTCTACTCCAAGAGTTTGATATAGAGATTAAGGATAAGCCTGGAGTCAAGAATGTGGTGGCGGATCATCTATCCCGATTGGAGTTTCTTGAGGATTCTGAGAAGACTGAGTCTATATTTGAGACCTTCCCAGATGAGGCGATCCTTGATATCGCCTCTCTCCCATGGTATGCCGATATTGTGAACTATCTTGTCGCCAAGAAAGTTCCACAAGAATGGCCCAGGCAGAAACTTGAGACCTTCCTCGCGAAGGCCAAGTTTTACCATTGGGAGGATCCCTCCTTTATCTTGAAGGAGGGGATAGCATCTGGCATCGGTGCATTCCTTAGGAGGAGCACCATAGCATCCTTATTTACTGCCACAAGCTTGAGGCAGGAGGACATCACTCTGGGAGGATAACGGCACAGAAAGTGCTCCAATCCGGCCTATGGTGGCCTACTCTCTTCAAGGACTCTGATGAGTTCGTGAAGAGGTGTACTGACTGTCAGAGGATGGGCACTTGTGGATAGTGTGATATGATGCCGATGCAGCCTATTCACTTCTGTGAGGTTTTTGACGCATGGGGCATCGATTTCATGGGTCCATTCCCGAGGAGTCAGGGATTCGAGTACATCCTGTTGGACGTGGATTATGTGAGTCGTTCGGTTGAGGCCATCCCCGCTCGAACCGCAGATGCTGGGACTGTTTGCATATTTTTGAGGAAGAATATCATTTCACGGTTTGGGGTACCTCGAGTGTTGATATCTGACAGGGGGTCTCATTTCGTCAACGACAAGGTAAAGGCCCTTGCTAGCGAGTTCAGCATAGACCATCGAGTAGCCACTCCATATCACCCTCAGATGAATGGTCTTGCTGAAGTGTAGAACAGGGAGATCAAGACTATATTGCAGAAGTTCGTCCGCCCTGACCGAAAGGATTGGTCACTGCTTTTGGACTCGGTCTTGTGGGCATATAGGACGTCCTTCAAGACTCCTTTGGGTACATCTCCCTTTCGCCTCATTTATGGCAAGCCCTGCCATTTACCTGTTGAGCTGAGACATAGGTCACTTTGGCTATTACTGTTATACTTTTAGATCTAGTGAGTGTAGGAGATCAGAGGAGGGCTGAGTTAGCAGCCCTGGAGGAGCTTCGTGATACAGCCTTTTTGAGTAGCCTACAGTATAAGGAGAGAGTGAAGGAGTGGCATGATTATCATATCAGTCACAAGCAGTTTGAGCCAGGACAGAGAGTATGGTTGTTTGATGTTAGGCTTTGTTTATTTCCAGGGAAGCTACAGAGCAAATGGAAGGGACCTTATCTGGTTCGAAAGGTGCATGATAATGGGAGTAGTGATATATCTGAGTTGTCTTTTGATGCTACCTTTCGTGTTAACGGTCATCGGCTCAAGCCATATCTAGATCATGAGCCGCGGGTCGTTGACGTTACCTCTATTCACTTTGCGTGAGACGTGGTCTTTTAACTCACATCTATTGCATCTCACGCTTGATTATCATTTTTCTTCCGACTTCTATAGATCCAGTTGTCCATATCACTCTATTCTTTAGTCCCACACCCCATCTTTATCTTATGATTTTGCTATACTTAGGGTGTACTTTACCCTAAGTATAGGGGGGTGTCGGACTCTTGGGTATTCTATTGATTCTTTCTACCTCTGTTTTGCTTCCTATACTTAGGGATATTTTACCCTAAGTATAGGAGGGTAGACCATGTACATCCTTCCACTTGGATTTCCATTCATGTACATCTTACTATAATTAGGATTACTTGATCCTAAGTATAAGGGGAAACACTGAGTCCTCTTCATTCTATTCTTTGATTCGTCTTTGTATATACCATTCCTTTTCACTTCCCTATACTAAGCACGAGTTATGTTTTCTTTATTGCTCTTGATCACTCTGAGGACATCGTTCGAGCTAAGTATAGGGGGTGTCGTATATATTTCATATATACTTTAGCCATAACTCGTACTTTGTGTGAGTGTGTTAATAAATAAAGTGGCTAAAAATCCATAAAAATTTAAAAATTTTCCCTTGTACATAAAATTCTTCTTGCACATACCTATCTATTTATAAAAATTATTTTTGTACAAATGAATGTAAAAATGATTTGTGTAAATAGTTTTTAAATAATTTCATATCAAAATTATGTATATAGTACAAAATTTTTGTAAAATGTTTGAAAATAAAAAGTTTGCAAAAACCTTGTGTAAATTTTCGTAAATATTTTGCAAAACTTCGCATTCATGCATACATCCATGTTTTCAAACATTTTTCAAAAATTTTGCACATTTGTAAAAATTTGTAAAATTGCAAATTTGTAGAAATTTGCATAGTTTTTCCAAATCATGGTTGACATTTAAACTGTCCTGGAATTAAATTGGAAAATGGAGCTTGGATAAGACCTTAATCCACCTAATTCTAAGAGGAACCTTATAGGGCTTAGGATTAAGACTTTTCAGGTCCATGGGGACTTAATTCTTTGAGTCCACTAGGCTATGATCATATGTCATCTTGATGAGCTTAAGTAGAGCACTTAACAATGCACACATGACTCTCAGAGACAATGGCTTTACTTGCACCGGAACTTTACACATAGCTCTCCACATATGAGGTGGTGAGGAGGCAGTTTCCTTTGGCTTGGGGTAGCATATGAGGGTAGTACTTCTAGGCAGAACATCTTTTCTTCTTATAGTGAAGGAAGTGCATCTCAACTTGGTCTGGTGGTGATGAAGTCTAAAGACAGGAGTTGTGGGTTGCAATAAAGATTCAAAAGAGGGATAGTCTACTGGTTCAAAAGGAAAAACTCCTTATGTATATATGTTGCACCATGTAGATATGTTGTACATATGCACATCAAAAAAAGTGCAAAAAAAGAAATACTCCAAAAAAGTGGTGGGTCTGATTGAAAATAAAATACCCACCGGAGTGTACATAGTCAAACAAGGCAAAGCTTATGTTACACATGACCATCTCATGACGCATGCAGCGGGAGACTCAGCTACACAGGTTAGAGCTCCCAAGGATACATGGCTACACTGATCATGGTCCATTCTCTTCATCCCCCTCTTCGTGAGTCGGTTGCACTTGAACTTAGAAGGGAATACCCCACTCCTCGAGGAAAGAATTGCTAGACTGAGGCCTTAGAGTTACCTTGTCGAGGGAGGTTGTTTCTTTCTCATTTCTGAGGTGGGAGCTACATACCACTTACACAGTACAAGGAAAGATTCATAGTCATTAGAGTTTGTGTATGTAGACTTGTTCTGAACTGGTTTATTGAGGAGTCTTGAACATAGATTGTGGAACTTAGAGGCTGTTAAGTTTTAAACTTAAGACCAAATAAGGTTCCGACAAATTAATAATCCAAAGGTCTGACTGAGCTCCATATTTCAATTTAATGAAGGAAAGTTTAATAATCAACCTTGATTTCCCATCTTTTTCTTTTTCTTGATCTTTTGCACTTCTTTTTCAAATAAGTGTTTACTAAGGGACCAGTAAAAGTAAAGTATAGGGGGGTGATGAATCCTCATTCATCACTCTTTATTCCTTTATTTTAGCTAGAATCGGTGCAAAATACCATGTAAATATTCGTAAATACAATAAATTGTCAAATTGTGTGCTTCATGTAATTAGCCATAATTAGCATGTTTTCGTGAAAAAATAAAGGAATAAAAAAATAAAGAAAAAGAGGGAAATATTTAGAATAAATATTGAATGACCCGAACCCAAGGGAGGGCAAATCATTGGCCTGACCGCAAAATAAAACAAGTAGAGAGAGATAGGGCTGCTCATCATATATGTATATTATTTTAATAAAATAAAAATATTTATATATTTCTCATAACGTGTATATATTTTTAACAATAAAATAAAAATGAGAAAATTAAAATAAAAACAAAAATAAATTCTCTCTCTCCCTTGCATATACCTGTGCATTCACCTATTTATTTCCCATGTAAATATATAATAAAAATTAATAAAAATTATTTTACATCCCATATTTTATGTTATAAATAAATAAAATATCAAATGGGGATAATTGTACAAAAATAAACTAATAAAAATAAAAATCAAAAAATACCTAGGTATTTATACCTATATATAATAATACATCATGTATATACATTAATTTATTTTTCAAAAAAAATAAATAAAAATCACTATAAAATAATTTGAAAAATAATAAACATTTTTTATGTTGAAAAGATTTTCAAATAAAATTATTTACTATTTTTTATTTAATTTACAAATAATTAATAAATGCCGAATTCCAGACCTCTTCTTCGTGGATCCTGTTCGATAGCCCGACTTCTCCGAATTTTCCCGATATGGCCCGACCTCCATTTGGCCAAACCCCGAGCTCCGATTATAGAGGGCACATCCGTAATCTTCGCCCAATCTTCTTCTTCGGGGTCCGTTTAGAAATGCGAGCCCACGGCGAGCCATTATGCAATAAATGTTATTGCACATATCATTCCCTGATCTGGAATGAAGAATGAATAATTTCTAAAAAAGATCCCTTAGTACAATTAGGGTTATGTACCATGGCCATCTTAATAGTCATACAGCTGTTGATTCAATTATTGAATCATAGAGGCTGGTGCTTGGATGAATATCTAAAGACTTAGATTGAGGACTCATCAAGCACCGTCAAATGATTGTTAAGAGATGATCTCCAGCCTGAGTAGGAGATGGCAATCCTTATCTCTGAAGGCTGATATCTGACCGACCTCTTGATGCAGGTCCTCTGCATAGGAATGGATATTCAGAGGTGTCAGGTTAGTTAGGTCAAAGAGTTGACTTAACGAGATCGAGATAACCAAAGTCCTATATCGTATGCTGTCATGATATAGGCACGCATCCTCTGACCGGAGACAGATGTGTTACTATATGTCTGAGTATGTACATTTGGCTGACCAATAGGTTGATGACCTAATCAAGGTCTAAACACCGGCGCGCTGGTGTGCATATAAGGGCATATGAGTAATACGATCTCTCAAAGGGATCATACAGGTTTAGTTACTGAACCGGAAGACATGAGCTCACTCATGAGATATTGGGGAGAATCAAATTCCATGCGCATGGTCGTCTCTCTTTGGAAGCTTGACTGAATTTGTAGGTTTGATATATACTTTTGGAAAGTATATGATCAAGACCTAGGTATGATATATGCTTTTGGAAAGTATATGATCGATACCGACTCCCAATGATCGAATGAGAAACTTACTGATAAAACCATGAAGTAGACAGTGTAAAGTTGATCTAATACTTCGGGTTTGTTCTGGGTCTTCCAGTATGCAGGATGTACAGGTATTGGGAATACCTGAGGGTGATTTGATCATAAACGATTGTATAACCATGACGATTCCATTCCTAGGGAGTGATGAAACGGGTCTGGATTTTAGTGACTTCTCTCAGTAGAGAAGTAATCTGATCTTAGTACAAAAAGTTGGACATTGAGCTGAATGTGATTCAGATACAATGAGAAGATTAGATTTATGGTCTTGATTTAATCAAGCATCTATGGGAGGCCCGCGATCTGGATTTGAGATACGATCTCGATATCCATGTCACTATACGTGGAACAATACAATCGCACTGTCCTTATCTCCAAGTATCTGCGGAGAGATTGCATTATTCTTGAAGGGTTCAAGAATAATTCCATAAGATCTAAGCAATGAAGAGATGATGATTAAATGTGATTTAATCATATTGATGTGTGAAGAAATTATCCAATTTATTTAAATGTGATTTAATTAATGTGGATAAGAATAATGTGGATAGAAATATCCAATTATTCATAATATGTTATAAATGTGATTTATAATGTATTAGAGAGAGCTAATTATAATTTATATGTGTTGATTAATTATTATGTGTATTGGATACACATTGTGTAATTAATTGACAATATAAATTATATGTTGTTTTGGGTTGTGAATATGATTCACAATTTTTTCCATGGCAAGATTGCAATATTCTCAAATATAATTGTGAATTATTTTTGAAGAATAAAAGCCAACAAAAGTTGTTGGAAATAAATAAAGAGATATTTCCATGGAGATATGCAATCTCATGAAATTCATGAGATTGCTCTCCCCATGGAAATAAGTGGGTGGCACATCATTCTTATAAGGAATGTGTGGCCGTCCAAATGGAAGGTATATGGAGATGGAATCTCCATGTATCTTCTCTCCTTATTTGTTGATTTGATTTATGACTAATTTATATTTGATTTTGTCAAATATATTTTAACCTAAATTTGTTGGTTTTATCAACAACAATCTTGACCATTGGATTGGCATAAATCAATCTCACCCATTGATTTTATATGTCCCATGGATTGAGATCCATGGATCACAAAACCCTATAAATAGAGAGGCATACCATGCTCTCTCTTTACATGTAATATTGAGGCTCTCCCTCTCTCTTTCTTTCTTCTCTACGCACGTCAGTCCTCTCTCCCTCTAATATTGGTGGCCGTCCACCAAACCCTAGAGGAGAGAACCGCCGTCGCTTTCGCCACCGCGCCACCGCTTCGACGTTCTTCGGTTCTCCGTCTTCTTGGAGAGTTTCTCTCACGAAGGAGACGTTTGATCTCGTGCGACGAGATCAGGAGCAACTATGCTTGGATCATCTTCTTGGATTGCGAGGACAACACGGTTCATACCCGCGCTCGCAAGCGGTCTCGCCGACGATCGGACTTGAGACAGGAGGTCTCTTTCTTTAGAGACTCGATCAACCATGCTTCAAGAGGTATTGCATTATACTTGTTGTGGTTATAGATGAAATGATCTGAGAATGGTTCTCAGATCATGTGGTTTCATCGAATAAAAAATTTTAAATTCCGTTGCACCGAACAACTAGTGCGACTAGTCGTTCTTCGTCGTATCTGATACGACGATCACGCTTCCGTGATGTGCTTGAGGATAAATTCCATATCCTTCAAGTGGTATCAGAGCCAGGTTGACGGTTTCGAATATGATTCGAAAAACCGAGGACGACTTGGGTTCGTTAAGGTCGCGAAAGTTTTTATCGCATTTGATTTCGCAGATCTGTTTAGTAAATAAATTCGGCACTGTTTAAATTGTTTAAACACGAATTTAATACTTGTATTTTGTTCACCATTAAATAAAGAAACCATAGGATCTGAGTTTACGTAAATCGGATTTCGTATGCTCTAGATATGGTTGTTTTAATGAACATGTATGCACTGTTGCGGGAACTGTAGATCTGAACGTGTTTAAAATGTTAATTACTGTTTAGACTTGCCTCGAAATGCGTGTAAGATCACTTGGATGCTGTCCTAAATCAAATTAGCAATCTATGAAAATTGATTTTGTCTAATTTGGATTTAATATGATTGAGATATGCTAATTTTAGTAAGTAGGGGTCACTGCTGAAATTACAGTCCTAATCTAGAACCTAACGATTGTCAATTAGTGAATTAATTGTTAATTTCGTGAAATAATCATGAAAAATATTTGTGAAATATTGGAAGTTGATTATTTACATAATTGACAGGCCTCAACCAATTAATTGATTAGATTTGATCTAAATCTTAATTGGAAACACAATCATCAAACTTGATGCTTGTATAGTGACTGTCATTTAATAAATTAGTGAAATTAAATTATTTAATTTCCTAAAATAATTGTGCATAAATATTTGTGAAATATTTGATGATAATTATTCCTTTAAATGACATTGCCTTAACCAATAATTGATTAGATGTGATCTAGATCACTAATTGATTACATGATCAACATTCCAACAAACATGTTGCTTGAATAGGACTTGGGATTTGTTTAGCAAATCTCATTATAATGTTAATCAAAAATTGTTTTGATTATTATTATATGGTATAATTTCGGTTGAAGAACCGATGATCATCTCAAGTACAAAATGATTTATTTTGCATTATCCTTTCCCGAGGTGGATATGGTGTCTAGTCGGAGAGCGTTGGGGTTGCATGTTGCAACGTATGTGGTCCGTCCCACTCTCGTCGGTACTGGCCATGACAGCGGGTAGGGTTAGTATAATGCTTAAGAAATCATGATGTATTTCTAATTATTAAAATTTGAAATAATACATATTTGAGATAATACCATAATTCAAGTAACTATTAAAATGTTTGTTGGATATTAATTGGATCATTAATTTAATATGATTAGATTAATTGGAAACCAATTAAAATTGAAACACTCTATTATGAATAGAGATGTTATTTCCCTTGGAAGAATTAATCATAATGAATGTGATTCATAGTGATTAATTTGAATTTGAATATGATATGGAGGATCACATAAGTGACATCCATGGTCTCCCGTCAAGGCGAAGGGTTCCGTCGCCAGGGATTGTATGTAGGATACGCCTGTCCGAAGTGACAGCTCCTGTATGCAAGCGCATCTGGATCGGGCTCTTTGCTTATCGAAAGAGTAAGGTCGTATACGTAGTGACCCCAATATCGGATCCTCATATTATTGGGGCGATATTGGATTGCGTATAGCGAGTACTATTCCTGTTGACGGTTGGTTCAATTAACGACGGGTCAAAATCGCCTTAGGGGTGGTGGGCTCGGGTGTTAAAGACCGAATTAGGAAATGCAAGTTGGACTTGCAAGGCGGAATGCGTTCCCGCTTCTTTTTATCCGAGTTGCAGATTCTCATATTATTGGGATGTAACAAAGATAAGGAAGGAGATCCCAGATCTTGTTGAGATATAATGGTAAGTATATCTCTTACATTGAAAGTGATTAAGGGAATGAACTTTCAATGTTGACAAGGCAAGACAACTTTGATATAAAAATCCTAAATCAAAGTAAAATATATATTTATATATTTACGCAAATTTCTTATTTCAGATAATTCTTCATTAAACCCACTCAATGTTATACTCAATAATAACCAGTAAAATATCATGGATTGGATTCATGATCCATATATTGTATTTGCAGTTGGACACATAATGTATGTGGTTGCAATGTGCAAGTTTCCTCATAATATTGAGGAATGAAAATTAAATAGATAATAGGACTACAATCCTAGGGTTTGTATGTCTCTATAGTATTGATCTCTCATCGAATGTACTTTGGAAGTGACATGTCGATGATGATCGCAATTGTCAAATAATCCTTATAAAATCAATGAAGATATTCTGGCATACATATGTGCTCTTTCACATTTAATCATGAGTGACATGGTTCTCTGCATCATGTAGAATGGTAGCTCTATAAGAGATGATGTATTCAAATTGTATGAGTACCTACCTGAACCTATGTTTTAAGAGTTTAGATGGATGTAGATGATGAGTGTCATCATTCTACTATCTATACTCTAGTCATTCATGAAGCTTCATAATATTCATATTATATGAATTTAATGAAGCATGTATAAATGTTGAAATGATCTTACATTGAATTCTTTTGAATTTAACATAAGAGATCCTTAGTCTTAAGCAATGGTTGCTTATAGATAAAGGGAGCGCAGTGGAAGTATGGGTTGGACTCGAGTAAGAAGTATGGTCAAAGAGTTGACTGACTTCCATATGGAATCCAAAGAGTTGGATGAATGCCAATACTGCAATAAGTTGATGTGTTGATAGTATGACTATCAAGTCTGTCTAGAATCCTTAGAGAAGGACTCGGATAGAGCATCAAAATAATCTACATAAATCATTAAAATTGACTTTCTTATTTAATAAGATAGAGTCTAATAATTGTATCTCAATCTTCTAAAAATACTTGCAATGGGTTGCATATGTTTTAGAAGACTGGAAAAATTTGATCTTAAGGTTTATAGTTATCCAGAAGGACATTGATGCAATTGTTGCAACAATTTCGATTGGATGACTAGACTTCATAATTTCAGTGGGAGAGCCCTTAGTCTTAGAGAATGTCTCTATGACCTAGATATTAGAATACACTCATTGTTTATTTCTAAATGTTGGAAATAAACATAAATTCTGTAATAAATCTGTCATAAAGAGTTATGATGGAGATATTTCAGATAGTAATATAAAATCTAGTGGACTCCACTAAATTAGAAAATTAATGAATGGTTCATTAACATTTCTAAATACTGAAATTAAAACCTCAAGATCAATAGGAGGATGAAGATCATTCGACAATGATCTAGCATCAAGCCTTGGACATTTGTCTATTGATTTGATCAATAGAATAGTAAGAAATGAAACTTTAGAATGTCTAAAATTTCAGAACTTACGTACTTATGAATATTGTATTCAAAGTAAAATGTCCAATACACCCTTCTTTGGGAAAGGTGTAAGATGTCAAGATATTCAGGATCTCATACATATTGATGTATGCGGATCATCTATATCATAGTAAACATTATGGATATGTGATATCTGTTGATGATTATGTATGATATGAGATTTCTTCTCTTCACCTAAGAAATATTTGAAATGTTCAAAGATTTCATAATTTTGGTTTGGACCAAAGTTTGAAGGAAGATAAAATGAATTTGATCAAATCTAGGTAGCATGTACCTGTTAGATGAATTCAAAGAATACCTTATGGAGATATGAATATCATTTCTATCTCAATCCTCCTAACACACCTTAACTCAATAGAGTTATAGGTAGATACAATTGGATCATGTGTGACATGATCTTATCAATGATGAATTTTAGCATAATTATCCCTTAGTTTCCAGGTATATATGTGTAGTAGAGACTACAATGTATATCCTTAATATAGTTCCATGCAAGTAAACTAGAATTGAGCACTAAAGAGTGCTGCTTCATTAGGAAAATAAAGGATGGTATTGGATACCTACTTTATGACCTTGAGATTCTTAAAATATCTCATCTTTGAGAATGTAATTCTTAGAGGTTGAGACTCTTGAGAATCAAGATGAAAATGAAGTGTAGGAACTCATTTAATCTTGAGAAGATAATGAGGCTCCTGAAATTGGAAACTAAAAAGGACAATTGAAGATGAAACACTAATACCTCTTCAAATGAGTTTGAGGATGGATTCCATGTGTCAGAGAAATCTGACAATGATCGAACTTCATGTGATGAAGCTTCTGAAGATCATAGCATGTATAGATAGATGTTAGCAATAAAAGTCTAATGTAGACTTCATATACAAGTGTTGTATATGGACCCTCGAGGATCCACCTATATGGGTAAGACCTGTAAAGGAGTAAATGGATCTTCAAGAGAAAGGGAACCTAATGGGAAGGTAGAGATCTTCAAAGCACGGTTCGTAGCCATGAGCTACACACTGGAAGAGAAGATATTGCTTGCGATGAGACTTGCTCTTCGGTGACCATTCTTAAAACCATCATAATATTGCTAACCTTAGCTACACAACTTGACTATTGCATCTTCAAGATGTAAGTCAATATTGCATTCCTCTACGAATATATTTTTGAGGATATTCACATGAAGTAGCCCCAGGGCTTCATGGTTGAGGAAAGCAAGGTGTGCAAGCTAAGGAATCCATCTGTGGACTCAAATAAGCTTCTTGAAGTTGGACCATAAGATTTGATGAAATTATAAATGTTATGATTTTAGATCAAATCTTAATGAACCATGTGAAGCTTAGTGAGAGTGCCATTGTGTTCATCATGCTAAATGTAGATAATATCCTAATCATTTGGAATGATATAAGGATAATAATAAATGTTTTATGGACAGGCTATTCCATATCTTGAAATATGATTTCAAAGATACCTCAGATCTTAGTTCTAAAGTTGTTCAGGAGCAAAGAGAAGAGGGTATTGGGACGGTCACATTAACAGTACATCTTGGACATATTCCATTTTATGGAAAATTCCAAGAATGGCTTCCATCCCTTAAGATATGGTACTGACCTATCTAAAGGGACATCACCTCAAAGAGTTGAGGAAGTGAATGCTAGAACTACTTGCCCTTGGACATCAGTTCTGAAAAGCCGGGTGTGTACTGGATGTGTACAAAAGCCAGATGGCTGCCATGCAGTGGGAGTAGTAAACTGTTACTAATCCTACTATGAAAATAAAACACTTGGTTGCAGTAATAACAAAATCTTCATAGATGACAAGATTTTGAGATAATGATCTCAAAGTCTTATCTTCAAAAGCTTGAGACTTTATAGATAAAGATCTAGAAAGTCTTAACTGTAGATACCTTAAGAGATAGTAATCTCCAGGAAAAAGGGTATTCTGATAAGGATTATGGAAATACTGGTTACGATACCTATTAAGTTGTAGTGTCAAAGACACTGTAACTAACTAGATTGAGTATTGGTTGCATAAGATGCAACATTCGCATTAGATACGAGCACTGTTACTAGGGATATGCAAGTGCCGTAAAAGGACTTGGCATAGTCTCGCAGGAACAGAGTGATTGATCATCTTACCTAGCTATTTTCTAAATAGCCTATGATTGTCACATGAGTGCGGGTTTAAATGATTAGCCCATTAATGGCTCTTTGGGCTAGTGGGAGATTGTTGGAAATGCGAGCCCACGGCGAGCCATTATGCAATAAATGTTATTGCACATATCATTCCCTGATCTGAAATGAAGAATGAATAATTTGTATAAAAGGTCCCTTAGTACAATTAGGGTTATGTACCATGGCCATCTTAATAGTCATACAGCTGTTGATTCAACTATTGAATCGTAGAGGCTGGTGCTTGGATTAATATCTAAAGAGTTAGATTGAGGACTCATCAAGCACCGTCAAATGATTGTTAAGAGATGATCTCCAGCCTGAGTAGGAGATGGCAATCCTTACCTCTGAAGGCTGATATCTGACCGACCTCTTGATGCAGGTCCTCTGCATAGGAATGGAGATTCGGAGGTGTCAGGTTAGTTAGGTCAAAGAGTTGACTTAACGAGATCGAGATAACCAAAGTCCTATATCGTATGCTGTCATGATATAGGCACGCATCCACTGACCGGAAACAGATGTGTTACTATATGTCTGAGTATGTACATTTGGCTGACCAATAGGTTGATGACCTAATCAAGGTCTAAACACTGGCGCGCTGGTGTGCATATAAGGGCATATGAGTAATACGATCTCTCAAAGGGATCATACAGGTTCAGTTACTGAACCGGAAGACATGATCTCACTCATGAGATATTGGGGAGAATCAAATTCCATGCGCATGGTCGTCTCGCTTTGGAAGCTTGACTGAATTTGTAGGTTTGATATATACTTTTGGAAAGTATATGATCAAGACCTAGGTATGATATATGCTTTTGGAAAGTATATGATCGATACCGACTCCCAATGATCGAATGAGAAACTTACTGATAAAACCATGAAGTAGACAGTGTAAAGTTGATCTAATACTACGGGTTTGTTCTGGGTCTTCCAGTATGCAGGATGTACAGGTATTGGGAATACCTGAGGGTGATTTGATCATAAACGATTGTATAACCATGACGCTTCCATTCCTAGGGAGTGATGAAACGGGTCTGGATTTTAGTGACTCCTCTCAGTAAAGAAGGAATCTGATCTTAGTCCAAAAAGTTCGACATTGATCTGAATGTGATTCAGATACAATGAGAAGATTAGATTTACAGTCTTGATTTAATCAAGCATCTATGGGAGGCCCACGATCTGGATTTGAGATACGATCTCGATATCCATGTCACTATACGTGGAACAATACAATCGCCCTGTCCTTATCTCCAAGTATCTGTGGAGAGATTGCATTATTCTTGAAGGGTTCAAGAATAATTCCATAAGATCTAAGCAATGAAGAGATGATGATTAAATGTGATTTAATCATATTGATGTGTGAAGAAATTATCCAATTTAATTAAATGTGATTTAATTAATGTGGATAAGAATAATGTGGATAGAAATATCCAATTATTCATAATATGTTATAAATGTGATTTATAATGTATTAGAGAGAGCTAATTATAATTTATATGTGTTGATTAATTATTATGTGTATTGGATACACATTGTGTAATTAATTGACAATATAAATTATATGTTGTTTTGGGTTGTGAATATGATTCACAATTTTTTCCATGGCAAGATTGCAATATTCTCAAATATAATTGTGAATTATTTTTGAAGAATAAAAGCCAACAAAAGTTGTTGGAAATAAATAAAGAGATATTTCCATGGAGATATGCAATCTCATGAAATTCATGAGATTGCTCTCCCCATGGAAATAAGTGGGCGGCACATCATTCCTATAAGGAATGTGTGGTCGTCCACATGGAAGGTATATGGAGATGGAATCTCCATGTATCTTCTCTCCTTATTTGTTGATTTGATTTAGGACTAATTTATATTTGATTTTGTCAAATATATTTTAACCTAAATTTGTTGGTTTTACCAACAACAATCTTGACCATTGGATTGGCATAAATCAATATCACCCATTGATTTTATATGTCCCATGGATTGAGATCCATGGATCCCAAAACCCTATAAATAGAGAGGCATACCATGCTCTCTCTTTACATGTAATATTGAGGCTCTCTCTCTTTCTTTCTTCTCTACGCACGTCAGCCCTCTCTCCCTCTAATATTGGTGGTCGTCCACCAAACCCTAGAGGAGAGAACCGTCGTCGCTTTCGCCACCGCACTACCGCTTCGACGTTCTTCGGTTCTCCGTCTTCTTGGAGAGTTTCTCTCACGAAGGAGACGTTTGATCTCGTGCAACGAGATCAGGAGCAACTACGCTTGGATCATCTTCTTGGATTGCGAGGACAACGCGGTTCATCCCCACGCTCGCAAGCGGTCTCGCCGACGATCGGACTTGAGACAGGAGGTCTCTTTCTTTAGAGACTCGATCAACCACGCTTCAAGAGGTATTGCATTATACTTGTTGTGGTTATAGATGAAACGATCTGAGAATGGTTCTCGGATCATGTGGTTTCATCGAGTAAAAAATTTTAAATTCCGCTGCATCGAACAACTAGTGCGACTAGTCGTTCTTCGTCGTATCTGATACGACGATCACGCTTCCGTGATGCGCTTGAGGATAAATTCCATATCCTTCAGTTCGAACATCAATTTGCGTGCCCGACTCCCATCTTCTCAGACCCCTACCACTATATAATCTAAGCTTCAGTCGCCTTCCTCCGCACCTTTGGCCCCTCGTCTTCGACCCAGTGACCTCCACCTTCCTCCTCGAGTGACAGCGAGCGTTGGACCGTGTTGCAGCGAGTGTTTGGAGGCGAAGCCTTAGGTCCGACGACCATCATCGTCGAGCTCCGCCACCAGCGAAACCCGAGCCTCTGGAGGCGTCGCTCCATCGAGGCGAAGACCCTAGGAGATTCAGCACCTCCCCCATAGATGCTTCCAATCACCAGGTAATTCTTTTAGCCCTTAGCTTGGCTTTAATTCCAATGTTTAGGTTTTGCACCATCGGCCTTCGCCGTCCAATTCCCAATCATCTGTCCACCTATTTCGCCATCTGACCATCCCATCATCTCCACGAGACTCCTCCCCACATTCTTCGCACCTCCGATCATTTTGGTTCGCCCCGGAACCAGGACTTAGGACCTCCTCCGCTGTCGCTCACTGGAGGACCACACCCCCACTCATCCGATCACCCCCTTCGCCCGCTAATGGGTCAAGGAAATTTGCCCTCGACCCCTCTTGCTTCATGTGAAGGTAACAAGGATTAAGAGACCCATCTGGAGGCTCGACTATTTAGGAATAGCTGCTCTAGTTCATCCATGTCGCCGGAGCTCCTCCGACGTTCCCAGTTCCATCCGAGCAGTCCACCAGCTGCGGATTACCTCCAGCTTCCATTCCCCTATCCCATCAGCATTCGAGGAGGTCCCGATCGTGCGTATTGGTCCGACGAAAGTCGCCGGCGAGCTGTTCTTCGAGGACCCTTTAGAGCCGCCGATCGAGCCCCCTTGTGCCAGTTTAGATCTCAACCCTCCATTTGAGGGAGGCTCTCGACCGTTGATCCATCTGAGGATCAGATCCAGGATGCTCATCAGCGAAGGACCATCAACGCATCTCAGCCGTCCAATCTTTAGGATACCCCCTACCAGCCGTCAGATCTTAATAAAGGGGTAAATATCACTTAGGCCCCTCTCTCTTTAGCATTTATAGTTTAGTCTTGTAAATACGTGTCGTAGTCATTTTTAATTTAGAATAATTGCACTCTAGACCATTATGTTTTGAGATATTGCATTTTAGTCCCCCCAGTTGTGGTTTACGTGCTTCGTCACGTGTTATTGTGGGCTTTTTGCATGTATTGGGCCGGGCTTTATGAATGTTATGAAATGAACTATTAGTTTTAATATTTGCATTTATACCCCTATGTGTGGTTGTTTAGAGCATGTGTCGAATTTCATGAAAATTTTACACTGAGCCCCTTACAGTTTTAGCATGTATTCCTGTTAGGCCCCTAGAACTTGCTTTTCTTGCGTTTAGGTTCCTGTGTGTTGTGCTTTGTTTATTGACTGAATAAACTATCAAATCAACCCCAAATTTTATGAAATTTGGAAGCGTGGCTCCTACCACTGTGTAAAAATTTCACTAATTTTTGGGAAATTTTTGTTGCTATTTTCTATTTTAAAAATTCAAAAAACCCATATTTTTGCTATTGTTCGAATTAGAAAATCAACTAAAAATATTAAAAGACCTCCAAAAATTCTAAAAAAATTAGGTAGTGTTTGTTTTAATATTTATTTGCTTCAATCCAAATTTCACTTAATTTAGATATATAAAATCCCTAAAAATTGTAAAACCCTAAAAATCTTATAAAAATCAATAAAAAATTCTAACAAAATAAAAAAATGCAATTTCTTCTCATGTAGCATAGTTTTTATTTGTAGTTTGATATAAAATTATCTCCAGATTTTTAGAGGTTATTTATCTATTTTTAAATAACCTTTCAAATCTGGCTGTACATTAGTTCCCTATTTTTGTCTTTTTCTATTTTTATAAAATCAACAAAAAATATAAAAATTTGAGAAAATTACCAAAAACACTTAAAAGTTTGTAAAACTCAAGAACATTTTTATATCATTTTTTTGATTTGATTTGTGTAGTTAAATAATTCATTGATTGTACCATTTGTTGCTTTTTCCTTATTTTCTTCTTCATTAAAAATATAAAAAAAATTAAAAAATACATAAAATCCACCAAAAATATTTATTCATTTCTGACTACTCCGTAGGCCACTTGACCAATTTGTGCTCCTTGTGTTCGACCATGGTTTCTATACGAGGTTAAATAAATAGCGAGACCGCTTATTCGGCTTTTGACTGATTACTTTTATTTGGTGGTCTATTTTTCTTGTTGATTGAGCCTCACTATTCGGGTCACAATGACCCTGATTTATTTTACCTTATCCTGGTAGTGAGATTTGCGGTCATCATCGCTCAACACAGAGGCTTTGGCATGCCACGTCGGAGCTCTTGGAAAGCATCCCTCTCTCCCTTACACGTTGGATGTGGATGAAGGTGGTGAGAGATGTCTTTTATAGGAGAAGATGTAGGTGGTGGATCTAAGGTTTTGATTTAGGTAATTAGGGTTGCATTCGAAGGAGTGAATGATAGTGGTAAGGGGGGTTACGTGAGGATGAGGGTTCAATGGGGTGTCCGATGGTGGTGGTTTGATGAGGAGGTCATGCATGGAATGGCTATAATAAATGGTTGACCAGTCTATTACACACTGTGTAATGGTGCAGAAGAGGAACATATGAGGAAGACGATGACTCGAGGGTCATTAGATCAAGCAGCAATGAAAGGCCCAGATGGGGAAATGTCATAGTGTGTGTGGTGCACATGAGGCATAGTAGCATTAGGCAGAAATTATTTCGACCATTGGATCATATGATCCAATGACCCAGGTGGCAAGCGCTAAAGGAGAAAGGTCGCTGACATGGCCAATGATGGTTATTGACTGGGTGCAAAAGTGGGCGAATGAGTGGATGATGCATGATGAAAAGGTTTGACCAGGTGGTTGACTAATGAATGGAAATAAAAGAAAATAAGAAATGAAATAGGATGAAGGATCAAATTGAAAGTGATTAACATGAAAGTCGTTAGTCTCGATGAGGTCTTCAAATTTCATGAAGAACAAAAAAGTAAAAAAGGTAATTTGTACAAAATGTCATTTTATAGGTACTAATTTGCAAATTAATCCCTATATTTTATGTTTTATAATTTTTTATATTTTAAATTTTTTATTTGAGATGGATTAATAATAATCTAACTTTTATGGACTTTATACGTTAAGAAAAAAGTGAAATAAAAGTATCAAAGATAAAATATGTATAATTTATACATAGTCAGTTGATTTTTATTTTCTCTTGATTTTATGATTGTTATATACTTTTTTTCTACGTCAAGTTAGTAAATAATTTAAATAATATAATTGATGAAGAATTAAGTTAAAAAGGTTATATTTTGTATAAAAATAATAAATACAAATTTAGTGACTTTTTTGGTTCATTTATAGACAAGAATTAACCTCAATTTTATATTATATTAATAGAGTTAATTAATTTTTTAAAGGATTTATTTACTAAAGTATTAATAAGATTTCGCTAAGATCATCATATAAAGTAGACGGGTCATATATTTATCACCAATACCATGAGTCAAAAAAATATGAGTTTCGACATTTGCATGGGTTCGATTCGATACGAACCCATTCAAATTTGATTCGAACATAACGAACTGAACCTTAACATAGGTTTGGGCTCATTTATATAAATGAACTGAACCTTGAAATGGAAGGTTCACTCAGGTTCAGTTTGTTAATAGTTTGATGCAAATAAATAAATAAATACTATTATGATTTGGGAATTGGGAGCTTATACAGTGGTAACAAAGCCCTCAACCCTTATATCATATTCTAACTTCAATTATCAAAAAGATCAAGGGGTTAATTTTTTTCAATTTTATAGATGGATAGAATGTGAAAATTTTCCAATTTCATGAGAGTTTAATTCATAGAATTGCAACCCCTAACCCTCTCTCTCTCTCTCTCTTCACTCACTCCACGACAGTCATTGCCGACCCTCACTCATGACATTCGACTGTCACCCTCCCCCTTCCCAACACTAGTAGCCCACAAGTCGCCCTCTCCTCCTTCCGACACCAGTGTCCCACTAGTCACCCCGCTCCTTCCAGCACATCAGGTCTAGTGATACCTCTGTTTCCCTCTCCCTTCCCAACACCAGTGGCATGTCACCCCTCCTTTCCATCCATCACATCAAGGCTAGCTGCACCACTCGTCACCCTCCCCCTCCTCAACACTAGCAGCCTCCCTCTCCTCCTTCTAGCATAGTGTCTCCCCTCCTCTTCTAGCACTAGTGGCACCTCTCTGCAACCCTCCCCAGCACCAACGAATAGGCCATCTGTGACAACCCCTAACACCCTCCAAGATTCCAGCACGAACAGGCTACCAACGACAATGAGTTCACAAGGTTTACATTTAATCATGGTGATCTCATTCTCTATTTCTACTGATATATGTTATAATAACATTCATGAACTGCACGTTAGTATTTTTCACTTGATGGTTTATCAATTGAATTATTGTTAGTAAGTATGTGTAATGTTTATTATAATGATGTATATGTTATTAATAATCATCAAGTATTGAACCATACACTTATTTTTTATTGTAGATATATCATCCTCCGAACAATCTATTGATCAAATGGTATTAGGGAATGAATAATCGAGAAAATAACCTTCTTGTTGTGGAAATTGAAGATGATGCGATTGAAGTTAGTGACATTGAAGAAGTTGTATGAGAAAATGGGAAAAGATCGAGAAGAAAAACATCATTTGTGTGGTCTTTTTTTTAATATGTCAGTATTAAACTTGCTAGAAATTATGGGAATGAAGGTTAAGAGAATCAAGTGCTGATAAAAAACTAAATGCAAGTGTTGTGGAGAGGTTTTGGTTATATCTAAGAGTGGGACAACGAGTCACATGAAAATGTATTTGCTTAATGTGCCCATATTACAAAAGTTGTGACAAAAATAGAACCAATCTATCATTTCTTTTAATTATGCGGAAAAGGGTGAGATGCTTGATTATTCTGCAAATGCACCATACGATTCGAAGAAAGTCAGAGACGTACTTGCAAGGATAATAGTGGTGCGTGAATATCCATTTAAGATATATGGTTGAGAATTCTAGGATTAACATGTTTGCAAAAAATTTGAATCCTGTATTTGAAAAGATGTCTAGAAACACCATTGAAAATGAATGCCTTGAGGTTTATGAATCTGAGAAAGTAAAATTTAAGATAATTTTAAAGGAGGTTGATTTCATTTCTCTTACGTTTGATTACTAGACATCCAATCAAATGATTGAACATATGTGTTTGACTGCCCACCTCACTAATCCCGAATGGAAATTAAGAATGTGTGACATTAATTTCTATGATTTAGAACCACCTCACGCAGGTGTTGTGATTGGTGATGCCGCGACTTGATGTATTCAAGAGTGGGGAATGAAAGATAGCATCCAAGCAATTACTTTGGATAACACATCTAACACTACTGTTGTTGCTCGGTCTGTAATTTCTTATTTTGAGTCAAGGGAGAAGTTTCATTTAAAAGGAAAGATCTTCCACATCATGTGCATTGTACACATCTTAAATCTCATGATGAAAGACAGTCTTAAGCATGTTGAAAATGCAATCATTTCCATAAGAAAAAGAGTCAAGTATTTGAGAAAAATCTACTTCTTGCTTGTTCAAATTTGGAGAGACTATGAAACAACTTGACATTCCTGCTAATGTTGCTTCCTCAACTTCAATCTGGAGATGTTTTCATCAGATACATAATTTCTGCAATGTGGGAGAAAATGAATAAGTACTTGGCTTATTACAATTTGTTGTTGGCAATAGGAACAATCGTGGATCCACAAAACAAAATACGATTTAAATTTGAATTTCCTTTGTTGTATCCTGAACACGAGGTGGATTCCAACTTTCAACGGGTTAAAGATGCACTGCATGAGATTTATTAGTCTTATGAAAAACAACCTCCACAAGATGTTCGTACTCGTCCTCCAAAATCTGATGACATTTTGAAAAGCGTGGATTAAAAGGTTTTGATGATTTGGAGTGGTGGAGGTTAAATTCCGTTAAAGTGTAGTTTCTTATCAAATTTGACCTGTGATATTTTGAGCATTTACCGTAACAACTATATCTACAGAGTCTACATTTAGTGCGGGAGATCATGTTCTTACTCAGATAGAAGCTCTCTACTACCAAAAACAGTTAAGGCATTAGCTTACACAAGTAGTTGGATTAGCGAAGATATGAAAGACACACTCAATCCAATGGTAATTCCTTTTAGCTTCTGTGTACTTTATTCAAATTTAATATTCGTAACATTTAGTATCTTTATCTATTCTGATATGGAAATTATTTAAAAGGAGAAGAATTGGAAATTTCTTTTCTCAATGACTCTGGATCCATATATCATATTTGAGGTATAACATAAAATGATAATACAATCACATATCTACTTAATGTATATTTTGTTGTATTTTATATATCAAATACTTTTAATACTTTGTTAAAAATATAAAGGTGAATTTATTTTATATTTATTGGTGCATGAACTGTATTTGATTAGCATCAATTATCATGTGATTTATAGCATACGTTTTTTTGCATAATTTATTAGTGATATTATATCACTATCATTTTTTCTAACATCTTTACATGGATATGATTTATTGTCAATATATGAATAATAATATCAATAATATAATATTTAAATCTTTTATGTAGCATTGCATGCATGTTCAATGTCACACATTTTACTTTATAATAATAATGATTGATGTTGTGTACATTATGAGAATATTGAATACTCTTTATTATATTTTAATACGTTATTTTATGAATGATTAATATTCAAATTGAATAGAGGATTTAATTGGTTGTTTTGAATGTGTAACGTTCTCTTGTTGTGTATCTATATAAAGGGGCCTATAACATATGCTTTAAAAAACATACAATACACAATCATTCTTTCTTCTCTACTTTTTTAAGTGAGTATATTACAAAGAAAGGATCTATTGTTGCTCAACGATCTCAATATTAGTACGTGCATACCCATTGAGATCTCACCGTTGTATCCTGGGGAGTAGTCATACCAATACCAATTGCACCATCAGAATTTCCGTGGGGGCATGAATCTATGCTTAAGGTCAGCGCATTTTTGCGCCTCTTCAAGTTTGTTCATCTCGTCAAATTAAATACGGTATTATCTTTTCTAATCCTCCTATTATTTACACTCTTAAGAATAGATTCGAACGATTTTTTAATTCTTTTATCAGAATACCATCTTTTAGATATAATGGTGATTAAGCAACTTTCTGATTTCACATAATATTGATGAAAGAGAAATGTGATGGAATTTTTTTGTTGTTTATAAGAGTTGAATGGTGTAGCTATTCTAAAAATATCTTGTTTGAAATATCTAAAAATGTGGGGGTGTTTAACCAATGTATCACTTATTAACCACAAGACAAGGTAGCATGTATTAGAAAAATGTGTATATTTTTGATCTACGAATATGTTAGAATACTCTTCTTGATATATCATCATTTTTTTCAAATACCTTCTATTGCAAATATCAAGACTAATCTAATTTGTTTAATGAATGATCTTTATTTATATTCTGTGGACTTTATTTACGTGCAATTAAAGTATGTACTGGAAAATGACCAAAGATTAGAAATGGAGTATTACTATTTCATGGCATTTCTCTCACAATTATAAAGTACAACGAGTGTACGAATATAAATTCTATTTTTTATGATCATTATTGTGGTCATCCATTTTATTTTGGAGAATGTTGGTACTTTTTTTCCATCCAATGACATTATCATATTACACTCATTCTTAATATTAATATAATAATTGAATTGGTTCTTTGAGTCTTATTACACCCATTCTTCCATCCGTTGGAAATAACAAGTTGGTTGTTCAACTTCATTGCAATAAAAAAGGAGTAAAAGATCTTCTTCTTTGAATGCAAAGAGAGAAGTAATATTTTAATTATAAACCATTCATTAATAACATTGACAACATATTCAAATCAATTATGCACATTTATTATGATTTTATAGTCTTGATGGATTATATTGGATATGATGTTGCGTATGTTGTTGAAAAGTTATACATGTATACTCCAAATCCGAAAGAGAGCAATGAGATGCTCCATTTTGAATGCTTTAATATCTCAAAGAAGAGATAAGTTATTGTTTAATGTTTTATTGAGATCCTACAATTCTTGAAGGATATTATGGTGCAAATTCACTCCATTATTCAGATGAGTTGAAAATTACTATTAGGTATTTTCTTATCCGGGAAGCGGAGCTATTTTTTGAAATTAGTCTAGCAAGCATGCTTTGCTCGATAACATGAGCTTATTGCATTAGAGAATGCATGCACTCGTATGTGCTTGAGAAATTCTGGGAAGATCTTTCCATTTGGACGAAGCCATTGCCATCAATATTTCTACTGTGAAAGCCATGCTGCTAAAAATATTTTATAATGTGAAAAAGTAGACATATTTGTTTGAGAGACAATATTATGAGATATCTCGTGGCGTAATACCCATGTATTATGTGAATTCAGAGTTAAATTTGGTTGATCCTCTGACTAAACAACTAAGCAAAAAGCTTGTGGAGAGTACATCGAGGGGAATGGGATTGTGTCCGAATCAATAGTTGAAGTGATGGAAACCCAACCTTTATGAACGGAGATTCCGGGAAGGATGGTCATATAGAATAAACAATTCACTAGACGAATTAGAGGATACTATCAGTTATTCTCTATTCCTATGGTGTACAATATGATAGTATCATAAGTGGTGAGGTTGAACATACTTGCTCTTAATGGATGCCCAAATTGGATGGTGTATAAAAGCAGTATACACTTAATGATGATCCACCTATATGAGTATGGAGGTGAGGCCGCTTCCTATGAGATTTTTGAACAAAATTTCTAGAGCACTTATGAAAATCCAAGTAGACGCATGACCGAAACGTGTCAACCCGCATGAGCAACAATAGATTTGAAAATGTAATGTGAGATATGAGTCAATGGTTTCACAAATAAAGGATTGGTTCATAGGAATTATTATTCCACCAACCTTTAGAAACTATATTCATATTCTCTATGTCTTGGTTCATAGTCAATAAGACATCAAGTCTTATGCATTGCATTTCTGAGTTCCTTCAAGTATCATTTTTAAGTTTTATCCATCTGTTATGGTTATCTTTATTTCTTTGAAATTATGGGGGATGAAAAGAGATAGTTAAAAAGAATAAGTATTTGAAATATGTGGGGGATTGTTGTATTTTATATTTCAAATACTTTTATTACTTTGTTAAAAACATAAAGGTGAATATTTTATATTTATTGGTGCATGAACTTAGCATCAATGAGCATGTGATTTATAGCATATGTTTTTTGCATGACAATTTAGTAGTGATATTATATCACTATCATGTTTTCTAACGTCTTTACACGGATATGATTTATTATCAATATATGAATAATAATATCATTAATATAATAGTTAAATCTTTTATGTAGCGTTGCATGTTTGTTCCATGTTACACATTTTACTTTATAATAATAATGATGGATGTTGTGCACATTATGAAAATATTGAATCCACTTTATTATATTTTAATACGTTATTTTATGAATGATTGACTGGAAAATTGATGGAGATAGTGGATAAGATGGAAAGAAGGAAGATTCATATACTATGTCTTCAAGAGACTAAATGGGTTGGAGAGAAAGCAAGGGAGATCGAAAAGACATGCTTTAAACTTTGGTGTTCAGCTAAAGATAAGGTGGAAATGGTGTTGGAGTGGTTGTTCATAAGGATTTGAAGGATTGTGTGGTTGAGGTGCAAAGATTCGGGGATCGGTTTATTTTGCTAAAATTGGTGCTTGAAGAGAAAATTCTGAATATAATCGCAATTTATGCACCACAAATTGGTTTAGATGAAAGGACTAAACAAGCTTTTTGGGAGGTTCTAGATAAGATTTTACAAGGAATCCCACAAAGAGAGATGATTTGCATAGGTGTAGATCTTAATGGACATGTAGGAAAAGATGCTTCAGGGTATGCTAGTGTTCATGGAGAACATTGTTTTGGGGATAGAAATGAAGAGGGGAAAGTCATCTTGGATTTTGTAACGACATATGATCTTTTCATAGCAAACACTCTCTTCAAGAAGAGGGAAGAGCATTTAATTACTTATAAGAGTGGGCTAACTAGAACACAGATAGATTACTTTGCGTTGAGGATAAGAGATCGGTTGTGTTGTAAAGACTGCAAAGTAATCCGAGGTGAGAGTTTGACAACCCAACATCGATTGGTAGTCTTGGATGTACAAATAAAAGGGACGGTAAAGAAAAGGAGGGTTCCTAAGATCACTAGAACTAGATGTTGTAATCTTCCACTGAAAAGACCTCCTGTCTCAAGTCCGATCCAACGGAAGAGACACTTGCGAGCGTGTTAATGAAACATGTGCTTCTCGCAATCCATGTTGACGATCCAAGCGGAGGATCTCCTGATCTCGATATACGAGACCCAATGTCTTCTTCACAATCAAGGCACACCGAAGTAGACGGAGATCCACGAGAAGACGATCGAGCAGCATAATGACGACGCTGCGGCGATGGAAAACCTCTCTAGGGCATCCATGGTGGATGGCCACATGAGAGAGATAGAGAAAGTAGGCGTGTATAGAGAAAGAGAGAGAGAGAGAGAGAGAGAGACTTATGTTCTCTTGTGTGTAAAGAAGAGCAAATGGGTACCTCTCCTTTTATAATATTTTGGGATCCATGAATCTCAATCCATGTACAACACATCCTATGGCTCTCATTGATTGTGTTTATTTTAATGGATAAGATTTGTTTTGGTAAAAACCAACAACAATTCATTTAATTTAGATTAAATATATATTGATAAATAAACATAAATCAAATCCAAAATTTAATCGACAACATATGGAGATAATGGAAAGGAGAGTGCCTCCTTCCATGTATATGGAGTGGATGGCCACCCTTTCCTAATAGGAATTGGTGGCCGTCCCTTCCATCCAATATGGAAGGAGGCTCTCAAATGTAATCTTCTTGGATTACATAATTCCATGTATCTCCAATTTTACAACAACAATTGTTGTAAATTATTCTACAAAAATAATTCATAATTATTTTGAGAATATTGCAATCTTGCCATTAGAAATTTGTGGATCACATTCACTACCCAAAATAAAATGTAAATTACATTTTCAATCTAATGTTCAATGTGAATCCAATTCACATTAACATTTAGTTAACAAATGTAAATTACAAATAGCTCTCTGTTATATATTAGAAATCACATTTGTATGATTAATATGGATAGTGCTATCCACATTATTCATATCCATGATAATTATCACATTTAATCATCCGGGATCTCTATTCTCATGTGCCCAAATAATGTGAATCACATTCACATTATTCACATCTTTGATAATCAAATCTCATTTAATTATCTAAGATAACTCTCTTTATAATATGAATCAAATTCATATTAATCATGATAATTAAATCACATTTAATCATCCATTTTCTTAATGCATGAATACTTATATCAACAATGAAATTATCCTGAACTCTTTCAAGGATAATGCGCTTTCTCCGCGAATACTTGGAGATAAGGACAGGGAGATTGTATTGTTCCACATATAGTGACTTGGATGTTAAGAACATATCTCAAATCCAGATCGTGGGCCTCCCATAGATGCTTGATTAAATCAAGACCGCAAATCTAATCTTCTCATTGCATCTGAATCACATTCAGATCAATGTCCAACATTTGGACCAAGATCAGATTACTTCTCTACTGAGAGGAGTCACTAAAATCCAGACCCGTTTCATCACTCCCTAGGAATGGAAGCGTCATGATTATATAATCGTTTATGATCACATGACCCTTAAATATTCCCAATACCTGTACATCCTGCATATTGGAAGACTCAGAATAAAATCGGAGTATTAGATCAACTTTACATTGTCTACTTTAGGGTTCTTATCAGTAAGTTTCTCATTTGATCATAGGGAGTTGGTATCGATCATATACTATCGAAAAGCATATATCATACTATGTCTCGATCATATACTTTCCAAAAGTATATATCAAACCTATAAATTCAGTCAAGCTTCCAAAGCGAGACGACCATGCACGGAATTTGATTCTTCCCAATATCTCATGAGTGAGCTCATGCCTTCCGGTTCAGTAACTGAACTTGTATGATCCCTTTGAGAGATCGTATTACTCATATGCCCTTACATGCACACCAGTGCGCCGGTGTATAGACCTTAATTAGGTCATCAACATATTATTCTGCCAAATGTACATACTCAGACATATAGTAACACATTTGTCTCCGGTGACGGCATACAATATAGGACTTTGGTTATCTCGATCTCATTAAGTCAACTCTTTGACCTAACTTATCTAACACCTCCGAATCTCTATTCCTATGCAGAGGACATGCATCAAGAGGTCGGTTAGATATCAGCCTAAATGAGAAAGGATTGTCATCTCCTACTCATGCTAGAGATCATCTCTTAACAATCATTTGACGGTGCTTGATGAGTCATCAATCTAACTCTTTAGTCATTCATTCAAGCACCAGCCTCTATGATTCAGTAGTTGAATCAACAGCTGTATGATCATCAAGATGGTCATGGTACATAACCCTAATTGTACTAAGGGACCTATTATGCAAATTAATAATTCTTCATTTTTAGATCAGGGAATGATATTTGCAATAACATTTATTGCATAATGGCTCTCCATGGGCTTGCATGTCTAAAAATCTCCCACTAGCCCAAAGAGTCATTAATGGGCTAATCTTTAAACCCACACTCATGTGAAAATCATAGTCTATTTAGAAAATAGCTAGGTAAGTTGATCAGGTACTCTGTTCCGAAGAGACTGTGCCAAGTCCTTTTACGGCACTTGCATATCTCCTAGTAATAGTGTTCGCATCCAATGCGAATGTTGCATCTCATGCAACCAATACTCAATCATATCAGTCATAGTATCCTTGACACTACACATCAATAATTATTATAATCACTATGTAATTTCAATTATCCTTATCAGAATACCCTTATTCCCGGAGATCTCTATCTCCTAAGGTATTCATAGTTAAGACCTTTTAGATCTCCTTCTATACAGTCTTAATTACTTGAAGATAAGACTTAGAGATCACTATCTCTAAACTCTTTTCATCTTTGAAGATATTGTTATTACTGCAACCAAGTGTTTTGTTTCCATAGTAGGATTAGTAACAGTTTACTACTCCCACTGCATGGCAGCCATCTGGCTTTTGTACACATCTAGCACACACCCAGCATCTCAGAACTGATGCCCAAGGGCTAGCAGTTTTAACATTCACATCCTCAACTTTTTGAGGTGTTATCCCTTTAGATAGGTCAGTACCATATCTTGAGGGAAATAAGCCTTTCTTAGAATTTTCCAGAAATGGAATGTCCAAGGTGTACCATTAATGTGACAGTCCCAATATCCTCTTCTCTTTACTTCTGAACAATTTCAGAACTAAGATCTAAGAGGTATCCTTGAGATCATATCTCGAGGTATGGGACAACCAGATTATAAAACACTTATTATTATCATCCATAGATCATTCCAAATGATTACGATATATACATTTAGCACGATGAACACAATGGCACTCCCACTAAGCTTCATATGGTTTATCAAGATTCTATCTGAAATCATAACATTTATGATTTCCTCAAATCCAATATTCCAACTACAAGAAGCTTATTTGAATCCACAGATGGAATTCCTTAGCTTGCACTCTTTGCTTTCCTCAACCATGAAGCCATGGGGTTGCTTCATGTGAATGTCCTCAGAGAGGTATTCATGGATAAATGCAATATTAAATTTCATCTTAAAGATGTCAAAGTCAAGTTGTGTAGCTATGGTTATCAATATTCTGATGGGTTAAAGCAAGGTCACTGGAGAGCAAGTCTCATCGCAAGCGATGTCTTCTCTTCGGTGTGTAGCTCATGGCTACGAACCGTGCTTTGAAGGTCTCTACCTTCTCATCAGGTTCCCTCTTTCTCCTGAAGATCCATTTACACCTTAATGGGTCTAACCCTTATAGGTGGATCCTCGAGAGTCCATATACAACATTTGTATATGAAGTCTACTTTAGACTTTATTGCTAACATCCATCTTTCCATTTCATGATCTTCGGAGGCTTCATCACATGAAGTAAGATCATTGTCAGACTTAACTGACACATGGAATCCATCTTCAAACTCATTTGAAGAGGCATTAGTGTTTCATCTTTAATTGTCCTTTTAGTTTCAGATTTCAGGAGCCTCATTATCATCTCAAGATTAAATGAGTTCCTTTACTTCATTTTCATTTTGATTCTCAAGAGAGTCATCCTATAAGAATCATATTCTCAAAGATGAGATCTTTTAAGAATCTCAAGGTCACAAAGTAGGTACCCAATACCATCCTTTATTTTCCTAATGAAGTAGCACTTTCAAGTGCTGAATTCCAGCTTACTTGCTTGGAACCTTATTAAGGATATATATTGTAGTCTCCACTACATATATTCCTGGAAACTAATAGGTAATTATGCTAAAAATCATTATTGATCAAATCATGCCATATGTGATCCAATTGTATCTCCCTACAACTCTCTTGAGTTTAGGTTTATTAGGAGGAGTGAGATAAATCTCTATAAGGTATTCCATGAATTCATCTAATAGGTACTGACTACCTAGATTAGATCAAATTCATTTAATCTTCCTTCAAACTTTGGTTCTAAACCAAACTTGTGAAATCTTTGAACATTTCAAAGGTTTCTATGTGAAGAGAAAAAATCTCATATCACAAATAATCATCAATAGATATCACATATCCATAATGTTTATTCTGATATAGATGATTCACATACATCAATATGCATGAGATCTTGAATACCTTGACATCTTACACCAATCCAAGGAAGGGTGTATTGGACATTTTTACTTTTGAATACAATATTCACAAGTATGTAAGATTTGAACCTTTAGACAATCTAAAGTTTCGTCTCTCACTAGTCTATTTATCACATCAACAGATAAATGTCCAATGCTTGATGCCAGATCATTGTCAAATGATCTTCATTCTCCTATTGATCTTTTTAAGGTTTAATTTCAGTATTAGAGATGTTAATGAAACATTCATTAATTTTCTAATTTAGTAGAGTCCACAAGATTTTAGATTACTATCTGAAATATTTCCGTCATAACTCTTAATGATAGGTCTATTCCAGAATTCATGTTTATTTCTAACATTAAGAAATAAATAATGAGTGTATTCTAATATCCAGGTCATAGAGACATTCTCTAAGACTAAGGGCTCCCACTGAAAATATGAAATCTATTGATCTAGTGGAAATTGTTGCAACAATTGCATCAATTCCAACATGGATGACCATTAAACCTTAAGATAAAATTTCTAATTTTTAATATATATGCAACCAATTGCAAGTGTCACTAGAAGATTGAGATACAATTATTGGACTTTATCTTATCAAATAAGAAAGTCAATTTCAATGATTTATGTAGATTATTTTGATGCTCTATCCGAATCCTTCTCTAAGGATTCTAGAGAGACTTGACAATCATATTATCAATATATCAACTTATTGCAGTATTGGAATTCATCCAACTCTTTGGATGTCATATGAAAGTTATAGAAATATGGTCAACTCTTTGACTATCCTTCTCATCTTGGGTCTGACCCATGCTTCCACTGCGTTCCCTATATCTATAAACAACCATTGTTTAAGACAAAGGATATCTTATGTTGAACTCAAAAGAATTCATTGTAAGAGTATTTCAACATTTATACATGCTTCAACCAATTCATACAATATGAATATTATGAAGCTTCATGAATGACTAGAGTATAGATAGTAGACTAATGACACTCATCGTATATACATCCATCTAAACTCTTAAAACATTGGTTCAGGTAGGTACTCAAACAAGTTGAATACATCATCTCTTATAGAGCCACCCTTCTGCATGATGCAGAGAACCACGTCATTCATGATTAAATGTCAAGAGCACATATGTATGCCAGAACATCTTCTTAGATTTTATAAGGATTAATTGACAATTGCGATTATCATCGACATGTCACCTCCAAAGTACATTCGATGAGAGATCAAGACTATAGAGACATACAAACCCTAGGGTAGTAGTCCTAATGTCTATCTAATTGTCATTCCTCATTATTATGAGGAAGATTGCACATTGCAACCACATACATTATGTCCAACTGCAAGTACAATATCTTGATTATGGATCTAATCCATGATATTTTACTGGTTATTATTGAGTATAGTATTGAGTGAGTTTAATGAAGATTTATCTGAAATAAGAAATTTGCATAAATATATATAAATATATATACACATTTTACTTTGATTTCGGAATTTTGTATCAAAGTTGTCTTGCCTTATCAACACTGAAAGTTCATTCACTTAATCACTTTCAATGTAAGAGATATACTTACCATTATATCTCAAGTAAGATCTGGGATCTCCTTCCTTATCTTTGGTACATCCCAATAATATGAGAATCTGTAACTCGGATAAAAAGAAGCGGGAACACATTCTGCCTTGCAAGTCCAACTTGCATCTCCCAATTCGATCTTTAACTCCCGGCCCCACCACCCCCAAGGTGATGTTGACCCGTCATTAATTGAACCAACCATCGACATGAATAGTACTCGCTATGCGCAATCCGATATTGGGGTCACTACGCATACGGCCTTACTCTTTTGAGAAGCAAAGAGCCCGATCCAGATGTGCTTGCATACAGGAGCTGTCACTTCGGACAAGCGTCTCCTACATACAATCCATGGCGACGGAACCCTCCGCCTTGACGGGAGACCATGGATGTCACTTATGTGATCCTCCGTATCATATTCAAATTCTAATTAATTATAATGAATCATATTCATTACGATTAATTCTTCCAAGGGAAATAACATCTCTATTCACAATAGAGTGTTTTAATTTTAATTGGATTCCAATTAATCTAATCATATTAAATTAATGATCCAATTAATATCCAACAAACATTCTTAATTGTTACTTGAATTATGGTATTATCTCAAATACGTGTTATTTTAAATTTTAATAATTAGAAATACATCAATGATTTCTTAAGCATTATACTAACCGTACCCATTGTCATGGCCAGTACCGACGGGAGTGGGACAGACCGCACACGGTGCAACCTGCTACCATAATGCTCCCCGACTAGACACCATATCCACATCGGGAAAGGATAATGCAAAATAAATCACTTTGTACTTGAGATGATTATCGGTTATTCAACCGAAATTATACCGTATAATAATAATCAAAACAATTTTGATTAACGTTATAATGAGATTTGCTAAACAAATCCCAAATCCTATTCAAGCAACATGTTTGTTGGAAAGTAGATCATGTAACCAATTAGTGATATAGATCACATCTAATCAATTACTGGTTAAGGCTATGTCATTTAAGAAAATAATTATCATCAAATATTTCACAAATATTTATGCACAATTATTCCAGGAAATTAAACAATTTAAATTCACTAATTGATTAAATAACAATTACTAGGTTCTTGATTAGGAAAGTATTTCCAGCAGTGACTCTCACTAACTAAAAATGCCATATCTCAATCAATTTAAATACAAATTAAGCAAAATAAGTTTCTAAAGTTTGCTAATTTGATTTACAACAGAACCTAGTAATTTGCATGCATTTCAAGGCGTTTCATATCCGAAATTAACATCTTAATTACGTTAAGATTCGTAGTCCCTGAAACTGTTGATACATGTTCATTAAAATGATCATAACTTCATCATACTGAACAAATTACGTAAACACATATCCTACGGTTTCCTTATTTAATGGGTAACAAATTAAAATTATCATTTTCGTGTTTAAACAATTTAAACAGGGTCGAAAATTATCAATAAACAGAGATGCGAAAATTGAAATGCAAGAAAACTTTCGCAAATCCTAACGATCCCAAGTCATCCTCGGTTCATGGATTGCATCCAAAACCTTCGACCAAAGGCTCTGATACCACTTGAATAATATGGTGAGATCCTCAAGCACATTACGGAAGCATGAGCATCGTATTGAATACGACAAAGAACGACTAATCGTACTAGTTGTTCTATGCAACGGAAATTAAAATTTTTTTCATGTGATGAAACCACATCATCCAAGAACAATTCTCAGATTGTTTTGTCTAAACCACAAACAAGTAATAGTATTACCTCTTGAAGCGTGGTTGCGATCGAGTCTCTAAACGAAGAGACTTCCTGTCTCAAGTCCGATACGACGGAGGAGACGCTTGCGAGCATGTTGATGAAACACGTGCTTCTCGCAATCCATGTTGATGATCCAAGCGGAGGATCTCCTGATCTCGACAAACGAGATCCGATGTCTTCTTCATGAGAGAGGCACACCGAAGGAGACGGATATCCGTGAGCAGACAATCGAGCAGCATAACCATGACGTTACGGCGATGGAGAACCTCTCTAGGGCATCCATGGTGGACAGGCACATGAGAGAGATAGAGAAAGTAGGCACGAATGCATGAAGAGAAAGAGAGAGAGAGAGAGAGACTTATGTTCTCTTGTGTGTAAAGAAGAGCAAAGGGGTGCCTCTCATTTTATAATAATTTGGGATCTACGGATCTCAATCCATGGACAACACAAATCCAATGGCTCTCATTGATTGTGTTTCTTTTAATGGCTAAGATTTGTGTTGGTAGAAAACAACAACAATTCATTTAATTTAGATTAAATATATATTGATAAATCAATGTAAATCAAATACAAAATTTAATCAACAACATATGAAGATAATGAAAAGGAGAGTGCCTCCTTCCATGTATATGGAGTGGACGGATGGAATTGGTGACCGTCCCTTCCATCCAATATGGAAGGAGGCTCTCAAATGTAATCTTCGTAGATTACATAATTCCATGTATCTCCAATTTTAGAACAACAATTGTTGTAAATTATTCTACAAAATAATTCCGAATCATTTTGACAATATTGCAATCTTGCCATTGGAAATTTGTGAATCACATTTACAACCCAAAATAAAATGTAAATTACATTTTCAATTTAATGTTCAATGTAAATCCAATTCACATTAACATTTAATTAACAAATGTAAATTACAAATAGCTCTCTCTTATATATTATAAATCACATTTGTATGATTAATATGGATAGTGTTATCCACATTATTCATATCCATGATAATTAAATCATATTTAATCATCTCGGATCTCTAGTCCCATGTGCCCAAATAATGTGAATCACATTCACATTGCACATCTTTGATAATCAAATCTCATTTAATTATCTAAGATAACTCTCTTTATAATATGAATCGAATTCATATTAATCATGATAATTAAATCAGATTTAATTATCCATTTTCTTAATGCTCGGATACTTATATCAACAATGAAATTTTCCGGAACTCTTTCAAGGATAACGCGCTTTCTCCGCGAATACTTGGAGATAAGGACATGGCGATTGTATTGTTCCACGTATAGTGACTTGGATATTGAGAACATATCTCAAATCCAGATCGCGGGGCTCCCATAGATGCTTGACTAAATCAAGACCGCAAATCTAATCTTCTCATTGCATCCGAATCACATTCAGATCAATGTCCAACATTTGGACCAAGATCAGATTACTTCTCTACTGAGAGGAGTCACTAAAATCCAGACCTGTTTCATCACTCCCTAGGAATGGAAGCGTTATGGCTATACAATCATTTATGATCACATCACCCTCATGTATTCCCAATACCTATATATCCTGCATACTGGAAAACTCAGAATAAAACCGAAGTATTAGATCAACTTTACACTGTCTACTTCAGGGTTTTTATCAGTAAGTTTCTCATTCGATCATTGGGAGTTGGTATCGATCATATACTATCCAAAAGCATATATCATACCTAGGTCTTGATCATATACTTTCCAAAAGTATATATCAAACCTACAAATTCAGTCAAGCTTCCAAAGCGAGACGACCGTGCACGGAATTTGATTCTTCCCAATATCTCATAAGTGAGATCATGCCTTCCTGTTCAGTAACTGAACCTGTATGATCCCTTTGAGAGATCGTATTACTCATATGCCCTTACATGCACACCAGCGTGCCGGTGTATAGACCTTGATTAGGTCACCAACCTATTGGTCTGCCAAATGTACATAATCAGACATACAATAACGCATCTGTCTCCGGTCAGAGGATGCGTGCCTGTATCGTGACAGCATATGATATAGGACTTTGGTTATCTCGATCTCGTTAAGTTAACTCTTTGACCTAACTTATCTAACACCTCTGAATCTCTATTTCTATGCAGAGGACCTGCATCAAGAGGTCGGTTAGATATCAGCCTAAATGAGAAAGGATTGCCATCTCCTACTCAGGCTGGAGATCATCTCTTAACAATCATTTGATTGTGCATGATGAGTCCTCAATCTAATTCTTTAGATATTCATCCAAGCACCAGCCTCTATGATTCAATAGTTGAATCAACAGCTGTATGATCATCAAGATGGTCATGGTACATAACCCTAATTGTACTACGAGACCTATTATACAAATTAATTATTCTTTATTTTCAGATCTGGGAATGATATTTGCAATAACATTTATTACATAATGGTTCGCCGTGGGCTCACATGTCCAACAACCTGTATGTCCACTAAAACGAAAACCATGTTATCGCATTTACATTTTTTACTGATTGAAGTTGAGTAAATGAACTAATATTATGAAATTGAAGTGAAAGTAATTTATTTTATGAATGGTCATTGATTGCCATGCGGTAATTTGTTTTGTGAATGGTCGTTGATTGCCATGCAAACTCCAGCAATGGCTCGCACGTGAGCTTAAATGTCACATGCATCTACAATCCACACGGTTAAATCCATTACGGTAATAAGGAAGTCTTTGGACATAGTTGAAGAAGAATGATTATTTTAAAACTTGCAAAGATTTATCCTCCTATAAGTGCCATCTCTATTTTTTGGTTGTCATATGCTTTATACGTATCAGATTATCATAATATATTCAAGACCAAACCAAGAATTCTATCAAAGGAGGGGCCAAGTAGAAAACTATTATATATGCTCAAAAATGAAAAAATACTATATTTTCAAATGATATTTTTAAAAAGAGCTAATATTTTTAAAATGAACCTCTATCACTTTTGATAAACTTACAATCTAAATCTATTATTAAGTTCAGGTTTTCAAATAGACTACTATTTTCAATGGTGATTTTTAGAATTTGATCATTCTAATAATTCAAGCTTCTCTAAATTCATCCCAAAAGGTCAAATTATCAAGTGAAAATTTGAAACAAAAAGTTCATAATTAAAAGTAAATAATAAAATTTATTTTATTTACAATGAATACTGGAAATCATGGGAGAAATAAACAAACTCAAATACAAATTTATATCAAATTATATTTATAACATTATAATTATGATACTTTGGAAGTGATTGTATAAACTATATAAAAGAAAGTAAAATTGAGAGAGATATGATTCAAACCATGATCTCCAAAATAATGACATGAAACTTTATTTCTTGATCATTAAATGATGTTATATCCTTTCTCTAACAATACAACTAAGTACATGGACCATAATAAAAATGTAATGCATTGCACAAGTGACATAGAATAATCAAGGAAGGACCATGCTCCCACCATGACATAACTAGTTTCTCCCTTATTATATAAATAACTCAAAGACCATGTAAACCAACATGATTAAATTTATTTCATATGATTGGATCATTGAGATAGTGTATACCAAAATACAAAGAGTCTAGGCTGCATGAACTTTTCCATGGAACATGAAATGCTAATTAAAATCGTTTAATTCATTTTGAATGTTTCGAATTCAAATTGAATTGTAAACAAATTTGCTAATGTGAACTCATATTCAATTAAATATTCAAATTTGTTTTATTATATTTTTAATTCAAAGTTTTTTATATTTTATGTCTCGTATAAATTATTTTAAATTGAATATATTATAATTTCAACATTTTAAAGATTTTTGTGTTTTTATCAAAGGATATATATAGTCAAATAAGTATAAAAACTTTTAAGATTAAGGCTTATGTGTAATGCATAAAATGACCTAAATTATAATTAATATATGTCCTTGTGCAATTTTAAATCGTTATATTTTAATATGATGAAAGAATATTTAAATAAAATATATTAATACGATATTTCCTTATTTCATTTTGGCAAAAGCTTTGGTGTTGTTGTACATTAATACAAGATTTATTAACAAGATATATTATTGATAAAAATAACACATTATGATTACCATTGCATGTTGAAGCGAGACAAGTTAAAGATATTATAGGAAAATAATACAAATTAATCATGTCATTAATTCATCAAAAAAATCATATTATTTAAAATAAAAAAGCAAGAAATATCTTAACATGATAAAATTACTTCACACATATTATGATTTAAATATATCTAAATATTAAAGCTATGAATCGCTCAAGATTTTTAATATACAATGGAACAATTTTTATGAGTGTGGTAAGAGCTTGTAGATATCTCACTTGACAATTAATATGATAGACACTACTTTGGCTTGCCATGCTAAGATAACCAACACAATGAGAAGGGTAGATTAGGGAAATGGCCACAAACCATGACATAAGTAAGGAGGAAGTTGGTGTAACGTAGCTATCATCTTCATGTGCAAGGAAAGGGACCACTCCTACTTACCCTAGAATTGATAGATCTCTAATAAGGAACAAAAAACAATGCGTACAAAATGAGACTAAAGATGCAGGACCATATGTTCTTTCCTACTAGAGTTTAATGGACAATATGATATATAGTCTTTAATGAATACGAGTATGAATGTGATGTGTGCGTGCATGCGTGGGCGTGCATGTGTGCGTGCATGCATGTGTGTGGTGTGTGGGTTTGTGAGTGGGAGGGGGGGAGTTGTGTGTAAGTGTGGATTTTATCCAATGGATCATGCCCCCATTAGATTCATAATAAACACACAATGCCATACATAAGATTTTGATCTAACAATTGCTATTTCCAAAAAAGATTTTCCTTATTGTGTTGATGGTTATTTGTAGGATATTGTTAATGATTAAATATTTGTTGGATGACGTATAGGAAAATCTAATAACACATTCTACTAATGGTAATCTCAAATTTGGTCATTCTTGCAGCTACATAAGTAAGAATCCACGAACTGTCTTGTAAAATTTTTAGTAATATTATTCTATTAGTTTCTATCATTGCACTCATTAGTACATTCTATACATATGACAGTTATGAACATCAATAAAATGTTACATACCCCTATTTTTCATTCTATTTACTAATATTATTTGATGGTTTACTAATGTTTCGTTGCCACTTACTTTTCACATAAAGACAATTACCGCAACACCTCTATTGTTTCTTTTACTACACATTACACCTATTTGTGTTACTAACTTTGTACTCAATATTATTTTCAGTTTGTTTTTAGTTACTAACAAAATCCAAATTTTAAATATCCATACTCGTCATTTGAATTACTAGCATTTTGTTTGAGTTATGTAAGGAGAATATATTAGCATTTTGAGTTGCGTAAGTAAGGATAATATATTACCAATTCCATGTTAATAGATTACTTGAGTATTATCCCTAAGTTACTGATATTATGTACAAGATCTAAATTACTTACAACTGTTCAAGTAATACTGATCTCATAACAATCATTTACATGATAATTGTATATATATATATATATATATATATATTATCGTTCTTCTGATAAGGGATATAAGTTATACGTAAATAACTTAAGGAGGAAAGGGAAATAATAAACATCAATAAAAAACTAAAAATTAACATAAATTAGTAGCTGATATAAGATAGAAAGTAATCTACACAAACGAAATATTATATTTCATTGTTGTATTTGTTTTACTAATCATTTTCCTCATAAAATCGTTGAACGGAAGTTTTTGAAATTAACAAGAAGGGGGTGAATTGTTGATTTACTATATTTTTAATTTAATTGATTAATTTACAAATAATTGAATAGAGAAAATGACAACATGAAATAATCGATTTATGGCAATCACACAACTTTACAATGATTTACAATCAACGACAAGTAGACAACAAATTTATAGAGGAAATCCATGTGGGTAAAAACCTCTCACGTGGATATTCCTATCTATGATTTTTAAACCCCTACATACATAGGCTTCACTAATCACACTACTTGAACGGGAGTAGTGTAATCCCTTAATCTCTACCTTGTACAATCAACAAGGTAGATCTTTTCAGTTAAAAAAAATACAAGGGAACAAATATAGACAATGTGAGTACAAGTCTTATGGAGCCAATATTTCTTTTATGATTCCTTTGAATAATATATTGATTTCAATTTATAAATTTATATTTTAATGAATAATTTAAAAACTTTTTATATTAAAAAAAATTGCCTTAAAAAATAGAGAGATGCTAGCAATATGGCAAACAAAGATACAACAAACAACTAATGGAGTAGATTTACTGGTCAAGTTATGACTAGTAATAATCTCATTGGAGTAGAGGTGGTGACAAATAATCTCCAATAGGAGTAAAAATGTCATCCCTAATCTCCTAGTTGCAAACAAAAATATACCAATATATATGAATATCAATGGAAGCAATTAGTATAAAAGGATGATGATCTCAAAGTAGATGAAAGTGTAATGAATGGAGATTAAAATAATCTGAATCTTACAAGATAATGGCCAAAATGAGTGCAAAGATTTGATGGCGAAAAACTCCTTTCAAGTATGCTTTCTTCAAGATGCTTTTTCAAGGACAAAAAGAAGAGAGAAGAACCATTTCTCTCTTTGAGGATTTGAGTAGTAAAGAAAGGGAGTGGTGAAGTAAAAAATTGAATAGAAGTAAGCAAGTATTTATAGTTGAAAAATAAGTTTTGGATCATTGATAAATGCAACTCTCATAAAAGATGTAAACCCTTGAAGGGTTAGGATCAACATCTAGTGGAATTTGTTAAGTTGCTTCATTTAAATTAATATTGCAACTTATAGAAAATAGTATAACCTTTAGATCAAATATTGAGGGCTAGATAGAATAGGTAGTTATTGAAGTTACATAGGATGTAATATTTTGATTATGAAATATGTAGTAGTTATTTATGAGATTAATGGGGCTGCCCCCTTGTTGCCCGCCCCCACGCCATTTTCGGCATTTTTTTTGAAAAATAAAATCATGTATATTCATCCCTATTGTAACACCCTAACCCCAAACATAGTACAACATGGAAAACTCACAAAGTGTGGTGTGGTTTATAAGTGGTGGGGATTACTACTTGACAACTTGGGCTTAAGCATTTTGGATGGTTGTCAACGGGTCCATCTGGACCCGTATCCAACAAGTTGTCAGGGCCAGTTTTCCTTGATAACGGACCGGGGACCTAAGCCCGGGACGTTACAAATATTATCAGAACCAATTTTCCTCTGATAGTGGAAAGGGCTACCCAAGAGGTGGAGCCACCCCTATAAAGAGGTTGGAGGAAAAGGCTACCCGGAGCGTGCAACCGCCACTGTCACTGGGAATAAGTGATGGGCCATGTCGCAACGAGGACGTTGCGAATATAAGTGGTGGAGTTCATCAGAAACAGAGACTCCTGCGGCCTCTATTCAGACAGTCATTTTTTAACGGTAACCGGATTTGTTAAATCCACACCATCTCGATGGAGGACATAAGAGTCTCTGTTTCTGACGAAACTTGAATGGCGTATAGGAGGGATATAGGGATGAATATACATGATTTTATTTTTCAAAAAAAATAAAAAAAAACACCAAAAATGACGTGAGGGCATCCATGTTGGTTGCCCCAAGGAGGCAGCCCCATTAATCTCTTATTTTATAGTTATAACTACATAAAATTGCATAACTTTTTTTGTTGCTCACACATTTTAAATTATTTAAACTAATTGATTGGAAGATTAGGTTAACCATTTAATAATATTTTTATAGCTCCTTAACAAAGACTAAAAAAACATCAAATGTATTTAATGTAGATGATCATCATTATCAACAATAACTTTATATTCTCTGCTCCAATGATATGATATTTTCTTTCCATGCTTTGAGCATTCTTCTTCTTGTACTTGATTTTGTTTTATAGATCTTTTACTAAAAGAGAATTTTATAGAATATTCCACGTATAAAAACATCAAAATTATTCAATATATTTTCATATAAAAAACATCAATTGTTTTCTCTTTCCAAAACCAGCTCCTCATTTTTATAGAAATATTATAATTCAAAACTAAAATGGAAACCACGTTGGTATTCTTCCCAAAACATTCTCCTTCGAAATAGTCAACTTCTCAATTGAGCATACATGTGGATGACCTATGTTTCGTGCTCCCCAAGACTCTAATGGGCACATGTCTCATTGGATAAGTCCCACATACATCCATACATGCATGCATGCGTGCATGCATACATACATGGGAACCTTCCAATAAGGTGGACCTTTCCTGGAGCTCCTAACGTCCAACAATGGTCGGGCAGAGCTGTGAGCCCATCGCTGGAGCCCGCAAAGGCTGTTGTAGGAGGCGACGACGTTGAAGAACAAAGGCATATAGGTTTCGTCCTATCTCCATGATCAGACGGTCTATAGGATGCCATGTCGGTGCTCCGAGCCTCTTAATCTAGCCTCCAGGCCCGGGGCACCCGAGCCAAACAAGAGCACCATCGATCGCCACGTCGCCCGAGCCTAGGACCCGAGCCCTAGCCTTCGTTTGATCCTCGCCTCACGTATCCAGGTCACATGAGGGCTGGGCAAATTACAGGGGTGCCCTACCGACTTCTCGAAATTGGAATAGGTCCTCCGAGCACGTGCATAGCATGTGTGTCTGGTGTTAATTGCACCTGAGCCCCTTCGGGTTTTAATAATTGCAATTTAGCTCCTGTTGTGAGATGATTATCCTTGGTTTCATCGTGTTTATTTCAATATATTAAACCCCTAGATTAAATTGGTGTCAACAAAAACCAGATTTATTGTTGTAGATATCTTGGTCTTAAAATAATTTAAAAATAGAAAAAATGACAAAACAAAATCGCAGTGTTTTTTACATCTTTAAAAACATTCACAAAAATATTTCTCCCTTTGTTTGGCTTCTTGATCAACATGAAACTTGTATATCTCATCGAGATCTACAACTTTCATGTTTTGAGTTTTACTTAATTCGGCCTCCTTCTTCTTCTTTTTCGATTTTTTTGTCTGGATAATCTGGTTGGGCCACGTGGCTCCTTCTGGTTGAGCCACGTGGCCCGCTCCCCTCGCGTCACTCGCCCTTCATTTTGCACCGTCCTATCCACCTTAGGCGCTTTCAATCTCCACCGCACGTACGCGCTCCATCTTCTGTCATCCGATTGCCGCTCCAGATCGTGTATGGAGTTTCCGCGCCCACTCAATCCGTGACCGTTGGATCATTAGATCCACCGACCCCACGTGCCTTGCCCGAAACCCTAGGATGTGCTCTGATCGATTAGATTAGGGTCGCTCCATCGCACCCAAATCTCAACCGTTGGACCACAAGATCCAACAGTCAAGCCCTTTTCTCCTACCTCCGGCCACCCTCTCTCTCCCATGATCTCCCCATTCGCGCACGTCGCTCCCTTTCTATTTTCTCCATCTCCTCATAACCTCCCTTGCCCCTCTGAACATGCTCCATCCAAGCCCACTCCTCTACCATCCTCGCCGGCCGCATGGCTCCACACATCCCACTCTCTCGCTTCATATCTCCCTCGCAACCCACAACCTCCACCACCTTCAACTCTACCCTTCTGCATTAAAATACGCCGTGACTGCCCAAATTTACTTTCGTCCACCTGTACATGGGTCACGACCCAGTGTCTCTCCACCTCCCCATGACAGGGGGAGGTCGGATCGACGAAGCGACGATCGTCATGGCCCAGGTGTTGATCCTTGGCCATGGTAGGCCATGCCTTCGGCCTTAAAATGCCGGTGAGTTGCTCCAGCTGGTCGCCAGAGTCGAGCGATGACTAGGGTCCTCCTTGGAGCTCGAGCCCAGGCTGCCTCATCCGCCCCATTCTCCAGGTAAGTCTCCTCTATTTCATTATGCTTTTCCTCTTTGCCTCTCTTATTTAATTAGGCTCTCACTCTTTCTTATTCCTACAATTGAACACCCCATTAGCTTCGCCTCTCCACGCTCATCTTCGCACCATGCCCACTAGTCTTCTCCTCTTCTTCAGCATATGGACACCACTGCACCACCTCCTCTCCAGGTCACTAGAGACGGAGCTCCTGTCTCCCATTCCTCCACTTGCACGGGACGCCGCTTCACCCACTTCACCCACACTCATCTCACACATGCACGCTTCGGCTATGGACTGACGTTTGTAGATACATCCTTCATTGGTCGAAACCTTCACCGAAGCTACATTCAAGGGCTTCATCTCTGACGGTTTCTCATCGCCACTACCATCTAGACTACCGTGGTTGTTCTACTGCGTCAGAGCTTCATCGGTGACACTTCCATAACTTCCCCCGAGCTCCGGACATCCAACCACGACTGGGAGGAGCTGTGAGCCCATTGCTGGAGCCTCTCCAAGGCCGTTGCAGGAGGCGGAGGCGTTAAAGAACAAATGCGTACATGTGTCGTCTGATCTTCATGATAGGACGGTCCACAGGAAGCCATGTCGACGTTTAGAGCCTCTTCATCCAACCTCCAAGCTTGGGGCACTCGAGCCAAGCCAGAGCGCCATCGATCACCATGCGGCCCGAGCCTCCAACCATGCACCCAAGCCTAGCACCCGAGTCTGAGCCGAGCCTCACGTGAGATCTGGGCAAATTGCAGGGGTGCCCCACTGATTTCTCCAAATTGCAAATGGGTTCTCCGAGTACATGCATAGCATGTGTGCTTGGGTTAATTGCACATGAACCCCTCTGGATTTTAATAATTACAATTTAGCCCCCGTGCATATGGAAAAATTGTAGGGAAGGCCTCACACTTTACTCTAATTGAGTTTAAGTCCTTCCAGGAACCTGTTTGTAATACTTTATCTATTTATTTTGAAGTTTTTGTTGCATTTATGCCCCTGAACTCTTTTGCGACTATCTTGAGCATACGATCCCTATTTTAATTGATTTCAATCTCGTTTCGAAGCTTATTTAATTGCCTATCTTGTGGCATGATTTATTTCCTGATTTTCCACCTAAAATTTGGATGATTAGTTTTAATTATGAAGTGTCATCTATTTAATGTTTTTTAATGCTATTGATTAATTTATCAATTAAGTTTGCTTCGTAAATCTTCTCTGAAATAGATCACACATTAATTGTTCATTGATTTTATCTAGTTAGGACATATTTGTATGAGTTTACAATTGCATTATGTTACATCATAAAAACTAAAAAAAGTGTCTTCATCTGCATGTATCATGTTTGTTTAGGCGATGACCTATTAGTTGTTAATTCGTCACTTAATCTGAGTATTAAGAATCTGAGTAACCGCTTAAGAGGCTCGTGTCTCTGAGTTTAACCTTGAGCTTGCCCAAGTAAATAAATTTGACTGCTTGTATTTAATTGAAAAATTAATGTAGCGGTTTTTGATGGATCCGATTTCGCTCGACTACAAACGAGGCTCGAGTGTCAATTCGACACTTTGAAAAGGGTGATTTTGCGGTTCGTCAATGACGTAGTAGTCTTACGATTCAATTTCAACTTTTCCGTGATTTTTATCATATAAATTAATGGCACACATTATATAATTAGAGATGTAATACTAAATTATTTTAAGAAGAGTGCATAAGATAATGGGTTGTATCACAATTAGTAAGTCAATGAAGAACTTTACAAATTATATTGATAAATAGTAAAGATTTGCATATTTTACATAGCAATTGGTGAGATTACAATGTACATTGGTATAGTTTGCTAAACTTTATTCGATATACATCATAAAAAAATTACAATATGGCTATGTATTTTTGATATTATGATCCTGAAATTGAATTAATAACTTTTCTTTTACAAGATAATTGGTGAACATTAAATTATTTATAATGAAAAAGTACTTTCAATCGATAAAAAATAGAAATGGATAAATGTCTTTGAATTGTTGTTGTTCACCAAAATCTTATTGTATTATACATAAGTATGCAATATTTTTTAATTAAAGTAATATTAAAATTGAAGTTAGCGAGACTTATTTACTTACTTAATTGTGTAAGTAATTAAGTATTACTTAATTAAAAAACATCATTATTCCATCAAATAAACAACTTATTACTTAATTAAAAATCAAATTATATTCATTATTGAGAGTGAAATATGGATAGAAAAATTTATTAGGCAAAAAGTATGGTATAGTTTTTATCAGAACAAAAACAAATGACTATCTTGATGTCCTTAAAATAGGAACGTACAAGGAAATATAAATTTTAAGAATTTTAATCCAAGAAAAAAGCAATAATGAAAATAGTGTGTACATGAATGTCTTCAAGGTAAAATCTTGAACCGAAAAATATGTATACAGAGTAATTAGACGCGGTGAACATGTTTCCGTTGAGTAAATATAATGAAAACATGAACACTGTTACAGAAAATGGGTTATTAATAGTTTCTATAATTGCATTTGTGTGACATATACATCATAGATTTGTAGTTGTGGATTTTAAGGAAGATTAGTTGCATTGACAGTAATATTAAAAAATAATAGAATAAAAAGGCGATTTAGGTATTGGTTTTAGGGGTTAGGGTGGTTTTATCCATGACCATTTATTATATAATCAAATGATATAGGATGAAGGCTCACCATGGGGACGGTGAACCCTCACCTCATTTGAAGTTTCACCTCTATGCGTGTGTTGTGTATTATATGTATGTATGTATGTATGTATGTATGTATACACATGTGCATGTATCTGTGTGTTGAATCGAATCACGATATTATCAAATGGATCCAGATTAACTCGAATATGATTTACTTGGTTATCGAAGCAATAAATCAAATTGATATATAGTTTGTTTTATTTCAATTGATTGTTTTCTAAATTTTTATTAAACGAGTTTTAATCGAATTTGAATGATCTAATTCAATTATCACATCACATGTAAGCATAACAATCTTATTGACGAGTCCTTTTGTAAATAGTTTGCGTGGTGAAAATATACATAGTAAGTTATTTCTTTATTAGATGTTTAGACTTGTACAATTCCAAGTTTTTCCCAATATACAACAGTTATATGCATATCCGTATATTCCTTAAAAATTTGCAGTAGTGCCCTTTTTTACATTCTTGCACGTACAATACACTAGCGAAAAGGTGGTATCATGAATTTTGTAAGAATATAAGTATCACACGTATAATCAAAAAATGTAATCATAAAATCTTCTATAACCCATACTATTGCTAGATTTTTTCAATTTTCTTCCTCAACAGACATGTGGTGCTCCCTGCGCCCATTCTCCGGCACATTCCCTCTTTCTCCTTTCTTCTCATGTGCTCCCATCATTCTCATCATCTCCCTCTCCCTTTCTCTCCCTCACACAGACACAAACACGGTTCCACGCTCTGCGCAGTCGCTCTCTCTCTATCTCTCTCCCTATCTCCCATACTTTCTCCTTATATGCGTACCTATCTCTTCCGCCCTCTCTTCATTCGACATGGTCTCTTTCTTTTTCCACGTACTTTTTGACTCTCTCTTTTGTGGAACTATATTCTATATTTAGAATTAGATGTATCATCTATTTAAATACATTTTAAAAAATAATAATTTATCCATGTCATTTTATCTTAACTCATATCATGAATTAATTATTTTAGAATATAGTCTTGGAAATTATATATATCATCAAAAAAATCTTTAATTATATACATGTTAACTTTGTATATAAAAAATATAAATATATGAATCCTACTGCTTGTATTCTTAATATTGATAATTGTTAATGTATAAATATGTTTTTTACATAATTATTTTTTATCTATAAATAGATATGTATTTTCAATTATGAAAAGAGAGAACAAAAAAGTTCATATATGTCAGTTTTCAATATCTATTTCACCTTTATTAATCTCTAATACACATATTAGAAATCTTTTCTTAAAATTGAATTCAATGGCATTATTTCGATTAGATATACATATTTTTGTGCAAAATAAATGTTTATGGACAATTAGATATCTGACAATTATGAAATAAAAGATACATGGTCCAAACTTCATTCTCATCACATGCCTACCTATACCTATAATATATAGATATCTATTATGTAAGAAATTACTTTAGATATTGATTTTTTAAGCATTAACTCGATCATATATATATATATATATATATATATATATTAATGCAAAATAAATGAATGTGAACTTTTAATTCTATGATAATTATTAAATAAAAGATACATGATCGAGAATCATTCTCATCACATACATACATATACACATAATATATGAATAAAATAAAAAGTAGTTTTTTGGACGTTGTCATGTGGTTACAATTGGAAGTCATATGTCAAAAGAGACTACCGATTTAATATTCAACAAGTCTACTTCATTTAAAATTTAAAATCGATTTCCTTTTTTAAAAATAGATATCTATTTAGAGATAATACTAAAATTACCTTCAAAAGATGAATATATTTTCCGACATCTTATTATATTAAACTCAAGAATATCAATGTATACTGATATTCAAATATGATCTGGTAGTCATGGAAAACATTTTACATAAAATTAATGTTTCGAAATATATTTTTACCTTTATCAATTACTACAGAAATAATTATTACCTCAAAGATCAAATTTGTTAGTCATTTACTAGTGGTTGGTTATAAATGTTTGTGGGAAAACTGAGACAAACATACGCATTCCTTATTTATTCATGGTTTTTTATATTTGTGTCTTTCTTGATACTGTACATGACCCTACCTTGTGCCCCCTATTCATGAGGAGAGCCCCAACTAGGCGATAAGTCCACGTTCCCCTTTGTGGCTTTGAGGCTCATCCGCCCCTATTCATGAGGAGAGCCCCAACCAAGCGATAAGTCCACGTTCCCCTTTGTGGCTTTCAGGCTCATCCGATTTATGTGGCTTTCTGCCTGTCCAACCCTCTTTCTGAGGCACCGTTGATCCTCGGTGTCTCTGGCGGCGACTTGGAGGGTATGGACGTCAGGAGGACACCCCTCGTGTTTGCTGTGAACGGCGAGAGATTCGAGCTGGACAGCGTCGACCCATCCACCACCGTGCTGGAATTCCTCAGGACGAGGACGAGGTTCAAGGGGGCCAAACTTGGATGTGGGGAAGGTCTGTTTCCTTTGTTCTGGCGTAAGAGTTCCAGTTTTAAGTATTAGAATTTGGCTTTTGGTTTTTACTATGCTCATGGTAGCGTAAGAGTTCCAGTTTTAAGTATTAGAATTTGGCTTTTGGTTTTTACTGTGCTCATGGTACATGTGGGTTGGGCTTGAGCTGTTCCTAATTCGTGGTGACTTGGAAATATATATGTGAACTCACTCACCAAACTCAACTCTGCCATTGCGCCACCTCTTTTCTTGCACAGGACACCCAACACACCATGCCCATTTGCACCGGTACGCCGCATGCACGATACATCAATAGTGGTGTGAGTAGGTCAGTTATGTTGGTTTCAAAGAGAATAGATTAGCCGCCCATGTGTGAATCATGCATCTTGGAATAGTGATGTCCAGTTCTAGATGACGGGAGGATCCGAGTTGGATGCGGCATTGGCTCCTACCACGCGGTGGAGCGACGTTCGGACGCCGCCTCTGAGATACCCTGCTTGGAAATGTGAGCGTCAGGATAGATTTCCTTCTGCGAGAGCAGGCGGATCCGGAGGCGATCTTTTCAGATCTTCGAGCCGACCCGATAGCGGGTCGGGCTCTTGGATCTTCGAGCCGACCTGATAACGGGTTAGACCGGGCGTTAGGAGCCGCTGCCCGCTGATGTGGAGCTCTTACCCCATTACGGATACTTTCGGGGATGCGGCGCTGAAGGTCCGGATTCGGACCAGGCGGATAGCCGAGGGTCGGATCCGGCTCCGACCGGTGACGCCTCTACAGATTATTGGGTCCGCCCAATTACCAACGGTCCTCGAGGGGTACATCTCCTCCTGTCTCGATTGCCGGCTCCCTTCGCTTTGCCCTCCAGTTCTCGCTTCGCTTCTGAATTCGATTGCCGGCTCCCAATTACCAACGGTTCCCTTCGCTTTGCCCTCCAGTTCTCGATTGCCGGCTCCCTTCGCTTTGCCCTCCAGTTCTCGATTGCCGGCTCCCTTCGCTTCTGAATTCGATTGCCGGCTCCCAATTACCAACGGTTCTCGCTTCGATTGCCGGCTCCCTTCTCGGAGAAGGAAAAGCGCTGCGGCTCCCTCCTATGATATTATGTCAGAGCAAGATCGACCTTTAAGTGGGTCAATGGCTGGGGGCAGGCCACTGGAAGAAGATTTCGTTGGAAAAAAGCAAGAAGACAATCTGATGGGCGTGAATCTCTGCAAAATAGTGGCTGATTTTTGGGGTGCGGTCCCTCCTATGGGGTTAAGATTGGTCACCGGATGAAGATTGTAATATGGGATTTAGAGGCATGGTAAACATGAGAAGAAGCAGGTTTTCAATAACCTCCTGTCTAGCTGGAGGGCAGATATTTTTCTATGACAGGGAGTTGTGACTTTGGAGGTGTATATTATTAGGAACTCTTCTTTCGGAATTCAGAGATGTGGATCACTCGGAGAGTGGGTGTGAAATCTCTTATTTTCGTTCTAAATTCTGGAGTATTTTTGATATCCGAAAAATATAAATGAGTACTCCATTTCATGGAGATCGTCGAGTCCTTTCCAATGAGTCTAAGAACATTCCGACATTCTTAGCTCAAGATATCAATGTTTTAAGATGAATTATCGATATCCATATATGGTCTCGAGCCGAATCCGAACCAGATTCGAATTGGATCCGAGCTTCACATCTTCTTCTATAAAGTTATATGAGATGGTAGGCTGCTATTTCAAAAACCTAGCCACCACCATCTTTTTCCATCACCGGAGGAACACCATATTGGCTGGATTAGTCACCGGAGGGCTCGTCTTCATCGGGGAAGGTGCTCCGATCGAAGATCCGTGACCACCAGTAGGGGATCTCAAGGTCACTGTTATGCGCTAATTCTCGCTGCGATTGGGGGATGGAAACACCGTTCCCGAGAGAACATCCTCGAAGGTAACAGTCTCCCCTTCTCTCCTTACTATTGGTTTTCAAACGATTTCTCGATCTTATATGTTAGAACTTCCTTAGAGCCTTAAAGATTATCTGCAGTATGATTGTCGGTGGTGATTTTTGTTGGTCTTTGCATCATAGTTGCCTTTTTTATGTACCATTGTCCTTGCCACTAATATTGAATAGAAATAAATCATCTCTAGATGTTGTGTTATCATTTAGATATTTGCCTTGTTAACAGATCGTCTGTTGGTTTAGATCTCTGAGACATGCATGTTCACCCTTTGGTTTTATCTTCATTAAGAAACCAAAAGACGAAAATACATCGTGATTTGTATACATAGATGTATATAGGAGATTGCATTTGTTAACTAACAAGCACTAAATGTATGACTGAGAGAAGGGAGGCATGCATAGCAAAATGCACCCTTTGCATTGCTTAGTGCCGTGTGTTAATTGCCATGTCTACTACAAGTTGCGAGATAAAGTTGATATATTAGGACCCATTATCACTTTTATATCAATGCTGTGAATAAGTTCATTTTCTGGTCCAATGGATTATACTTGTACGTGATAATCAAGTTGATGGACTTAGGAAACGTTTGATTTTTTATATTGTGAAAATAACGACAAATACAGTGGCAATAAAGTGATACACTATTATTATTATTAGATTATTTCCATCTACTCTCTTTCAAATTGAGTAGATAGAATAAACTTTTTAAAATTTATAAGTTAATAGGAAATCCGAGATTTAGATGGACTATCCATTTGCCGTACAAACTCGTGTGTATATATATATATATATATATATATAAGAGTTTATGTATTTCATGGCATAACAAGAGCATGTATAAACTGATTTTATTCTCCTTATATATGTACAAACATGTATTTAGTAATTTTTGGATTTGTTGGAGCATATGCGTCATGTCATGTATAGATGAGTAATTGGATCCCTCCATGATCCAATTACCACATTCAATGGTTTAGTCTCACATCTACTATTTGTGGGACTTGGAGACTCAGGGGGCCGATATAAGAAGTCCCACACCTATTGTATCAGATGAGAAAAGTTAATGAAAACAACATCCCTTTAAGGCATTCTCCCGTGGTTTCATCCCGCTCCTTAGGGAGTTGAGCTCCATTTAAAATCTCAGTGTTTTTCATGTTTATTCTTTATCTCTGATATTACACTTATGCATTCTCGATTTCTAACATAGTATCAGACGGGTTCGATTCTCGAGGAGTTATTTTTCATCATTTGTTCGAGATTCGATTTTGGTGTTTTGTTCTTTAAGATTATTATGTTCAGGATTGTTCAAGTATAAGTTCTAGGGTTTCGTCAGAAGCTCTAACTACGCCATCGATTCCAGAGCAGTTTGAAAGTTCCAGGGTTTCTATTGAAACCCTAATTTTGGCCCAGTGCGTAGATTTATGTTTGAAGATTATTCTATATTAATTCATGTTCATGATCAATTTCAAGATTCAATGCTCCATTGTCATCGATAATACTGATCTGCTCGGTTGCTTCAACATCGATTTTCTGGTTCAAAATGTGCATGATTTTCAACAACGATTTTCATATAAAACCCTAATTCTGTACGGTTCATGTTCTGAAGATATTGCAACTTCTAGTAAATCCAGCACATTTGAGGAAATTTTGAGTTCCTAAAACCCTAACAAGGCACAATAGTAGCATGCTACGCTAGGCGATGGCAACTTCCACCCCGCGCAAAGAAGAAGAGGAGGTCACATGAAGCCCTAGCTGCATATCTATGCCCCCACACGACAAAGAATAAAAAGGTATCCATCGACAAAGATGAAAATGACCGAAGAAGGGGTCCGAGAATCCCTCTGCCCGTGTGATGGCAACCTCTACAGACGACATCAAGGGCAACACTCAGGAGGTGTTCCTGCATCGTTGATCGAAGAAGAGGAGGAGGCAGAGGCACCTCCAGCCGCATACGGCAGAGCTCCTGCTCTAGATTCGGCCTCAGGTTCAACGGTGATGTCCTACTCTCGGAGGAGGTCTCACGCTCGAGCTCTCATCACCTCCCTCGAGACGCAACACCCATGATCTCACCAGCCCCCATCCATGTTGCCTCCCACCAATCTCCAGGCGATGTTCCAGAAGGCGACGACGTTAGGAAGTTTGGGTTCCCATCGTTGAAATCCTAAAGATGACTCCACCCTTTCGGTTTTTTGCTCCATTGTTGGCCCTTTTTATTAAAAGGGGGTAGGGTGCATTGCCCTTATAAAAAAGGGGGATCCCAAGTTGTATTGGGCCCAAGAAGAAAAATTAGGGGCCCAAGGAAAAAGGGCCCCTATTGCCCCTGCTTGGAAACCATGAGTTGAAAAAAATCGTACATGAGAAAAGAAAAAAAAGGATGAGACGACTTTAAAAAAGATGAGATAATAGCCGAAAAAATGATTTGAAAAAAATTACGAGAAGAAAAGCCGAAAAAATTGAGATTGGCTTATGTGATTCATTAATTTTCCCCATATTCAGGTCTTCTCCCAACTTGGTCAATGTCTTCTATTCTGACCAGTACGAGAGAAAGGGGGAGTATTGTATAGAGTTATGCGATTTATATTCAGATTCTCCAACCCAGATGCCATGCCAGTTGTCGGACTCTACAGTTCAAATTCGATGTTCAGATTGGTTCCGAGTCTACAATTTGATGCGCACTTGTATACGATCAGTTGAGAGGTCCTCATTTTTGGTTTGGTTGGCTCAGGATTTTCATGTGATCTATAGGGACTCCAGAGTAGAGATCCCATTCTCTTTGCCATTGTGGAATAGGGTTTTCATGTGATTTCATAGGGGCTCCAGAGTAGAGATCCTATTCACTGAACCAGTATGAGAGAGATCCAGTTCTTCAACGAGAAGACTTCCATACTCCATTCTCCAGCGACCGTGGACTCCGACGAGGATGTTTCCACAACCTTTTCAATTTGACTCTTTAGAGATGGAGCAATTGTCCACATGATGCACAATCTTCGATGTGTGGTGGGCCATAGTGCTCCGACATGGAGATTCATTCAAGTTCGGTGACTCCGACAGACGTAGTACATAGCACATGTTCTCCGAAGAGGAGACACAGATCAACTCACACTACCTTGTTCCTCATCATATGCACGGTATGAGAAGCAACATCCTCAACAACAATCGACAATAGAGTATGCATTGAGTTGATATTGTCTGTAGTGCCTTGTATTGTGAGTTTGAGATTTTTGTCTAAGACCCCGTTTGGTAACCCACTCCCTCTCTCTAATGTGGGTCCCACATTTCCTTTTTTTTTTAAAAAAAATAAATAAATCAATTCTACATCATCAATTCCATCAACAAAATAATATATTATACCATCATATCATATAAAAATTATAAACTACTCCACTTTTACTTACTTTTCCAAACTTCAATACAATCACATCACAATAACTACTTACTTTTTCAAACTTCAATACAATCATATCACAACAAACCCACCCCTGGTTTAACCTTCTATCCAAACACCAAAACACAAAAACATGTTACCCTCTACCAGTTTAACCTGCCCTAACCCGCGTACCAAACGCATCCTAAGTGTCCAAGCTGAGCATTGCATGCTCCAGCTTGAGGGGGAGTGTTGGAGTAGAGATTGTAGAGATAATTCTATTTTCCTATGTACCTTTTAGGTTATTGTCGAAATAATTATATATCTATGTACCGTTTGGTCTTTTTATTCTTCTATATCCCGTCTTATGTAATTTACCCATAGGGTTTTCTCTATATAAGAGACCCTTGGATTCTCTGGAATAAACACAATTCTTATTTCTTCTAACATGGTATCAGAGCCTAAACCCTAGGCTCTCCACCCGCCCCCCCTTCCGCCGCCGTCTTTGCGCCTCTCGGCCCCAGCCTCCGCCGCCGTCTTCGCGCCTTTCGGCCCCAGCCCCCGCCTCCCACCAGGCGCCTCCAGCCCAGGACGCCACCCTCCCGCCTCGGGCCCTGTCGCCCTCCCGCACCCGGTTCGCCTCCAGCCCCGCCCCCCCTCTCGTCACCGCCGGCCTTGACCTAGCCGGCATCCCCTCCCCTGCAGCCTCCTTCGTAGCCGCCTCCTTCATCTTATCTATGGATTTGGGTGCGTAAGTCTACATACGCACTCGAATCCTATGCAGTTTGTGTAGACATTTATTTTTCTGTCTACAAATCCTAGTTCTTCCTCTGCGACGATATGTCAGAATCAAAGGTTGATATGCCATCCGTAGGCGCTTTAAAAGGTCCTGCGCCAATAGTAAAGATGGATGGATCAAACTATGAGCTCTGGGCGATGCAGTTCATGAGCCTCATGAAGTCAAATGGTAAGAAGCACATTCTTACCAAGGATGAGCCGGCAGAGAAGACATGGATCTATGCTTCTTGGGAGGCTGATGACTCGTATGCCAAGGTCTGGCTCTCAGGCACGTTGTCGATGGAGATCGCTAATGATGTTCTCCATCAGCCCACCACTAAAGCGATGTGGGACATTCTCGCGGCGATATATTCCCAGGTCCGAAATGAAACCAAGATGCTACAACTTCAGCATGACATATTCACCATGAAGTAGAATGGGCGACCACTTCATTCCTTGTATACATCCCTTAGGGGGATGTTCGAGAAACTCTACAGCACCATCCCTCTGACGGCAACACCGAGCAACAGAAGACATTTCGTAATGCTACCATGGTAGGCGTCTTTCTTGCGGCTCTTGATCCAGAATATGATGCGGTCATATCACAGATTCTTGTAGATGCTACCATTCCTTTTATGGAGGAGGTCTACCGGAGGCTTAGCCGCATCTCAGTTCCCTCCAACACGTCTACACCACCTCCCTCTGTAATGGCTGCTTCCAGAGGGATAGATGGCTCCTCTTCTACATTCCGTGGCCGTGGCCGTGGAACTGGAGGTCGTGATGGTCGATCCCGTCCACCTTGCAGTTTTTGTCATCGTACGGGTCACTCAGAGGATACATGCTATTCTAAGCACGGCTTTCCAGCATCTGCAAGGGTGGCAGAACATGTTGCATTGCCATCCTCTTCTACTTCGGAACAACGGTTTGAGGAACTAGTTGCTCGGCTACATGATATAATGTCTCTTGTTCCTACAGATTCTTCTGGAGGCCTTTCGAATATAGTTGCGACTGCTTCTGCCAGCACGTCTGCCACGACTAGCACCTCAGGTAGTGTTTGTGCTTTTACCACATGTTCTAGTTCAGACAACTCCGATTGGATCATGGACTCTGGTGCAACGCACCATCTATGTCGAGATAGAGACAAACTTATATCATAGAGGGATATTCCTTCAGGGCGGTCGGTGATCATTGCCAATGGGACTCATTCCCCCATTATTGGACAGGGGGAGGTTATGTTATCCTCTTCCATGCGTCTGACGAATGTCTTACATGCTCTTGAATTTTCGATGAACTTGCTCTCTATAAGTCAGATTACAAAACATTTGCATCGTCGCACTATATTTGACCCATCTTCTCTTATATTTCAGGACATTCTAACAGGCAGGGTGATTGGCTGTGGTTCTGAGCAGGATGGTCTTTACCGTCTGAACCGGAGTTCATATGTTGGAGTCTCTTCTCATGTTGTTGGATCTGTCTCACCCTATACATGGCATCTACGCTTTGGTCACCTACCTCTCCAGAAGATGCGTCACCTTTTGCCTCAGATATTTCCAGTTCGTCCTTCCGGTGTGAAGCGTATCAATTAGGGAAGCACCATAGAGCTAACTTCCCAAGTCGTCAGAGTCGGAGCAGTAGCTCCCCTTTTGAGTTACTTCACGTTGATATCTGGGGTCTAGTCGTGTCCCTGATCACCAAGGGCACATGTTTTATCTTGTCGTGGTCGATGATTTCTCTCGTTTGTCGTGGGTTTTTCTATTGAAAAATAAATTTGAATCTGGTGATATTATCAAAAATCTTATAAATGAAGTGAACAATGTTTTCTCGTCCAATGTGAAATATGTTCGTACTGATAACATCTTGGAATTTTGTTCTCGGTCTCTCTCCCAATATTTTTTTGTCAAAAGGCATTATACAACAAACTACATGTGCCTACACCTCCCAACAGAATGGAGTTGCTGAGAGAAAACATCGTCACCTTCTTGATATTCCTCGAACTCTTCTTATCCAGAGTTGTGCTCCTATTTCTTTCTGGGGAGATGCTGTTCTTACAGCCTGCTACCTGGTAAATCGTATGCCGTCTACGGTACTTGGTGAGAAAATTCCTCTTTCTGTTGTTTTTCTGGATAGAGAATTGTTCTCACTCACTCCTCGTGTTTTTGGAGTAGTTGCCTTTGTTCATCAGCTATCACCTGGTCTTGACAAGTTCTTACCTAGAGCTGTCAAATGTGTCTTCGTGGCTTATTCTCGGACGCAGAAAGGATATCGTTGCTATGATCCGGTAAACGGGAAATATTTTGTCAGTGCTGTTGTTACTTTCTTTGAGTCTGTTATGTACTTTTCACCTGCAGGTGACAGATTGACCTCTAACACATCTACTGATGAGGTCTACATCTCTCCTCCTCCTACGACGAGTCTTCCTTTGTCCAATCCAGTTCCTAATGTTGTGTCCGCACCACCCCTACATCCTCCTCCACCACCGCCATCTCCACCAAAACCACTAATCTCGCCACTACCAAAATTCTATACCCGTCGATCTAGTCCTGCTCATGCTACATGACAATCATCCAGCATGCCCCAGGTATGTCCAGATGCTACTACTAATGATGGGTCAAATAGTGTACCTATGCAAGGTGCGTCATTACAGGACGACTCTGACCCGGCGAGCTCAGTGATTGATGATCTGGATGTCCCTATTGCGATGAGAAAGCAGAAACGCAGTTGTGCTTCATATCCTCTTGCATCACATGTTTCCTTTCATCGCCTTACAGGAGATTTTTAGATATTTGCAATGGCTTTATCCTCTGTGGTCAAGTGCTGAAGAAGAGGAGAAGAGTAGTGGGGCGTGGCATGAAGATGAGAGTGGAGAGGCGAAGGTAATGAGGTGTTCAATTGCGGGAATAAGAAAGAGTGAGAGCCTAATTAAATAAGAGAAGCAATTAGGAAAAGCATAAGGAAACATAGGAGACTTACATGGAGAAATGGGGCGGATGAGGCAACTTGTTCTTGAGCTCCAGGAGGGCTTTGGTCATCGCTGGACTATGATGAACAACTGGAGCAGCTCGCCGATGTTTGAAGGTCGGAGGCATGACCTACCTTGTCTGAGGGTCAGCACCAGGGCTATGACGATCGTCGCATCGTCGATCTGACCAACCCTGTTATGGGGAGGCAGAGAGACACTATGTCGTGGCCCGTGTACAAGTGGATGGGGTTGAATTTGGGCGATCACGACGTATTTCAAGGCAGAAGGGTAGCGTTGAAGGTGATGGAGGTCGTAGGTTTCGAGGGAGATATAGAGCGAGAGAGAGTGGGATGTGTGGAGCTACATAACTATAACCCGACCTGATATTGCCTTTGCAGTTAGCCGGGAAGCCAGTTCATGGAACAACGGAGACAAGTACATATGGATGCTATGTATATGATACTCAGGTATCTAAAATCGTCTCCTGGCACGAGATTGTTGTTCAGAAAGGAAACCAATTTATCTGTTTCTGCATGTGCGGATGTTGACTATGCAGGATGCCCTAAAGATCGAAAGTCTACCTCAGGCTTTGCTTGTGGGTAGCTCTCTAGTTTCTTGGAAAAGCAAGAAACAAACCGTTGTGGCTAGATCCAGTGCAGAATCTGAATATAGGGCTATGGCACAGGCAAGTACAGAAATGATGTGGGTTCGAGCTGTACTAGAAGACTTGCATGTAGATGTACCTCTACTCATGCAGCTACAGTGTGATAATCAAGCCGCATTGTTCATTGCCAATAATCCTGCCTTTCACGAGAGAACCAAGCATATTGAAGTAGACTGTCACTACACCAGAGACATGATCCAAAAGGGATTGATTTCTACTTCACATGTTAGTTCTGGGGAGCAGACTGCCGATATCTTCACCAAACCGCTTCTCAGAGGACCATTCCAGAAATACATTTCCAAGCTGAGCATGATCGATATCTATGCTCCATCTTGAGGGGGAGTGTCGAAAGAATTATATATCTGTGTACCATTTGGTCTTTTTATTCTTCTATGTTCCGTCTTATGTAATTTACCCACAGGGGTTTCTCTATATAAGAGACCCGTGTCAGGTCGTTGAAACCTAGTTTGCGTCATTTCAAGTTCAACTTCTCAAAATTGGATTTGTTGGAAGAAAAGTAATTCTTCTATTCCAAAGAACCCTAGGCTCTCTTATATAGAGACGACCCATGGGTAAATTACGTAAGGTGTAATTAAGAACATAAAAATAACATAAACAGTACATAGACTATATAATTATCTCGACACTCAACATCAAGATGGAGCATAGATATTGATTATGCTCAGCTTGGAAGAACACTTTTGGAATGGTCTTCTGAGCAATGGCTTGGTGAAGATGTCGATCGTCTGCTCCCCTAAACTAACATGTGAAGTAGAAATCATGCCCTTCTGGATCATATATCTAGTGTAATGACAGTCCACCTCAATATGTTTTGTTCTTTCATGAAAGGAATGGTTATTGGCAATGAACAATGTGACTTGATTATCACATTGTAGCTACATGGGTAGGTACATTTATATGCGAATCTTCTAGTACAGCTCGAACCCACATCATCTCAGTACTTGCTTGTGCCATGACCCTATATTCAGATTCAACACTAGATCTAGCCACAAATGTTTGTTTCTTGCTTTTCCAAGAAACCAAAGAACTGCCCACAAAAACTGCAAAACCCGAAGTAGACTTCCGATCCTTAGGGCATTCTGCATAATCCGCATCCATGCATGCCGAGATAGATAGATTTGTTTCCTTTCTGAACAACAATCATGTGCCTGGAAATGACTTTAGATACCTTAGTATCATATATATAGCATCCATATGCACCTGTCTCGGTTGTTCCATGAACTGACTCACCCGACTTACTGCAAAAGCAATATCAGGTCGGATTATAGTGATATAAAGAAGCTTACCCACCATTTCTCTATACCTTCTCCTGTCGACTTCCTCTGTATCATTATCATATAATTTCATGCTGAGGTCCATAGGAGTAGTTGAGGGTCTATACCCAACCATGCCCGTCTCAACAAGCGTATATGTGATGTATTTCCTTTGGGTCATCACAAGACCCTGCGCACTCCTGACAAACTCCATCCCCAGAAAGTATCGTAGAGTACCAAGATCTTTCGTAACAAACTGATGGCCCACAAAAGCTTTTGCCATCTTTATCTCCCGTGTACCATCTCTTGTAACCAATATCATCAACATACACCATGGTGACAACTGTACCTCTAGAAGTCTTCTGGACGAACAACGAGTGATCCACATTTGATCTCTTGAATCCATGTTGTTCAATTAGATGAGAAAGCTTCTGAAACCACACCCTTGGGCTTTGTTTAAGGCCATATATTGCTTTAGGAAGTCTACACACCATACGACTCTCTCCCTCAATGGCAAACCCGGAGGCTGTTACATGTAGACTTCTTCCTGCAAGTCGCCATACAAGAAGGCATTCTTAACATCAAGCTGAAACAAGGGCCAATCATGTACCACAACAATAGACATAAGAATACGAAGTGTGGAATAATGGGCAACTGGAGAGAAGATGCCCATATTATCCATGCCATATGTCTGAGTGAAACCTCGCGCCACTAACCTTGCCTTGTAATGGTCAAGACTACCATCCGCATAATACTTAACAACGATTACCCATTTGCAGCTAATAACAGATGCGCCTGAAGGAGTGGGAACCAAGCTCCATGTACCCCGCAACTGTAGAGCAACCATTTCCTCTTCCATAGCAGATCGCCAACAGGCACTCTTCAAGGCATCCTGATAATTCCGTGGTATCTCCACAATAGACAAAGCCACAACGAACCTCTGAAAATCCCCCGTGAGACGATGAAAGGAAACCTGAGAAGCAAGAGGGTATGATGCACAAGTGCACTTCTGCTTCCGTATAGTAATAGGAACATGCAGATCATCAACAACAATACTCGCCGGTTCACTTTCCTCCTGCAATGATGAACCCTGCACTTGCACACTATCCAATCCATCTTTAGCAATAACATCTGGACATACCTGAGGCGTGCTGGATGATTGATGCAACATGAGCAGGATCCGATCGATGTGTGTAAAATTTAGGTAAGGGCGAAATAGGTGGTTGTGGTGGTGGTGGGGATGATTTTGGTGGGACAACATGAATGACTGGCGATGGACGCGGAATATGAGGAGGAGGAACATAGATCTCGCCATTAGATGTGGATGAGGCGAACCTGTCACCTGCAGGGGAGAAGTACGTAACAGACTAAAAAATTTGACATCAGCACTGACAAAGTATTTCCTGTTGACAGGATCATAGCAATTGTACCTTCTGAGTCCGAGAGTAACCCAAAAAGATACACTTGACAGCCCTAGGCAAGAGCTTGTCAAGTCCAGGAGACAACTGGTGAACAAATGCAACAACACCAAACACATAAGGAGGAAGTGAGAATAATTCCTTGTCAGGAAAGGCAACAGAAAGAGGAATTTTCTCACCAAGAACCGAGGATGGCATACAATTCACAAGATAACAAGCTGTAAGAATGGCATCTCTCCAAAAAGAAATAGGTGCACAACTCTGGACAAGAAGGGTTCGAGTAATATCAAGAAGATGGCGATGCTTTCTCTCAGCAACGCCATTTTGTTGAGATGTGTACGCACATGTGATTTGATGAAGAATACCATGTGACGAAAAGAATTGTGAAAGAGAACGAGTGCAAAATTCCAAAGCATTATCCGTACAAAAAAATTTCACATGATTCGAAAAAATATTTTGCACTTCATTTATAAGATTTTTGATAACATCTTCTGCTTCAGATTTGTTCTTTAATAGAAATACCCATGACAGACGAGAAAAATCATCAACGACTACAAGGTAAAACCTGTGTCCCTGGTGATCAGGAACACGACTCGGAACCCCAAATGTCGACATGAAATAACTCAAAAGGGGAGCTACTGCTCCAACACTGACGACTAGGAAAGGTATCTCTATGGTACTTTTCCCAATTGACATGCTTCACACCGAAAGGAAGAACTCAGAGAAATATGAGGCAATAGATGACGCATCTTCTGAAGAGGAAGGTGACCAAAGCGTAGATGCCATGCATACAGAGAGACTGATCCGCTTGAATGAGAGGAGACACCAATATAGGAATTTCGGACCAGACGATAAAGACCATCCTGCTCAGAATCACAACCAATCACCCTACCCCGTTAGAATGTCTGAAAAATAAGGGGTGATGGGTCAAATATAGCGCGGCCGTGCAAATCCTTTGTAATCTGACTAATAAATAGCAAGTTCATTGAAAAATCAAGGGCATGTAAAACATTCTGTAGATGCATGGAAGGCGATAAAGTAATCCCCCCTATCCAATAATGGGTGAATGAGTCCCATCAGCTATCACCACTGACCGCTCTGGTGGAATCTCTCTGTATGACATAAGTCTATCTCTGTCGCGGCAAAGATAGTGTGTCGCACAAGAGTCTATAATCCAATCTGAGACATCAGAACCACGACATGATGGAAAAGCATAAGCACTACCTGAGGTGCTAGCAGTGGTAGAAGTGCTGGCAGAGGCTGAAGCTGTAATATCAGAAGGGCCTCCTGAAGAATCTGTAGATACGTGAGGCATAATATTCCACAATCTCGCAACAAGCTCCTTGAACCTCTGATCTGAAGGGGATGCTGACAGAGATGCAACATGCTCGGCTACTCACGCCGAGGCTGGAAATCCATGCTTAGAATAACATGTATCCTCAGCATATTCAGTGCGATGACAAAAGGTGCATAGTTGGCGAAAACGACCACCTCGACCACGAGGTCCATGACCACGAAATGAATAAGAGCCACCTCTACCTCTGGAAGCAGCCATCGTCGAGGGTGGTGAAGTAGAAACATTGAATGAGACAGAGATGCGGCTAAGTCTACGGTAGACTTCCTCCATAGGAGGAATGGTAGCATATGCAAGAATTTGCGATCGAGCAGCATCATATTCTGGGTCAAGGGCTACAAGCAGAACCCCCACCATGGTAGCATTCCTAAGTGTCTTCTGCTGCACCGGTGTGGTCGTGAGAGGAAGAATGCTGTAGAGTTTCTCAAACATCCCTTGTAGGAATGTATACAAGGAGTGAAGTGGCCGCCCATTTTGCTTCATTGTGAATATGTCATGCTGGAGCTGAAGGATCTTGGTTTCATTCTGCACCTATGAATATGTTGCTGCCAATATGTACCACATCGCCTTAGCGGTGGGCTAATGGAGAATATCATTAGCAATCTCCATCGAAAGTGTCCCTAAAGCCATACCTTGGTGTATGAATCATCAGCTTCCCAAGAGGCATAAACCTCAGTCTTCTCTGTTGGCTCTTCCTCGGTAAGAATGTGCTTCTTACCATTTGACTTCATGAGACTCATGAACCGCATCGCCCAGAGCTCATAGTTTGACCCATCCATCTTGACGATTGGCGCATGACCTTTGAACACGCATATAGAGGGCATATCAACCTTATTTTTTGACATATCGTCGGAGAGGTAGAACTAGGGTTTGTAGACCAAATGACAAATGTCTACATAAACTTCATAGGAATTGAGTGCATATGTAGACTTTACGCACTCAAATCCATAGAGATGGCAGTGGCGGCTATGGGTAGGAGCTGGCGGGGGGTCGCGGGGGTAGGGGCCGACAGGTGTAGGGCCGGCGACGGAAGGGAAGAGGGTGATGGGACAGTGAGTGGGTGTCAGCAGTGAGGGGGGTGGGGGCGAGTGACGGCGCTGGAAGAGAGAGAGAGAATGGCACCAGCGGCGAAAGGACGGGTGGGGAGGAGGCGGGGGGCGGCTAGAGTGGTGATGGGTATCAGGGTTTTGGCTCTGATACCATGTTGGAAGAAAAGTAATTCATCTATTCGAAAGAATCCTAGGCTCTCTTATATAGAGACGACCCATGGGTAAATTACATAAGGTACAACTAAGAATATAAAAATAATATAAACAGTACATAGACTATATAATTATCTCTACAAGATTCTCCCAGATGTGTAATCAAATAGAGCTTCTGCGGTCCTAAGGAAGGGCCACCCTAATATAATTTAAGAATCTTCCCAGTTTCTAGGGACATCTATGTCAAATAATGTGAAATCTACGGGGTAATTTTGTCCCTCTATGTTGATTACAACATTTCTAATCTCCCCCTTAGGTTTCTTAGTTGATGAATCTGCGAATTGGGTTACGGCTCTAGATTTCTCAAGAGGACCTGGATTTAAATATTCATATAGAGTTATGGGCATGAGATTTATGGAGGAACCATTGTCTAACAATATTCTGGCAAACTTGATTTCGTTGATCTGGCTTGTCATAAAGTGAGTACCCATGTCTCTTTTCTTCCTTGGTAGCTCATTTTTGATAAGGAGAGATGTAATAATAGAGAGTATGTACTTCTTTATTTGGCTAGGGTTCTTTTTGCTTGTCATTGCTGGTATGCATCTCACCTTAAGGTACTCACGAAAAGTTGGGTCTCTTTCAATCATCTCGTATAATGACAAAGTAACCATGATATTTTCTTTGCATAGGTAGCGTCATAATTTTTTTTATTTTTTATGTTTTTCTTCTTTCCTGTCGTAAGAGTACGCAGGAAAGGAATTAACTCATTGTGATAAAAAACATTACTTTTATTGAATGAAGAATTAAAAATATCTACTAGACTCGGATTGGTTGAACCAAAAACAGGGAAATTAGCGGATGACTGTTAGTATTGTTGTTATTTTGGTGATTCTCTTCCCTGAACCTCTCTTCCTCTTCCTCCCCAGGGTGGGAATTCTTCTTTCTCCTCCTCGTGTTTCTCTTCATCTTCTTCCCTGGGATTGTGTGAATTAGTAGATACTGGGCTATGATTCCGTGTTCTTTTGCTCGATCAGGCTTGGTTACGGTTTTTCTGCTACTAAGAGAAATATGATATGTGTCATAATGTGAAAAGATCTCGTATTCAGGTAAAGAAATATTCAGAGACTAATACTTGATTTTGTTCGAGGCTATTTGGATTAGCCTGGACTTGAGCTGGAATCATGTTTTGGGGTGCAGTCAACTCATCTCTCCATCGAGAGAGTCGATTGATGTCGACTCTCATATTTTGAAGTTTGTCCAGCACTCGCTGGAGTTCGGGAGAGATCTAAAAAGAGGAAGACCCTTCGCCTTGCTTGGCCCAAGGCTGTTGGTGCTGTCTGAATTGGCCCCACTGGCCCTGACACTGATACTGTTGCTGCTGAGGCCACGGGTTCTGATAACCCGGACGATACTGCTGACGCTGCTGCTGTTGTTGCTGTTGAGGCTGGTTGATGGGCCGAGACTGGTGGAAGAGGGTTCGAAGTGGAATTTGGATCCGATATGTTGACGAGATCAAGGTTATACCAAACTTTGTTTATTTCCATAACTTGTGGAGCCTCCTCGTAAACAGTTTGAGCAGAGCTTTCTTCTATTTGATGGGAAAAGACGTGATCTCCACCCCAATGGCTCTATTGCCCTACCCTTGCCCTTGAATATAGTGAATTTGGTGAATCGAGGCAGGGGTGAAGTCTGGGCAGGTATCTGAATCTTAGATACCCTTTCAACAAGTTCCTCCATTTGTCTCCATATCAATGGACTTCGTCCACCTTCTTATAGATCTATTCGACCATTGCCATCTTATTAGCTATTATTCCCATGTTAACATTATGATTAGTCGACATATTATTAACGATTTTCTTGGAGTCGTCTATGTAAGCCTGGCTGGTGGTTTGTGCTCGGCTAAATTCCGCTAGTCTCTCAAACACCTTGTTGACGGTGTCTTTGTGACGTCCCATGTAACTTACTCCGCAGGATGCACTCACCAACCCATGGGTCTCAGGGTTTAGCCCACTGACAAGACTTTGGACCAACATCATTTTGGTTATCTTGTGCCCTGGGTATTTCTGGATTAGGTTTGTGAACCTTTCTCAGGCTTCATGCAATAATTCGCTCGGGTGCTGGGTAAAGCTTGTGAGCTTGATTGGCATTTAATTTATTCCACTGATTGGGTAGAATTTCTTGAGACACTCTGGTCACTTATTTCCCTTTAAATCACTCCTAAAAATAATAGCCTTTAATCATCTCAAATATCGGGGGAATCATGGGTCTCAATAACCGATCGAATTTCTTAAAAATAATGGTCAACAATTAGCAGATCAACTCAAAATCCCTCAAAAAAAGTATCGAGGAAATGGATTACCTTTGCCTCTTCAAGTAAGCTCCTTCAAAGATTTATTCTTTAATTAGGAAGATCAATTATCAATGAAGAATTAATCAAATTAAATTTCCTCAAATGGGTCCCTCCAGGTTAGATCAACTTTTCTCAATAAAGTAAAAGATATCAATAATCAAGCTTGCATATGTTAACAAAGATCTGCAAATAATAATTATCAATAAATAGCCTCTGATCTGTACATAAAATATATAAAAAGATAGAGGGTTCAACAAGATTCAAAATGACATATTGTGTGTAAAAATCGGAGTTTGTATGGAAGTTATGCTAAAATGAACTATCAAGGACTAAAATGTAAATAAAAATTATTTTCTTCTCAAAATAGCCCACGGAGGACTTATCTGTAATAAGGAAAAATTCTTTGCATGATATGGATTTTTTCCAAGAAGTTACGTGCACATCACGTGACTCCTGGCTAGCTGGAACTTCCTGCGATTTATGAAACTTGGAGGGGCCGGACACAATTTATCCCCTGCCCCACGTGTTGCGTACGTGGCTTAGTTGCTGATGGGGACCTCCTTGCTACTTCCTGGAAAGACAGGGTGTCGCTTGTAATTTACCCTACCCCCTCATGTGCAACACGTGAGGGAGCAAGGTCTGGGGCGGGCGTGGCATAAAGGTCGAGGGCGGTTGGAGAGGCGGCTGCAGTGACGGGAGCCGTGTGCAGGCAATGGTGGTGGTTCGTTGATGCAGTGATGGCAAGGACGTCGGGCGACCGCATGAGGTGCGAAGGCCTCACAGGGGCACGATCTTGGAGAGGTACAACAGTCGGTGGCGGGCAGGGCATCTGCTGGCGGAGGGCTAGGCGATTCGGTCCGCGGCGAGTGACTAGAGTGGGTGGCCGCAGGTTGCCTACGAAGATTGCCGGACGATGAGGGCTGCGGGAGCCGTTGTGGAGGAGAACAAAGTACCTGGGCTTTGTTCGATCAATGCCAGAAGATGCTTCTGCAGGGGTTAGCGTAGATATGAAAAAGAGAAGGGGGAGCGGTGCTCCATTGTCAGGCAAAGGAATGGAGTTGAGCTTCGGCCTATGCAAGGTCGGAGGTGGGGGATATATGGAGGGAATAGAAGTAGAAGTGGAGGGGGGGAAGGGTGCGACGGAGGTTGTCGATCGTGAAGCTTAATTGGATGCTGGGTAATGATGGGTGTATACGAAGGAAACAATAAAAGGGAATAAGCAAATGTACCTGGAAGTGGATCAAGAGTGAAGAGGGGAAGAACAGGTAGTCAGGTTAACTTGGAAGATGTTAGAACAATGGAGGTTTTTGCCTGAAAGAGGAGCTAATGCTCCATTGTCCTTGCTCAAGGGCTCTGGCAAGAAGAGACCGAGCTCCGCATTTGCGCTATTGCTGTTGCAACGAGCTGCTATAAACACCTCGGATCTCGCTAGCCAGAGGCTCCCTCTTGCTCAACGAAGGTTCTGGGAACTGTCACCTCCCCTTGTATCGAGAGCTTGGAAGTTTCGATATGGAATGGCGGATACCCACGAGAGCCAATGGAGGGAGGTTTTAAAGGAAGAGGGTCTTAATGGCTGGAAGGGGGGGGGGGGAAGAAAGGGGTCACGTGCTAGGCACATAACTCGGGGGGTGGAGAGAGGAGAGAGGGAGTGGGGGTTCCACGTGGCATGCCCAGGGGCTGCCATGTGTCTCCGAAAACAATTTCAAAAATAAAAGAGAAAGAGAAATAGAAAAGAAATAGAAGGAGACATTGGATCAAAAAATTTCTTTCACGAAAGTTGTTCATCTTGCGAGCTACAACTTTAATGAAGGAACCGGGATGAAAAGAGGTCATTTGTATAAAGTAGTACCTTTTGATGGTTTTCCATGTGTATAGAAAAGCGTTTTTGGTGATTTTGTAATTAGTAATTTTTAAAAAGGATAAAAAAACGATAAAATAAAAGACAATTTGTTACTCATTAATCTATTTTTTGGATTTTTAATAAATAAGAAAGTAAGGAAATAAAATAGGAGTACGAAACAAGCGAATTTTGTGCAAACTCACAGAGGTCACTCGGACACAGTCAGTTTCTTTGATGTCAGTCTTGATTTGGATTTGGATTTTTATGCCACGTGATAAAACTTTCATCAAAGATTACAAATGAAAAGAAATAAATAAACTATATTAATTATTTACATAAAAACTCAGGTCAAAAATCATAAAAAGACAAACTGCGCAAAAGAAGCCCAAACCCAATTGTCACATATGAGCTCCGATTTTTATGAAATTGGTCTTGTTTTGAAGGTATTTGAAAATGGAGTACTTTAAAAGTGAGTAGACCAAAACAAGATACTATATGAGGAAGATATGCATGTTTTAGTTCGTTTGATGTGAAATTATGTTTTGGGTTTATTTGTCACTTATTTAAGTTAGCAATGTTTTTGTATTTTTTATTCTTATTAGTAATATCTACACAATGGAAGTAGTTTTAGGTCAATTGGAGTTAGGATGAATTAACTAAAAATAGGGAAAGTTAGCAACTTTTCAGGTCAATTTACACTGGGATTTTTAGTTCCTTGTTAAATGCAATTATGCATAATTAAATGAAAATGTTATCAACACATGTATGAATGTTAATGATGCTATATTACTGATTAAATATATATAGATTTTGGGGAATATAGCCTAATTGACCAATTTTAGTATGTTGAATCAGAAATTCATCAACAGGTTGGCTTTATTAGATTTGGATGATGAGATTTACATGCCATCCCCTCCTACGAGTCATTCACCACCTCCTCCTGTACTTGTGGTTCCACCACCGCCACCACCTTCACCTCCCCCTCCTCCACCCCCTTCTACTACCCAATCGCATGTGCCCATTGTTCTACCATTACCTAAATTCTGTACCCGTCAGACTGCTTCTGCTCATGGTCATTGCCCGTCATCCAGTATGCCTCAGGTTTCATAACCTTCAAAGCCTCCTCTACTTCCTTTGTATTCATCTGTAGCTTGCACGATTCAAGTAACTTTCATTACTAGCTAGATTTCTCAAAGTAATCTCTCAGTTTCCTTCCCTAATGAAAAGCTTATGGAAGTATTGCTTCCATCTAGTCTCTATATCCTTATGATTAACAAGCACGTGACCTTCGTCATCCTTAATGCATCTCACTTGAGAAAGATCTTTGATCTTTCTTTCTCTTGCGTTAGCTAGCCTTATCCTTCTGACCCTCCTTGGAATCCAGATTTTTGTCCAAAACTTTATAGCCTTTTGACTTAGCTTCGCTTACCGCCTTCTTTGCTTCCTTCTTAGCTATTTTGTAGTTTGTGACAATTTCATCTCTTCTATCCTTAGACATAGCTTTAAAGCAAGCTCTTTAATTTTGAGCTTCTCTTGCATCCCTCCACTCCATCATCAAACCTCCTTTTGTCCTGGAGCTCCTCCCATTTACTCGCCTAGCATCACTTCGGCTACCCTTCAGATACAATATGCAACCGCCTACCACATCTCATTAACATTTACGTTACAAACCCAAGATAAATCTTCTAAAACCTTCTCCCTGAAGCTTGATTGCTTCAATTGAAGAATTGCTTCAATTGAAGAAATTGAAGAACCTAATACCCTAATAATCCTCCTAAATTGACTCTAATAACTAACTACCCGGAGATCCCAAACTATCTCGTTATTTAAATAAAAATAAAAATTACAGTGGACTCAATTGGACACAATACAGACAAAATACATAATTTATAAAAACCCTGATTAGCAAAAATAAATGAATGAAAAACTGTCATTTTCCATAATTTTTACTCCATGCTGCATCAAGGATTGTGTAACTGGGCATATATGTGAAGATGTTTAGCCCACGTGGATAAGTGTTCGTATTTTATTGAGTTGGGGGGATATATATATAGAGCACCCCATCCCTTTTTCATCAAGAAAGTATATAGAAAACCTAGTCCTTAGTGGCTTTCCTCCGTTGTTTTATCCCGCTTCTCGGTAGTAGAGTTGAATGTAACATCTTATTTAATTTTTGTTCTTGATTCCACATTTCTCTATTTTATAGGATTTAATGTATATGAAGATATGTGTTTGTATCTTAAATTTTAGCAATGATTTGTGTATCTCACAGGTGGTTGTGGAGCTTGTGTTGTTCTCCTATCAAAGTTTGATCCAGTGTCTAAATGCATTCAAGACTTCACGGTGAGCTCATGCCTGACTCTACTCTGCAGTATACATTTTTGCTCGATCATTACGGTGGAGGGACTTGGTAACTCCAAAGATGGATTCCACTCTATCCATCAGAGGTTCGCTGGTTTTCATGCCTCTCAGTGTGGTTTCTGCACTCCTGGCATGTGCATGTCACTCTATTCTGCTCTTCGCAATTCAGACAACATTGAAGGCCAGAGGAATTTGGGCTTCTCTAGGATCTCAGCATGTGAGGCAGAAAAGGCCATTTCTGGCAATTTATGTCGATGCACTGGATATCGATCCATTTTAGATGTATGCAAAAGTTTTTCTGCAGACATAGACTTGGAGGACCTGGGTCTGAATACATTTTGGGTGGATGGGAAAGATGCAAGTGTGAATAAACTACCTTTTTATGACCCCAGTGCCATCAAAACATTCCCAGAATTCTTGAAAGCAGAAATGGAGGCTTTATTGGACAATCACTCTGAATCCAGAACTCCCCAACTTGGTATATCAGCTGTGAATGGTCATCAAGGTCCGAAGGAGGCTGGTTGGTACCGTCCGAGGAGCATGAATGAGCTTCAAGCTATTCTAAGATTTCAGCAAGTGGATGGCAAGCAAAAATGGAAATTAATTGCGGGGAATACATCTTATGGCATATATAAGGAGATAGAGAAAAATGTAATATATGTAGATATCCAAGGCATTCCGGAGCTCTCTGTTATAAAAAAGGATATAAAACACATCGAGATAGGAGCGACTGTAACAATCTCTCGTGTGATTCATGCACTGAGAAAAGAAGTCCAGGAAAGCCTGTTGAATGGAGGAATTGTATATTCGAAACTTGCCAATCACATGGACAGAGTGGCATCACATTTCGTTAGAAACACTGCAAGCTTGGGAGGAAACCTTATTATAGCAAAGAAGCATCAGTTTCCTTCAGATATTGCAACTATTCTTCTTGCAGTCGGTGCATCTGTAGTCATTCAGGTGGGTTCAAATAGATCAGTTCTTACATTAGAGGAGTTCCTGGGGGCATCTCCTTTTGATTCTGAGTATGTCCTTGTAAGTGTGCGGATACCTAACTGGTGCGATGAAGGGGATACAAATGGGACTCCCCGTCACAAACTGAATACTAAAGTAAATCTTGCCTTCGAAACATACCGAGCGTCACCACGTCCCCTAGGGAATGCTTTGGCATATGTTAATGCTGCGTTCTTGGCTGAAATTTCGACCAAAGTTGACTCTGGAGATAATGTTGTAGAAAATATCGTTTTAGCATTTGGTGCTTTTGGAAATGAACATGCCATTCGTGCAACTAAAGTGGAGCAGTTTTTGGTGGGTAAACCGATCACGGCTTCCGTCATACTCGAGGCAATTAACTTGCTCACAAGTACAATTGTTCCTAAAGAAGGCACCTTAAATTCTGAATATAAATCAAGTTTGGCAGTTAGTTTTCTTTTCAATTTTCTTAGTGTTCATGCTAGAGAACTTAGGTATCTGTCCATAGCTTCCCCAAATGAACGGAAGCATGAAAGTTTGGACTACCACAATTGCTCCTCTGACCTTGCCTCCTGTTGTCGCTGTAAAAGTCGACCTGACAAATGCACTTCACTTCTGTCTTCGAGGCAGGCTATTAAATTCAGCAGTGATTATCTTCCAGTTGGGGAGCTTACTAAAAAGGTTGGAGCTGAGCTTCAAGCTTCTGGTGAATCCTTCAAATTCTTACGAAATTTGTTTGTAGTTTTTTTATTTATTTCTTGTAATTCATATTGTTGAAGTTATTGGACTTATTTTCTTATTTGTTTTCTATTTATATATTTGAGTCCTATTCCTATTTATATCCCTTTGGGGTCTCTTATATAATTACTACCTCTTGGGCTATAGGGTTTCACACTATTTAAGAAACCTCATATCCATTGAATAATTCATTCAATTCATTGTTAAGAGTTGTTAGCATTTATGTATTTTTATTTCTTTCTTATGTAATTTTCCCTTTATGGTTTCTCCTCTCTCTATATAAAGAGCCCTATAACCCATGAATAATCAAGTCATGCATTTATTTCAATGTGGTATCGGAATGATGGTCCTAGACCGGAGCTCTGTTGCCCAAAAACCCTAACACTACTCGCAACCTCCCCATATTGCCGCCATCCATCCGCCCTCTATCCACCTTGCAGCACTGCCTCTGTTGCTACCAACCAACCAAGTGGCTCTACAACGCCCGATATTCCCCAACATTGTCTGATGGTCCCCAACAGCGTTGTCCCTGCATTACCAGCATTAAGACACTTCTTACCATCTTCCGCAGTTGCAAGGCCTCCCCTCTCGCCACTACACATTCAAGTATCCCTCTTAGATACTTCTTACATGCTCTAGGGATTTAAGCCGTTTGACTTGATGCTTTTGGGGTGATTTCAGATCTTTAAATGTACATCGTTTTCCCTAGAGAGCATATTTAAGTAAATGGGAACAATTGTGCTTTGAGTTTGCACACACAACAGGTTCTCCTCATGAATGTGTAGACAATTTTAGATCATTCTACACCCCCAGTCTCATCCTTTCTAGGCTCCGTCGTTCGTCATGACACATAACAAGGTTGATGTATTCTCATCTGAGGCCTTCGAAGGCCCGACACCAGTCGTCAGTATGGATAGGATGCAGTTCACGTGTATTGTTGAGAGAAAGAACACTGAATATATCTTGAGGCAATCTAAGCTTCCTAACGAAACTAGGGCGAATGTTTCGTGGAAGCAAAGTAATGCATAGGCATGTGTTTAGCTATACGATACCCTTACTACAAAGATAGCCGATGACATTCTCCATCAGTCGACTGCCAAGACCATATGGGACATTCTTGTCATCACATATTCTCAGGTGAGGAATGAGACCTAGTGCATCTTCAGTTTGATGTCTTCATGGATAAGAAGGATGGCCGCCCCCTCCATGCATTTTACTCCTGGCTCAGGGGCATGTTCGAGAAGCTTCATACCTTCATGCCCCTAAATATTACCACGAACAACAAATGGTGTATAGGAATGCCACGATGATAGGCATCTTTTTTGTAACACTTGATTCACAATATGGTGCCATCCGTAACCAACTTCTCGTAGGCGTGGAGGCGAATTCCTGAATAATGTAATCGTAAAACATATTTCTCCATTTAGGTCACACAATTTTTCTTTGAATACTCCAACGATAGAGCATCTTTTTAATGCGGTTTGCATAACTAATTGGATATATGCGTGTTCCGTTAGCGCATACCAAGATGCGATTTATGTTGCTTGAGTTGCCAAAATAGCATACATTATACGTGATATGCTTTACTACATGAAAAAAAGACTATCTGTAATTATAACCATAACATAGTACATATTTAGAAATATTCAATGTACTATATTTAGACTTTCTATTAAATTGTAAATTCATTCACATCCATTCAATCAATCCAGAAACATTCTTGTCATAAATGTGAATAAATAAGGCAACATAGTACATATTTTGACCGCAAAAAACTACATTGGATTAGAAAAGACTTCTCTACCACAAAATACATTGCCAAAAGAGAAAGATGAAATTATTTAGGTTCATTACAAAAAAATATTTGTTGCTTCCTTATTCTTTCATATGTTGCTGGTGCCTCTCCTTGTTCAAATGGGGCTAGGAATGCTCCACGATTGATCCTTTTTATTTATAAACTTCTTGCGCCTTCATCCTCATCGAAGGTTGACTCGAGGGGCGAGGTAAGTGAAACATATGTAGATCGAGTCACCTTAGCGTCTTCCCCCTCTTGTTCCTAACAAGCGTTTGTGGAGTTGTCATCTCCTCATCATGTGACTCGACGACAAGTGTACTGAATTATGTCTCCATCATGTAGTCGGGGATGTCATCCATATCTGGTGATGGTGTGTGACCCATCTCTGGAATTTCTCCTTCCTCTTTGACATTTTCTACAACATGTTGCTGCCCTTGTCCGCGACCTCATCCACGACCATGTCCTTGTACACGAGCTCTTACCCTCTTCCACTCCTATGCCATGTCCTCTTCCTTTTCCTTGAACATGCTCCTTTTGGGAATACTTTTCATTCATGGTTATCGCATCTGCAAAGTGGATGGCCAACAATCGCTCCATTTCCACCCTAGCCTTTAATGTTATATCTTTGCACTTGTAGAGGTCTAGATGGTTTTCTCCCAAAGCTATATTGAGCTCCCATCTCGTCTATCCTCTTTACAAATCTCCTAGTGATTTGGAGGTACCAATCCATGTAATCTGTAGACACACTAACTCTGACAGATCGCTCTATCTAGAAAACACTTTGGTTATGAGACATCCAAGAAATGATGTTAATGATGTGCTTGTCTCTCTAGTTCACATCTACCTCCCCCCTCAGATATATGGAATGCATGACCTTATCCGTGTCGCAAGAAACTGGGATGAATTGGTAGCCATCGGATTGACATATGTCACGGTTTGGATAGTACCGCTCAACCACGTAGAAGTAAATGAGGAGAACATGTAATGTCCAAATCACCTGCCTGTTGGCGCAATAATGGGGAAGAGCATAATAGACCTCAATCCTTTATGTCAACTATAAAACCTACACATATGATATTTCTATATATATATATATATATCATTTCATGAATACTTCAGATAATTTACTCTCTAATAACATGCACATGCTCTGGATATTACATGTCGAAGGTCTCACAATATGATTGAACAATGTGTGTCGGCTAGTGTCGGTGCTCAGAGGCTGTAACCCAATGAACACCCAATGGTCATCAATATCGTTAGGGCCTCTCTCTAATAATTGGGGCGAATGGGGAAAGTGCTCCCATGCACAAACCTGTAAATTAACGTGGCAACCTCATCTGATCGTTCATTGAAATATGAAACACAAATGTAAAAGGTTTTCGTATTAGTGTGGCTATAGGAAAACAACGTGCATCCTTCAAAACTATGTTGCAACTCTCACTAAAATTTGTTGTCGACTCACCAAACATGAAACCTCCATCATAAGTCAATGTGCATTGCTCCTTTGGACAATCGTGTGTTGCAAACTATAGAAACATTGTGGAAGCATATCGAAGATTAAGAAATATAAACGGTGGAAAGAACACTGGATTTACTTGGAAGCCTACCCCATGATAGGGATGAAACCACAGAGAAGGCCTCTCAAGGGTCATGTATTCTGTATTGATCTCTCTCTCTCTCTCTCAAATATTACATGTGGTATGGGCTTCTTATATAGCCCTACCAGTAAGACTAAGTCCCACTCGCAGTAGATGAGGGATTAAACTTGTGGATGTGGTAATTAGATCCTGGATAGATTCAATTACTCATTTATACATGTGACGTATTCTCTAACACTTTCCCTCAAGCTGGACAAATAGAAAGAAATCACTCACTCAGAATACAAGACACTACAAACAATATCAACTGAGCACATACTCTACTGTATGCTTGCTGAGGACACTGCTTCTTATGTCATGCTGGTGAGAATGAACTTACGGGTTGGAGTGTGAACTAAATCGAGTCCCCTCGTCGGAGAACGTGTGCTCTGTACTATGTTTATCAGAGTCACTAAAATTAGAATGAATCTCTACATGGAGAACTCAACCCACACCTGTTTCATCTTTTTGAAGGGTCGAACTAGAGAAAGCCGTAGAAATATCCTCATCGAAGTCTGCAGATGCTGGAGAATAGTGTCTAATGAGTCTCCTCACCGAAGAAATGGGTCTCTCCTATACTAGCTCAGAGAATGGAATCTTTATTCTGGGGTCCTCATCAATCCTCATTAAAAGCCTAAGCTCACAATAGCTCAGAGAATGTGATATCTACCCCAGAGCCCCTATGGATCACATGAAAACCCCGAGTCCAAATCAAAGATTGGGATCTCTCAAATAATGACCGCATACATGTACGCATCACTTTGTACATATGACTTATTTGGGTTTTTTGTTTAACTTGAGAATTGTAGATCTCATCGAGATCTACAACTTTTATGTTTTGACTTTTTTCTAGTTCGACTTCCTTTTATTTCTTTTCGATTTTTTCCTTTAATTTCTATTTTTGAATAATTCATGGGGCCATGTGGCACTCTCTGGAGCTGCCATGCGGCTCGGTCCTTCTTCTCCACGCACCCACTTTTCCGTTGTTCATCTCCTCCTGATGGATTCCATCCTGGCTGCTCACCATCGCTTCGTTGTCGGTCGTTGGATCTGATCTTATGATTATATATGGACCTCCTGCACCCTCCCCCATTTTGACCGTTGGATCTCCAGATCCAACTATCACCGACACATCTTCTTCCTTAGTAACCGTCCCTCTTCCATGCAGATTGCCTCCCACACCTCCCTCTTCTCGTATTTCTCCCCTCTACATCACGCCGCCTCTCCACTCGCTAACGCCATCCCCACGTGGACCCATCTCCCTTTACTCTTATGTAGCCTTCAATGATCCACGACCACCACTCTAAACCCTCCAAGCGGCCATTACAAACACTCACTCCATGTCATCTGTAATGACCCACCTCCTTCAAAACCCACGACATCAGCCCCATTCTCCGTGTTCACCGTTTCACTGAGAAACTTCCTAGCCCCCTTCTCGTTTCTGTGACGAAGAGACGATGAGTCGAGGATCTACATTGGGAGTATCTCCAAGTGAAGACCCATGGCCTTAGAGGCCATGTCGTAATCCTAATCTGGCTACCTGAGCTGCTCCTTAGTGCTGGGGGAGTTCAGTGACGACCTGAGCCCCTCATCGGATCAGCCCAAGCTGCCCCGCTCTGCCTACAAGTTTCTTCAATTCAACATGTAAGATCCTTTTGAGTTTTCACTTTGATCCTCCCTTCTAATTAGTCTCTCACAATCAACCTCATCCTCATTTTATCATCACGACACCCTTACCGAACATCCCCTATCCTCGGCAGTTACTTTGATCACCTCCCCTCTATCCAAACCTCAAACCACGCCAACTCCTTTCCTTCGCCTCGACGGCAACGGAGCCCATCGGGTCGCTATATTCTTCACCTCGATCCGACTCCCATCCACCTTACCAACGCATTTAAACACACTTCGGCTATGCTTGACCCTTTTTGTAGGTGCATCACCTTCAATGGCTGGATGCTTTGTCTCTCCTTCGTTCTAGAGTAGGCGCTTCTGCAAATGTGCATTGCTTCATCGCTTTACTCATCCTCGCCGATCACTCGACATCCCAAAAGTTTCGTCAGGACCGTACGACTGTTCCTGGGCCATCCTTACAGCAGATCGGAGCAAACATTGGAATATGGCGATTGTCGGTGCCCAACCAAGTCCGCCACAAAGGCCACGGCGTAGCTGATGAACGAGATTCTATTGGTGCCATCAATCACTTTGATCAGACGACCTCTATTGGTCGAGCGAACCTCAGTTAGAGCCTCCATGCTCGGTGGGATCGAGCCTAGGTGAAGCAACTCGGGCCACCCATGTGCAAGGTTTGAAAAAACTAAAAACGGAACGATGTTGTTTCCTCGGAATCGAGGCGAGGTGTAGCCTCGAAGCGGTCGAGGCATAAGCCTCGGTTTACAAGGATAAATATCTATAAAAAGTACAATAAATATATACTAATCAAATTATATATATATTCTAACTAACATTTGGTAAATATCACTATAATATACGATGAAATTATAAAGATAGGAACACCGAAATAAAGATATACAAATGTACGTGCCTTTTACTAATTTTCCTTTCAATCAGAGAATGAATCTGTTGATATTCCTCAGGATCCTAACTATCTAACCCAAGTTGAAGAGCCGTTGTATGCAACCCTCCTGCCATACCACACACCAACAAGACATGGGTCTCGTTGTATGGGAATAGTACATGAACTCCCTTTGAATTCTATCTTGTTTGTCCTTTTCGATATATTGCATAGCTTATTATGTGACAACTCCTTAAAATTAATTTTGCAAGTAATGTTTTCTATGATATTTGTAGATTCGTATGTTTAAAGGTATAATTTTAGAGTTTTTGACATAATTGGACATATTTAATGGTAAATATGTACATGAAAGTGGCCAAATTTAAGCATTCATCTTATATTTTTATATACTAAACAATCAGACCTTATAAATATATGAAATTGCTAATAGGACAAATGTTCTACATAAAAAAGTAATCTAAAAATAAAACATGCCTCGAGGACCACCTCGATTGCCTTGACCAACCGAGGCGGTCGCCTCTCAGAGACCCCATGAAGTGGAAATTCTGGGGTGATTCCATGTTGCCTCGTTTCGAGGCGTATGCCTCGTGTACCTCGAGGCGCGCTTTTTTGAACCATACACACGTGGCCCAAGCCACCTGCCCTAAGCCTACCCGCTCCAAACCTCAGAGCACGTACATCGCATGTGAGGCGTACAAATTGCAACCGAGCCCTACTATAGTCTTCAAAATACAGATAGGTCCAAGCGTGCTTGTCTTATGAGCGCTCTTGGGTAAATTGCAAGAAAGCCCTGTCGGTTTTTTATTTACATAAATGCCCCCCAAGGACCTATATGTTATGTTTTATCATTATTTTCCATGTTTTCTTTATGTGTATGCCCCTGGACTATTTTCCTAACATCTTAAGCATATGGATTCTGTTTCAGTTGATTTCAATTTCATTTTGATGCATATTTAATTCTCTTCCTAATGGCTTGATCTAATCACTGATTTGACACATAATGACATATGCTAAATTCTTAAATGTTTAGTGTGTCATTACCCTATATTTAAATGCAATTAGGATGTATTTGGACTTTTTTTGATACATTAATCGATCATGGAATTGGAATCTTTTTGATTTCTCATGTTATTGATTATTTAAGGGCATATTTGTGCACATCTTCATGTGTTTGCATTGCAAGCATATTGTTGCATCTATCCCTCATTTTAACCTACACAAAAAGCAAATAAAAATTGCATTCTTTTCACGCATCACGTGCATTGCATCATTTTGTTCATGATTATATGCAGTGTCTGTTTTGTGTGCCTGTGGACCTAGGTTTAAAATTAATCACTTTATTTAGGCATTAAAATACGATTAATCATCGAAGAAGCTCGTGTCCCTATGTTTAACCTTTGTAGACTTGCTAATTAGAATATTCTCCACCTATTCAAAGGGATGGTGTTACGAAAGATCCATTTTCGCCTCCTTTACTACAATAAAATGCGACAATTAAAGAGACGAAAATACGGTTCATCAGAGACCACTAAGTTGGTGTGTCGAGTTCCTGCACCACATATTGCTTCTCTATAAATTGATGCTATCAGGTATTGCAAGTGCCTTATATGGTTTCACAATAGCACAATAGTCCATGAAAAGAAGAGGCCCCAGATGTTGTTGCTCCAATGGGTTACTCACGTACTATGCACTCCAATAGGCACATCCCCAGTGCCTCGCGCAAGCCCTCAACGCATGCGAGATCATCTCCTCCACCCCATGCGATGCTTCCCCTGGGCGGCGACGCTTCTCCAAGGCCCATGGGTAGTGATGCTTCCAGGAAACACTTACTGCTCGCGCGTGACTCCATCTAGGGGTCCATGCAACACTTCCCTAGGCTCCTTGGCAGCGATCCCCTACTTCTCCTTAGATCCCTGTAGCAGCGGGATCTAGGGTTCCATTCAAGGAGCCTAGGTCGTGCTTGCATACACTGGGAGTTGTGGTGGGGGAGCAATGCCTTATTTTAAGTTTCCTTGTTATGGGCCTTGTTCTGGTTTATAAAAAAAGAGAAAAAAAGGAAAGGGCCTTGTTTTAATGGGGCCTAACATATTCAAGAGAATAATAATTGGGTCGAAGTTAGAAAAGTGAGGGTCATGTTAAAAGAAGAGAGGTGTAGTTTTTTGGTCCAGTTTGATCTGTGATTTTTAAAAAAAAGAAAAAGGCAATCATACAAAAAGAAGCTGTACGAAAAATGAGAGGAGAAAAGCTAGAAAAATATTAAGACGCTTATGTAGTTTTTTTCCCATCTTCATATTTTCTCCCAACTTTGTCAGTGCCAATTCGAGGTGCATTGTGTGCAATCTTGGTTTGAGGAGGTCCCTATACTCTTGATTTGGTTGGGTCAGGGTTTTCATATGGATCGTGTATATCTGAGATCTATGTTAGAAGCTTAATACAGAGAGATCCATAGGAATTCCTAGTAGAGATCCCATTCTTTGAACCAGCGTGGGAAAGACACGATTCTCTAACGAGGAGACTCATTACAATTTCAGTGATGTTGTAGTAAAAAGCATAGTTCTCCGATAAGGAGATCCAATTCAGTTTTGGTAACTCAGACAGACGAAGTACATAGCACATGTTCTCTGACGAGGAGACTCGGGTCACACTCCAACCCTTCAGTTTCTCATAAGCACGGTATAAGAAGCAAACATCCTCGGCAAGCAATGAGTATAATATGCATTGAATTGATATTTTTTGTAGTGTCTTGTATTATATGAGAGTAATTTCTTTTTATTTGTCCAAGCTGAGCATTGCATGCTCCAGCTTGGGGGGGAATTGTTAGAGTATGCATCTGAGATGTGAAATTAGATCCCTCTAGGGTCCAATTACCACATCCACATGTTTAGTCCCACATCGTTTGTGAGTGGGACTTGGTCATTATGGTGGGGCTATAAAAGAAGCCCCACATCCACTGTAACAGTTGAGAGAGAGAGAGATAACATGATACCTGACCCTGAGAGGCCTTATCCTATGGTTTCATATCGCTTATTTCGTAGTAGGGTTCCATGTTAAATCCCAGTATTCTCCCATGTTTATATTTCTTTATCTCTGATACACTCCCACATTCTCGTACTCTACAGTATTGAAGTTACACATCGCATGTTGTGAACAAAAATGCCATCATGCAAATAGAGGATAAAGTTAACATCAACATTATTTAGCATGGACTGTATACCTGGATGACATTCTAATACGATACAAATTGGACCAGGATGCATCACGACAACCTTGATCCGTAGTAGAGAAAGAAATCATTTCCAACTCAGTCCAGATTCCTCATCCACTACTGCTAAAGCAAGTGGAACAATATGCTTGTCACCGTCAAGCCCACATACAATCAATAATTTTTCTTTGTACTTCCATACAAATACATACCATCTATGTAATCATAGGTCTACAAAACTTGTAGGCTTCAATGCATGGACCAAACACCCAAAAACACTGTTGGAATCTACAACAATGAGGCTTCGTCGGATCGAGTGCTCATATGTGTGGTTGCAATTTCAGTCTCTGGAATGGCAAACTTCATAGCATGTAACAAATAAGATATCTCTGCAAAAGATTTGTTCCATTCACCGAAGACCATTGCAATTTCCTTTCTTGTAGCCTCCCATACTCTTTTTTTGTAACCCCGTAGTCATACATCTCATGCACATGCTTTGTAAGAGTGGATACTCGAACAATGGGATTATCCTTCACCAAGCTTAACACTGTATGAGCCATGAAGTTGTAGTCAAGATGTGGATGGTCCTATCTGACTGATGTATTGATGCATGCTCCATCAAACATAGAAATCACACACATCTCGTCAAATCTAGGAAATGCCCACGTAAAAATCACTTACAACTCTTTCATTCCATCGTGCATAAGATGAACCAATCCAAGGTCGTAGATTCTTTGATAACAAAGTTTTATTTTGATACTATATGGTACTTTTTCACTGCATAGATACACTCCTCTTTAGTCTTGAAAGTGCCCCTTACGAAGTTCATGAATAATGATATTGATGCTACTTTGATGTCACGCTTCATTCGTCGGATAGACCCCGGTTCAGGGGAGGTTCGGACCCGGGCTCGGCGGAGTTCAAGGCCTTCGTCAATGACCTGGCTCTTCAGGACTTAACGGCGGCGGACGTCAGGTTCACATGGAGGAGCTCTTCTTCGAAATCATGCATTGATAGGTTTCTCGCGTCGATGGCTCTCATGGATCTATTCCCTTTGGCGTCGGTCCTCTCGCGTCCTCGCGCGTTCTCCGACCACTCTCCGATCGTCTGGGAGTCACAGGTGTCTTCCCCACGGGCTGGGTTCTTCAGATACGAGAGATGTTGGATGCTGGAGGAGGATTTCCGCGTGCTGGTGGCTTCTTCTTGGGCGGAACCTTGCGAGGGCCGATCGGCGGTCGTCAGGTTCCGCAAGAAATTAGAGCGGCTGAGGGGCGTCCTGTCCCACTTCAAGAAAAGATCGCGGGAGGCTAGGCTTTCGGCGAGGAAGGAGGCGGAGGCTATCGTCAGCGAGCTGGACTCCTTGGAGGGGCTGAGGGAACTATTGTGAGGCCCGCTCCTTAACGGATCTGGATACCCGTTTACATATCACCCGTAGTATCATGTTCATTCAAGATCACATTAGAATACTGAAAATCAGGGAAATTTTTTTTTTTATACAGATGACATTCGCAAATTTAATAACAAGCCACAGGACTACACTATGTCACTATTATTTTGCATAATTTTCCATATCAGTGTAACAACATAAATTGCATTATGTACATGCATCCCAATTTATCAGAAGAGAAATAAAAGCATAAATATCATGAACAACTATAGCATGCGTACCTGATAATTGTAACTGCAAAACCTGATGTTCAACTCTCCCAATACAACGGTGCAAGTATTTTGCCTGCAATCCATGGAATAGGGAGAAAAGAACATCAACAAACGTTGAGTACATCTAATTTATTAAAATTAACAAGAAATTAATGGTTCCAAAAGAAAGCAAGTAATTTGGCCTTGACAATTAAAATTTAAAGCTACTTGCAATGAAACAGGCTTTCAAGTTGTCTGGTATGCAAAACTCCATTCTACTCATCCTACACTAATTACCCACATTAATCATTGATGTACAACCGTCATATGATCCATATTTAAGTCATTGCCTTTCTATTTGAGAATGTGAATGATGAGACTATGATATAATCATTATCTCTATTAAATGCTTATAATGATGATTAATAATCTTGTGGATTGATCATAGTAAGGGTATATGATGGATCCGGGGTTTTGATTCTTTTCTTGTTGCTTTTCTCAAGCTTAGTGGATAGTCTGTGGTCTTGGTCTAGGTAAGACCTCACACTATGACTCTAAGGTAGTAAGGAAGCCTTAGGGTTGGGGTGCCTCCGTAGGCATGCGGTGGAGTAAAATGCATCCTAACTAAGTTCCCAACACGTCCACTAGCTATTTCAACAACTGTGATAGTAGCTTGTAGTCTGATAAGAATTATTTTCATGATATGGTCTTTTCTCTTTGTCAGGAATTATTGGCAGAAAAGTAACTAGTTCAACGGAACCCAACTCAACTGTAACCAAGCTTCCATGTAACCAATCCAACTGTAATTCAACTTTAGCCAAACTCAATTGTGACTCAATCCAATCTTAAATGTAACTTTTCCAAATTCAACTGTAACTGATTCAGATGTAGCCATAGAGGATTCAGATGTATACATGGATGATTCGGATGTAGCATCGCCAAGTCTGCTGGCGAAAAATAAATAAAACTCAAGCGGTGAGGAAGCCTACAAAAGGCTCTTCCGTCTCGCCCTCTAATTGGAAGGCGGTCCAATAGAGGGATAGGTCTACTCCAAAACTACGCCACTGAGACGGGTGAGAGAGACTCTCTAGAAAAGTCGCTCTAAAAGAAAAACCGGCCCGACCGTACGGGCTCACGAGCTCGAAAAACTAAAACCAAGGGTCCTCCTGCCTAGGCACCCTAAAGAACAAGGGTCAGCGGAACTGGTCTTTAAAAGAAAATCTGTGGATCCCAGAGAGGCGTAAAAACTGCGAGCGCTCGCGAAAAAACCGAGAAAAAGACTGGGATCCGAGACCCGCGCACAAAGCGGCCGCTGCCCTAGCTGGGCTTCCTATCTCCCGCCCAGTTGAGGGTCACCGCGCCCTCGCACAGTCAGGTGTAAAGGTCACCGTGACTGGCACTCTTAATTATCAGTCATTAATGACTTGATCCCTCATCCTTTCTTAATCCTTTCTGTGGTTGATTGTACAGATCTATGTCTTTTTGATCAACGTTCTTATTGATATAACTGATTCATCATTGATTTCACTTATTGGTCTACCACATCCTTGCTCAATCTCCTCTATGGTTGACTTACAACTCTAAGTATTTTGTCACTACCTATCTTTGGTGATATGTATAAATAGTAGATTATACTCAAGGATCAATTGATTGATGATTTCTTATTCACAATGATCTTAGAAAATCATATGTTGACTCCATCAAAGAAGAGTATTAATATTCTAACACTTGTAATTCACTCTTATTAATAAAGGTCATGAGATTTGAGGTTGTTCCTTGAATCTGGGATCTAAGTGCAAAACAATGCATAAATTTCCACCCTTTTTTTTTAAAAATAGATCAGAAAGCACAGATCATGAGATTTTTGAGAGAAATACCTTAATTTATGGTTCCCAGCTCAAAATAACTATATCTTAATTAAATCTTTTAATTTGAAAATTTTGAACAAGGAACTGAAGTGAGGTGAGTGCATATATATGTAGAACCACTTGTCAAATCATATAATTTCGAGATTTCATAGCGATTAATCTCACATTACCTATACAAATCCAGAAAGAAAGAGAACAGATCCTGGATTTGGGAAAATGGGTGTGTATGTGTATGAATGAAAGTAGTGTGTGTATGGTATCTATGTCTTATTTCTTGTTCTATTCTATATTTTCTGTCGATAAGATGGTCTTCAAAGTTTTCCGAAGGTTATGTTCAACAAAGATAGACCAATCACACACTTTTGTGTTGGATTGAATTACACGATATAGATATATAGATCCATGTGATTGTGAGGCGGTTTTAGGGACTAAGAGATTAAATCTGCAGGGTTTGTTCTTTTGAGACAGTTCTATCTCCCTACAAGATAATTATAATTAAAGGTGTCGTTGCACTAAATCTAAAAAGCTACGGATGATGTCAACAATAACAAGGCTGCTGTGTGTGTGTGTATATATATATAATATATATATATATATTTGTTAAACCCTGCATGCCAAATGGATATGCACCAATCAAACCATGATTTTTAATATTTTTGTCCTTAACAGTAGCCCAAAGTTTGTTATCATTACTATTAAATTGATCGTTCAGTATTTATACCACTTGACATGTACTCTTTCTCAATATTACACAAAAACATGCCAACCGTTAACTAAAACTACTCATTTTCTTGTATTCAAGAGTGATGTATTGAGATTATGTTTCTCTCAACTTCTTAGAATAAAATTCCTTGAAGTAGTACCACACATATGAAACCATTTTTTTTGTAGCCACTTGTTGGGACCTACACATTTGTGGATAAATCAATCATGCTATCTTTTAGGGTTGTTATTTAGCCGCTAAATTACCAACGGAAGTCATCTCAGGTGGAAATCCAGAAAATCACATCTCAGGAGGAATTCCAGAACCCCAACCTACTTTAAAATATACATATTAGATAAATGCATATATATTTTTACAATCTTTTTTTTTTGAGGCTCTATATTTTTTTTTACTATCTGCGCACTCAAGATCAGAAGAACAGATGATGACACACTCCAAACTATATTGTAAAATAATGACAATGTACCCAAGAACACAGATTATTGACCAACCATTATCCTCACAATAGATGGAATCAAAAAGGTGTAGAAAATTTATGGAGAGCAGCAAGAGGTGGTCTTAGATTGTACTTCTTCTTTTTTTTTTTTTACCTTGCATGCATCAAGGCATGCAAATGGGTTGCTCAGGGGCTCTAGCAGGAGAAGATTGTACAAAAGATCAATCACACATGCAGGGCAGCAAAAGGAGGAATAATAAGGATTTTACAAAAACACGGACCAATGCATGGAAACTTTAATCTTTCCTTGATTTGTAACATCCAGGGGTATTAGTTTATAACTTTATATAAGTTAAAGGATGGAATAATAGCTCAAGAACATGGATTACAGCAAGAGATTGGTAAAGATGTACCTTTGGATTGGCTCCAAATATTGGAGAAGTATCATGCATGCAGCAAATGGCTGCAAGAGGGCTGCTTGAAAAGCAACCCTAGCTGCTTGGAGAAGTTCTCAACTTCAACAGTGAAGGAGGAGCAGGTCTGCAACAACTTTTAGAGTTGCTGGACTGCAGCTTACAACACTTGAATGGCTCCAGAAAATGGCTTCGATGGCCCTTGAATATGGCTCCAATTGGCTCCAATATCATCCAAAATTTAGGAGCTTAATATGCAATAGCTGCTGCCTGGCCAGTGGACTCCATCCGTAGAAAGATCTTCAAGTTTTGGAGATGAAATTTGGATGCAGCAGCTCCTCCAATAGCAGCAGCAGTAGAAGTTGGTGGCTGCATGCAACGGTCCAAAGGTAAGATGTATCAGGTCCTTCGGTTGCTTGGCTGGGAGGAGAATTAGCTCCCAGGCTGTTGGTCTGTAGCAGCATCACTGCTACTTGAATGCAGCAGCTTGCAAGCTGCTGGAGATAGGCAATAGCCGTTGAAGCTGCATACAGCATCATCATCTGATGGTCAATGGAAAGTTGCAGCAGTAGCTTGGGTTCTCCAGCTTGAAGAAGGTTGCAGCCGCTGTTGTAGAAGATGGGAAGAGTTGAAGCTTCCGTCGGATGGGGTTTGGATAGAAAAGAGAGGATTTGGGGCTGATATAAATAAGGGGATGGGTTGTTTATGTGTTTGACAAGTGTAACAGCATTTAGAGCCAAATGGAGTAAAAGATAGGAGCCAATTGTCACTGTCCGCTGTGTTCTGACAATAGCAGAAAATTAAATATTTTTTAACTTTTTCTCTCTCCTTTCTTATTTAAGATACTAAAGTCCTCCGCATTCGCGCCTTGAGTCTCGGATTTTGATGTGTAATAGCTCGTTTTGACCGTCTCGGAACGACGATCAATATGAGTGTAATATTCATATACTTCGGGTCAAAGATGAATCCCCGAAATTTCCGGGATACGGTCTTGATTGGTCATTAAATTTTAAGATTTTAAAATATCAAACGACCTCCGATCGGCGATCGGTCGATTTCGTTGGTCTTATTTTGTCGAATCGGATTTTTGAGTGGTCTCGGTTTGTTTCGCGGTTTCTGAATTTGCGTCGCGGCTTTTTCGAGCACGCATTACGATGGGATCGATCTTTGATCGATTTCGCCCGAACAACTTTTGATTCACGATCAATTGTTCGTTTTATGTTATTTAACACTGATTAATAACTTTATTGAGTTATACGGACTATAATCGGGTCAGGTTCGGTTTGTGTAGATTCGGATGTTACAGCTATGTGCTGACGAGTTGGCTTCCAGGTCGGCGGCGATGGCTGCGATTGAGAAGGAGGAGAGGAAGAGGGTCACGGAATGGCGCCAGCGTGCGAAGTTGAGGTGGATCAAAGAAGGAGACGCAAACTCCTCCTTCTTTCACAGAGCGGCTTCAAACAGGAGGCGGTCAAATCTGGTTCGCTCGATGTCGTTTGAGGGGCGCGAGGTGGTGGGCGAGGACGCGATTGGGAATGCGGTGGCTGACTACTTCAGGGACTTCTCTTCGGTTCCTTTGCCTAGGCGCTGGCGCTGGCTGGGGGAGGAGGTTCCTACCCTTCGCTCCGCGCAATGTGCGGTGTTGTCTCGTGGCTTCTCCATCGCTGAGATAAAGGATGCTGTGTGGGATCTCAATGTCGATGCCTCGCCGGGCCCCGATGGCTTCCCTATTGCTTTCTACAAGGATTTTTGGGACGTGGTGGGACATGAGGTTTGGGAGGTTATCGTGGAATTCTCTTCGGGGAACTTTGGCTTCGATGGGATTAACAGGGCTCTTATTGTTCTTATCCCGAAATCTCAATCTCCAATTGCTATTGATGACTATCGCCCTATTGCAATCTCCAATGCTCTGTACTTGATTGTTGCGAAAGTGCTTGCGAGGAGGCTGGCGGTGGTTTTGGATGGTCTGATCCATCCCTCTCAGGTGGCCTTCATCCCCGGCCGTTCGATCTCCGATGTGTCGGCCCTTGCCTCTGAGATGGTTGACAGCTGGCTGAGGCGGGGGAAGCAGGGCTTTCTTTGGAAGGTGGACTTCGCAAAGGCGTATGACTCCTTGGACTGGAGCTTCCTCTGGTCTGTGCTGCGTGCTCGCGGGTTCCCAAATTTATGGATCTCCTGGATGCGCCGATGCGTTTCTACGGCATCCTTTTCAATCATGTTGAATGGCCGTGTCGTTGGTAGCCGGTTTCAGCCAAGGAGGGGTGTTCGGCAGGGGTGCCCTCTGGCACCCATGCTCTTCGTCATTGCCGCCGACGTGCTCCCGAGAATGGCGGATAGGGTGATCGCGAGGGGCTTCTCCTCCGGCTTCTCGTGTAACTACAACAACTCTCCAACCCTCCAGTATGCGGACGACACAATCGCCTTCATAGAGGGGGGTCTGGAGGAGGTTAGAGGTATGGCGGTCACTTTCGCCATCTTTTCCGAGCTCTCGGGGTTGCGAATCAACCATTCCAAGTCCAAGTTGATTCCTTTCGCGTCGGATGATCGGTCTGCGGCGGCTTGTGGCGTGATTCTGGGGTGCTCCCCCTCTGCCCTTCCAATCGATTACCTGGGTCTACCGCTGGGCGCGAGAAGGCCGAGATTGTCCCATTGGAATAGGGTCATGGAGAGGGCGGAAAGAAGGCTTGCTGGGTGGAGTGCGGCGATGCTTTCCAGGGGTGGGCGTCTTGTGCTCATCAGGTCGGTTTTGGCGGCTATTCCAATCTATTTTTTGTCCAACTGGGCTATTCCGGTGGGGGTTAAGAGGAGGCTTGAGGGCCTTATGCGGACATTTCTATGGGGAAGAAGGGGCTCCGCGTCGCGGGGCATCCATCTGGTGGCCTGGAAGGATGTGGCGAAAAGGAAGTGCGATGGTGGGCTCGGCATTCGTAGCCTGGATCTGGTCAACAATGCACTGATGCTTAAATGGGTCAACAAGCTTTGGGGTAACGCCTCCGGCTTCTTTCCCTCTATGCTGCGTGATATTCTCTCCATCGGTGCGGACTTGCTGCGAGACGCCGACGCTTCGCGTTCTGGGACGCCTTTTTGGAGGGGGATCGCCTCGGCGGCTAGGCGGTTCTCTCATCTGTTCAAGCAGGTTCTGGGTGATGGCAACTCGTTTCTTTTTTGGCACGACGCTTGGGCGGGGGACGCCACTCTCGGTAGCTCCTTCCCTCGTCTCTGTGCCTTGGCGTCCAACTCTAGTGCTTCGGTGGCTTCCGCTTGGGGCGGGGGCAGCTGGTTCCCTTCCTTTGCGGCCAACCTCTCCGACGAGCGCTTCGATGACCTCTTATGCCTCCTGCAGCAGCTTAGGGATGCGCCATCACCATCCAGTGGCAGGGATCACTGGATCTGGCGTGACGGCGCCTTCTCTTCGAGGCGGGCTTTCAAGGTGATCTCACATCAACCTACCTCTGATCGTACCCCCCTTTGCAACGATTTGGGGTGGTTGTGGACTTTAAATTTGCCTGAGAAGGTGGCCTTTTTCCTGTGGCTTTTGCGCCGCGGTAGGGTATTGACCCGCGATAGATGTGCTATGTTTCTATCGGGGGTTGGCTCCATGGATTGTGTGCTGTGTTCCGGCGAGCTGGAGACTTTGCAACATCTTTTCTTCTGTTGTCCGTGCTCGACCTCCATTTGGGAGGGCCTCAATGTGCCCTGGTTGGACGCTTCTTCGGCCGACTCGTTCTGGATCTCTTTGCGCTCTTGTGCTGATCGGCCAAGGAGGGAGTTGCTCCGCCCACTCGCTTGCACCTGGGCTTTATGGCTCGCTAGGAACGCCAAGATCTTCAGGGGCCAAAGATTCTACAGGGAAAACGTTTTAGAGCATGTGGAGTTACTTCTGAATGATTGGATGCTGCGGTAATGCTGTTGTCGCATGTGGATGTTTGGGTTGTGGACTGGGATATTGACAGGGATCTTCTCGATCCCTGGTGTTTGTATCACTTTGTACCTCTCTTCTCCTCTCCCTCTTCTCGTTTTTAATAATATTTTGGGGCGAACACCTCCATGTGTCTCCCCCGAACCGTTCTGATTTCAAAAAAAAAAAAAATTATGTGACCATCACTGCCTCTAACATTGTACAATGATATGGATGGGACAATTATGTGGGATTAACATGGTTAGTCTGGGTTGGTTAGTTGTTCACACCATCATTGTTAACTTCTTTCTCAATTTTCACCTCTATTTCATTGTTAGTGACATGCGATGGACAATCATTTAGAACACGATTGAAATATCTCAATACAGCTTCACTTATATACTCATGTGTGAATAGAGTAAGTGGGACTTTGCATTCCAGATCTGCCATAGGTTGCGAACTGGGTGCTCTCAAGGTGTGGTCATCGATTAGACCTTCAACCGAAGAAGTATCTACTACCATCTCACGGGGAGATGATTTCACAATTGTCTTGGCTAATGAAATACATGTGATTGATGTCAGCATTATGCTAGATTCTGTAGCACTAGGAATGCAGGTTCTTGATGTTGTGATTGATCTTATCCAATGAAAATTTGCAGCAAATCAAATCCAACATCTCCCATTCGCAATCTATCACGCAAGACAGAATTATTTGAGTCACCATCACCACTGTTCAATTAAAAATGCAATATGAACCCCTTAAAATTGCATCAACATGACCTTAGTGCATAAAATTGACAAAGTTCTACTCACAATACCATTAATAATAAACAAATTCCAACAAATACAAGGCCCTAATCTAAAGAATAAGTAAGATGATAGTGGGCTTACAATAAAAGATATATTTACATCACCTTTAACGATTTGGTGCGGGGTTGAGGTGTCGGGATCGTAGCACTGCAAGGAAGGGTTGGCCATGGTGATTTGAGGCTTGCGGCAACGCGAGGTGGGGGGGGGGAGCTGTAGGAGTCACATAGGGGAGATATATGCCTAGAAGCAAGGGGATTAAAATGTCGAGTGGGGGTCCTGGTAACGGGCGGGTTGTTTTTAACCTGAAAACATGACACCTACATAGAAGGTGTTATGCAAAACACCTACTTTATATGTATTCTGAAAAATTCAATTGGACATGCTCTATTGTTGTAGTATTCAAAGAAAAAAAATTATGACCTTAATAGAGAAATATATTTTACGATTACATTATTTAGGAATTTGCCTCCATAAGCATGTCTATATATCCCATGGAAGAGGCCTACAATCGACTGAGCAGGATCATGGTGCTTCCTATAGCTACTGTGGAAAGGGAAAACAAATAGTTGCATTCTATTGTAACCTTAGGGCTCTCTTATATAGGAGAAAATCCCTATAGGAAAATTACATAAAGTAGATAAAAGAGTAAGAAATATGAACAAAGGACAAATAAAAATAGCCTTCTCAACACTCCCCCTCAAGCTGGAGCATATGTCTATCATGCTCAGCTTGGAACAACAACGATGGAAAGGGCCTCTAGCAAATGCCTTGGTGAACATATCTGTAGTCCGATCTCCTGAAGTAACATGAGAAGTGGAGATAAACCCCTCTCAAATCATATCTCAAGTGTAGTGACAATCTACATCGACGTGCTTAGTTCTCTCATGGAAGGTTGGATTAGTAGCTGTGAACATGACAACCTGGTTGTTGTGTTGGAGGTGCATGGGAAGTGACACCTCAAAGTAAGGCCAGTCAGGATGGATTTGACCCATGCCATCTCCATGCTACCTTGTGCCATGGTTCTATGGTCTAATTCGACACTAGATCTAGCAACACCCATTAGTTTCTTACTCTTCCATAAAGCAAGTGAACTCCCTACAAAGACAATGAAGCCTGAGGTAGACTTCCTGTCCTTGAGACTTCCTACGCAATATGCATTAGCACATGCTGTAACTGTAAGGGATGTATCTCTACTGAACAAGAGTCTTGCACCTAGAGAAGTCCTCAAATATCTCAAAATCATGTATGCATCATCCGGATGTACCTACTTGGGCTACTGATGAATCACATTTTCACATGTTTTATAGTGTGCAATTTTCGTAGTACAAGAGGTGAAAATGGTCCGAGTGAAACCATATTTTTTGAATAGGTGGAGAATTTATACTTGGTTAGTATATCAAGGTCGAACACAGGGACACACACTACCTACTATGATTAATCAGAAATTAATAGTTAGATTAAACGATTATTATTCAACCTAGGTCAACAATGCAAACAAAATGCACAACATGGTGCATAACTTGAAGTGTGAAAATGATGCATTTTTTATTTGAGTTTCATGCAAGTTAAATTAAGAGAGACAATGCTACAAATTGATGTGTAATGCAAACATGTAAACATGCACAAAATATGCCCCTAAATTAATGAGATAATTGAACAATAGATATTTAATTCGTTTAATGGGTCATTTAATGCATTAATATAGCTCCATATTTCATTTAATGGCATTAAATATGCAAACAATTGACACGCCAAATCTCAAAATAATCATACGATTCTAGGTGTCAAATCGGGAAATTAACTATTCCATTAGAAAGATAATTAAATGAGCATCAATATGCAACTTAAATCATTGAAAAAGGAGTTTATATTCTCAATTTTTGAAAGAAATGGTCCAGGGGCATAAGTGCAAATAAAAACATAGCAAGCTTTTTACAAAATATCACAAACAGGCCCCTAAGGGGTATTTTTGCAATATTTGAAAGCTAGAGGGGGCCTGTGTAAATTTCCTAAACATGCCACGCGAGGCACACACGCCTTGGACCTTTTTGTAATTTGAAGAAACCGTAAGGTCCCATGTGCAATTACACTGGCGCATCACGTGCCTCGCTTACCGGACCCTATTTGTAATTCTGAAAAAACTGTGGACTTCGTCTGTAATTGTGCTCGCTAGCACGCGTGATGAACACACAATGAGGCTCGAGCAGGAGTTGGCTCGGTCCAGGTAGGCTCGGGACACATGGGTGGCCCAAGTGGCTTTGACGTGGCTCGGTTCCACTGAACCTGCGACAGAGTGGAGGTGCAGGCTGAAAGAGGGATTTTTTATCGTGATAATCGAACGGTAGCTGCTCGACTCGCTCCTCCGTTGCTCTGCCTTTTTACGGTGGATGTGGTTAGGCTCCGGTGAAGGACTCTATGCTCCTCCGGCACCTTGCTAATGCATGGAAGGTCCCTACACCAGGCTAGCGAAGGTCTTGGACCTTCAGGGAATAGTAAAGGATGCATGGAGTAGTAAGACGATGAAGCTCTGCCGGAGCTATTGCTCTCAAATGGAGATAGGTTGAAGCCTCCGTCCATTGACGATGATGCACCTGCAAATAGGTTAGGCATAGCTTAAGCAGTGTTTGTGTACGTGCATTGAATGGAATGGAGGATCAAGAGGGCGAAGAAGTGAGTGTCCTAGGTGGTTTCTATAGCAGAAATAAAAAATTTTATTATTATTATTTATTTATTTATAAAACAAAACTCATTTTATTTGTCATTCTTAAAGTGGACTGTATTCACATCTCAAGAGTCAAGATTTCGATACGCATATCTTGATTTGATCATCTCTGAACGACGATCAATATGAGTATAATATTGATATACTTTTGATCGGGTTTGGATGCCAGAAATTTTCGAGAAACAGATTTGGTTTAGGGTTAAATTTTGTGATTTTAAAATATCAAATGACCTCCGATTGACGAACAATCAATTTTGTTGGTCTTATTTCGTCGAACCGGATTTTATAGAGGTCTCAGTTTGTTTTGCGATTTCCTAATTTGCATTGTGGTTTTTTTCGTGGCACGCACGGTGCGACCGTTTTTCTGATGAGTTCGCTTGAACGACTTTTGATTCACGATCAATTGATCGATTTAAGTTATTTAATATTGTCTGATAACTTTATTGGGTTAAAGGGACCCTAATCGTGTTGAGTTCGGGTTAAATTGGATTCGTATGTTACAATTTCTCCGACGTGGTGGCATAGAAATGGGGGTGACATGAAGGAGGCTTTGGAGGAAGGGGTTCATGAACGGAGTGTCTGGCAAAGATCAGGGGTTGTTGGTGAAGGTGTAGGGGTCATTGACCAAAGGCAAAAATTACTGAAAAGGAAAAATATATCAAAGAAAAGTTAAGAAAATGATGGAGAAGATCTTACCTGAGGTTGAAGAAGGTCGCGTGGTGAAGTGAAGGCTTCGGCTGAGCACCTAAAGGAGCTCCGGTCGTCACTTGACGTGCTCAGCTGAGGCACGAAGCTCGAACGGTCGCTAAGCAATCGTGACATGGTCAGAAGACCATGGGTCTACACCTGGGTACAAGGTGTCTTCGCCACCTCGATCCCTTGCTCCCCTATCAAAGGAGGAGGGAAAAGGGCTCGAGCATTGGCCCGTGTAATGGTGGACATGCGCACGGGTGGCGGAGATGGTGGTTTTGTAAGATGGCTCGACGATTACCGAAGATGGATCAAGGGACTTGTAACCTTTGAGCATTTGCCTTAGAGGATGAGTTATGGGTCATTTAGGGCATGGCGTGGATGGTAGAGAGTAGGGCTTAATGAGGAGGTGGAAATGGTGGTCGTGGATATGGTTTTTGGTTGCAAAAATATGGGAGAAAGGAGGGGTCGGTGAAGGGAGACGTGGGGAAGGGACGGTTACTCAAGGTAGACGAAGAGCGATAGCCGTTGGATCATGCAATCCAACGTCCCATGAGAAGGCGCGAAGTGAGGGCCCAGATGGCCCTAATCATACGAAATCTGATGGCTGAGAATGAGGCAGGAATATAGGGTGGAGATAAGATCTGGACATGGGATCAAAGGGCCAAGGAGCGAGCGCTAATGGATGGTCAGATCTAATTTTGTAAGAAGATCTAATGGTGGGGGCGTGCGGTTGGCAATGAAGTGGTAGACCACGTGGGCATCCCAGGGGGTGTCACATGACCCAATTGAAAAAGAGATAAAGAAGAAAATTCAAAAAATCAAAGAATAATTAGAAGCGTCAAATGAAAAAGTGTAGAACATGAAAGTTGTAGATCTCGACGAGATCTAAAAGTTTCATGTTGAATAAAAAAGTTAAACTAAGCCATATGCACATAGAAATATTTTTGTAAGTATTTTCAATGAATTGAAAACACTTCTTTGAATTTCTTTTATTTTTTTTGCATTTATAATTTATAATTAATGCTAAAACAAATTTGTACAATACTTATCTAATTTTGATGGGATTTTTATGATTATTAAAATATCAAAAATAAGGCACCAAAATTTATTTAATTATATACAATAATTAATGTTAGTTATATACATAGTGTGAACTGCATTTCTAGGAGTCGAGTCGAAACATCACTCAAAATCCTAGTGCAAGAGATTCTCCTAAGAATCCAATCCTCAACACTAGAGAGTAAGTCATCTAATGCATTCAATCAACTGTCTCTTTAGTTTTTAGACTCTAATGCATTCAATCAACTGTCTCTTTAGTTTTCAGACTTACAAGTGAAGGTGAAAGGCCAGTTGATGGAGGGCGTATGTTTGTGTCTTTTCTTCTGTCCCTCTCATTGGAATAAGTATCCTATCGAGTACCTTATTAACTAAACAAATTTTTCGTGTTGATCAATGTGTCCATAAAAAAAGTGTTGAGTTGTCTGCATTTGTTTTCATGGGAATGCACCGAGGTGTGTGCGTCTCTTTTTAGTATCTAAGATACCTTAGACATCCAAACTTGTATCACTATACGATGTAGAGCCTTTTTTGGTTGCTAGCCCGACCCATAAAAGCCCTAAAGTATTGGCCTAAGTGGATACTTTGAAAGGTTGGGAGCGTTCGCCTTTGATGGAAGCTCTTTATATTTGTCTTTGAAGTGTAAGAGCTTTTCTCTTTCTTTTTCTTTCATTTTTTGGCTAGCTCCACTGTTTTTACCAAGTTAGCGCACACTGATCAATAATTTTTTTAAAGTTCATCACACCCTGGCACTTAGGTAAAGACCAAGAAATTGGTACAAGATCATTGTTCTCATACTGGCTTAAAGTGCAAACACTAGGGTTCATGAAGCCTTCATCGGTTTTATCCCATCCTCGAGCGTCATTAAATCATGTCCAGACTCAAATCTCAAATCTCCGTTTGTCAAGTGAAATCTCAACTCATCTCATCATGAATGCAGATGTGTAAGTGATGTACGGGTCATATTATTTAAGGTAGAAATGGAGTGTGCAATATAGCACCTATATCTTTCAAAGTAGGAAAGTGTGAATTATTAATCTCAAACCCTAATGGCTAAGGTTGGTTAACTCAGACTTCTTAAGACTCATAAACCAAAGTTTCTTTATTCCTCAAGTATTGAATGATAGCGGGAGTGTCAAGGACACACCAACTTAATTGGTTAATGTTTTTGTGATTTTCGATTTTCTTATTTCTCTGAATAAGGGTAGAAGTATTTACAAACACAAATTAGTTTCATTTACACCCTCATTTTTAAAAAAAAATCGAAAAGATTTTTTACAAATCATGTCGCATAATATAGTTTTTAAATGATTTTCAAAACAAGTAAAATTGATGGAGATGTTACTAATAGAATAAATGCAGGGTGGCTAAAGTGGAGAGGAGCCTCTGCTGTTCTCTGTGATATGAAAATTCCTTTAAAAATTAAAGGAAAGTTTTACAAAGCAGCTGTTAGACCTGCTATGCTCTATGGATCTGAATGTTGGCCGGTGAACCATAGACATGTACAGAGAATGGCTGTAGCAAAAATGAAAATGCTAAGGTGGATGTATGGACACACACGTAAAGATCGGATTCAGAATGATGCAATCAGAAAGAACGTTGGTGTAGCTCCGATCGAGGATAAGATGCGAGAAAACCGCTTAAGATGGTTTGGTCATTTGCAAAGAAGATCAGTTGAAGCACCAGTTAGGAGATGCGAGTGTTGGGATGTTGAGCTGGCTAAAAGAGGGCGAGGACGGCCCAAGAAGTGTTGGAAAGAAACCATACGAAGGGATCTTAGTTTTATGGATATAATCCTGGGATTGACTCAAGATAGATCTGAATGGAGGCGAAGAATCCATGTAGCCGACCCTACTTAATTGTGGGAAAAGGCTTTGTTGTTATTGTTGTTGTTTCAAAACAAGTAAAATCCTTATTTTTCAAACCATTGTCAAATATTTTTAAAATAATGTCAAATAATTAGAAAAATTTTCAAAACATTTAGACTTTTTTTACTCAAATCTGTCAAAAGGTACTATACCCTAACCCCTAAAAGTTCGAAAATTTTTAAAAGATGAGTTATGGCTAAAGTGTATAAAATATATATGGTATGCCCTCCTATACTTAGCTTGTGCTATGTCCTCATAGTACCTAGTGATAAGAAACCATAGCTCATGCTAGAATATAGAAGGACATACGGGAACCGACTCACATCTCCCCCTATACTTTGGTTAAAAATAACCTAAGTATAAGAAGAGGGTCAGGAGTAGGGATCAATAAGTGAAGAAATAGAATGGGACGGGGACTCGGGCCCCCATACTTTGGGTGAGAAGAGCCTAAGCATAGAGATTTGAAATGAAGATGGAAAGACCCGAGGTGAAAAATCAGATAGATTTGGTTCCCCTATTACTTATGTTAAAAGGAGCCTAGGTATTCTGAATATGGAACTAAGGATGTGGAATCGGGACACCAGTTAGGTTTAGCTGAATCTTCTTAGATGAATGAATATATGAAGATGGAATCATGAATTCTTTAGGGTTTATGGGAGGGTTGGGTAGTAATCGCAATCATGGCTTAAGCAGTCAAGCAAACACCAATGATTTCACCAACTCACACATGAAGATCAACAAATGTTGATCATTTATCTTTTCTATTTTATTGGTGATCATCCAAGATATAAGTCCATTACACGAGGAATAATGATAGGTTTTGGGTACTATCCTAGGGATACATACTCACATCTCAACATGAAAAATACATCCTGCGTACAATATCAGGGTTTGCTCTCCCATCATACAAGTGTTAATTTTACTCCATTTTATTGATCAAATTGCTTTAATCAGTCCCAAATTTATCTTAGGTTTCCATTCAATTTAATGTGAGTACAAATCAAGCAATCATCGTCTAACAACCAGTCTCAGTTTCATTAATATCCTAGGTTCCAAATCAAGGTAGGGAAGTCGAGAAAATTCCGATGCAAACGAGAAAATATGATGCATGCCCGAGAAAGGGATACTTACAACTCTTCCAGCATTCTTCATGTGTTATGCAAGACTGAATTTAAATCTACATTATATGCATGCAAGTCAATTAAAATCACACCTAAACATGCTACTATTAGCGAGGAGAAGTGAGTTAATTGTTTGCCTAAATAATGCGTTGTTTACATGTGTCTCATGAATCTATGGAGATAAAGCGAAGCTCCTAATTCAATGTGCCCTACGTACGATCAAGCACAATAATAGATATGAAGTGAATCGCTCAATGAGTCACATGCCTAACCTAAGTCGAACACTCAAGTGGAGTCCCACCCAGGTTGGGGGTGAAACATGCTCCACACAATCACATAAAAGTATGTATCCTTTTACATTCGTGAGCCCTCGAAGGAGGATCGATATAAAGGCAATTATTACAATAATATACATAAATAAATGAAACAATGACAATGAACATTTCTTGATTTCTTCATGTTCAGCTCCTTGCAGCGTGAGCTCCCGACTCCTCGCCTCTGCGTCTCTCTTGCGTCTCTCTAGCGTCCTCTGTCTTCACGAGCCCTTCCACAAAAGATGAGCATTAAATATATATAAAGAAACATAATTGACAATGATACAGACAAAACAATGCAAAGACGAAACAAACACACAAGTTGACCTAGATATCAAAAATAACCTACTTAATTAAAATTTAAAATCTAATAAATCAAAAAGATAAACCATGTCCCTGACAACAATGCCATCTGATGAATCACATTTTCACCTCTGTAATAGTGTGCAACTGTTTTAGTATAGGAGGTAAAAATGGTCCGACAGAAACCATATTTTTAGAATAGGTGTAGAATTTATACATGATAAGTGTGCCAAGGTGGAATTCATGGACATGAGCTACCTATTATGATTAATCATAAATTAATACCTAGATTAAGTGATTATTATGCAACCTAGGTCAACATTGCAAACACAATACACAACATCATGCAGAACAAGAAGTGTGAAATTGATGCATTTTTTATTTGAGTTTCAAGCAAGTTAAATTAAGACACGCTATGCTACAAATTTATGTGTAATGCAAACATGTAAACATGCACAAAATATGCCCATAAATAAATCAGGTAATTGAATAATAGATGTGTAATTCGTTTCAATTGATGCATTAAAATTGCTTCATATTTCATTTAATGGCATTAAATAGGCAAACAATTGACACATCATATCTTAAAATAATCATACTATTCTAGGTGTCAAATCAGGAAATTAACTGTGCCATTAGCAAGATAATTGAATGAGCATCAAAATGCAGTTGAAATCATTGAAAAAAGGAGTCCATGTACTCAAGTTATGAAAGAAATGGTCCAGGGGCATATATGAAAATAAAAATATAGCAACCTATTTACAAAATATCACAAACAGGCCCTGTCGGGCATTTTTGCAATATTTGAAAGCCGGAGGGGGCCTGACAAATTTTCCAGGCACATCATGTGATGCATGCATACCTTGGACCTTTTTGTAATTTGAAGAAACCACGAGGAACCCTATGCAATTTACTCGGACACACCGCGTGCTTCCATGCGGGAAGACCTATTTATGATTCTAAAAGTAGTGTAGACATTAGCTGCAATGATGCCCGCTTGCTCGCACGATGCATATGTGCTGAGGCTCGGGCGGGAGTTGGCTTGGTGCAGGTAGGCTCGGGCCATGTAGGTGGGTTCCACTGAGCCTGCGGTATGGAGTGGAGGTATGGGCTGAATGAGGCCCATCCAATCGTGATGATCGAATGGTAGCTGCTTGGCTCGTTGCTCCACCTTTCTACGGTGGATGTGGTTGGGCTTCGGTGATGGACTCCATGCTCCTCTGGCATCTTGCTACTGCATGGAAGGTACCTACACCTTTGTGAAGGGCTGGCGAAGGTCCTGGACACTCATGGAATTGTCAAGAATGCAAGGAGTGGTGCAACGGTGAAGCTCTGCCGGAGCTGCTGCTTTATAATGGACATAAGTTGATGCCTTCGATCATTGAAGATGATGCACCTGCAAGTAGGTTAGGTATAGCTGAAGAAGTGTTTGCGTGTGTGCAATGAGTGAAACAGGCGACCAAGAGGGCGTAGAAGGTCAGTGTCCAAGGTGGTTTCTCCAACGTGGTGGCAGAGAAAAGGGGGTCACTTGGAGGAGGCTCTGGAGAAAGGGGCTTGGTGAATGTAGTGTCTGGCAAAGATTTGGGGTGGCTGGCGAAGGTGTAGGCATCATTGATCAAAGATGAAGATTACTGGAGAGGCCTAGGCCCTAATTAAATCAGAGAAAAGTAAAGAAGACGATGGAGAAGATCTTACTCGAAGGTTGAAGGAGGTCGCGAGGCGGAGTGGAGGCTTGGATTGAACTCCTGAGGAGCTCCGGTCGCTGCTTGAAGTGCTCACCAAGGCACGAAGCTCGAACGGTCGCTAAGCGGCGGTGACATTGTTATGAGACCACATGTCTACACCTGGGTACAAGGTGTCTTCACCACCTCAATCCCTTGCTCCTCTGTCACAGGAAGAGGGAGAAGGCCTCGACCATTGGCCTGTGTAATGGTGGACAGGGCGCACGGGCGATGGAGATGGTGGTTTTGTAGGATGGCTTGACGACTATGGAAGATGGATCAAGGGACTTGTCATCGTCGAGTGTTTGCCTTAGCGGATGAGTCGTGGGTCATTTTTTTTGACACTCAAAAAGGGGGAACACACTCAAAGGTGCTCGCCCCGATGCATTAAAAAGAGTCGTGGGCCATTTAAGGCATGGAATGGATGGTGGAGAGTAGGGCTACACCGGGGAGGTGGAAGTGGTGGTCGAGGACATGGCTATCGATTGGAAGAAAAAGGGAAGAAAAGGGGTCGGTGAAGCATGATGTGGGGAAGGGACAATTACTAGAGGTAGACGAAGAGCGAGGGCCTTTGGATCATGCAATCCAACGACATAGCGGAATGCGCGAAGTGAGGGCCCACATGGCCCTTCTCAGATGGAATCTGATGGATGAGAACAAGGAAGGAGCAGAGGGTGTTGATCAGATCTGGACATCGGATCAAAGGTCGTGGAGCGGACGCTAATGGACGGTCAGATTTGATCCTGTGAGGATCTAATGGTGGAAGCATGTGGTTGGCAATGAAGTAGGAGGCCACATGGGAGACCCAGGGGGTGCCACGTGGTCCAATAGAAAAATAGATAAAGAATAAAATACAAAAAATAAAAATAAATAATTAGAAGCTTTAAATAAAAAAATGAATAGAAGTTGTAGATCTCGATAGGATCTAAAAATTTTATTTTGAACAAAAATTTAAACTAGATCATATGTACATATAATTATTTTTGTAAGTAATTTTAGTAAATTAAAAACACTTCTTTTAATTTCTTTTTTTGTATTTTTGATTTATAACTAATGTCGCAACAAATATGTACAATACTTATCTAATTTTTATGGGATTTTTTATGATTAATAAACAAAAAAATAAGACACCAAAATTATTAAATTATATACAATAGTTAAGGTTAGTTATATAGAGGGTTAATTGTTAACCAATGTTAATTAAAGTTAGAATTTATTGAATGGTTTAAATAAGAAGGATAATAAATGATAAATGTGATGATAAATCTAGGATTCATCACTCTATAAAGTGACTAACTCTGCTTACTGCGAATGATATATCATGTATGGTAATGGTGGCATATAAAAGTTTCCCCACATGCTCTATTTATCGTCTCTTATCAACCTCCTCAGTGTCATCATCATAGAGTTTAACATTAGGATTCATTGGAGTAGTAGCAGGCTTACATCATGTCCTGCACGTCTTAGTTATGAGATCTGTAACATACTTCCTTTGCATCATCACCATGCCACTCTAGTTCCTCGTAAATTCGAGGCCAAGAAAATAACGAAGATTGCCAAGATCCTTGGTCACAAACTATTGTCCAAGGAAATCCTTATCTACATGAATACCCTGCTTGTCATCCTCTGTAACAATGGTGTCATTCACAAAAACCAAAATAGCAATAGTACCTCTTTGGGATCTCTTAAAGAAAAGAGAGTGATCTACGGTCGATCTGACAAATCCCTGCTGCTCAATCAACTCAGAGAGTTTGTGGAACCAAGCCCTTGGACTCTTCTTAAGGCCATAAATAGCTTTGTGATGTCTACAAACCATGTGAGACTCCCCCTCAGCAGCAAAATCTAGTGGTTGTTGCATGTAGACTTCCTTCTGCATCTTGACATATAACTGAAAGAGACGTCAATCACGGACCACAACAACAAAAATAAGATACCTCAATATAGAATGTTGAGCGACAGGAGAAAATGTATCCTGATAGTCCACCCCATATGTATGGGTGATCCCACGAATAACAACTCTGGGCTTGTATCTATCCGCAATACCATCTGCATAGTGTTTCACCGTAAACACCCACTTGCTCCCCACATCAGATACATCAGGTAGAGCGGGAACAATAATCCACGTGCCACGAGACAGTAGTGCATCCCTTTCTTCCTCCATAGCAAGACGCCACCGACTAGTCTGTAATGCCTCCTAATCTGTTCGTGGTATATTTACAACAGATAGTCCAACAACAAACCTTTAAATCTCCTCTCAGAAACATGCAAGAGAAACATGAGAAGAAGAAAGTATGTAGCAAAAGTATGCCTCTACTTCTGTAAAGCAATGGGTACGTCAAGGTCCTCAACCTCCTCAGTGACCGAGACGGGAACATCTATAGACACCTGCTCATCCTGCTGTAAATGCTAATCGCCAGTGCTATCAGTAGAAATCAAGCACTCAGAACATACCTGGGACGTGCTGGATGATGGAGGAGGCTCAAGAGTACGAGGTCGGCACGTGTAAACCTGTAGCAAAAATATGGAGGCTACTAGTGGATGTGGTGGTGAGGATGGTGGTGAAGGAGGTTGTAGTAAGGATGGTGGTGTAGGAGTCATAGGCATGATAGATGAAATCGGAGATAGAAGCATGTATACCTATTCTCCAGAATCCGAAGGAATCAACCTATCACTTGTAGAAGAGAAAAACATAATAGATTCAAAGAAAGTGGCATCCACACTGTTAAGATAAACATATATTTCTTTGTTTATTTTATGTAATTATTTTCTTTAGGTACTTATCATGTAATTAACCCAAGGGATCTTCTCCTATATAAGAGAGCCCTCAGTCTATTCTAATGCAATAACCATTTTTCTCCCAAGATGGTATCAGAGCAACAGTCCTAGACCGGGGTTCCTGTATCCCACCCCAAAACCCTAGCCCTACACCTGCCGCCTCCCCCCCTCTCCGTCGCTACAGCTGTCTCTGGCGACCGCCAGCCCAGGCGCGACAAGCCGACGCCGCCTCTACGAGCTCCGCTTGGGCCCGCAGGTCCAACCCAGGACCTCTGGTGCTGCCCCGATTGGTCGGCGATGCCTCCTAAGCCTTCCTTGCGTAGTTGCGCGCCTCCTGCATGGCTGGGGTAAATGCTAGCGGGCCTGCGTGCCTCCCAGGTCCTCCCAGGACCTCCTAGTGCCCGTGCGGGCGACGTCAGGAGCAGCTCAGCCCCCTAGGGCTTCATCCAGCGCTGTCGTCATCGCCATTGGCGCATCCTGGTGCCTCTTTGGTGCTACTGCACATTCCGGCCGAGTGCCTAGCACGCGTTAGGGGCCCGGATCTTCCTGCATGCTGGTCCTTGTCTTCACATGAGGAGTAGGGATGGTTGTATGAGTCTACACATACAACATAACCCTCTTATGATTCTGTAGATGAGCTGCTTTGATTTTACCCCTCAGTCGATCCGTGAATCTTGGCTCTTTCTTATCATGTCAGAGAACAACGGTGATGTTTTGTCATCTTCTGGGGCTTTCAAAGGTCCATCCCCCATTGTGAAGATGGATGGGGCCAACTATGAGCTATGGTCCATGCAGTTTCGAACCCTTATGCAGTGCCACAATAAGGAGCACATTCTAACAGATTCCGAGTGGCGGACAAGACTGGGGGGAATGCGTCATGGGAACAAGATGATGCCTATGCTCGTATATGGCTCTCTGGGTCTGGGACACTGACCACAGAGATCTCTAATGATATTGTGAATCAACCAACTGCGAAAGCTATGTGGGACATACTGGCCGATACATATGGACAGTCGAAAAATGAAAGCAAGATACTATAGTTGCAGTTCGACATCTTCTCGGCCAGGCAGAATGGTCGACCGCTCCATGCACACTTCTCTCACATGCGGGGCATGTTTGAGAGATTACACAGCTTATGCCGATCACCTCCAGCATGGAGCAACAATAGGCATATCGAAATGCCACAATGACTGGAGTTTTTCTGTCCTCGCTTGATCCTGTATATGATGCAGCTCGTACTCATCTTCTGACTGGAGAAACCATTCCTCCAATGGAAGAAGTCTATAAGCGCTTGAGTAGGATTACTACTACATCTGCGAATACATCACAGACTACTCCTTCTGCTATGGCTGCTACAAGAGGCAGGGGAGGATCGTCTAACTTTTGGGGTCGTGGACCTCATGGTCGAGGGGGAGGCAGACATCGTGGTCCATATACTCATTGCCATCGTCCCGATCACTCTAAGGAGGCATGCTTTCATAAGCATGGATATCCAGCATCTACACGTGTTGCTGAGCAGACTGAGGCTTCCTCTGCGCCTACTCTAGATACTCGCTTTGATGACATTGTATCCAGGCTTCAATAGATGATGAATACTCCTACGTCTACGTCTCTAGGTTCCACAGAGGCCGCGTCTTTAGCCAGAGCATCGTCTAGTTCATCAGGTACTCACTATGCATTTACCAGTAGTACATGTTCGGACCTGACAGATTGGATTATGGACTCCGAGGCATCCCATCATATGTGTGGTGACAGGACACAATTTATTCATACAGATCACTTTCACCTGGTAGATCAGTTGTCATTGCCAATGGGGTTCGCTTACCCATTGTTGGTCAAGGGGAGATTACTCTAGCCCCATCTCAGAGTCTTCATAATGTCTTATATGCGCCTTATTTTCATATGAACTTTTTGTCAATTAGTCAGCTTACGAAAGATTTACATTGTCGTGTCATCTTTCATCCATCTTCGTTTGTGTTTCAGTACATACTGACTGGCAGGGTGATTGGACATGGTCGTGAGTAGAGAGGCTTGTATAAGCTTGCTATACCATCATGCACTGAACTTGCTACCATTCCTTCTGGATCAGTTTCACCATTCCTTTGGCATCTTCATTTTGGCCATCTTCCTCTATAGAAGATGTGTCATCTTCTACCACATATATCTACCCGTACTACATTGGGTTGTGAAGCTTGTCGGCTCGGGAAGCATTATCGCTCCTCATTTCCGAGTCGTCCGAGTCGTCATAGTGGTCGGTCCTTTGAGTTGTTTCATTTTGATATTTGGGGTCTGAGTCGTGTCCATGATCATCAGGGACATCGTTATTATATGGTTGCTGTTGATGATTATTCTAAATTGTCTTGGGTGTTCTTGTTGAAATAAAAGTCTGAAGCAGGTGCTATCATTAAAACATTTCTTATTGAAGTCAAGAATATCTTCTCAGCAAATGTCAAATTCATTCGTATGGACAATGCGTTGGTATTTTCAGCACTACATTTATCTGAATTTCTGAGTTCTCTTGGAATTATTCATCAAACTTCGTGCAGTTACACTTCACAACAGAATGGTGTGGCTGAACGCAAACATCGTCACTTTCTTGATGTCATACGTACATTGTTAATACATAGTCGTACCCCTCACTCATTTTGGGGGGATGCCGTCCTCACTGCTTGTTACTTGGTGAACCGCATGTCGTCCACTGTTCTTGGAGAGAAAGTTCCCTTCTTGATTACATTTCCCGAGAAGGAACTATTCTCTCTCACACCCATAGTCTTTGGATTTGTGGCATTTGTCCATGATTTCTCTCCTGGTCATGACAAGCTCTCACCCAGAGCTGTCAAATGTGTTTTTGTTGGATGTTCTCGTACTAAAAAAGGGTATAGATGTTTTGATCCTGTTGGCAGAAGATATTATGTGGGTGCTGACGTTACTTTCTTTGAGTCCACTATGTATTTCTCTCCTACAGGTGACAGGCTATACAAACACAATGCTGAGGGGGATGTTGTTCCTCCTCCGTCTATTCCACCAAAAGACCCACATGTTGCACCCCGGCGGTCATCACCTCCACTGCCATCACCTCCATCTCCAACTATTCAACCATGATTCTTACCTCTTGTTTACACTCGCAAGTCTTCTACTAGCCCCTCTGCTCATAAGTCGTCCATATCATCCAGCACGCCCCATGTACGTCATGATAACTTTGCTTCTACTGATGGCGCTGGAGTTCTTCATGATACACATGACGACTTAGGTCCACGAGACAAAGGGGATATTGATATGAACATTCCAATTGTCCTGAGGAAGCCTCGACGTAAGTATGCCACATACCCACTTGCTGCACATGTTTCTTTGGATCACCTTTCAGATGAGTACAGGAGGTTTGTAGCGGGACTCTCTGCGGTTACCATCCCACGTACATATTTGGAGGCATTACAAGACAACCGGTGGCGCCAGGCCATGGAAGAGGAGATGGCAGCCTTACAGTCACGAGGGACTTGGAGTGTTGTACCTGCACCCCAAGGTGCATCGATTGTCAGCTGTAAATGGATATTTTCCATCAAGCACAATACATACGACAATATGGATCGTTATAAGGCAAGGCTTGTAGTACGAGGTTTCACCCAAAAGTATGGGGTAGACTATCAGGACACTTTTTCTCCAGTGGCGAGACATTCGACACTACGAATTATGCTTTCTGTTGCAGTTTCAAGGGATTGGCCATTATATCAGCTCGATGTAAAGAATGCCTTTCTTTACGAGGACCTCCAGGAGGAAGTCTCCATGCAACAGCCACCTGGGTTTGTTGCTGAGGGGAGTCCCAGAGTGTGTGCAGGCTACACAAGGCGATTTATGGTCTGAAGCAGAGTCCGAGAGCTTGGTACTAAAATCTATCGGAGTTGATTGAGCACCACGGGTTTGTGAGGTCTACTGCAGACCACTCACTTTTTGTTCAGAAGACAGAGAAAGGTACGGTTGCCATTCTTGTTGACGTCGATGACATTATTGTTACAGCGGATGATACTCAAGGCATCCGGATAGCCAAGGAGTTCCTAGGTCAACAGTTTGTGACTAAGGACCTTGGCACTCTTCATTACTTTCTGGGGTTAGAATTTGCCAGGAACCAGCGTGGTCTAGTGATGACTCAGAGGAAGTTTGTGATGGATCTCCTTTCTGAGACATGTATGATAGGATGCAAGTCTGCTACTACTACTATGGATTCAAGTATGAAATTGTATGACAATGATACTGAGGAAGTAGATAGTAGGAGATATAAAGAACTGGTTGGGAAGCTTTTATATGCTACTATCACTAGGCCAGATATTATGTTTGTGGTAAGCAAAGTTAGCCAGTTCATGGAGCAACCCAGAAAGGTACATATGGATGCTATCTATATGATTTTAAGATATTTGAAGAACTCACCTGGCTCAAGTCTCTTATTCAGTAAGGATGCATCGCTTGAGGTGACAGCGTGCGGTGATGCTGATTATGCAGGTTGTCCCACAGACAGAAAGTCTACTTCGGGCTTTGCAGTTTTTGTTGGAAACTCACTTGTCACATGGAAAAGCAAAAAGCAAACAATGGTAGCCAGATCGAGTGCAGAATCTGAATACAGGGCCATGGCACAAGGGAGTGCAGAGATGATGTGGGTTAGATCGGTGTTGACTGATCTTACTATTGAAGTTCTTCTTCCTATGCAACTTTTATGTGATAATCAAGCTGCATTATTCATTGCCAATAATCCTGCATTCCATGAGAGAACAAAGCATATTGAGGTAGACTGTCACTACACCCGAGACATGATACAGAAAGGGCTCATATCTACCTCTCATGTTTTAACAGGAGATTAGACAACTGACATCTTCACCAAGGCTTTATCTCGAAATCCATTTCAGAAGTGTTGTTCCAAGCTGAGCATGATAGATATATATGCTCCATCTTGAGGGGGAGTGTTAAGATAAACATATATTTCTCTGTCTATTTTATGTAATCGTTTTCTTTAGGTACTTATCATGTAATTAACCCAAACGCTCTTCTCCTGTATAAGAGAGTCCTCAGTCTATTCTAATGCAATAATCATTTTTCTCCCAACACATACTAACATAATACTTCCGTCAAATATCGGCCGACCACCTGTTCTTCCATTGTGCGTCGGTGTCTCGGATTTGGGATGATGTTGCTTGGGCTCGTGCGACCAATACAGAAGACTTCTGCGATATCCTTTGGGCCAACAGAAGGCGGCCCCGTTCGCTTCTACTGGGTCCCTTGGCGCGCCTTTGGTCTATCTGGCGGGCTCGTAACGACGCTATTTTCGCGGGCGCGCGATTCTACGTGGAGAATGTGACTACCGCGACTATCAACCTAATTGCTGATTGGTCTTTGTAGTTGGGCCACGGGGCCCGGTTGTCGTATTCTTTGGTTTGCTATGGTCTCTCCCTCTTCCCCCCTTCTTCCCCCCCTCACGCTGTAAATATTCCGTTCTTTTTTGTTCTTAATATATTATACTGGGGTGAACACCATCGCGTGTCTCCCCCTTTTTTGAGTTTCAAAAAAAAATATGATCCAAACAATGGTATCCCTTTTGAGTCCTGAATTACCCCACAAAGACAAACTTGACAGCTCTAAGAGAGAGCTTATCATGGCCAAGAGACGTATGATGAACAAATGCAACTGACCTAAACTGATGAGTGATGGGGAAAAGATCGTTCTCGGGAAACACAATCAAGAATGGAATCTTCTCTCCCAACATAGACAAGGGCATGCAATTCACCATGTAGCAAGCAGTTGGAACCTCATCTCTCCAATAAGCATGACCTTGAATTAAAATGGTTCTGGTAACATCCAAAAGGTGACGATGTTTGCATTCAACCACCCCATTCTGTTGGGATGTATACGTACATGAAGTCTGATGAATAATATCAAGGATTCCGAAAAATTGTGAAAGTTGTAAACTACAAATTCTAATGCATTGTCAGAACGAATATACTTGGCATTTGTAGAAAAACATTCTTTATTTCATTAATAAAAATGTTGAATAACATGACCATCATTAGACTTATTTTAAGTAGAAATACCCAAGATAATCTGAAAAATCGTTAATAGCAACACTATAAAATTTGTGTCCCTGATATCCGGGAAATGGCTTGGACCCCAAATAACAAGATGGATCAACTCAAAGATACTATGACTACTACAACCCTGACGACTCTGAAAAGTAGACTGGTTGTGCTTTCCAAGCTAGCAAGCCTCACACTGGAAGGTAGAGCAAGGAGAAATCTGAGGAAGGGCGTGAAACAACTTCTACTGAGGAAGGTGACCAAACCGGAGGTGCCACACATATGGAGAGATTAATCCAGTGTGAATGGTCAAAGCACCAACATATGGGGACTGAACTAGTCTAGAGAGACTTCATTTCTCACAGTTAGATCCAATCACCCTTCTTGTAAGAATGTCCTAAAATACAAGAGAAGACATATCAAATATGGAACATCAATGTAAGTCTTTAATGAGTTGACTAATAGACAATAACTTAATAGAAAAATCAGGAGCATAAAAACTTTCTATAGATGCATTGCCAAAGTCAGTTGCACCTTTCCCTGTCCAGTAATGGGGGAGTGGGTCCCATCTACTATGACTACAAATCTTTCTAGCTAAATTTATTTGTATGCATTAAACTGTCCTCTATTACCAAAGAGATGGTGTGAAGCTCCTAAGTCCATAATCCATTCTGACAAATATTCTCTGTAACAACTAGTAAAAGCATATTCGATACCTGATGTGGTGGAAGATGTTGACCCAGCTTCCTCTGAATATCCCGAAGTAGTAGATGACCTAGATTCATGTATAATCTCTCTAAGTCATGCCACAAGCTCATTAAACCTCTGATCAGAAGTGATAGGAGGAACACCAGTTAGCTGAGCATGTTATGCAAAAAGAGCTGAAGCAAGAAAGCCATGCTTAGAGTAGCATGTATCCTTAGAATAACCTGCCTTGTAGCAGTAAATGCACGACTGATGGGGTCGACTTTCCCCTCTCCTACCATGGGTACCACGTCCTCGGTATTGCGTAAAACTCCCTCTACCACGAGATGCAGTCATAGCCGAAGAAGTTTGTGACTGATGTGTAGAAACACCAGGTGCTATAGGGAGCCTACCCAATCTGTGGTATGCCTTCTCCATTGGAGGTTAATGGCATCAGTAAGGATCTGTGATCGAGCTGCATCATATTCAGGATCAAGAGGTGCTAGAAAGACTCCAATCATCACCAAATCTATGTAAACCTTGAGTTGTTATGACGAAGCAGTCAAGGGAATGAAACCATGAAGGTTCTCATACATACCATTGAGAGAAGCGTAAATGGTATGAAGAGGACGCTCGTTCTGCTTAGATGTGAAGATATCATGCTGAAGTTGCAATATCTTCGACTCATTCTTCGCCTGCGAGTAAGTAGCGGTGAGGATGTCCTCCATCGCCTTCGCGGTGAGTTGACTCATAATATCATTAACTATTAATATGGACACCGTCCAAATTGCCAGACACATGCATATACATCATCTGCCTCCCATGAGGCATTAACCCTAGTATTGTCGGTTGGTTCATCCTGCGACAAAATGTACTTCTTACTGTTGCACTATATTAGTCTCATGAATTGCATAGCCGATAACTCATAATTAGTCTCATCCATCTTGACAATGGGTGTTGGACCTTTAAAGCAACTGGGGATGGGACGTCGACCTTAGAGTCGACCCTATTGTCTGACATGATGATGACTACTATGAAGACTGGGGCTATAGACAAGGAAGAACGCATCTACATAGACATACAAGAAGATGGTTGTGAGTGTAGACTCATACCACAACCTCTTTCATCCGAAAAAGCTTCTTCATGAAACTAGGATGACATAGGTGATCAAAATCACCCTAAAAAAAACCTCAAAATTAGACTGAACTATGGATTAAATCGCTCCCATTGGGAGGCGAGGATCTGTCAGGAGGTCTCCCCTCTCGTTGCGACGACAACAACAACGACAATTGACAATTGTTGTAGTTGCCCACGACGGACGACGGTGGTACCGATCTGATACTGTTGTTACTGCTTATGGCAGGCGGCAGCGGCGGTGATTGGACAACAGTTTGTTACCAAGGATCTTGGCAAACTATGATACTTGAGCTCGACTTTGCCAAGAACTAGAGAGGTCGTGTGATGACCTAAAGGAAGTACATTACATACCTGACATCTCTTTCTTGGTACATCAATGACAAACTGTAACCACTCACATGGATCCCACCATGAATTCTATGATAATGATATGGATGAGGTGGACAAGAGGAGATATATGGAGCTTGTTGGGAATCTTCTTTATGTAGTTGTTACTGGGCCAGATGTCTCCTTGGCAGTGAGCAAATTCAGTCAGTTTATGAGCATCTTGGTCTGGCTCACATTGATACATTCTACATGATCCTAAGGTATTTGAAATCTTCTCTAGGTAAAAGGTTGCTATTAAGTTGAGGGGCATTTCTTGCCATCAAAACCTGTACAGATGCTGACTATGCAGGATACCTAAATGACATGAAGTCTACTTCTTGTCTCGAAATATTAATAGGGCGTTCTTTGGTCTCGTGGAAAAGTAAGAAACAGAATGTGGTTGCTATTGCTGAGTCCGAATACATAGCTATGACATAGGGGGAACTGAGATGACATGGGTCACATCCGTTGTGATAGACCTAGCTATTGACATGCTTCTTTCCATGCAGTTGCTAAATGACAATTAAGTTGCATTATTCATTGCCAACAATCCAACTTTCGATGAGGAGACCAAACACATCGAGGTAATTTTCCATTACACAGAAGACATGATACGAGAAGGCTTCATCTATCTGTCTAGATATCATCATATACATCTAGAAAGCCGTATGCTTTGGAAGAAGCTTGTACAGTTTGGGAAGGGGTTTTTACTTCCTACGTCAACTTAGGAGAACAAACAACTTATTTTCACTAAGGCCCTAACAAGTGTGGCGTTCCAGAAGTGTTGTTTCAAGCTAAGCATGATTTACATCTATGCTTCATCTTAAGGGGGAGTTTTTAGAGTTATTAGCATTTATACATTTCTTATTTCTTTCTTATGCAATTTTCTCTTTAGGATTTCTCCTCTCTGTATACGAGCGTCGTATAGCTTCTTGAATAATCAAGACATTCATCTCTTTCCGCAATTATCAATTTTCTCCATACGGTATCAAAGCGATGGTCCTAGACCAAGGCCATTACCCATCCTGCTGCTACCACCTACAACCCCCATCGACACCATTTTCCCTCTCATACGGGTCTCCCCATGCTTTCACCACAGGGTCCCTCGTAGTGAGGTATCCTCCGTTGTCGGGTACCCTTTTTCGTGTGTGACTCCATCGCTGCCAGGGTCCTGCACGACACCTCATATGGCTCCATCTAGCGTAGGTCTCGTGCGGCCTCGGATGGCCACCTACTACATCTACTACCTGTCGTCAAGCCACTTGTGAAACCCTTTAGTCATTGCATGGCCATCTGCGATTCCATCTAGCCATTACCAAGGCATCTTGCGGCCCCACGTAGCCACCTGCGGCAACTTTTTAGCCACAGAAAGGTCATCTGCGACGCCCACTAGTCGTCGCCAAGGCCACACACAATACCTTGGCTGCAGCCCATACTGCACGCACCTTACCCTAGCGTGCTCCTTGCATGGATCCATGAGGATAGGTTATGTTCACAGGCTTCTGTCCTATCTTTTCTCCATATACGTTACGGCTTAGTTTATTATTTTTGTTTAACCATGATGGGTCCCCTGTAACTGTCCCTTTCTATTTCTAGGGACTCCTCTTTTGAGAAATTCATAGAATACACAAATAATCATTTCCACGTGATATCAGAAACCTAGGGTTCAAGACCCTAGGGATTGAATGTACATGTCTTATCTCCATCGAACTCCGTGTTTGACTCCATCTCAACCAACAAAGTCCTCTTGCTCGGACTCGCTTCTCATACTCACTTCGCATAGAGAGTCTCATTTTCATCGGCGCCTATCCATCGGCGACATCGCCATCGGCCTCGCCGCCATCACCGCACTCCATATTTCCATCGCCGCCATGAAATGCTTGTTTTGAGGAAAGGCCCTTGCGGAAGACAATACAGATGCTTACAATATTGCCGACAGGGGAGACTTGCTTCTCACTCATGGAGTTTGCATAAATGCAGTTCGACAACTGCATTGAGGCCAACTGATGGTTTATGATTCGAGGCATCTCAATAATAATAGGCAATGCCAGAAGTTCTAAGCATTCTGGTTACTAAGCGCCTTGATTCTAGCGTGCATTTTCTAAAAGTAAAAGACGTGCAATTTACATAAATGATCATTCAATCACTATTTTTGTGCTGTTAAATGTTGCTGTTTTTCTGCATGCAATATATTGTTTACCAGTGAAATATGTTATGTGAACCAGTAAATCTATTGTGTAGGTGAGGCTGTCTATGTGGATGATATGCCCTCTCCACCCAATTGTCTTTACGGTGCATTTGTATATAGCAGCAAACCACTGGCAAAAATTAAGGGCATTGAACTAAATTCCACAGGCTCTCCAGACAATTTTGTGTATCTGGTTACAGTTAAGGACATTCCACCAGGAGGGAAGAATGTAGGGAGTGCTGTTTTTTCTTGGGAGGAACCCCTGTTTGCCGACTCCATTACACAATGTATTGGTCAACCGCTTGGTGTCGTGGTAAAGTTCATTTTTCTATGGTTATAAAGTAGTCTGACCCGCTTAAATTGGGAAATGCTTGCTGATTATTGTTTGCATGAATGAAATAAGTGCTTCTCACCCATGAATCTTATGGTGGTTGGGTCTTTTTTTTAAACTCATTGTCTTGTGATTCCATCACCTGAACTGTTGAAATGCAGGGCGACCTGACATTATTAAGTCTACACTGTTTCAGTTATTGAATGTTTCTTTTAAGGTTTAATGATTCCCAACTTGTCCTTGCTCTTTGAATTATAATATGTAAAGAAAACTATATCTCTTGTCCCATTATCTTGGATACTAAATGATAGGAAAAATACTGACTACCCCAACAATCCATATTTTCGTATGCTGCACAAACTCCGCATCAAGATATCTGTAACAGAATTTTGCACAACAAATGACTTCCAATGGCACACGGGTGTAGTTAGTGGGAAGAACTTCAGTGTGGCCCAATCATTAGTTTGATGGCACAAATTATGATTTGTGGGGTAAATACTCATTAAATGTCATGGTGAGACACAATAAAGAGCACATCTTGAAGGGGTAAGAGCTGACAAAAAAACGGTGAAACATGTTACCTAGAAAAATGTTTTTTTAAAAAAAAATAAAAGAGGATGAGCTCTAAGTGGGACCTAACCCTCTTACCACTAAACATTATTGTTGAGATAGTTCTTATATATCTTTGCCTTTGTTTATATTTCTCATGTTTTTCCGCTGCTCACCACTGAACATTATTGTTGAGAGAATTCTTATATATCTTTCTCTTTATTTATATTTCTCATGTTTTTCCATCTTCTTTATGTAATTTCTCCCTAGAGCCTTTCTCCTATAAGAGGGTTCTAGGGCTACGTGATATACAACTTTTCTTTTCACATTCTCAACATGGTATCAGAGCGACGGTCCTAAACCGGAGCCTGACCTAACCCTAGCCCCTTCCCACCAAGATCCCTTCGCACGGGCCACCTCCTCCTTCCACGCAGGGGTCGGCGCCCATCGCCACCTCCCTCCTCGCGGGGGTCGCCGCCCATCGTTGCCTCTTTCCTCGTGGGGGGGGGGCTGCTCCTTGCACGATTACGCGCCCCTCTCCACGGCGTGTGTCCCCACGCGCATGATCTCGCGGGTTGCCGCATGGACAGTCGCCGCCGCTTCTCGCGGGCGTCCTTGTAGGCTGCCGCCACCGTGGTTATATTCTTGTCGCCCCTGCCCATCTCGGTCTCGGTTTATGTCCCCTTTTGGACCTCTAGGGTGTGAAGTGATCGTCTAAAAACACCTTAGCCTCCCAAAGGAGGCTTCGACGAAAGGAAGAGGTTGTGGTATGAGTCTACACCCACAACCATTTTCTCATATGTTCGCGTAGACAATGATCTTATTTGTTCCAGTCCCAGTCTTGGTGATAGTTGTCATCATGGTTGACAACAAAGCTGATGTTTCATCCATAGGGAGCTTCAAAAGTCCAGCCCCCATCGTCAAGATGGATGACAATAACTATGAACTGTGGGCCATGCAGTTCATGAGTCTGATGCAGTGTAATGGTAAGAAGCACGGTGGAGGAGTCAAGTGACAAGACTCGGAGAAATGCCTCAACTGGCTGTCTATCTCCTCTGGTGGTATTGCGTAGTCTCAGACATCATAAGTTATGGCTGCATCTCGTGGTAGGGGGAACCCTACTCTATATCGTGGTAGGGGAGGATCTTCTCGTGGTAGAGGAGGAGGTGGTCGATCACGTCAGCCGTGCACCTTCTGTACAGAATGGATTATGTACTCAGGTGCATCCCATCACCTATGTGGTGATAGAAGTCAGTTTAGTGTTTTTGGTTCAACATAGCCTAGACGATATGTTGTGATAGCATATGGAACACATTCTCCCATTACTGCTCAGGGGGATGTGCAGCTAACTCCTGCGATGAGTCTTCAGAATGTTCTATATGCTCATGATTTTTCAATGAACTTATTGTCAATTAGTCAAATCACCAAAGATTTACAATGTCGTGTCATTTTTGACCCATGTGCTCTTGTGTTTCAGGACATTCTAATGGGCAGGGTGATTGGCACTGGCCGTGAGCAAGGAGGTCTCTACAGACTAGTGCAATCTCCTTATGCTGGTGCTTCTTCTATTCGCACTGGGTCTGCTTATTCCATTCGCACTGGGTCTGCTTCTCCTTGCATATGACATCTTCGTTTTGATCGTCTTCCTTTGCAAAAACTGTGTCACCTTCTTCCACAGATTTCCCCTCGTTCTACCATTCAGTGCGAGGGCTGCCAGCTTGCGAAGCATCATCGTTCTACATTCTAGAGTCGACAGGGTCGAAGTAGTCATGGTCTGTTTGAGTTGTTCCATTTCGACATTTGGGTTCTCAGTTGTGTCCCTGATCATTAGAGGCATAGATTTTATCTAGTTGTTGTTGTTGATGAATTTTCATGACTGTCATGGGTTTATCTTTTTAAAAAAAATATGATGCTGGTCCTGTTATCCAATCCTTCATTATTGAAATAAAGAACATTTTCTCTGCAAAAATCAAGTATATACTGTAGAGACCGATATTATTATTATTATTATGTTTTGTACTTTCTCGTAATGCATGTTTACTCTCTGGACTACTATGTTTTTTACCCGTGAGGTCTTTCCCTATATAAAAGAGCCTAGGGTTTCTTGGAATAATAGATTACTCATTTTTCCCAACATGGTATCAGAGCCCAGGGGCTAACCCTAACCCTAGCCCTAGGGTTCCTTGCCGCCGCCACCTCTCTCCTCCATTACCTTTCCGCCGTCAGGCCCTCGCCTTCTCCACGCCGGGCCCCTCCTTCACTCCGGGCCCCTCCTCCCTTCCGTTGGGCCCCTCCACGCCGCCGCCAGGCCCCCTCGACACTGTCGTCGGGCCCTTATCTCCTCCACGTGGGGCCCCTAGCCGTGTCGTAGGCCACCCTACGCCACCATCCACCGCCGAGTCAAGCCCTAGGTAGGGGACCCCAACCACCGGGTTCCCCTCCCTTACACGCCGACACCTACTCTTTCGTCGGCCGGTTTATCTCCATGGATTTGAGTGCGTAACGTCTACATATGCACTCAAATCCGATCAAGTTTTTGTAGACACTAGTTTCTAGTCTACAATCCCTAGTTCTTCATCTACAGCGACATGTCAGAGAACAAAGTTGATATGCCCTCCATAGGCGCCTTCAAGGGTCCTGCGCCTATAGTCAAGATGAACGTCACAAACTATGAGCTCTGGACGATGCAGTTTATGAGTCTCATGAAGTCAAACGGTAAGAAGCATATTCTTACCGTAGAGGAGACGATAGAGAAGACTGGGATATATGCCTCGTGGGAGGTTGATGATTCTTACGCCAAGGTTTGGCTGTCAGGCACACCGTTGATGGAGATTGCCAATGATGTCCTCCATCAGCCCACTGCCAAGGCAATGTGGGATATTCTGGTCGTTACGTACTCCCAAGTATGGAATGAGACCAAGATGTTACAGCTTCTTTATATTACCATAACTCGACCCGATATTGCCTTTGCAGTAAGCCGGGTAAGTCAATTTATGGAGCAGCCAAGAAAAGTTCATATGAATGCTATATATATGAAACTGAGGTATCTAAAGTCTTCTCCAGGTTCAGGGCTGCTATTTCGAAAGGGCACAGATTTATCTATTTCAGCATATACAGATGCTGATTATGCTGGGTGTCCTAAGGATCGAATGTCGACCTCAGGATTTGCCATTTTTGTTGGGAGCTCTCTGGTTTCTTAGAAAAGCAAGAAACAAACTGTTGTGGCAAGGTTCAGTGCTGAATCTTAATATAGGGCCATGGTGCATGCAAGCACGGAGATGATGTGGGTTCGATCTGTGCTAGAGGATCTACATATAGCCGTACCTTTACCCATCCAGCTTCAGTGTGACAATCAGGCAACATTTTTTATTGCCAACAGTCCAACATTCCATGAAAGAACAAAGCATATTGAAGTTGACTGCCACTACACTAGAGACTTGATCCTGAGAGGCTTGATATCCACATCTCACGTGAGCTCAAGGGATCAGACTGCTGACATATTCACCAAGCCGTTGCTCAGAGGACCCTTCCAGAGATGTTCTTCCAAGCTGAGCATGATAGACATCTATGCTCCATCTTGAGGGGGAGTGTAGAGACCGATATTATTGTTATTATTATTATTATGTTTTGTACTTTTTCGTAATTCCTGTTTACTCTCTAGACTACTATGTATTTTACCCGTGAGGTCTCTCCCTATATAAGAGAGCCTAGGGTTTCTTGGAATAATAGATTGCTCATTTTTCCGAATATATACGTTCTGACAATGTTTTGGAGTTTTGTACTAATCAGTTTGCCACTTTTCTTACGTCTCATGGTATCGTCCATCAAACTTCTTGTGCATATACTTCGCAACAGAATGGAGTGGCTGAAAGAAAACACCGCCGTCTTCTAGATGTTACAATGACCCTTTTGATCCAAAGTTGTGCTCCTTATTCATACTGGGGGGATGCGGTCCTAACTGCTTGTTACCTTGTCAATCGTATGCCCCCTTCTGCTCTAGGAGAAAAAATCCCGTTCTTGATTGTGTTTTCCAAGACAAATCTTTTCTCTTTCACACCTCGAGTTGTGGGTTATGTATCTTTCGTTCATCAGATGTCCCCTGGTTTGACAAGCTCTCTCTTAGAACGGTCAAATGTGTGTTTGTTGGGTACTCTAAGACCCAAAAAATATATCGTTGCTTCGACCATGTTCGATGAAGGTACTATGTTAGTGCTGATATAACTTTTTTCGAGTCTATTATGTACTTCTCTCTGCAGGTGACAAGCTCATTTCTTCTGAGGATATGGAAGAGGTATATATGCCTCTACCTTCGATCTCTACTCCACCACCGCCATCACCTCCACCACCTCCATTCTTTCCCTTGGTTTATCAGCGTCGCCAAGTGCTCAAGTGCCTCGCCAGTCATCCAGTACGCCCGAGGTATTTTCTGAACATTTGAGTTCTGCTAATGGCAATGCTGATTTGCATATACAATAGATGATGCATGATATCCAAGATACTCCACCTCCTGTGATAACTGAAGATCTAAATGCGCCTATTGCTCTACGGAAGCAGAAGCGTGCATGCACTATGCATCCTCTTGCTTCCCATGTATCCTTGGATCACCTTTTCAAGGAGTTTCAGAAGTTCGTTCTAGGGTTGTCAGCAGTAGACATACCACGTTCTTATCATGAAGCGCTGCAAATTAATCAGTGGTGTCTAGAAATGGAAGAAGAAATGACGGCTTTATAATCTCGAGGTACGTGGAGCATTATGCAAGCTCCTCCAGATGCATCTATTGTTGGCAACAAGTGGGTGTTTACTGTGAAACATCGTCCAGATGGTACAGTAAACCGATACAAGGCCAGATTGGTGGCTCGTGGGTTCAGCCAAACGTATGTGGTAGACTATCAGGATACCTTTTCACCAGTTGCACGTCATTCGACGTTGCAGATTCTTATTGCAGTTGTTGTTGTCTGTGTGATTGGTCGCTTTACCAGATGGACGTGAAAAATGCGTTCTTGTATGGTGATCTGCAGGAAGAGGTTTACATGCAGCAGCCACTGGGGTTTATTGTTGAGGGGGAGTCTACTATGGTGTGTCGACTTCACAAGGCCATATATGGCCTCAAGCAGATTCCGAGGGCTTGGTTTCAGAAGCTCTCAGAGTTGATTGAACAAAATGATTTTGTCAGATCTACTGCAGATCATTCTCTTTTTGTTAAGAGAACTCAGGGAGGTACGGTTGCTATTCTGGTTTATGTTGATGACATTGTTGTTACTGGTAGTGATGAACATGGTATTCAGGCTACTAAGGAGTTCCTTGGATGATAGTTTGTGACCAAGGATCTTGGCAAGTTACGTTATTTTCTTGGCTTGGAGTTTGCACGCAGTCAGCAGGGTATGATTATGACACAAAGGAAGTGTGTTACTGATCTTCTGGATGAGACATGTATGACAAGTTACAGACCTGCTACTACACCAATGGATCCTAATGCTAGACTTTATGATGATGACTTTGAGGAGAAAGATAAGAAACGATATAGGGAATTGGTAAGAAAGTTGCTTTATGTTACAATTACAGGCCTAGCATATCATTTGCTATGAATAGAGTTAGCCAGTTCATGGAGCAACCTAGACAAGTTCATATGGATGCAGTTTGTATGATCTTGAGATATCTAAAATCCTCTCCCGGTGCAGGTCTACTTTTCAGAAGAGACAAGTCATTCTCAGTTACAGGATGTGCTGACGTAGATTGTTTTGGGTGTCCCAAGGACAAAAAGTCTATTTCAGGCTTCACTGTGTTCATTGGTAGCTCCTTGGTCTCATGGAAGAATATGAAACAAATTGTTGTTTCTCGATCCAACACTAAATCAGAATATAGGACTATGGCCCAAGGGAGCACAGAAATGATGTGAGTCAATTCTGTTCTAACTCATCTTTCCATTGAGGCGCCTCTTCCAATGCATCTCAAATGTGATAATCAAGCAGCTTTATTTATAGCTATTAATCCAACCTTCCATGAGAGAATGAAGCACATCGAAATTGATTGTCATTATACCCGTGACCTGATCCAAAAGGGGTTTATTTCCACCTCCAATGTTGCTTCAGGAGAATATATTGTAGACATGTTCACCAAAGCCCTCGCAAGGGGTCCTTTCCAGCATTGTTGTTCCAAGCTGAGCATGATAAATATATATGCTCTAGCTTGAGGGGGAGTGTTGAGAGAATTCTTATATATCTGTCTTTATTTATATTTCTCATGTTTTTCCGTCTTCTTTATGCAATTTCTCCCTAGAGCCTTTCTCCTATATAAGAGGGTTCTAGGGCTACGTGATATACAACTTTTTTTCACATTCTTAATAATTATAAATAAAAGTTTAGTACAAATGACCAATCCAAATGGAGGGCTTTGCTATGCTCAAAGTACATTTTTCTGAATAGAAAGACTGACTGTGAAGAATAAGTTTATTTCGAGCACATCATAGCACCCAAAGATGTGTGAAGGGTATCGCAAGCCTCCTCAGAGTTGCCACAAAATGATTGGATGGAGTTTTTCATAAAGTAACACAATCCTTCATCCTAATCCATGGATGTCCAGCATGGTCCGTGATATTTGTCGAGTGTCTACATCTGGAAAAGAGATGATCCGTATCCTCAATATCATTACCACATCTCTAGCAAATCAAGACCTCGGTCCGAATTATCTCTACATGTCTTCGTAAGTAAATGACCATGCTTCACAAGCTCGAAGAAACAACTTAATTCATTGCAGGATCTTATTCTTCCAAGTTGGCATGTAATCTCGTTGTAAGTCCTCATGTGTCATCTCCTCTGGTCGTGAGAAAGCCCTATATGCCCTCTTGATAGAAATTGAGATGTTCTTCCGAACCCAATTATCCCTCTCAACAAGAGGATCTCCAACTCCCTCGACGTATGCAGGAAATCCTTCAATCTCTACTCGGAAAATTTTGCTACAAAAAGAGGGAGCCCAAGTTCTCGTTGACCATGCGTACATCACAGTGAGGTGTCTCAATCCCTAGATGGAGCCGACAACATAAGCCTAAAGAGAAACTAAGGAATTGATTGATAATGAGGCCCAAGGTTCTCGTATATAAGGGGAGAAACATTTTAGCCAAATTACATACTAGAAACGGAAAGAAAAGAGAATACATAAAAACGAGAAAAGATAAGATAGTTCTCAACACTCCCCCTCAAGATGGTGCGTAGATATTAATAATGCTTAACTTGTAACAACACCTCTAAATTGCCTTTTGTTAGAGCCTTGATGAAAACCTCTGTTGTTTGTTGACTTGTTCCCCTGAGATGACGTGGGAAATAAAAATAAAACCCTTCTAAATAATGGAAGCTATAGTTGTTGGCAATAAGCAGTGCATCTTGGTTGTCGCACTGCAGATGCTTGAGAAGTTTTACACTAATTTCAAGGTCAATCAGAATGGATCTTACCCGCATCATCTTAGTGCATCATGCACATGGCTCTGTTCTCTAACTCTATACTGCAACTGGTAACCATAGTCCGCTTCTCGCTCTTCTATGACACCAGAGAACTTCCTATGAACTCTACAAAACATGACGTGGATTTCCTGTCCTTGAGACTTTCCTACATAATCAACATCTACACATGTTGTAATGGTGAGGGATGTCCCTATACTAAAGAGCAATCCTCCACCTGGCGATGTCTTCAAATATCTTAGAACCATGTGAACTGCATCCATATGTGCATGACTAGGCTACTCCATAAACTAGCTAACTATGCTCACAACAAAGAAAATGTATGGCCTAGGAATGGTGACATATAGGAGCTTCTCTACAAGCACCATGTATCTCCTTTTATGCATCTCCTATGTATCATCATCATATAGCTTCATGTTAGGATCTATAGGAATAGTAGAGGGTCTGTAATCAACCATACCTGTCTCACATGGAAGATCAACATTGTATTTCCTCTGTGTCATTAATGAATATGTGATTCATCTACTCTAAATGCATGATCTTAGATCTAATTCTTGAGTAATTCACTCAATAAACTCCTAATTAACATATCTTGTAATTCCAGTAAAGCATACTAACATTCTTTCCCAAAAAGCTGTAAAATTCAGTTTGTTTCTTTAAATATTCACATGTAATTAAGCTATTTTCACTGATTTTTAATTAACTCATATTAACTCTGAATTGAATAAAATCAACACATTGTATATATATCACTAACATTAATCAAGGAAAAATATAAAAAATGATAACATGCATATCTGACCAACAAATTGAAATCCTAGTTGTTGAGATAAAAAGTTGTAAAGCTCAATATCTCATCCTCACAATCTCCTATAAAAATCTACTCACCTTTGATTTAATGTACTCTTATTTAAGCAAGACCAAAATCAGAGGAATAAAAGTTTATGTGTTGAACTTTGATTTTGGGACCGATTTTATATTGTACATATTAACAATGCCGAGCTTATCACTTTGTGTACAAAATTTAATAATTTTGATTTATTTCTTTTTCCTTTGTTTTCTTTGAGTTGTGTTTTAATTAACTGCAAAGACTTAAAATCTAAAAAATATCAGAACAATGAGAAATCGATGTGTTGTGATCATGTATATATTGTATATATTTTTATCTTTCTTGATTTTTATTTTCCATTTTCTAATTATTGAAAATCCAAAAAATATATTAGTGTTTGTTCTTATTTATAGTGTTTTATTCAATTTTATTTTGCAATAGTTTTATCAAAAATTAAAGAAAGAAAATAGAAAACATGAAAAAAAATATATTTTATGAAAATAAAATACCTTCCAAAAATTGTATCTTGTACGTGAGTTGTCTTTTGATTTCAAGATCCACATGAAAAATGTAGATCTCAATAAGTCCAACATTTTTGTTAGAAAATAGAGAATGAACAAGCGGAATGATAAACATAGCAAAATAATAAAGAAAGATAAACATGGAAGATAGAGATTTTTTACGTGGAACACTACTCCCTAAGGAGCAGGATGAAACCTCGGGAGTAGCCCTCAAAGGGTTGGATATTGCATTCCTTTTTCTCATCTAATACGGGAGGTATGGGGTTCCTTATATAGCCATCGCTAGTAGATGTGGGACTAAATATATGGATGGGCTAAATGGATCTTGGAGGTATCCATGTACCCATCTACATCATAAGAGGCGCATAACCAAATACTCCAACACTCCCCCTCAAGCTGGAGCATGCGATGGTCAGCTTTGACATACAGAAATAAACTCAACTCACGCTACATGACACTACTTACAATATCAACTCAATGCGCACAATTGTCGTCTGTTGCCGAGGACGTTGCTTCTCATGCTGTACACGTGAGGAGGACGAATGGGTTGAAGTATGAGTCAATTGAATCTCCTCGTCGGAGAGCATGTGCTCTGAACTGCGCCTGTCAGAGTCACTTCAACTGGAATGAGTCTCCACTGGAGAACTCTGGCTCGCCACAATAATGTGGATAACTGCTCCATCTCTGAAAAGGTGAACTGAAAAGGGTCGTGGAAGTGTAATCCTCGTCGGAGTCCACGATCGCTAGAGAATGGAGTCAAAAAGTCTCATCGTCAGAGAACTGAATCTCTCTCATCTGGCAGAGAGAATGGTACTCTACTCTGGAGTCCCTAAGAAACTACATGAAAACCCTTGCCCACATTGCATAGGGATGATCCTCTACTATGGAGTCCCCATGGCTCATATGAAAACTCTGGACAAAACAACAAGAAGAATGATGGGGACCACGACTAGTGATGGCAAACATGTGCACATCTGAAAAGAAGACCGCATACATGTACGTATCTGAAACTGAAGACTCGGAAGATATCTGAGTGTCGAGTATGATCATCTGAAGAACTGTAGAGTCTGAACAATTGATTGGTCTTTAATAAATCTGAATCTGGAGAAAACCTGTGACTCTACATAATATTCCCCCTTTCTCCCATACTTATCGGAAAATTACATCGACAGAGTTGGGAGAAGACAAGAAAATGGGGGAAATATAAATAAGCCGATTTCATTTTTTCGGCTTTTCAAAGTAATTCATTCATTTTTTTCAGCTATTTTCATTTTCATTTTTTTTAATACTAGCAGTCGCATTTTTTTGAAAATCAATAAAGCCGTTCAATAAAAAAATCAGCTTTTCTCTGCATTTTTCTGTAACTTTTTCATCTTTTACGTACGGCTTTTTTGTATGTACGCACCTTTTTTTCTCTTCTTTTTTTAACTGTAGAAACTTATTTATGTTATGTTTTATTGTTTCGTAATTACTACTTATGCTTTGTAAGTATCTGTAATTTACCCAAGGGTTTTCTCCCTATATAAGAGACCCGAGGGCTCTATGGAATAAAACATCTGAGTATTCTAACATGGTATCAGAGCCATAACCTTAACCTAGGGTTCTCCACCGCCGCCCCCCCTCTCTCTCTCCCGCCGCCGACTCTAGGGTTTCGCCCCCCCCCCCCCCCCCCCGGGCTCCGAGAACCCCACCGCCACCTCCCCACCGGGCCTCCGCCTCCTTCGCCGGGCCCCCAACACCGCCCAGCCCCCGTCGCCGCTCCCCAGGCCCCCGATCACCGCCGCCCAGCCCCCGGTTCCCAGCCCTCAACGCCGCCCAGGCCCCGGTCTACAGCCCCCGGCCTCCTGCTCGCCGCCGAGAGCTCTCCAGCCGCCGCCTTCCTCAAGTAGAGGCTTCCAAAGCCTCTATTCGTGGCCGGGGTACCGCCCTCTCACTAGGACTCGGCGTCATGTTAGATTCAAGTGCATAATCGTCTACCTATGCACTTGAATCCTACAAGGTCCTGGTAGACATTATTTTCTTGGTCTATCAGTAGTTGTTCTTCTCCGGCATTATGTCAGAACAGAAGCTAGATATGCCCGCCATAGGTGCCTTCAAAGGTTCGGCACCAATCGTCAAAATGGACGGGACAAACTACGAACTGTGGGCGATGCAGTTCCTCAATCTCATGAAGTCGTGTGGTAAGAAGCATATTCTTACCGAGGATGAACCGCCGGAGAAGACAGGGATCTACGCCTCATGGGAGGCTGATGATGCGTACGCCAAGGTGTGGCTCTCAGGTACGCTCACGACGGAGATAGCGAATGATGTCCTTCACCAGCCCACCGCTAAGGCGATGCGGGATATTTTGGCTACGACGTACTCTCAGGTACGCAACGAGACGAAGATGCTCCAGTTGCAGCATGATATATTTACCACGAAGCAGAATGGGAGGCCTCTTCATTCTCTGTACACGTCGCTTCGTGGCATGTTCGAAAAGCTCTACAGCACCATTCCGCTTACAGCCACGCCGGAACAGCAGAAGACGTTCCGCAACGCCACTATGGTTGGCGTATTACTCGCTGCCCTAGATCCAGAGTACGAGGCAGCACGCTCTCAGATCCTAGCATATGCCACCATCCCACCGATGGAAGAGGTATACAGGAGGCTCAGTCGTGTACCAGTTCCGTCCAATATAGCGACTGCGACTCCGTCGGCAATGGCTGTCTCCAGGGGACGTGGTAGTTCGTCCTCGTTTCGTGGCAGAGGAAGTGGTGGACGTGGCCGCGGAGGCCGCACACGATCTACGTGCTCATCCTGTCGCCGTACTGGTCACTCGGAGGATACATGTTATTCCAAGCATGGCTTCCCTCCTTCTTCACGTGTCGCTGATCATGGTCAGGGTCCACCAGCATCTACTCCAGATCACAGGTTCGAGGAGCTAGTGGCACGGCTTCGTGATATCATGCTACAGTCATCGTCAGAGGGTGTTGACACCTCTGATATTGCCGCATCTGCCAGTACATCTGCCTCTGCCACTACCTCAGGTAGTCCTCCGGTCTCATATCATAACCATGATCTCACAGGTTGGATTGTTGATTCTGGAGCCACCCATCATCTATGTCATGATAGAGATATCCTGCAGTCCTATAGAGCTGTTCAGCCTGGTCGCTCTGTACTCATTGCTGATGGTACTCATTCCCCGATCATCGGTCAGGGGGAGATGGATTTGCTGCCCTCTATGCACTTACAGAATGTTTTACATGCACCAGAATTCTCTATGAATCTATTATCCATTAGTCAGATTACTAGAGAGTTGCATTGTCGTGCTATATTTGATCCATCTTCTGTTATTTTTCAGGAGATACTAACGGGCAGGGTGATTGGCTGTGGTTCTGACCACAATGGCCTCTATCGTCTTGTACGGACCTCGTATGCTGGAGTCTCACTACATTCTCAGGGCTCCGTCTCACCATATACCTGGCACCTTCGATTTGGTCACCTGCCACTACAGAAAATGTGCCACCTCCTGCCTCAGATATCTCCGGGTTCGTCTTTTCGTTGTTAAGCATGTCAGTTAGGGAAGCACCATCGGTCCAGCTTCCCCAGTCGTCAGGGTCGGAGCGGTCGCTCCCCATTTGAGTTATTTCACATAGATATTTGGGGTCCCAGTCGTGTCCCAGATCATCAGGGGCACAGGTTTTATTTAGTTGTTGTTGATGATTTTTCTAGAGTGTCCTGGACTTTTCTTCTTAAAAATAAATCAGAAGCAGGAAGTGTTATTCAAAATCTTATCAATGAGGTTCAAAATGTTTTTTCGTCTACTGTTAAGTATGTGCGTACTGACAATGCCTTGGAATTTTGTACTCGTTCTCTTGCTCATTTTCTTTCTTCTAAAGGCATTATTCATCAAACCACATGTGCATACACATCTCAACAAAATGGTGTTGCAGAACGAAAGCATAGACACTTTCTTGACATTGCTCACACATTACTTATTCAAAGTTCTGCACCATTATCTTTTTGGGGGGATGCTATCCTTACAGCATGCTATCTGGTTAACCGCATGCCTACAACTGTACTTGACGAAAAGTCTCCTTTCTCTCTTCTATTTCCTGACAAAGATTTGTTTACACTTACACCTCGGGTCTTTTGTACTGTTGCGTTTGTCCACCGGTTATCTCCAGGACTTGATAAGCTCTCTCCTAGGGCTATCAAGTGTGTTTTTGTGGGCTACTCCAGGACACAGAAAGGATATCGTTGTTATGATCCCATTCATAACAAATACTATGTGAGTGCTGACGTTACCTTTTTCGAACCAGTCATGTACTTCTCCCCTGCAGGTGACAGACTGATCTCCTCCACATCCACGGACTCTCACGTCTATGTACCTCCACCTCCAAGTCTGAGTCAATCCTCTAATCCACCTCCACCACCACCACCTCCAATAATACCATTTCCTAAGTTCTATACAAGGCGAACAGGGCCAGCTCAAGCTACATGCCAACCATCCAGCACGCCTCAGGTATGTTCTGATGTTACCACTAATGATGGATTAGCCAATGCACCGGTGCAGGAGTCTTTACAACAGGAGGAGGATCCGCCAGTCATAGACGATCTTGATCGGCCTATAGCTCAAAGGAAGCCAAGGCGACATTGTGCTTCGTACCCGCTTGCTTCTCAAGTCTCATTTCATCGTCTCAGTGGGGACTTCCAGAAGTTTGTAGCTGCTGTCTCGTCTGTTGAGATTCCACGGACCTATCAAGATGCCATGAAGATTGATTGCTGGCGTCTAGCCATGGAAGAGGAGATGCGTGCTCTGCAGTCTCGAGGGACTTGGTCTCTTGTTCCCATTCCTTCAGGTGCTCCCGTGGTGAGTTGCAAGTGGATCTTTACGGTGAAATATCATGCGGATGGACGTCTTGATAGGTACAAGGCAAGACTTGTAGCACGGGGATTTACCCAGACATATGGGGTAGATTACTTGGATACTTTTTCACCGGTGGCTAGACACTCCACTCTTCGCATCCTCCTATCTGTTGCTGTGGTACGTAACTGGACCATTTTTCAGCTTGACGTCAAGAATGCTTTTTTGTATGGAGACCTACAGGAGGAAGTCTACATGCAGCAGCCACCAGGATTTGCTGCTGAGGGGGAGACTCAGATGGTGTGCAGACTTAATAAGGCTATCTATGGCCTTAAACAAAGTCCTCGAGCATGGTTCCAGAAGCTGTCTCAGCTAATTGAAAAACAGGGGTTCAGGAGATCAAATGCGGATCATTCATTGTTCATCCAGAAGACCCCTAGAGGTACGGTTGTTGTTATGATATATGTTGATGACATCTTGGTCACAGGAGATGATGCTCAGGGGATTGAGATAACCAAGTCCCTGTTGGGAAACCAGTTCATTACGAAGGATCTGGGCACGATACGATATTTTCTGGGGATAGAGTTTGCACGAAATGCACAAGGAATGGTGATGACTCAAAGAAAATATGTCACGGACTTGCTAGCTGAAGCAGGAATGACTGGATGCAGACCTTCAAGTACACCTATGGACCCAAGTATGAAGCTGTACGATGATGATACCGAGGAGGTGGACAAAAGAAGGTACAGAGAGATGGTGGGTAAGCTCTTATATATTACTATAACTCGACCGGATATTGCCTTTGCAGTAAACCGGGTGAGTCAATTTGTGGAGCAGCCGAGGCAAGTTCATATGGATACCTTGTATATGATATTGAGATATCTGAAGTCTTCCCCATGCACAGGGTTGCTATTTAGGAAAGATACGGATCTGTCTATTTCAGCTTGTGCAGACGCAGATTATGCAGGGTGTCCAAGGGATCGTAAATCCACTTCTGGATTTGCTATCTTCATAGGAAGCTCCCTAGTTTCTTGGAAAAGCAAGAAACAGACTGTTGTGGCGAGGTCCAGTGCGGAATCCGAATACAGAGCCATGGCACAAGCAACTGCAGAAATGATGTGGGTTAGAGCAGTCTTAGTAGATTTGACCATAGATGTCCCCTTGCCTATGAATCTCCAATGTGACAATCAGGCAGCATTGTTTATTGCCAATAATCCGGCTTTTCACGAGAGAACAAAGCACATCGAGGTGGATTGTCATTTTACTAGAGACATGATTCAGAAGGGCTTCATTTCCACCTCTCATGTCAGTTCAGAGGATCAAACTGCTGACATATTTACCAAGCCACTGCTCAGAGGACCTTTCCAGAGATGTTCTTCCAAGCTGAGCATGATAGATATCTATGCTCCATCTTGAGGGGGAGTGTAGAAACTTATTTATGTTACGTTTTATTGTTTCGTAATTACTACTTATGCTTTGTAAGTATCTGTAATTTACCCAAGGGTTTTCTCCCTATATAAGAGACCCGAGGGCTCTATGGAATAAAACATCTGAGTATTCTAACATTAACCAAATAAATTTGGTCCAATTGGGCCCAAAGATGCCTCAGCCCAATTGGGCTTTACAAAACATCTCTCTTTCTCTTTAACATTCTTTGATTAACAGCCCCCGTTTTTTTGTTTTCTTTTCTTCCTCAAAATACTTGCGTACGACTTTTTCTTGTACGCGCCTTTTTCCTATCTATTTTCTGAACTTGAATCTCGGCCCAAATAGGGGCTCAATCTCTCTCATTTCTCCCCATTTTTTTCACAAACCGACCCACTTGGGCAAATTGGAGCAGACTCCTTTTTTTAAACCCAACCTGCTGGGCTCGCTATATCACTGACTCATCCTCCTCTTTTTTTTATAATATACAAGGGCCCACTTGGGCAATAAAGCTCGACCCTCGATTTTAGGGTTCCTTCGAATCCTGTATTGCTAGAGACGGAAGCGCCGCCTGCGAGGATACCGCTAGGAGATGGAGACTATGGAAGGGGCTCCGCCGTTTGAGCCTGCGCTGGAGAAGCATCAAGCGCAAGATCCATCGCCTCCAAATGCAGATGCGCCACCGTGGATGACCTGCTGAAGATGGTGCGCGCAGATGACTTGCTGAAGGTGGTACGCGCAGATGACCTGCGGTGCTTTGGATCTGGAGGTGTGTTGCACTCATCACCGCAGAAGGATGAAGTTGCCAATTAGTGCAATCACAACCTGAATAAGATCGGAGGAGCGCCGTAGCGCCTCCTGGACGTGGACTTGGAGATGCTCCTACAAGGAGCCTCTTCAACGAGCAAATCGAAATGCACTGTGCCACCCTTAAAAAATGATCAAGATATTTGTAGGATTAGAGTTTCAAAGAGAAAATCCTAGAACTTGAACCATACATAAAAAGAATAAATCTCCGCGAACAAATTATAAAAATCGAATCTCGAACATGAAAACCTCGAGAATCAAACCCGCTTTGATACCACGTTAGAAAATAGAGAATGCAGAAGTGAAGTGATAAAGATAACATAATAATAAAAAAAGGATAAACATGGAAGACGGAGATTATTTACGTAGAACCCTACTCCCTAAGGAACGGGATGAAATCACATGAGAAGCCCTTAAAGGGACGGATATTGCATTCCTTTTCTCATATGATACAGGAAGTCTGGGACTCCTTATATAGCCTCCACAGAGCCTCCATGTCCCACCACTGGTAGATGTGGGACTAAAGATATGGATGGGGTAAATGGATCCTGGAGGTATCCACCCATCTATATCATAAGAGGCTCATAGCTAAATACTCCAACAATTTTTTATGAAGACTAAATTTTCATTTGAGTCCATCCTCTATTTCTATTTCTATTTCTATTTCTCTTTTCCAGTCTTGTCAAAAGTCAATGCTTATGTGGCATGATTTGATTTGCCTAATCTACTTTCACTAAAACGCCTCAACCTTGGGTGGCTTCCCATACTATACGCCTCTCTTTCCCCCTCTTGTTGACCAATCAACAATCAGACGGTGCTGACTTCAGGTCAACTCTGCCCTTTTCTAGTTGTTACATGCAGAGAACGAACTTCCCCTCACCTCAGATCTGCATCTTTCTCCTCCACTATGATGCTCATATCTCACCTGCATGTCACCCCACACGCTCTGTAACCTCCAGCCATTGTCCATAACCTCCACCTCCGGCTGTTACCTCCTCTCATTACCTATAAAACCCTCTCTCTCGTAACCATCATTCTCCATCTGCCAAAACAGAGAAAGAAATAGACACTATCTTCAAGGCTACGTCTCAGTAACAGTGCGATGAAGGACCCTTCGAGGGGATGACACGTGTTTCTCATCTCGGGGAGATCCAGTGGGTGGTCCCTATCACGACCCCAAATTTCGGATCGTCGGATCCTCCTATATCCAGATTTGGTTACTCATCAATAATTTATTCAATAATCATAACTAACATTCAGAAACAGTCTGCAATTAAAAATATTAAGAAGTAATCATTCAATACTTTTCCATTCACAAAATAAAATTTACATGGTACATTGTCTCAATATCCATTTACATGTACATCAATTGGAAATGAAATGCACAAAAAGATGACCTACTACCTTGTGGAGTAATGCTACTGTGGCTGGTTGGATGGTTACTGTCCATGTGATTACTCTCTGATGCATGTTGGGCTTTTAGAAAACATAGGAAAGAAATGAGCCAGTGCTCAATATTGAAGAAAAGAAACATAGACCAAGAATGATATTTGAAAGGTCCTGTAAGACAAATTATATAGTTGTTCCTTTATTCCATTTTTATTTAAGTTTCTTTCTATTCTAATCAGTATGTCATCTCCCCTCCACAAATCCAGAAGCTGTGGACACTTTGGGATTGAGGATAAAGTTGATATTGATAAGCTTAGGCTGTCGCCCGTCGTTTCAACCAATCCTCTAATTTACCATTGACAATATCTCTTTTATAAGTAATCCAGGGTCTTTAGACCCTACCTCCTGTTCAGTAAAGATGCATATCGTCCTCGAGGACTCGGTTGCTTAAAACCACATGCTATTTTCACCTTAATCTTTTTACCAACGACTTATTCAAGTGTTATTGTAACTCAACCGCTAATCATACCACCGCGTGCCGCCACGTGGCACGAGCACATCTTCCATCATTTAAGCCAAAGGTATGGGCACCTGATACCACGCATTGCAAATCATTCATTCATTTTGTGTAAATTTCCCATAACAAGGCAATTGTGTACCACCTCGGAAGGACCATGCCAATACGGGTTTCTTCCAACAAATCTAAAGGTTACATGCCCGACCTGTAGTTCTACTCCCAATCATCCTTAATATAACACACTTTTCAGGATCCATTTCATGATACATCAATTCTCATGATGTAATTCTTTCGTTAAGCCTTTGATTTTCTTATTTATCAACCTTGAGTATAGACTTACATATACATATTAATTCATATGTATGTATACTCATATTTATACTTATTTTAAATCCCAAACCCTAACGTTCCAAGCCACTGCATCAATTTGATGCTTAGCCATAATTTTAGTGGGAATCGCAAAACAACTTTTCATATTTTCAAAAAATAGCTAAATCAAGGTTCTTTGTAGCGAAGAACATAAAATCGGGAATTTCAACGATCTCATATGAAAAACCCAACAAAAAAAGGTAGGATTTTGTTACCTAATTGATCTTTCTCTCTCGTGTATGCAGTGCTTTATCATGATTCGTTTCCTTAAAGAATGATGTATGACTCTTGAAACGATCGAGTTTCACTTTCATATCAAGAACATGAAGAACGTACCAAGAACATGTAGAATGAACAAAGAAAATGAAGAACGAGAAGACCATATTTTCTCTCGTAATTTCAGTAGAGCTTCCCCTTATATGGGATGATATTTATTGGAAAAATTCGACAAAGTTTCCCTTTATATCGGACATATTTTTATGAAAATGTCGCATATTTTCTTCTTATATTAGGACATATTTCTAAAAAAATGGAAAGAGTTTCCTTTATAAAATCATCGAGAGGAAAAATTGCCGTGAAACAGAAAGAATATAATAGAATTGCAAGCAATGGAGAATCGGTAGACACCGCACGACTTAAATGAGTGAAGCGTGTGATGAATCACAGGGTTCACTAGTAACCTAGCCGCCTACACCTATGTAGGGTGTTACACATATTTATCCATCAAAACAACTATAAAATCAATAAAAACTATATAATCAATAAGTCTCATGTCAAGGGTGATGAGTCATACAAAGAACTCGTATGCTCACTGACGACCGAGTCGTCCGCACCCGAACAGGGCTATGCTCAGATTTCTCCTCAAACCACAACACAAAACAAATCAAAAAGGAAGATGCATCGAAAACCTAGCTTAAGTTAGAACTACTTACCTCCCACATGAAGCCAACTACGAGAGGATCGCACCATCCTCCTCCTCGTCCTCCCGACAGCGATTCGTGACCACTCCTTCCTTGTCTCCTTCTCCTCCTCCTGACTTCTTGACCCTATCCCTCGGGGTAGTGGTAGTAGTAGAAATCGTGGAGAATTAATGGGTAGAGAGGGATATTTATAGGCTTCAAAAAACCACTAACCATGATTAGTAAACCATGGTAACTCTTAACAGCAGTTAACGACCCATGATTTTGTCTCATGGTTTTAGCCAAGACTTATCCTGAAACATAGGGGTTAAGTTAGAACCTTCCAGAAGCTTCTACATCCGCTAATGATGCTTAATTAGCATTATCGCGATTAACTTTCACTAATTACGATTAACTTTAGCTAATCACGACTATCTTTCAATAATCCCTGATTAGTATTTTCAAATGGTGATTAGTCGTCTTAATCCATCATTAGTCTCCTTAATCACGATTTACTAGTCTTAATGACAGTCGTCAGGGTTAATGACGTCTTAAGCGTGCTTACTTCTCTTTATTCATAAAATCATACCAATTTGAAAAGAAGTCCAATTCACACGAAACAAATTATGTTGGTTTCCTTTTGACGATCCAGGGCTTATGACACAAGATCCGAGAGATGGACAAGTTCAAGGTTTTACAGTTATAACAACCTTAAAGAAAGTCTCATCCTCGAGACTTAAAGTTCATACATAACAATCTTAAAGAGAATGAATGTCATTCTATTTATAATGAAGATATGCATAAGACATAGTGTTTCATTCAAACAAATAGGTAGTTTCTTTGTCATATCTGCCCTCAGGTTCCTATATGGCTTCTTCAAGCCCTGGGTTTTGCCACAATAATTTAACTAGAGGCATATCTTTATTTCTCAACTTCTTGATATCCTTGTCCAATATTTGCATCGGTATTGTTAGGTATGTCAAGTCTAGCTCAACATGCATATCATCATATCTTATCTTATGCTCAGTATCCTGATGAATCATGAAATTGCCTCTTTAATATATCGTTTTTATCTTCATAACATAGAAGACGATTTCGGATTTTTGCAGAATACCACTCTTTGAACAAGTTGATAATGATTTTACTTAGTAAGTATACCAAGATTGAACACAGGGACTCGAGTCTCTTCATCTATAAATCAGAAATTAATGATTTAATATTGTTTAGATAATTGTATCTCACGGTATCTTTTTCTTATTTATGAATTCTTTGTGTACCTCTCTTGTAATTTGCCCAGGGCTTTTCTCTTAAATAAGAGACCCCCAGGGTCTCATCTATGTTATGATTCCTTTTTCTCCTAATATGGTATAAGAGCAACGGTCATAGACCGAGGTTTCTGATACTTGGATTAGAGTTCGCTAGGAATTAGTGTGGTCTTGTGATGACCCGGAGGAAGTTTGTGACGGATCTTCTTTCTGAGACAGGTATGACAGGGTGCAAGCCTGCTACTACTCCTATGGATCCGAGTATCAGATTGTATGATGATGACACTGAGGAGGCAGTTAAGAGGAGATATAGAGAGTGTTAGAAAATAGAGAATGCAGAAGCGGAATGATAAACATATCATAAGATAAAGAAATATGAAACATGAAGAACACTAATTTTTACGTGAAACCCTACTCCCTAAGGAGCGGGATGAAAACATGGGAGAAGCCCTCAAAGGGGCAGATATTCTATTGAATTTCTTAATGAGTACAAGGGTGAGGGGCTCCTTATATAGCCCATCAAACAGACCAGAATCCCACCGTTCATCCATGTGGGACTAAACTTGAGTGGGGTAATTAGATCTTGGTGAGATCTAATTACCCTCCTATTACATTCTCTAACACTTCCCCTCAAGTTGGAGCCGAGAAAGCTGTAGCTTGCAACAAAAAGAAAATATACAACACATCTTCACATGATACATCGCAAGAAGAACACAAGTCCGCTGTTGGTAGAAGGCCTCGCACGAGGATAGATCTATGACTTTCAGGTCACCGGAATGTATCTCTGCGATGCCTATAGAGTCGATGCGATACTAAGTCACTGGAACTTATCTCAGTCGTGTTTGGAGAAGAGTCGCAATAGAAGAAGTCCAGAGCGGAGTAGTAGTCGGGTCGCAAAAGAAGAAGTATGCACCCTGACGGAGAAGTCGATGCTCGGTGAAGATGGATGATCAAAGAAATCTGGAGTGTCGATTTGTCAGTCGTAGACGTGCAGATGCCCTGAAGAATATAGGTCTGACTCCCCATTTCTCTCATACTTGATAGAATAAGAATCATGGATCATGTTGGGAGAAACAAAACATAAAGATGATTTTTTTTGTGCTTCCCTCTTCTTCTTCTTTTTCACAATGTTGGGAAAATAGAAAGAGTTGTTTATTCCATAAACCCTAGGCTCTCTTATATAGGAGAGAAGCCTATAGGTAAAATACATGAAGAGTTCATAAGAAGAAAGAGAATATGAAACAATACAAATAACATGAAATCTATCTCTACACTCCCCCTTGAGATGGAGCATAGATATCGATCATGCTCAGCTTTGACGAGCACTTCTAGAATGGTCCTCTAAGTAACGCCTTAGTGAAAATGTCTGCAGTCTGGTCCCCTGAGCTAACATGAGATGTGGAAATAAAGACCTTCCGAATCATATCTCGTATATAGTGACAATCAACCTCAATGTGCTTGGTTCGTTCATGAAATGTTGGATTATTAGCAATAAATATAGCGGCTTGATTGTCACATTCCAGTGCCATAGGTACTGGGACCTCTACATATAGATCTGTAAGTACGGCTTTCACCCACATCATTTCTGTACTAACCTTGGCCATAGCTCTATATTCAGACTCGACGTTGGATCTTGCTACAATAATTTGCTTCTTGCTCCTCCACGAGACAAGAGAGTTGCCAACATATACATCAAATCCAGTGGTGGACTTCTTATCCTTAGGACACCCTACATGGTCTGCGTCTACGCATGCTGAAACAGTGATATCCTTGTATTTCTTGAACTATAGACCTGCACCTATAGATGATTTAAGGTACCTGAGTATCATATGTATAGCATCTATATGTACCTGACGTGGTTGCTCCATGAACCGGCTCACCCGACTAACAGCAAAAGAAATACCAGGTCTGGTAATGGTAGCATAAAGAAGTTTTCCTACCAGTTTTCTGTATCTCCTCTTATCCACCTCTTCAGTATCATTATCATATAATTTCATGCTTGGATCCATAGTAGTGGCAGGTCGACATCCAAGCATTCGTGTTTCACTTAGCAAGTCAGTGACATTTCCTCCGGGTCATCACAAGTCCTTGTGGATTTCTGACGAACTCCAGTCCCAGTAAATATCTAAGTACTCCAAGATCCTTGGTGACAAATTCACGACCTAAAATTTCTTTCACCCTCTGGATTCCTTGTATGTCATCACATGTAATCAGGATATCATCTATATACACCATAATTGCAATCATACCTCTGGATGTTTATTGTATAAAGAGAGAATGATCTGCATTAGAACGTTTATACCCCTGTCTTTCAAACAAGTCTGAAAGCTTCTGGAACCAAGCTCTAGGGCTCTGCTTAAGGCCATAGATTACCTTATGAAGTCTACACACCTTTGAATACTCCCCCTCAACAGTAAAACCCCGGTGGTTGTTGCATGTACACTTCCTCCTGCAAATCACCATATAGAAATGCATTCTTAACAGTTAACTGAAACAATGGCCAATCTCGAATAACTACAATAGAGAGAAGGATCTGTAAGGTGGAATGACACGCAGCAAGCGAGAATGTATCAAGATAATCCACCCCATATGTTTGTGTAAACCCACGGGCAACCAGGCGTGCCTTTTATCTGTCAATGTTGCCATCTGCATTTTGCTTAACCATTAACACCCACTTACAGTTCACTGTAGACACACCAATAGGTGCAGGGACAAGGCTCCAGGTACCTCTGGACTGAAGAGCAACCATCTCTTCCTCCATGGCTAAGCACCATCGTCTGTCCTTTAATGCATCTTGGTAATTCCGTGGAATATCCACGGCAGATAGTGCAATAGCAAAATTCCTAAAATTTACCAGATAGACGATCAAAAGAAACCGTGGATGCTATAGGATATAACAAACAGCTACGCTTCTATTTCCGAAGCGTAATAGGTAGATCCAAATCAATGGCCTCCTCATCTATCCTCGGTAACACAGCCTGCTCAAGTAAATTATTAGCTCCATCATTAGAGATTATATTCTCAGGACATACCTTACGTGAGCTAGATGATGAGCGGTGACCATGAGCAGAAGTAGGCCGGCGGGTATAGTGGTGAGGCAATGGTGGAACAGGAACCGTAATAGGAAGTGCAGGTGGTGTAGGTAGTGGTGGTGGTAAAGGTGTAGGTGGTGGTGTTGGCATGTATATGGCTTCATCAGTGTCTGAAGACACCAACCGATTACCTGTAGGGGAGAAGTACATAATGGCTTCAAAAAAGGTGACATTGGCGCTAACATGGTATTTTCTACGCATCGGATCATAACACATGTAGCCTTTTGTGTCCTGGAGTACCCAACGAAAACACACTTGACAACTCTAGGAGAGAGCTTGTCAATACCTGGAGACAACTGGTGGACAAAGGCAGCCAAGCCAAACACATATTGAGTAAGTGACAACAACTCCTTTTCAGGAAAAGCCAAAGAGAAGGGAATCTTCTCACCTAAGACAGACGACGACATGCGATTAATGAGATAGCACGATGTTAGTATAGCATCGCCCCGGAAAGAATGAGGGGCACGACTCTGTATGAGAAGCGTCCTAGTGACATCAAGCAAATGACGATGTTTCCTTTCTGCAACTCTATTTTATTGGGAAGTATAGGTATAAGATGTTTGGTGAATAATTCCTTGGGTAGAAAAATAATTTGAGAGAGTATTAGTACAAAATTCCAAGGCATTATCAGTTCTCACAATTTTCACAGATGCAGAAAAGGCATTACGAACTTCATTTATGAAATTTATGATAATCTTCTCAATTTCATATTTATTATTTAATAAAAAGACCCAAGACAGACGAGAAAAATTATCAATAATGACAATATAAAACCTGTGCCCCTAATGATCAGGGACATGACTAGGACCCCAAATGTCAACATGAAACAACTAAAAAATGGAGCTTCTGCTCCGACTCTGACGACTGGGAAAGGTAGACCGATGATGCTTTCCCATCTGACAAGCCTCACATTGAACGGACGTGTGAGGCGAAACATGGGGTAAAACACGACACAAAATCTGAAGCAGTAGATGACCGAAGCGCAGGTGCCACGTAAATGGTGAGACAGGTCCTGCAGGTAGAGAGGAGATTCCGGCATATGGAGTTCGAACTAGGCGATAGAGTCCACCCTGCTCACGGCTACGCCCAATCACGTTGACCGTAAGGATGTCCTGAAAAATGAGAGAAGATGGATCAAAAATTGCTCGACAATGTAAATCCTTCGTAATCTGTCTAATTGATAACAAATTCATAGAAAAATCAGGTGCGTGCAACACATTCTTGAGATGCATAGATGGTGTCAGGCTAATCTCCCCTTGACCAGTAATCGGGGAGTGTGCCCCATCAACAATAACCACAGTACATCCTGGAAGAACCTGTCTGTAGGCTGTAAGTTGACCCCTATCTCCACCCAGATGATGTATGGCACCAGAGTCCATAATCCACTCTATGGTATCAGATCCACTACTGCTAGTGAGTGCATAAGTATTACCTGAGGTACTGAAGGATGTTGAAGCAGCTACATCAGAATGACTCTCAAAGGCTAGCGAGGGTGTTACAGGACCATATGGAGGGATAATACCCCTCAAACAAGCTACAAGATCATCAAAACGTTGATCCAAAGAAGATGCAGATGGGGGTTCAATATGTTCAGCCCCTCGTGCAGAAGCAGGGAATCCATGCTTGAAGTAACATGTGTCCTCGGTATGTCCAGAACGATGGCAGAAAGTACATGGTTGGTGAACACGACTCCCTCTGCCCTAAGGTTCATGACCACGAAACTGAGGATGACCCCCGCGGCCTCGAGATGCTACCATTGCTGAGGATGTCTGATTGGCAGTAGACGAAGAAACAATAATACAACCAAGTCTACGAAAAGCTTCCTCCATATGAGGAATAGTGGAATCTGCCAAGATCTGGGAACGTACTGCCTCGTACTCTAGATCAAGGGTTGCCAGGAATACCCCAACCATAGTGGCATTCCTGTAGGTCTTCTGTTGCGCAGGAGTAGATGTGAAAGGCATGAAACTATCGAGCTTCTCGAACATTCCACGTAAAGATGTGTATAACGAGTGTAGAGGCCGTCCATTCTGCTTGATTGTGAAGATGTCATGCTGGAGTTGTAGAATCTTCATCTCATTCTTTGCTTGTGAATCGGTAGAAGCAAGAATATCCCACGTTGCTTTTGCAGTGGGTTGATGGAGCGCAATCTCAATTGCTAACGTGTCTGATAGCCAAACCTTGGCGTATGCATCATCTGCTTCCCATGAAGTGTTAACCCCAGTCTTCTCAACAGGCTCTTCCTCAGTAAGAATACGTTTCTTACCAGTAGACTTCATCATATTCATGAACTGCATAGTCCACAATTCATAATTTGACCCGTCCATCTTAACAATAGGCGCAGGACCTCTAAAGGCACCTGTGGAAGGAATACCAGCCTTGCTTTTTAACATAATGATAATAAAAGATTAGGGTTGTGGACTGGATAGATTTTTTTCTACACTGGCATTCAGTTGTTCGGTTGCATGTGTAGACTCAAGCAACCAAACCCATCAAATGGAATGTTCAGCGAGAACCTTATGCAACGGCGAGGCTTCAAGAAGTCGAGGTGTCACGCACGGGAACCAAAGGTGGCAATGGCCTCGACGGGGGAAGCCTAGGATGTACGGAAGCCGAGGTGCGGCCTAGGATGCAGCACAGTGCAGCGACGCAGGAAGGCGGAGCACAGCACGGGGTGCTGCTCGTAATGAAACACGGGGAGGTACGGCCCAAGCGCAATGCTGGGAGGCGCGGTACGTGGATGGCGTGGAAAGAGGAGGAGGTGCGCCGCGGGTTGGAGACACGGTGCAGGGAGGAGGGCCGGCGTGGGGAGAAGAGGCTTGCGGTAGGGGTTAGGTTTAGGGTTTCAGTACAAGAGCTTCGATCTAGGACCGCCGCTCTGATACCATGTTGGAAAAATATAAAGAGTTGTTTATTCCATAAACCCTAGGCTCTCTTATATAGGAGAGTAGCCTATGGGTAAATTACATAAAGAGTTCATATGAAGAAAGAAAATATGAACAATACAAATAATATGAAATATATCTCTACACACAATTCAACTTTTTTTGCTTGGCCAGTTTTTTCAGCTATTCTCTTGTTTTCCTTTTTTCCTTCTTTTTATTTCCTTTTTTTGGAATCTGCCTTTTCTAACAATAAATGAATTGGGCCATTGTGCCCCCTCTTTTTTTCAGTTGCAACCTACCCGATTGGGCTCCAAATCTCTGACCGTATTCTCTCTTTCTTTTTCTTTTAAAATAAAGCCCAACTGGACCTTAGATTCAACACCTTTTTAGAAAAAGACCTATTAGGGTTCCCAGATGGGAACGCATCACATGTTAATGTGCCGCCCCCACTATAGGGGATTCACGATATTTGGGCAGAGATGCGAAGAGCGCTGCCGCCACCCAAACATTTTCGAGCAGAGCCTTTGCCGCCTGGAAAATCGCACGAGTTTGGGAAAGTGCCGCTGGAGTTGGCTTCAGAGGCTTGCACATGGGATGCTACGAGAGAAGCATCGTGGAAGCCTCGCTTGAAGATCCGTGAAAAAGGAGTCGCTTGGAGTCTGCATGGCTTGGACCGTAGGCAGGCGCGGCCTTGGAGCAGCGGCTCCGACCGCAAGAGAAGGTGTGGCAGTGACCGAGAGGACTGTATGGAGATCGCTGCACAGGAAGAGGAGGGCATCATTGGAGATCAGGCCGCAGGCAGGCGCAACACTAGAGGTGCAGCTCCGGGCGCAGAAGAGTAGGTACAATTCGGGTCTCTAGAGGAGGTGTGGCTCCGGCCGCAAGAGAATGTGTGGCGGCGACCGCTTGCTGCAAGATAGGGATCCAGGACCACAAATGGTTGGATTTGTCCCTTTGTAGAGGGCTCTTCTTTTTCATCGACGAATTGGGCATGAAGCCAATCTGGGTAGTCGTTGCTTGGAAAAATTGGTGCTCATAGGCCTGGAGATCGGTTGAGAAACAAGCCAGATCTGCTGATTTGAAGAGAAGGCAGGATCGTCATGATAGGCTACCGTGCCGTGAGATATAGGGATTTATGAACCCTGAAATATTTTAGAACTTGGTGACATGATCTTAAGAACTTAATCACAAATAAATAATAATATTTGATTTGAAAAAAAAAAATAAAATATCCCAAAAATTGACTCACTCTGATACCATGTTAGAAAACAGAGAATGCGGAAGCGAAATGATAAACAAAGCATAAGATAAAGAAATATGAAACATGAAGAACACTGATTTTTACGTGGAACCCTTTTCTCTAAGGAGCGAGATGAAATCACGGGAGGAGCCCTCAAAGGGGCAGATATTCTATTGAATTTCTCAATGAGTACAGGGGGCGAGGGGCTCCTTCTATAGCCCCTTAGACAGACCGGAGTCCCACTGTTCATCCATGTGGGACTAAACTTGAGTGGGGTAATTGGATCTTAGTGAGATCCAATTACCCACCTATTACATTATCTAATAGAGAGCTTGTTGGGAAGCTTTTATATGCCACCATCACCAGGCTGGATATATCTTTTGCAGTGAGCAAAGTTAGACAGATCATGGAGCAACCCAGGAAGGTGCATATGGATGCAGTCCATATGGTCTTGAGATATTTGAAGACTTTACTTGGTTCCCGTCTTATATTCAGTAGGGATACATCTCTTGAGGTGACAGCTTGTGCAGATGCAGATTATGCAGGTTGTCTCTGACAAGAAGCCTACTCGTTCTGACTTTGCTATTTTTGTTGTGAACTCTCTTGTTTCATGGAAAAGAAAGAAGCATACAGTGATGGCTAGATCAAGTGCAGAATCTGAGTATAAGACCATGGTTTAAGGATGTGCAGAGATGATGTGGGTTAGATCTGTGTTGACTAGCCTTACTATCGACGTTTCTCTTCCTATGCAGCTTTTATATGATAATCAGGCAACTCTATTTATTGCCTATAATCTTGCTTTTCATGAACGAAGAAAGCATATAGAGGTGGATTGTCATTACAATAGAGACATGATCCAGAAAGGTCTCATGTCTACCTCCCATGCTTCCACTGGAGATTAGACCGTTGACATCTACACCAAGGCTCTAGCTAGAGGTCCATTTCAGAGGTGTTGCTACAAGCTGAGCATGATAGATATATATGCTCCAGCTTGAGGGGGGGCGTTGAGATAATTGTATCTCACGGTATCCTTTTCTTATTTATGTTTCATTTGTGTACCTCTCTTGTAATTTACCTAGGGCTTTTCTCCTATATAAGAGAGCCCCAAGCTTTTATCTATAATATGATTCATTTTTCTCCTAACAACAATGAGTAAAATCTTAGATCGAGGTCTTCTTTATGCATACTTGCGAAAAAAATGCACACAATGTGTACATGCAGAATCATGCAAATACAGACATGCACTGAATAAGGTACAAAGATATGAGATGCAAGACAATTAAACAATGATGCACGTAAAATGAGAGATGCATTATTTTATTTTCTTTTTATGCAAAATAAATGCGACACAAGATGCAACATAATATGATGCATGGAATGATAGTCAATATACAATGCAAATGAAGAGAAATATGCATTTTTATTTGATTTTTTTGCAATTAAGAAAATGATGCAAGAATGCCATAAAATGCTATGATGTATGATGATGCAAGAACAAATATGCCCTGAAATAGTCGAATTATTGAGCAATTAAAAGAGATTTAATTTCATGATCAACTAGAGCATGAAGATGCATCAAAATCCAATAATAGTATCAAAATGAGGAGCAAATGACACAATGAACATTTAAAATTTAGTATCTTAAATTATGTGTTACATCATAAAGATAATAATGCCATGATGAGGAGCTCAAAATTAGCATCAAAATGAAATTGAAATCAACCCAATCGGAGTTCGGATGCTCAAGATATTGAGAAAATAGTGCAAGGGAATAATTGTAAAGAAAACATGAAGAATAAAAAGATAATATTGCATATAGGTTGTAGAGATATAGTTTCTTACGTTATTTATTTCATTTTTCCGTAATGTTTCTTAACTTCCTGTACTTATGAATGTCTTATGTAATTTGCCATAGGCTACTCTCTTATATAAGAGAGCTTAGGGTTTAAGGAATAAACATATCTCTTATTTTCTCCAACATGGTATCAGAGCGGCGGTCTTAGATCGGAGCGTTCGATCTGAAAACCGTAAACCCTAACCCTACCAGCCACCCGTTCCTCTTCTCCCTCGTGCTACTGCGATGCTTCTCCCCTCACGGCGTCGCCCCTAGCATCCCCTCGCTGCGCCCCTTCTCCTGGTGTGCACCTCCCCCCGCCGCACCCCTCCCCTCACCATGCCCTGCTCCCCGCGACGCCCCACGCCAGTCGCGGCGCCCGTCTCCTAGCTGCGCAGCCCCTCTGCGTGCGTTGCACCCACGCCAGTAGACCGTGCCTCTCTGCGTGTTCTCGGCCTTTTAGAGTCGTATTCGTGTAACGGTTCTCTTGCACGCGGATCTTGTTTGTGTGCTACGTTTAAAGAATCCAGCGTCGGGGGTCTTTGCCTGGGTAATGGATTTGAGTGCATAAGTCTACATATGCATTCAAATCCTTGTGTGATTGTGTAGACATTGATTATTTGGTCTACAAAGCCACAATTCTATATATTCGGCAATATGTCAGAGAGCAAAGTTGATGTACCTACTACAGGGTGCCTTTAGAGGTCCATCGCATATTGTCAAATTGGACGGGACAAATTATGAACTGTGGGCTATGTAGTTCATGAGCATGATGAAGTCTACCGGTAAGAAACATATTCTTATTGAGGAGGAGTCGGCTGAGAAGACTGGGGTTAACGCTTCATGGGAGGCAGATGATGCGTATGCCAAGGTTTGACTTTCAGGCACATTGGCAATAGAGACCGCCAATGATATACTTCATCAGCCCACAACCAAGGTGATGTAGGACATTCTTGCTGCCACTTACTCCCAAGCAAAGAACGAGACCAAGATCCTACAAGTCAGCATTATATTTGTTGGGAGAAAAATGAGACTTGTTATTGAAGGGATCCCAGGGATCTCTTATATCGGAGAAAAGCCATGTGTTAATTACATGAGTGGTACATACAGAAAACATAAAATATAAATTAGATACTAAGAGGTACAATTATCTCAACACTCCCCCTCAAGCTGGAGCATAGATATCAATCATGCTCAGCTTGGAACAATGCCTCTCAAATGGACCTCTAGCTAGGGCCTTGGTGAAGATGTATGTCGTCTGATCTTCTTTGGAAATATGAGAGGTGGATATGAGACCTTTCTGGATCATGTCTCTGGTATATGACAATCCACTTCGATATGCTTTGTCCGTTCATGAAAAGCAATTACTGGCAATAAACAAAACTACTTGATTATCACATAGAAGCTTCATGGGAAGAGAAGCTTCAACAGTAAGGTCGGTCAATATGATCTTACCCACATCATTTCTGCACATCCTTATGCCATGGCACTCTATTTAGATTCTGCACTAGATCTAACCACCACCGTCTGCTTCTTGCTTTTCCATGAAACCAATGAGCTGCCAACAAGAATAGCAAAACCAGAAGTTGACTTTCTATCTTTGGGACATCTTGCATAATCTGCATCTGCACATGCTATCACATCGAGAGATGTATCCCTACTGAGTATAAGGCCCGAACCGGGTGACGTCTTCAAATACCTCAAGATCATATGAACGACATCCATATGCACCTTCATGGGCTGCTCCATAAATTGACTGACTTTGCTTACTGCAAAAGCAATGTCTGGCCTGGTGATGGTAACGTATAAGAGCTTCCCAACAAGCTCCCTGTATCTTCTCCTATCGACTTCCTCGGTGTCTTCATCATATAGTCTCACACTTGCATCCATAGGAATGGTAGCAGGTTTACACCCTGTCATACCTGTCTCAGAGAGAAGAGACATTACAAACTTCCTATGAGTCATTACAATGCCACACTAATTCTTGGTGAATTTATCCCAAGGAAGTAACGAAGATTGCCAAGGTCCTTAGTCACAAATTGTTGACCAAGGAACTCCGTGGCAGTATGATGCCCTGCTCATTATTTCCTGTAATAACAATATCATCCACATAAACAAGAATAGCCACAATACCTCTTTGTGTCCTTTGAACAAACAGTGAGTCGTCCCGCAATGGACCGAACAAACCCCTGTTGCTCTATCAGCTTTGATAGCTTTTGGTTCCAAGCTCTCGGACTCTGCTTTAGGCCATAAATCGCCTTATGAAGTCTGCACACTTCTGGGACTCCCCCTCAGTAGCAAATCCTGGTGGTTGTTGCATGTATACTTCCTCCTGTAGATCCCCATAGAGAAATGCATTCTTCACATCAAGCTGGTATAGAGGCCAGTCCCGCGAGACAGCAACATATAGAAGAATGCGTAGTGTCGAGTGTCTTGCTACTGGGGAGGTGTCCTGATAGTCCACACCATAGGTTTGGGTAAAATCCCGAGCCACAAGCCTTGCCTTGTAACGGTCCACACTGCCATCTGCCCTATGCTTAACCGTAAATATCCATTTGCAACTGACAACGGAGGTACTTGATGGAGCAGAGACAATGCTCCAGGTGCCACGTGACTGTAGGGGTTCCATTTCTTCTTCCATTGCAAGTTGCCGCCTATTGTCCTGAAGAGCCTCCTAATATGTTCATGGAATATTGATTGTTGATAGCCCCACCACAAACTTCCTGTAATATGCGGAAAGGTGATCCAAGGAGACATGCGCAGCAAGAGGGTACGTGGTACACTGGCGACGAGGTTTCTTTAGGACAATAGGTATCTCCAGATCATTAGCCTCATCATCCTCTGGAATCAACTCATCCTATGTAGCATTTAAATTGCAGTGCCATCGGTAGAAATAATATGTTCATGACATACCTGAGGTAGGGTGGATGATGTAGACGGCACATGAACAGAGGGGCGAGTAGAAGACCTGGGAGAGTAAACATTGAGTAAAAACGTGGACTTGGTGGTAAGAGGTGGAGGTGGAGGTGTTGAAGACCGAGGAGCATCACAAAGTGCTTGGGAAGGAGAAGATGGAGGTGGGGGAAACACCACATCCTCTCTAGGACCAGCATTAGACAACCTGTCACCTGTAGGAGAGAAATACATAATAGACTCAAAAAATGTAATGTCAGCACTCACATAGTATTTTCTTCCAACAGGATCAAAACATCTATACCCCTTTTGGGTACGCGAATAACCAACAAAGACACATTTGACAGCTCTAGGAGGGAGCTTGTCCTGACCAAAAGTGAAGTCGTGAACAAGGGCAACCAATCCAAAGTCCTTGGGAGTAAGAGAGAAGAGTTCTTTCTCGGGAAACGCAATCTGGAAGGGGATCTTCTCTCCAAGAATAGTGGAAGGCATGCGATTTACCAGGTGGCAAGCGGTGAGAACCGCATCTCCCCAGAAAGAATGTGGAGTATGATTGTGAATCAACAAGGTTCTTGTGACGTCAAGAAGGTGCCAATGTTTACGTTCTGCCACACCATTTTGATGTGATGTATAATTGCAAGAAGTCTGATGAACAATACCCAAATACCCGAGAAATGCTGCTAAGCGTAATGTAGAGAATTCTAACGCATTATCAGTACTAATGAATTTGACATTGGCAGAGAAGATATTGTTAACTTCAATAAGAAAGGTCTTAATCATAGCACTTGCTTCAAACTTATGTTTTAACAAAAATACCCAAGAGAGTCTAGAATAATCATCCACAACAACCATATAAAAATGATGCCCTTGATAATCAGGAACATGACTCGGACCCTAAATGTCAGAATGAAACAACTTGAAAGATCGACTACTAGTACGACTCGGACGACTCGGAAAAGAGGAGCGATGATGTTTCCCAAGTTGACAAGATTCACACTCCAATGCAGTACGACTAGATATTTACGGAAGAACCCGTATCATCTTTTGAAGAGGCAGGTGACCAAAGCGAAGATGCCACATGAAAGGAGAAACAAGACCAGATGAAATAGAGGCTACTCCAGCACATGATGGAACGACAAGCTTATACAATCCTCTCTTCTCACGGCCATGAATAATCATCCTGTCAGTTACTATGTCCAGAAACATAAGAGAAGAGGCATCAAAGATGGCACGACAGTGTAAATCTTTTGTATTTGACTAATAGACAAATGATTCATTTGAAAATCTGGAGCATGTAAGACGTTCTGAAGCCATAGAGAAGGTGCTAAAACAATATCCCCCTGACCAACAATGGGTAGCCGAACTCCATTAGCAATGATCATGGATCACCCAGGAGGAATAGATCTGTAAGAGGTAAATTGCGTCCGATCTCCACAAATATGATGAGACGCTCCAGAGTCCATAATCTAATCTGTCACATCAGAACTGCTACTACTGGTAAACGCATAGAGATACCCAAGGAACTGGACAATGCTCTGGCGATGGCCGCTGCATCTAATGGGCCCGCAGTCTGAGGCACAAGGGTGGTCACCATCTCTCGAAGTCTCGAGACAAGATCATTAAAACGTGCATCTGTGATGGTGGCATATAAAAGCATTGCAAACACTATATCCGGCCTGGTGATGGTGGCATATAAAAGCTTCCCAATCAGCTCTCTATATCTCCTGTTGTCTACCTCCTCAGTGTCATCATCATATAATCTCATACTCGGATCCATAGAGGTAGTAGCAGGATTCCATCCTGTCATGCATGTCTCAGAAAGAAGATCCATCACAAACTTCCTCTGGGTCATTACCAGACCACGCCAGTTCCTGGCGAACACCAACCCAAGGAAGTATCAAAGAGTGCCAAGGTCCTTAGTCACAAACCGTTGACCTAGGAACTCCTTGGCAGTCTGAGTACCTTGCTCATCATCCCCACAAAAAAGAATAGCAACAATACCTCTCTGTGTCCTCTGAACAAAAAGTGAGTAGTTCGCAGTAGACCGTACAAACCCTTGGTGCTCTATCAACTCCGATAGCTTCTTGTACCAAGCTCTCGGACTCTGCTCAGGCCATAAATTGCCTTATGGAGCATGCACACCTTCTGGGACTCCCCCTCAGTAGTAAACCCTGGTGGTTGCTGCATATATACTTCTTCCTATAGGTCCCTGTATAGATAGGCATTCTTCACATCAAGTTAGTAAAGAGGCCAGCCCCGTGAAACAATGGATAGAAGAATGCGTAGTGTCGAATGTCTGGTCACAGGAGAAAAATATCCTGATAGTTCACCCCATAGGTTTGGGTGAACCCACGTGCCACAAGTTTTGTCTTGTAGCAGTCCACACTTTCATCCGTCCTTTGCTTTTTATTGTAAATATCCATTTGTAGCTCACAACAAAGGTACCTTTCAGAGCAGATACATTGCTCCATGTTCCACGCGACCGCAAAGCTTCCACCTCCTCTTTCATTGCAAGCCGCCACCTACTGTCATGTAGTGTCTCATGATATGTACACAGGATAGTAACAACAGTGAGTCCCACTACAAATTTCCTTACTCCTCTGAAAGATGATCCAAAGAAACATGTGCAGCAAGAGGATACGTAACACATTGGCGACGGGGCTTCCTTAGGGCAACAGGTATCTCCAGATCATCAGCGTTCTGTTCTATGGAATCAACTCGTCCGGTGTGTCATTCAAAACTCCAGTGCCATCGGTAGAAACAATGTGTTCATGACATACCTAAGGCGTGGTGGATGATGTGAATGACGCATGAGCAGAGGGGCGAGTAGACGACCTGCGAGTGTAAACATGGGGTAAGAACTTGGACTGGGCAGACGGAGGTGGAGGTGGTGGGGGCGGTGGAGATTGTGGAGGTGGAGATAAGATAACTGAGGTGCAACATGGGGGTCATATGGTGGAGAAGACAGAGGTGGAGGAACAACATCCTCTCCAGAAGTAGCATTGGACCACCTGTCATTTGTAGGAGAGAAATACATAATAGACTTAAAAAGTGTGACATCAGCACTCACATAATATTTTTGTCCTACGAGATCAAAACATCTATACCCCTTTTGGGTACGAGAGTAACCGATAAAAAGACATTTGACAGCTCTTGGTGAGAGCTTGTCACGGTCAGGAGTGAAATTGTGGACAAAGGCCATAGATCCAAAGAATCTGAGAGTAAGAGAGAATAGTTCCTTCTCGAGAAATATAATCAAGAGGGGAACCTTCTCTCCAAGGATAATGGACGGCATGCGATTCACCAAGTAGCAAGCAGTGAGAACCACATCCCCCCAAAAAGAATGAGGGGTATGACTCTGGATCAACAGTGTTCTTGTGACATCAAGAATGTGACGATGTTTACGTTCAGCTACATTATTTTATTGAGACGTATAATTGCAAGAGGTCTGATGAACTATACCGAGAGAGCTGAGAAATTCAGATAAATGTAATGTGGAAAACTCCAAAGCATTATCCGTACGAATGAATTTCACATTAGCAGAGAGGATATTTTTGACTTCAATAAAAAAAGATTTAATGATAGCACCAGCTTCAGACTTATGTTTTAACAAGAATACCCTAGATAGTCTAGAATAATCATCCACTGCAACCATATAAGAACGATGCCCCTGATTACTGTTGTAAAAGTTGGCCGACTAGGCCGACTAGTCGGTCCGACTAGTCGAGTCGGGGGGTAGCCGACTCGACTAGGCCTAGTCGGCCATTAGTCGGTCAACCCGACTAACTAGACTGACTAGTTGGTCTAGTCGACCGACTACTCGGGTGACTTTTACATAGAGGTTTTTTGTTTTTTAAATTTATAATTTTTTAAAATCAAACATATTCTAATTTTGCTTAATGTTATATTTAAAGTCAATTACTCATTTTGTTTCATTATAATAGTATAGAAAATGTTCAAATCCATACAAATATATAAGAGTATATGTACAAAAAATGATTTATATTGCAAATATATATAATAATATATGTATAAAAATTATTTATATATTAAAAGTAAATAAAAATTCAAAATCGACTAATGGCCGACTAAATAAAATTACTCGTCCGACTGTCGATTATTCCTTAATCAGTGACCCCATCGATCGGACTACCGCTTTCTGCAACCTTGTCCTTGATGATCAGGAACACGACTAGGACCCCAAATATGAAAATGAAACAACTCAAAGGACTGACTACTGTGACGACTTGGATAAATCGGAAAAGAGGAGCGATGGTACTTCCCAAGCTGACAGACTTCACAATCCAATGTAGTACGAGAAAATATCTGCGGTAGCACATGACACATCTTTTGAAGAGGAAGGTGGCCAAAGCGAAGATGCCACATGAAAGGATAAATAAATCCTAAAGGAATAATAGCAATCCCAGCACATCGTGGTTTGGCAAGCTTATACAATCCTCTCTGCTCACGACCATGACCAATCACCATGTCGGTTAGTATGTCCAGAAACACAAAAGAAGAGGGATCAAAGATGGCACGCCAATGTGAATCTTTTGTAAGTTGACTAATGGATAAAAGATTCATCGGAAAGTCTGGAGCATATAAGACGTTCTGAAGATGCATAGAAGGGACTAGAACAATCTCCCCCTGACCAACAATGGGGAGACGAACCCCATTAGCAAAGACCACGAATCCTCCAGGTTGGATAGACATGTATGTACTAAACTGCATCCGATCTCCACAGATATGATGTGACGCTCCAAAGTCCATAATCCAATCAGTCAAATCTAAACTGCTACTACAGGTAAACGCATAATGAATACCTGATAAACTAGAACGATGCTCTGGCAATAGCTATCGCATCTGTGGAACCTGGAGTCAGAGTCGTTTGAGTGGCCATCATCTCTCGAAGTTTGGAAACAATATCATCTAAACAGGTATTCGGAGTAGGCGCAGAAGAAGGCTCATTCTTCTCAGCAAGACGTGCAGACGATGGATGCCCATACTTCTGAAAACATGTCTCCTCAGAATGACTGGGACGATGGAAATAGGAACAAGGACCATGTTGTCGGTCTCCTCCTCGACCACGAGTTCCACGGCCACGAAACTGGGACAACCCCCCTCTACCACGAGTAACTGGCACAACAGAAGAAGTCATATGGGCCGTAGTAGCGGATATGGTAGTAATCCTACTCAATCACTTGTAAACCTCCTCCATCGACAGTATTGTTTCTCCAATCAGAAGTTGGGTACGAGCGGCATTGTACTCAGAGTCAAGAGATGACAAGAAAACTCCTGTCATTGTGACATTCAGATATGCATGCTGATGTTCAGTGCTGGTGGTAATAGGCATGAAGCTGTGTAGTTGCTCAAACATGCCTCTCAGGTGAGAGAAGTATGCGTGGAGCAGTCGACCATTCTGTTTGGTCGAGAAAATGTCAAACTGCAGTTGAAGAATCTTGCTCTCATTCTTGGTCTGCTCTTATGTGTCTGCTAATATGTCCAACATAGCCTTTGCAGTTGGTTGATTAATAATATCATTAGCAATCTCCGTGGTAAGTATCCCAGAGAGCCAGATGCGAGCATAGGCGTCATCTTGCTTCCATGAAGCGTTGGCCCCAGTCTTGTCTGTCTGCTCTGAATCAGTCAGAATGTGCTCCTCGTTATGGCACTGCATTAGGGTATGAAATTGTGTGGACCACAACTCGTATTTGGTCCCATCCATCTTCACGATAGGAGTCGGGCCCTTGAAGATATCGGAAGAGGAGAAAACGTCAACCTTGTTCGCTGACATTGTACCAAGAAATCGGAAGGCGGAACAACTGAGTAGTAAATCGAAGAGAATGCGTCTACAAGACCATAAGAATGATTGGTTATATCTGTAGACTCATATAACCATCCTTATATCATCTTGCGTGGTCAAGAGTCGCACAACCTGATGTAGATCATAAAATCTCACTATCGGTGGTCCGTATCAGACCTTCGACCCACAGTAGAAGGCGTCTCGACGACGCAGAGGGCTGGTTGTAACCGCTTGCAGCCCCGCAGGATGGAGATCTGCGGTACAGGAGGGCAGGGGCCGCACGATCGACGACGCAAGGGAAGGAGCCCCCGCACGCGGTGGAATAGGAGGGCGGGGACCCTTGTGCGTCAGCGCTGGAGGGACTCGGAACTACGGTGCTGGGGGTTTTGGAACCTTCACGCGACGTTGCTGGAGTGAGCGGTGGGGGGGGCATGTAGGGTTAGGTTTAGGGTGGGATAAGGAAACCCTAGTCTAGGATCGTTGCTCCGATACCATGTTGGGAGAAAAATGAATCATACTCATAGAATTGATCGAGGGCTCTCTTATATAAGAGAAAAGACCTTGGGTTAATTACATGATTAGTACATTAAGAAAACATAAAACATAAATGATACCGAGAGATACATTTATCTTAACAATAACACAATCATGTATGTTCAATTCATAGAGTTCATTTATTGTTGATAAGCCATCTGCCACAAAATTACCATAACAACTTATGATAAGTTTATTATAGAATATGAATGAATATACATGTCCAACTAATTTTAGATACAGATAAAAGGTTCGTCTAACATCAGGGACGTAGAGGCATTCTCTAATAATTAGGACTCTTCCACTAGATAATGATAGTTGGCATGTTCCGATGGCGACTATTGCGACGGTTGCATCAGATCCCATCTGCATGACTATCTCCCCATCATCAAGACTTCTAGTTTCCTGAAACATATGAAACAAATAGAATACATGAACAGAACAACAATCCAACTATCTTCTCGTCCTACGAGTAAGTTGGTTTCAATGATGGAAGTTGATGAGTTACCTGCCGAGATAACACATTTTCCCTTCTCAAGGGGTCTTCAGGTACTCTGTACAATTGCGTTTCTAGTGTCTCATCTTTTTACAGTGATGGCATACATCTCCTTTCTTGGATGTCAGATGTGTATAAGCTTTTTAAGAGGTGACAACGGCTTTCCTCTTCTTCTTCTTCTTTTGAGTTGGACCCTTCTTGGATCCTTGATTCATGTTGTGCTTTCCTTTGACCTGTGCAACCATTGCACTACCGGAGGGACTCTCTTTCTTCATGATTTCCTCAGTGGATCTCAATGAAGCAAGTAACTTAGCATTTGTATGTTTCAACTAATTCATATGGTAAGAAACTATAAAGTTATTGAAAGATTTAGGAAAAGACAGTAGTATGAAATAAGATTGCATATCTGCATCCATCTCAACTCCTAAAGTATCCAGCTCATGGATATTCCCAAACATTTTGAGTACATGTTCCCTGACCGGAGTGCCTTCTTGCATTTTGCAGCGAAGCATCTCTTTCATAACATTATACCACTAAGTGTGATTCACATCACCAAACATATCCATCATATTCGCTAAGATGTCCTAAGCCTATTCCACAGCTATATGTTGCTTCTGAAACACATTAAATAAGGAACCAAGTATGTAGCAACGGGACCAACGTGTGGTCCTCGTCCCACTTCTTGTCGAAGTATGAGACATCTTCGGTTTAAGGGTCCTCGTACTTGTTGCTAGAGAGCACATACCCGATGCGCTCAGCCGCAAGCACTAGCTCCAAGTTCCGGATCCAATCCGAATAGTTAAGGCCGATCAACTAATTGACCTCAAGCAGTTTATTAAGTGGTTTAAAAGATTTCATCTGAAATAAATGGAAGAATATAATACACTTTAAAATCTTGATTAAGGAAATTAAACGATTTAATAGTTTTAAATCAAGAGTTCTCGTATTTTTTGTACTTTGAAATGCTTTCCCTTATAAGCTTTCAAAGCATGAGGCAGGCTAACCAAAGGCCTCACTGTGAGATCTAAGTCTCCTTTCCATTTTCATTGCACCCCAATAATATGAGAAAATGCAACTACGATGGTAGAAGCGGGAACTCTTTCCACCTTACAAGTCCAACTTGTATTCCTATTTCGATCTTCAACACTCATACCACCACATATATGGAGTTAGCATGTTGTCGATTAAACCAACCGTTAATGAACGAATATCAATTTACGTCATGCACAATCCAATGTCACCTCATTAATACGAGGAACAACGTCAAGGTCACTATGCATACGACCCATCTCTTTCGAGAAACGAAGAACCCGATTCTATGGCTATTTGTATTCCGGAGTCATGACTTCGCACGAGTGTCTCAAAAAAACAACCTATGGTGACAAAGTTCTTCGCAGTGGCAGGAGATCATGGATGTCATCATATGACTTACTCTATAGCATGTTTAAATTAATGATTAATCTATTCGAATCGTATTCTCATGATTAATCTAAGGGATAAAGTCATGACACATGCTTATTGTCTTAGTTTTAATTCAATTAAAACATTGATACTTAAGCAGTCCCAACTAGGGTTTCATCTTTTATGCACTTGATATTATCATATAGTACTACATCCTCACTTAAAACAATTTAATGTTCCAATTTTAGTTGTTAAAGTACGCCATGATCCATACCACCTTTCATCGAAACGGATCCAGACAGATCGGACAAACAATGCTAACAGGGAGCGCCTCCATTGCAAATGCGGCATATGGTGTCAACTAAATAACCCATTAGCATTTCCATGACCTATAAACCTTCTCCGATCAATTCGATACAACACAATTGGTACATATTGTACTAAGAGGATTTTGTCAATCTTTCAACCATGTATGATACTATATAATAATTCTAAGATATTTTAAGAATTTAAAACTCTTTTTAATTTCCCAAAAGGTATTGTGCAATAATCTAGACATTTCTTGAATTCAAAAACTCATGTTTTTAATTTCAAAAGGTCAAGTGCAACAATCTAGACAATTCTTTGAATCAAAACAATTTCAATTGCGAAAGATGTTTAGTGCAACAATCTAGACAATTCGTGAAATTAATCAAATTAATTCCACAATTTCTAATTGCATTGTAAACATTCAAGTGCATAATTAATCAGTAAAAATATGAAAAAAGATATTTTATTTAATTACATATTTTCAAAATAAACAAACAATGATTTGGGATTCTAATTTTGTAAGTTGCGACCATCACACTTCAAATTTGGAAGCATCATATAACTTGGACCTAAAATTCATTGCACCCCTGATATTTTTAAAATATTAGGTCCAACTTCTATTGTAAATATATCAAATATATTTCCATCATTTTTGAGTCCCAAAATAAGAGAAATAAGTCAATAACTAGTTCTCTTCCAACTCCGCCTATAGAGATCCAATTTCTCGAGGTCGTACGGTCGGAATTGCGCAAAACTTTTTCACACCAATTGGGCATGACTTATTAGTCAATATTTTATAATGTTATATGACCCATAAACAATAGCTAAAAATTCATAACTTTAATGCTACGATCTTTGGACGAAATCGGAGTCTACGATCGCTTTTAACATTCGAATCTTCTGCCGAATGTCACCAACAATTGGTCCATCTTTTGAGTATGAGTCCAGACTTCTAGACCTCATATATATCCCAAAATTACATTTTAAAATAGGGGAAAACAGTGGCAACTTTGAAAGTCATCGAATCATTTGAATCGTTAAAACGGTAGCAAGACAATGTACTCGATAATCGGGATGATCTAACCGATTGTTCATTGGACTTGGATGCAATCCAAATCCTCTAAACCATGGATTTGATATCAATTGAAGTAAATAAAAATTATTTACTATGCATCACGGAAAACACGGAATATTTAGCAAACAATTTGCCAAAATAATGTTAGCTCATCGTATAAACTAGATAATGTAGCACAATAATTTGTGCATCTAGAAATCAAATACATATAAGGAAATGATTTCCTTTATGATTTCTAATATTCACGATGAATAAGAGAGAAAAATCAAGATTACCTTTGACGCGCGATTTTCTACGAAAGAAGTTTGATCTGCAAAATTCTCTCTCGTGAGCGCGGAGATGTTTCGTGTTGCGTCCCACGAACCCATACGTCGACTAAGGCAACAATAATAGAGTGTGAGAGATGTAGACTATTAAAACTCTCTCTCTCAAGGGTATAGAAATTTGGAGGACTTGCTCTCTTGATTGTTGTATATTTCAAAAGGAGAATGTGTCCTCCTTTTATACTTAAAACATACATCCATCATGTGCCTCGGTAGCCCTTAGATTTTAAATCAATGGCTAAGACCAAGCCCTAATTCAATAAGAATTATCTCCTTATTATCTCCAATCAATAGTAAATAATTAAAATAAAATAAGCAACAACTATAGAGTCCTAATATTAATTAGAACTTAATAACATGGTGGACTTCGTATGCACATCCATCATCTTCCTTAAATGAAAGTTGTTGCAAATTTTAATTAATTAATTAATTCACTTGATAATCATATTATCAATATTGGAGAAATTAAATGTAAATCCGATTCACATCTACAAATCAATGTGGATCAAATCAACAAAATCTCTTACCTTTGGAAAGATTATGTAAATCATATAGACATAAATATTTATATGAATTACATACGTATACTATTAATTATTGTGAATCAATATTCACATTAATTAATGAGTTATGCTTGTGATCATATTCACAAAATTACTCTTATCAATAATATGTAATAGTTATAATTATTACAATATTATCATTAACACGTATGAGTCCTAATCCGATTAGGACTCATGAGATAGGAATGTTGATACTTGGAGAAAATGTCAGGGAGATCATACTATCCATGTATAGTGACTTGAAATGTGGATAATTATCCAATTTCAAGGTTTATGTCATTTTTGCAAAATTCTGTCACCTACGAATGTTGAGCTTGAGGTACAACACTTTACACTCTCAGTGAGCTCAACGAAATGCATCACACTCTCCATGAGCTGGACAAAGTGACAATAAGTAGAATCATGCTTCCTTGACCATTTCTAATCATACTCAAAATCATTTGGAGTTAAGAAATGAGCTCAAGGAGCTTGTATATTTCCATTTCCATGACCATTTCTATTTCCAATTGGACATTGAAATTGGAATTGAAAATTGGATTCAAATAAATTATGACTTAATCCAATTAAATTGTAAATCGTCTAGCTAAATGGAGCCACTAAAATGCATAATGTTTCATTACCTCTTCAGTTTGGAAGTGGCATGGTAGGTGATCCATTACAACAACAAAAGTAACCCTGAGTATTCCAAATACTCATCCATCCTTCATACTAGAAGACTTTCATAAATCCGAAGGTCAAACCCTGGTTTGACTGTCTTCTTCGGAATTGGAATGTATCAATAGATTTCTCATTTCATAATTGGTTGACGATATTAATCATATATTTTTCAATGGCATATATGTTGGGAAAAAAGACTTCGTTGTTTATTCAGAAAACCCTAGGCTCTCTTATATAGGGAGAGACCTCAGGGTAAATTACAGAGAGGTCTATATAAAAGAAAGAAATAACAACAAACTCCATAAATAAATAATAACACTACTAACTATTTCTACACTCCCCCTCAAGGTGGAGCATAGATATCTATCATGCTCAACTTGGACGAACATCTCTGAAATGGTCCTCTGAGCAGTGGCTTGGTAAATATATCTGCAGTCTGATCTCCTGAGCTCACATGTGCAGTAGATATCAATCCTCTCTGGATCAAGTCCCTAGTATAATGGCAGTCAACTTCAATATGTTTGGTCCTTTCATGAAAAGCTGGATTGTTGGCAATGAACAAAGCTGCCTGATTGTCACACTGAAGCTTCATAGGTAGAGGTACCGCTACATGTAGATCTTCTAGTACTGAGCGAACCCACATCATTTCCGTACTGGCTTGAGCCATGGCCCTATACTCGGATTCGGCACTGGACCTTGCCACAACAGTTTGTTTCTTGCTTTTCCAAGAAACCAAAGAGCCTCCAACAAACACTGCAAACCCTGAGGTTGATTTTCGGTCCTTAGGACATCCTGCATAATCTGCATCTGCACATGCTGAGACAGATAAGTCCGTGCCCTTTCTGAATAGCAGCCCTGAACCTGGAGAAGACTTCAGATACCTCAGTATCATGTGTATAGCGTCCATGTGAACCTGTCTTGGCTGCTCCATAAATTGACTCACCCTGCTAACTGCAAATTGGATGTCTGGGCGAGTTATGGTGATGTAGAGGAGTTTGCCCACCATCTCTCTATATCTCCTCTTATCTACTTCATCAGTATCACCATCATACAGCCTGACGCTGGGATCCATAGGAATACTTGATGGTTTGCAACCATCCATGCCCGTCTCAGTCAGGAAGTCTGTAATATACTTCCGTTGGGTCATTACCAAACCCTGTGCATTCCTCGCAAATTCTAACCCCAGGAAGTATCTCAGGGTGCCAAGATCTTTTGTGACAAATTGACGGCCAAGGAATGCCTTCGCCTTTTCTATACCCTGTGCATCATCTCCTGTAACAAGAATATCATCCACATAGACCATAATAACAACCGTACCTGCCGATGACTTCTGAACAAACAATGAGTGATCGGCATTTGACCTCTTGAATCCTTGTTGCTCAATCAGGTTGGACAACTTCTGGAACCATGCTCTGGGGCTCTGTTTGAGACCATATATCGCTTTGTGAAGTCTACAGACCATCTGCTTCTCCCCCTCAGCAGTAAACCCAGGTGGCTGCTGCATGTAGACTTCCTCCTGCAAGTCTCCATACAGAAATGCATTCTTGACATCTAGTTGAGATATACTCCAATCACGGACTACAGCAACAGATAAGAGAATGCGAAGGGTAGAATGTCTCGCCACTGGAGAAAAAGTATCCATGTAATCCACACCGTAGGTTTGCGTAAACCCACGAGCAACCAAGCGTGCTTTATACCTATCCAGGGTTCCATCTGCATGGTATTTGACTGTAAAGACCCATTTGCAGCTCACAACGGATGCATCAGAAGGTGCAGTGACCAAAGACCATGTGCCACGAGACTGCAGGGCCCTCATTTCTTCTTCCATGGCTAATCGCCAGCATTCATTCTGCAAGGCTTCCTGGTATGTCCGTGGTATCTCCACGGAAGACAAAGCTGTGGCAAATCTCTGAAAATCACCTGTGAGACGGTGAAAAGAAACCTGTGAAGCAAACGGATAAGCGGCACATTGCCGCTTTTGTTTCCGAAGAGCAATCGGAACATCAAGACTGTCATCTGCTGTACGAGATGGGCTAGTGTCAGCCTGAACTGAAGGGTCCTGCACATGTACCAAACCTGACCCGTCAGTAGTAGTGCCATCTGAACATACCTGAGGCGGGATGATCGGCTGCTGTGTGGTCTGAGCAGGACCTGACCGGCGCGTATAGAATTTCGGTAACGGTGATATGATAGGCCGTGGATTGGGTGGAGGTGGAGGAGGTGGTGGAGGTGGTGCTGGCGTGGAGACAGACAGAGGGGAAGACTCAGATGTACTCAATGTAGGTGGTGGAGGAACATAGATCTCATCAGTGGTAGTGGATGGAACCATTCGGTCACCTGCAGGAGAGAAATACATGACAGACTCAAAGAAAGTGACATCGGCACTCACAAAGTATCTCTGAGTTGTGGGATCATAACACCGGTAGCCCTTCTGAGTTCTGGAGTAACCAACAAAGACGCACTTGACTGCTCTAGGAGAGAGTTTGTCAAGTCCGGGGGATAGACGATGCACAAAAGCAACAGTGCCAAAGACACGTGGAGTTAGTGAGAATAACTCCCTGTCTGGAAAAATAATGGACATAGGTATCTTTTCACCAAGGACAGAGGATGGCATACGGTTGACTAGATAACAAGCAGTAAGGACAGCATCACCCCAGAAAGAAATAGGGGCACAACTCTGAATCAACAATGTACGAGTAATATCTAAGAGATGGCGATGCTTCCTTTCCGCGACACCATTTTGTTGTGAGGTATATGCACAGGTGGTTTGGTGAATAATGCCCTTTGATGACAGGAATTGTGACAGTAAGCGTGTACAAAATTCAAGAGCATTATCAGTCCGAACATATTTGACATTTGCAGAAAAGACATTGAACACTTCATTAATCAAGTTTTTGATCACATTTCCTGCTTCGGATTTATTTTTCAAGAGAAAGACCCACGACACACGAGAGAAATCATCCACTACCACAAGATAAAACCTGTGTCCCTGATGATCGGGAACACGACTCGGACCCCATATATCTATATGTAACAACTCAAAAGGGGAGCTACTGCTCCGACTCAGACGACGTGGGAAGCTCGACCTGTGATGCTTTCCCAACTGACACGCTTCACATTGAAACGAAGAACTAGGAGAGATCTGAGGCAAAAGATGGCGCATTTTCTGAAGCGGAAGGTGACCAAATCGGAGGTGCCAAATGTACGGAGAGACTGGTCCAGCCGAATGAGAGGAGACACCAGCATATGAATCCCGGACCAACCTATATAAACCATTCTGCTCAGAGCCACAGCCAATCACCTTGCCCGTGAGTATGTCCTGAAAAATGAGAGAAGACGGGTCAAATATGGCACGACAGTTCAAATCCTTCGTAATCTGACTAATAGATAGCAAATTCATTGAGAACTCAGGAGCATGCAGAACATTCTGTAAATGCAAAGTGGAGGACAGGAAAACCTCCCCCTGTCCAATAAGGGGCGAATGGGTACCATCTGCTATCTGTACTGAACGTCCGGGAGGAATGTCCCTGTACGCCTGTAATCTTCCTCTATCTCGGCAGAGATGATGTGTGGCTCCAGAATCAATAATCCAGTCGGATATATCATGAGATGTAGTAGATCTACCTGAGGAGCTTGCGGCTGCGGAAGAACTGGCAGAGGCAGTGGCAGCAATGTCTGAGGAACCACCAGGCGAATCACCAGAAGCATGTGGCATAATCTCTCGGAGACGGGCGACAAGTTCGTCAAATCGACTATCTGCAGTAGAGGTCAGTGGAGACTGAGAGTGCTCTGCAATGCGGGCTGATGCTGGAAATCCATGCTTCAAATAGCATGTCTCCTCCGAGTGTCCTGTGCGACGACAATAGGAGCATGTCTGACTAAAACGACCACCCCTCCCCTGGGGTCCACGGCCACGTCCACGACCACGACCAGATGGTGGTCCACCTCTCCCACGCGAGACTGCCATCGCTGAAGGGGGTGGAGTAGAAGAACTGGAGGAGACTGGAATGCGGCTAAGCCGTCTGTAAACATCCTCAACTGGAGGAATAACTGCATCTGCGAGAATCTGAGATCGAGCTGCATCGTACTCTGGGTCAAGGGCCGCAAGAAGAACACCAACCATGGTGGCGTTTCGAAACGCCTTCTGCTGCTCAGGAGTTGCAGTCAGAGGGATGATACTATATAACTTCTCGAACATCCCTCTTAGGGATGTATAAAGAGAATGGAGAGGTCTGCCGCTCTGCTTCATTGTGAATATGTCGTGCTGAAGCTGCAACATCTTCGTCTCATTTCGCACTTGCGAATATGTAGCGGCAAGAATTTCCCACATTGCCTTAGCAGTGGGCTGATGGAGGACGTCGTTGGCAATCTCCATCGTTAAGGTGCCGGACAACCAGACCTTTGCATAGGAATCATCAGCCTCCCATGAGGCATAGATCCCAGTCTTCTCCGCGGGCTCATCCTCGGTAAGAATATGTTTCTTACCATTCGACTTCATAAGGCTCATGAACTGCATAGCCCAGAGCTCGTAATTAGACCCGTCCATTTTGACTATTGGCGCAGGACCTTTGAATGCGCCGGTGGAGGGCATATCAACTTTTGATTCTGACATACTGCCGCTTGGAGAAGAACTAGGATATGTAGACGTAATGCTGGATGTCTACACAAACTGCATCGGATTTGAGTGCATATGTAGACGTTACGCACTCAAATCCATAGAATAGATGTGGAAGAATCTAGGGCACGCCTAACAAGAGGCTTACAGCCCTTGAATCGCCTCGAGAACGATGTCTATGGACCGCTGGAGGCCACTGGGAGGCCTACGGCGGCAGATGGGGTTGCCGCTGGGGCTGGTGGTCGCCGCTAGAGCGGCTAGGTGCCGCTGGAAGAGGCTGCGGGACCACTGGGGAGGACGGCTGGGTGCCGCTGGCGGCTGGCTGCCGCTGGGGAGGGCGCTGGGAGCCGCTGGGAAGGGTGCTGGGCGGCTGGGAAAGGTGCTGGGCGGCTGGGAGCCGCTGGACTGGGCGCTGGGGGCCGATGGAAGCCGCCGGCAGCGGCTATAAGAAAGGAGAAGGGAGGGGCGGCGGGTGGGGAAAGGAAGGAGAGCCCTAAGGCGGCTCTGATACCATGTTGGGAAAAAAGACTTCGTTGTTTATTCAGAAAACCCTAGGCTCTCTTATATAGGGAGAGACCTCAGGGTAAATTACAGAGAGGTCTATATAAAAGAAAGAAATAACAACAAACTCCATAAATAAATAATAACACTACTAACTATTTCTACAATATATTAATATCTCGAATTCGTATCTTATTTCATAAACAAGGTGACCATGTATGGAATTCATTTATGACTACAAAATATCTCATGAGTGAGCTCTATCTCCTTGTGCATCAATTATGAACTTGTATGATTCCTTCGATAGATCATACATCTCATACGACTTCACGTGCACACCGACGTATCGGTATATGGACCTTGGCTAGGTCACCAACCTATTGATATGTCAAATGTGCATACTCAAGCATATAGATGCATATCTGTCTCAAGTAAAGGATGTGTGCTTGCTCGTGACAGTTATGATTCAGGTCTTAGTTTATCTCGATCTCATCGAGTCAATTCTTTGACTTGATTATTTCGACACTTTCGAACGCTTCCTCATCTCCATTCTTATGTAGAGAACTTGCATCAAAAAGTCGGTTGGAAATTAATCTTTAGAGAAAGATTGCCATCTCTTTTTCAGACTTGAGATCTTTATTGAATATCACATGTTTGAAGTCAATTGTGTCCTCTCAACTGCATGGTCTTCAATTTGACATGGTACATAACCCTAATTGCACAAAGGGACCTTAACAATAAAGTGCATTCATTCAATTATTCATTTCGTTTCAGATAGACATGATAAAAACAATAACTTTTATTGCATTTAATGTTGTCGTCGAGGGCTTACAAGTTCAACAATTTGCCCAACAGGTTACTCTCCTATATAAGAGAATCCTAGAGCTTCTTCAATGAGTAATTCATTATTTTCTCTCCACATCTACCATAGAGGCAGATTACTTGGCAGCGTTATTGGAGACTGCAAAGGAATTCGTATGGTTGAAGGGCTTAGTTGATGATCTCGATCTACAACATGATCATGCCAAATATATTGTGACAATCTCAGTGCGATATGCTTAGCCAAGGATCATGTACATCATGAGGACCAAGCACATAGATGTCAGATATCACTTCATTTGTTCTGTGAAGAAGACCAAGGTGAAGAAGGTCAGTACAACATATAATACAACGGATATGTTCACAAAGGCAGTTCTTGAGAGTAAGTTCAAACATTGTTTGAATGAGCCTCCGCATATATATTGACGTTGGGGGTTCGGAGGGAATGAGGCCATGAACCAGATGGGGATCAACATAAACTGACCGCTCAATCCTCGCTCGGGAAGTCAAGGGGAAGGGCAGACCGTAGTAGCCTCATGGAGGGGCTGGCGGTGACATGACGAAGCTTGGCAAAGCTTATAAGAGGATTTAATTCAAGGTGGAGAATGTTGATATACCTTGTATCCTAACCATCTAATCCAGGTTAAAAAACCCTATATACACCTCCTCCAGTTGTCTCTTATCCAACAAGACAGGGGTCTCACTGCCCGATCAACGAGGCTGGGTGGGGGGGGAGATCTAGGGGGTGCAGGTGCACTCCCCCATGCGAGGGCGTGGGGGCAACACCCTCAGAAAATTTTTTTATGAGTGGTTTTATTTGTATTCAGATATATGGATCCGTTTATACAGGAGTAGTATATAAATTCCCTAGGGTTAGAGCTCTCTATATCCTATATACTTTTCTTCTCTTTCTTCGCAATGAAAACCGATCACCGCCGCTCAAGGACATAGTCCAGTTACGGGTGAACCTTGTAAAATCAGTGTGCTTGCATTTTGTTTGATTGATCGTGTTTGTACGTGTTTGCTTTCGCGATTAGCAATAATGTGCTTCGATGGTAGTTGATTATGCATCAATTTTTACCCAACATGCCAAGGAAAATCTGGATAAGAGGAAGCAATAATGACGATATTCTGCTCCTTATTGTAGGAGAGAAATCCATTTATCTTTGCAGTTGAGGGTTAGCCATTTTTTATAGGAAAAAAATCAGAGTTGAATGCTCCAACACCTTACACCATTATTCTGGATGGATCAAGAAAATGCATATAGTTTAATTTGTGATAATAATAAGGTGAACGTGCTAATAAAATTTGATGAAATTATCTCTTTCAGGTGGCAGAGTCGCAAAAACTTGCTCATATTGCTGCTTCTGAAGCAATAGTTCACTATGATGACATTCAAGTCTCCCCTATTTTAACTGTCGAGGAAGCTTTCATTAGGTCTAGCTTTTATGATGTGCCTGCTTTCCTTCAGCCAAGAAAGGTTGGTGATTTCTCCGAAGGAATGGAGGCAGCTGAGCACAAAATTGTGTCAGCGGAGGTAATAAATGTTCTACTTCACAAACACACAGCCCTCTACTTTACATACACATGCACACACAGGTACGTGCGCACGCACGCACACATACATGCATACACACACACACACATATATATGAATTTACTCTTTTTTTCTTTTGAGCTCTTCTCTCCGAGTTGAAAGTAGCCATTTCTAGTTGTGCCTAAGCTGAGGTTCAACCAGGTCTGCTTCTTGTTTTTCAGCTAAAACTTGGTTCCCAGTACCACTTCTATCTGGAGTCACGGACTGCACTCGCTGTACCAGATGAAGACAACTGCCTAGTAGTTTACAGTGCAACACAGTGGCCGGAGCTGACTGGCCAAGTCATTGCAAAATGTCTTGGCATCCCGGTCCACAATATACGTGTGCTTACGAGAAGGCTTGGAGGAGGTTTTGGTGGGAAAGCTCTACGGTCGCTCCAGGTGAGAGTTGTTTTTTCTTTTGCTGTCGAGGATGAGCTTTGGATTTCAGTCTAAAAGAAGTAGCTATTTAAACAACAAAAGTAGCAGTCTAGTTCTTCAACAATGCAAAATGTAGAAGCGTGAGAATCATTCTAAATTTAAAAAATCATGCATTTCTCATAATTGAGCATTGCTATATTGAATTCTGTACACAAGGGAGACCCTTGGTTGCAATTCTCACTTTTCAATCCATCAGTCCCTGATTACATCGATAGTATACATACATGATTTACACAACATGCCCTGTACATTTTTCTACTGGTGGAAAGTTAAATGTGCCTAAGAATTTGCTTCAAATATTAGTGTATTAAATTGCCATATTGGAATATTCTTATTCACCGAATTCGAAGTGAATATCTCAATTTTATACCAATGTCCCTCCTGTTCATCTTAACCAACCCTATTGAAAGTTTACCAGTAATAGAAAGGGATGTTTACAGCCATAACCTTGAGTAATTTCGTAATTACCCCAGAAACTTCTATAATCACGAATTACACCCAAGACCCTTAATACATGTTCCGTTTTACACCCATAACCTTTCGTTAGTTTAGTTCATTAACTCAACCATAGGAGTGAGTTAATCTAATCAATCTACTATCTAATAGCTATGATTGACTCCAAAAATAAAAAACGAAATGGAAAAAAAATCTTGCAGCGGAAGCGGTTAGTTCTTCACCGAGGGTGCTTTGGCGGGAGAGGAAGGGGAGGAGGAGGTGGTCGGAAGCAGGAGGAGGAAGGTGGGTGTCAGAGGATGATGGGGGGGGGATGGGGGAGGAAGGGAAGTTGGTCCTTCATAAATATTAGGAACTTAAAGGGTATACATTGTGAAATGATTGACGGATACCGTTATTGTTAACGGGAAATTGGATGGAAGTTAACACGGGGTTAATAGTGTAAGAGTTAAGTACTATTCAGGGTCTTGAGTGTAATCCGTGATTATTGAAAGTTCCTGGGGTAATTACGAAATTACTCGGGGTTATGGATGTAAATATCCCTAACAGAAAAAACACTTAACCAACCCTATTGAAAGTTTACCAGTAAATGGAAAAACAAGTAACATCTGATCAATGTCGTAGGCTACATTGTAAGATCCTCTCCACAAACCATTCTACTTAAGTATCCTGGGACATTAATCTAACTGATTCTTAGCGTTACTTTAGAGTTCAAACTCACACTTGGAACTTTTTTCTGTTGGTATCAGTATATTATTCTCGACTGGCCTTTGGTTTTTTTATTTCAAGCACTGCAGTTGTCTTAATATTTTATATTTTGTTGATATAGTTACAATGCAATAAGTTTGAAAATTTTGATCTTAAAATATTTTCTTGCATTATGGTTCAACTATATGTTATTTTTTTAATTCTGTGTGTTTAGATATCCACAGCTTGTGCTCTAGCAGCATTCAAATTGCAGAGACCTGTTAGAATGTACCTTGATCGCAAGACTGACATGATATTAGTTGGAGGGCGGCATCCAATGAAAGTAACTTACACAGTGGGATTCAAATCTAATGGGAAAGTTACTGCCTTGCATGTAGATATTTTGGTGAATGCGGGAATGTCTGAAGATTTTAGCCCATTGATGCCTACAAATATTGTAGAGACACTGAAAAAGTATAATTGGGGAGCGCTCTCTTTCGATATAAAATTGTGCAAGACAAATCTTCCAACAAAATCTGCAATGCGTGCTCCAGGGGAAGTCCAAGGTTCTTTCATTGCAGAAGCAGTAATTGAGCATGTAGCATCAACCCTATCATTGACTTCTGATTCTGTTAGAAAAATTAACCTGCACACATATGAAAGCCTTTGTCTGTTTTATGGACCTGCGGCTGGGGAGCCATCCGAGTACAGTCTTCCATATATTTTTGAAAAGTTGGCCTCAGACGCTGACTTTCAGCTGCGTATTGAAAGGATTGGCCAATTTAACAGTACCAACAGGTGGAAGAAAATGGGAATTTCTCGATTGCCAATTATCCAGTCGATGAATGTGAGGCCATGTCCTGCGAAGGTGGGCATCCTTAGTGATGGATCTATTGTTGTAGAGGTTGGTGGAGTTGAGATAGGACAAGGTCTCTGGACAAAAGTTAAACAAATGACAGCATTTGCACTTGGAAAACTCTTGATCAATGGAAGCGACGATCTATTTCTCAGAGTTAGAGTTGTTCAGGCTGATACCTTGAGTTTAATACAGGGAGGGCTGACTGGAGGAAGCACAACATCAGAGTCAAGCTGTGAAGCTGTAAGACTTGCTTGCAACATGTTGGTGGAGAGACTTATACCTATAATGAATAGCATTCAGGAGCAAAACCGAGTTCCTTCGTGGGATGTTTTGATCTCTCAGGTACTTTTGAGGTCACAACTTCCCATTCGGCTTATTATCTCAATGTACAATGACTTCCAGTGAATCATTTTCAATGCTACAATTGTAGCGTTTGGTTCTCATTTAATATATTAATGATATTAATAATATAATTTGATGCTGAGTATATTACCTTCCATTATTTCTAAGGTGTATTGTCTGAAAGGTGCTTTTGTTAGTTAAATCACATTGAAAAATGGGCTACAGTATCTAATCAATGACACCTAGTTGCTAGTTTAAATTCACGGTCTTTAGAAGTCATCATCCATCTAATTCGTTCAGTTCGTTATTCCTTTTTCATTCTGTTTTGTTTTCTTCCAGGCCACAGCCAAGTATGTGAATTTGTCAGCAAATGTGTTCTTTGTACCTGACAGTACCACAAGGAGTTATCTAAACTATGGTGCTGCCATAAGTGAGGTACCCTCGTCCATATGGGATTGCTCCCTTTTTTTTAATTTTTGCAACAATAAATTATGTGGATTTACGATGAGACCAATCATATTCTACGGCTTTATGCTGTTATAGGTGGAGATAGATCTACTAACAGGTAATACTACTGTTCTGCGGTCTGATCTTATCTACGATTGTGGACAGAGTTTGAACCCTGCTATTGACTTGGGACAGGTATGTTAGCACTGGGTTCCCAATGTCTTCTTTCTTAACTTACTAAATAGAGTATACTTGTTTGTAGCGCTTTTGGATTGATCTTAAAAAAACCGTGTTATATAATAAGATGAACAAACTTATGTAGTTTTGCTGACCGTGTCAAATGCCAAAAGAAAATAATTTCAAGTTTTCTTGCATCAACTGAAACATATGAAAAACGATTTTTTTCTCATGAAAAGTTCAATCCCTTCAGATTGAAGGTGCTTTTGTTCAAGGACTGGGTTTCTTCATGCTTGAAGAGCACGTTTCAAATGAGGAAGGGCTTGTGCTTTCAGATGGAACCTGGACGTACAAAATTCCCACAGCAGACACGATCCCAAAACAATTCAATGTGGAGATAGTAAATAGTGGTTATCATCAAAAGCGTGTTCTTTCCTCTAAAGGTACTGCCTTCAGCTTAAGCTTTTTATGCTGAATGAGAAAGTGGATAGTTGACAATTGGGCTTGCAAACGTAACTCAATGAACTTATTTTCGCAATAAGTATTTTTAAAAATGATTTGCAATGACATTCAACTGCAGCCTCTGGTGAGCCGCCTCTACTCTTAGCGGCATCTGTTCACTGTGCAACAACAGAAGCCATAAGGGCGGCTAGGAAAGACCTAAGTGCACTTGGAGGATGCAGTAGCACCTCTGCCATTTCATTCCAACTTCCTGTTCCTGCAACGATGCCCGTTGTGAAAGAATTATGTGGCTTTGACAATGTTGAAAAATATCTACAATCAGTGGTTTCTGCAGGAGCCTATGGAGTTCTGAGCTGATTATAAAGAGATTTTCAAGGAATTTTTGCCATGTCAAGGACTCGAGACGAGCCCACTGAAACTTTCTTCCATAAATACATCCTTCAGAACACTGAGAGTGAGAGGTGATATATCTGTGATTATTTTTTGTGTATATAAATCTGCAAGAGAGTGTACTGGAGTTAAAACTTGAGAATGATTATTCACACGAACAAGAGAACTTTTATGTTGATTTTTTGTAAAATAAAACAGGAGGTTTTCCTTATGTAAGTCTCAGAGGAGGATGCCAGACTTTAGGGTAGCCTTTTCAGCAATCTTAGAGATACCCATTGATAACTATTTTTCTGAGCATAAGAATCAGACCGTAATTCTGATGAAATTCCTAGAGATACCCCATTGATAACTATTTTTCTGAGCATAAGAATTAAATAGTAATTCTGTTGAAATTCAGTGTAACCGAACAGTTCTTTTGATGTTTTTTGTTCGATTTCTTGTTAGAAATCCGCTGACATATGGCTAAGGATAAAAAATAGATTTGAATAATACCTAAATATCCGTTTACCATATTCGAAAAGTTCCCAAATATAGATACATGTATTTTAATATAAATCGAATATGTATATTAGTTATATTTCTGAATATAGATATGGTACCGACAAAAAAGCTGGATTCAGATTAAATGTCCAATTAAAAAATATATTATATAAATATTATGATTTAGATTATTTTATTTAGTAACACCTTAAACTTATTTTCCATCTATCCAAATTCATGAATTCCTTGACCTAGGACGACCAATACGCATCTTTACCTTGGCTTCTTAAGAGTCGTAGCAATGCATGCCTCATGTAGATTGTAGCATCTTTGCCTTGGCTTCTTGGTAATCGTAGCATACATGCCTCATGTAGATTGCAGCCTCGTGACAACAATATCCGTAGAGCAGAACTTTTGCAATTATAATTTCTATTAAACATGTAGATCAAGGTGTGTATGTGTGTGTTAGTGTGATATTTTTTAAATCACTTTATAATAGATAATAATTATATCTAAAATCATAATTTCTCGTATTCGACTTATTCTAATCCTATTTTAATTTGATCCATATTCATATTCGATACTTTTCCGATCCATGTATGTATGCGATGGACATTTGATCCAAATTTAGACCCGATTATTTAAGGGCATAATTTCATAAAATTCATTTCTTATTTACAATTGTATTCGATATTGATGATGCGAACATGGATATGGAAATGCTCATGTACAATCTGTTTTCATCATCTCAACATCTGGTTGGTTATTATATCATTATAAATTAATAAACATCAAGAAAGAAAACCAATAGACATCACAAATGCAACAACAAAAGCTTCAATATAAGAAAAGGTTGATAGTGATCGGTTCATCTAGTTTGTCCAGAGGCATGAACTAAGGCACTTAGTTAGGGATGAAAACAGATAAGGATATATCTGAATACCCGCATATTATATTCTAAAAATAGATGAATATGGATATATGCATTTGAATATTAATCGAATGTGGATATCAATTGACATGATCCACTAATATTACTAGCAACAAATGACATGTAACATACCTTGCATGAACGACTGATTATTATTTGTACTCATGCGAGGTTTCATGTTTTACTGTTGACGAGGATATTGTGGACTATATAGATTAAATATCCTTTGATGAAGCAATGGCTTCGTCAGAGTTGGAATCATAGATGATCACTATGAATGATGATGAACTAGACTCGATTGAAAAGAATTGTGCCCGGGAACTATGTGACTTACCAGAATTTAGTGAGTCCATAGGACATAAATGGGTGTTTAATAATAATTACCGAGTTGAAGGTACCATTGATAAGTTCAAAGCAAGATTTGTTGCTAAGGGTTATACACGGAAGGCTATAATTGATTTCATATTCTCTGATAGCCAAATTTGTATCATTAAGGACGCTTTTGACACTAGTCGCATGTATAGATTTGGAATTATTTCTATTGGACGTGAAAACAGTTTTTCTCAATGGAGAATTGAATGAAGTTTTATATATGTGCTAACCTAATGGTTTTCAGGTAGAAAGACAAGAGAATAAAGTATATAAGTTAAAGAAGTCCTTGTATGGTCTGAAACAATCATCACGATAATGGTATCTAAACCCTAAACTCAAGAACTTTGAGGTTGGATCAAGGAAAATATTTGCATACTATATTAAAGAGATTTAGAAAGCGGAATGACACATACTCCTGCATCGATGGTTATGGGGAAATGAAAAATAAAAGTCAATGCCCGATCAAAGGTCATAAATCCTGGAATGTCCCATATGCCCGAGCTGTAGGAAATTTGGTGTATGCAATGTTATGCACCAGACCTGACTTAGCTTTTCCGGTCAGTTTAGTGAGTAGATACTAAAGTAACCCTGGACAAGAACATTGGAAAGATGTAAAAAGAATACCAAGGTCTCAAACTTGTCTATCAAGCAGAATCACTTGAAGGTGATTACATACTTTGATGTGGATTTTGGGGAGTGTGGATGATAGGAAATCCACATCGGGATATATATCCATGCTTGGTGGTGCAGTTGTTTCTTGGAGAAGTAAGGAACAAGGTTGTGTATCGAGACACACACAAGAAGCTGAATACATTGCATGTAGCATAGCTTATACACATTTAATATGGATCATACGTTTCTTAGAGAATTTAAACCTCATATTGGCAAAAGAACCAATCAAAATTTTTTATGACAATCAAGTAGTAATAAGCTTGATTAACAGCGGGGAAAATAGTTCTAAGAAGGGAAATATCGAGATCCAGTATCACTATATAAGAGATATAATAGAAAAGCAAAAAATTAAGGTAACATATAGACCTACAGAAGATATGCTTGCAGATTTTATGACAAAAGGAATACAATAAGGAATTTATATCAAACATGTTGGTTTGATGGGACTTAGGATTATTTGAGTTAAGTGAAGTATTCATGAAAAATGAACCTCAGATTGTTTCTACATGAAGATAGACACATCTCATGAATAATGGGAGTGTAGAAGTATTTTGATCATGATGATCAAAGTGGGAGATGTTGGAAATATTGACCTTAATGGTCAACATCGTCACGTACATATCTTCATAATACAGAGAAAATAAATCAGAGGAAATGAAAATAAAATCCGAGAAATAAAGATGTGATTTATGGAGAATAAATCCTCAAGAAATAAAAACTAAATCAGAATAGATGTTACGATTAGGGGTGAACAAGATAGAGGAATGCCCTATATATCTTTATGGATATGGAGAAGAGAAAGCCATCTTACAGAAGCTCAATCTTGATCTCCTCTCTTCCTCTCCATACTTCCCTTGAGATAGTTCCAACATCGGCAAAAAAAAAGGAATTTTGAGTGTTCCTTTGAAGTATCCAATTGTTGCGAGACTAAAAGGGAGCGGAAAGGGAGGCACTAAAGAGAAGCACGAATCATTTGAAATCAACGAGTGAAGGGCACAATATCAAACATAGACAATGTAAGCTCAACAACATGGAGAATGATGGGCATAACTCGAGAAATTAACCTCCAAAGGAGAGAAGGAAGACAAATAATTGTAAGATATTTGATTTGAAAAGTTACTTTAATGTATCATATTGAAAAATGGACTTGACTTTAGTTTTGTTTTTTTGACATATTTTTAGGGTAATGACTGCCAAATTATGTATGAATACTTCAACGCATTTAATGTTGAAATCTTTAATGAAGATAATGAAAAGGTCATCAAAAAGAGGTGAATTATGGAGGAGAAATTTGTGATATATATATATATATATATATATATATATATATATATATATATATATATATGGGTAAAATGTGTATGCCCTCTAGGGGGAGCTAACTTAGCTCCCCCGCCCCTTTTTCACATATTTTTTTATTTTTTTTGAAATCCAAAACCGTATAAATTCATTATTAAATGCATATAATATGTCATTCAAATTTTATGCGAAACAGAGACTCCTACGACCTCCATCCAAACGGGGTCGATTTAAAAAATCCTGTTACCGTTAAAAAAAATGACTGTCTGGATGGAGGCCGTAGGAGTCTCTGTTTCCCACGAAATTTTTATGACATAATATAGGGATATAGTGATGAATATTCACGGAAAAAATTTCAAAAAAAATAAAAAAATTGAAGAAAATAGGGCGGTGGGAGCTAAGTTAGCTCCCCCTAGGGGGCAGCCCCATTTTCCTCTCTCTCTCTCTCTCTCTCTCTCTATATATATATATAGGGATAAATGGGGCTGCCCCCTGGGGGGAGCTAACTTGGCTCCCCCCGCCCCATTTCGCCTGGTTTTTTTTTTTGAAAAAATCTTCCGTGGAATTTCATCACTATATCCCTATATTATGTCATTAAAATTTCGTACGAAACAGAGACTCCTACGACCTCCATCCAGACAGTCATTTTTTAACGGTAACATGATTTTTAAATCGACCCCGTTTGGATGGAGGTCGTAGGAGTCTCTGTTTCGCACGAAATTTTAATAGCATAATATAGGGATTTAATAATGAATTTACACGGTTTTAGATTTCAAAAAAAATAAAAAAATTATGTCAAAAAGGGGCGGGGGGAGCTAAGTTAGCTCCCCCTAGGGGGCATACACATTTTTCCCATATATATATATATAGGATAAAATGGGGCTGCCCCCGCGTTATTTTCGTCAAATTTTTTTATTTTTTTTGAAAAATATCATCATGTATATTCATCCCTATATCCCTCCTACATGTCATTCGAATTTTATCAGAAACAGAGACTCCTACGGCCTCCATCGAGATGGTGTCGATTTAAAAAATCTTGTTACCGTTAAAAAATGACTGTCTGGATGGAGGTCATAGGAGTCTCTGTTTCTGACGAAATTCGAATGACATATAGGAGGGATATAGGGATGAATATACATGGCAACATTTTTTGAAAAAAAATATAAAAATATCAAAATAAGGCCGGGGGCAGCCATGTTGGCTGCCCCTTGCGGGCAGCCACATTGAACTCACATATATATATATATATATATATATATATATATAGAGAGAGAGAGAGAGAGAGAGAGAGAGAGGTAAATGGGGTTGCCCTCAGGGAGTAGCCAACTTGGCTACTCCCACCCCTATTTTTCCCTAATTTTTTTATTTTTTTGGAAAATAAAAATTTGTATATTCATCATTATATCCCTCTCACATTCTATTAAAATTTCGTCAGAAACAGAGACTCCTACGGCCTCCATCCAAACATGGTCGATTTAAAAAATCCTGCGACCGTTAAAAAAATGACGTCTGGATGGAGGGCTTAGGAGTCTCTGTTTCTAACGAAATTTTAATAGAATGTGAGAGGGATATAATGATGAATATACAAATTTTTATTTTCCAAAAAAATAAAAAAATGAGGGAAAAATAGGGGTGGGAGTAGCCAAGTTGGATACTCCCTGAGGGCAGCCCCATTACCCATATATATATATATATATATATATATATATATATATATATATATATATATATATATATATGTGTGTGTGTGTGTGTGTGTGTGTGTGTGTGTGTGTGTGTGTGTGTGGGAAAGGGGTGGCTGCACCCGGGCTCCAGGCCGTCCGATGGCCCAGATGAACGGCGCGGATCAGGCGCGGATGGGGGGTTGCGGCTCACGTGCGGATCGCCGTTCATCTGGGCCATCGGACGGCCTGGAGCCCGGGTGCAGCCTCTTGGCTGCATCCCCCGGTGCAGCCACCCCTTTCCATATATATATATATATATATATATATATATATATATATATATATATATGGGATAAATGGGGCTGCCCCCTGGGGGGAGCTAACTTGGCTCCCCCCGCCCCATTTCGCCTGGTTTTTTTATTTTTTTTTGAAATTTTCTTCCGTGGAATTTCATCACTATATCCCTATATTATGTCATTAAAATTTCGTGCGAAACAGAGACTCCTACGGCCTCCATCCAGACAGTCATTTTTTAACTGTAACAGGATTTTTTAAATCGACCCCGTTTGGATGGAGGTCGTAGGAGTCTCTGTTTCTCACGAAATTTTAATAGTATAATATAGGGATTTAATAATGAATTTACACGGTTTTAGATTTCAAAAAAAATAAAAAAATTATGTCAAAAAGGGGCGGGGGGAGCTAAGTTAGCTCCCCCTAGGGGGCATACACATTTTACCCTATATATATATATATATATATATATATATATATATAGGGGGCCTTTCATATGAGACTTGGTCCTTCCATTCGTATGGAAGGCCAATCATTCTGACCATCGGATCTAATTTCAACGGATATGATTAAAACCACCTTATTCTACAAAAACCGGATTAATAATAACTATCGTTTCCTGAATTTAAGGGATGCCTAATAAAGAAATTTCACATTTTAGAACGTGACAAAAATGGCTGAAGAACGTGTGTTTTTGTGTACAAAAAATCTATGTATCCTACAAAGAAACAACTTAAAATACTAAACAGGACATGGTTCTGAGAAGTGAGATATAAAATATACAAAAAAATATTACGGTTTTCATCAGATGCTATTTTTTAGGAAAGGCTTTAACTATTTGTTCCTATAATTATGGGAGTTCTAATAACGAAATTTCTATTTAAGGGGTTGACTGAATATCAAAAAAGTAAATTCGATATGAAAGGTTATAAAAACATGCTTCAAATATCGGGTATTTAGAATACAATTATACATGTGTATTATACAAAACAATCATTATATATACAAATGAAGAACGTTTGTGGGATACAATAATATTATGAAATCCAAAAGAATTTGGTCCCGTACTATGAAAGACGTGTTTATTTAATTAATGCAACAAAAAATACCTAAATTTAATGGATGATTGTACATAATATAATGATATTAGAAGATCACGATTATGTTAAATTCCATTAAATTATTTTACATTATAATGGATGCAAAATCATACAAAAACCTGCCATTGAATAATTCTGGAAATAGGAACTCGAAAACATGATCTGGAAATTGACACGCAGTGGTAGAATTACGGGCTTTTATGGAGCATAAATTCCGGAATGTGTTGTCATTGAAAAACAAATTCTATTTTTGGATGGCGCAGCACTCATAAGATAGGCGGTTTTTCTTATGGAAGGTGGTTTTCTTAACAGCCGTTGATGGAAAGATGGTAGGGATCCAACGAATGGGATGTTTGGCCTTCCATATGGATGGAAGGACCACGTCTCATTTGAAAGATATCCTATATATATATATATATATGGGTAAAATGGGGCTGCCCCCAGGGGGTAGTTAACTTAGCTACCCCCGCAGTTAGCTACCCTCGCCCCATTTTCTCCATGTTTTTTATTTTTTTTTTTGAAAATTTCTTCCATGAATATTCATCACTATATCCCTATATTATGTCATTAAAATTTCGTGTGAAACATAGACTACTACGGCCTCCATCCAGACAGTCATTTTTTTAACGGTAACAGGATTTTTTAAATCGACCCCGTTTAGATGGAGGTCGTAGGAGTCTCTATTTCGCATGAAATTTGAGTGACATATTATATGGATTTAATAATGAATTTACAAGGTTTTAGATTTCAAAAAAATTAAAAAAAATATGTGAAAAAGGGGCGGGGGGAGCTAAGTTAGCTCCCCCTAGGGGGCATACACATTTTACCCTACACACACACACACACACACACACACACACACACACACACACATATATATGGAAAAGGGAGTATGCACCAAGATGCATGTAATTTTACATGCACCGAGGTTTATATCTTTTACATTTTTAAAATTTTTTGGGAAATATTACCATGTATATTCATCCCTATATCCCTCCTATATGTCATTCCGATTTCGTCAAAAACAGAGACTCCTATGTCTTCCATCTAGAACAGGTAATTTTAACGGTCTTAGAATTGCTGTAATCTACATGTTCTAGATGGAGGGCATAGGAGTTTATGTTTCTGACGAAATTCGAGTAACATAATGGAGGGATATATAGATGAATATACACAGTGATATTTTTCAAAAATATAGAAAAACGTGAATGTGTATTCGAATTTTGTCATTCGAATTTTGTCAGAAACAGAGACTCCAACGACGTCCATCCAGACAATCATTTTTTTAACAATAACATGATTTTTTAAATCGACACCATCTCGATAGAGGCCTTAGGAGTTTCTGTTTCTGACGAAATTCGAATGGCATATAGGAGAGATATAGGGATGAATATACATGGTGATATTTTTCAAAAAAATAAAAAAAATGCTGAAATAAGGGGGTGGGGCAACCATGTTGGGGGCAGCCCCATTAATCCTGCGATCGTTAAAAAAATTACGTCTGGATGGAGGCCGTAGGAGTCTCTATTTCTGACGAAATTCGAATGACACATAGGAGGGATATATGAATGAATATACATGGTGATATTTTTCCAAAAAATAAAAAAAGTTTGCAAAAAATAGGGTGGGGGCAGCCCCATTTTTCTCATATATATATATATATATATATATAGAGAGAGAGAGAGAGAGAGAGAGAGGGCTTATCCAATGAGCCTTGTGCCCATTAACGTTTCAATGAGCACTCATTCTGGGCCATACATGTGTATTAGTAATAATTATATTTCTAGTTATAGGCTACCACGTATTTAAAAAAAATCCTATATTTCCTATTATACAACGCTCTTAAAAATTGGAAGACGGTTTTGGAAAGAAACGATTCAAATAGATGATTCCACGCGGATAATTAAGGATCCAAACGCTATGATAATAATAAATATAATTCGGTCAAGTAAATGCTTATTGTGAGATCAATAATATCAAGACAATGATCAGTAATTTCGATCCAAATAGTTACATTGTACAAAATTTAGTAATATGTATAAAATGGTCAAGTAAATGTGTGTTGTGAGATCAGTAATAACATAACAAATGGTTAATAATACCATTGTCGATGTAATGTGCATTCCATTAACAAATAGTTACTTTCTTACTTGAGCGATGCCAATGACTTACTGACCATTACTTTGTTATTACTGATCTCATAGTAGCTATTACTTGAGAATCGTACACATATTACTGAGCATGTGATATAAGACATGGATATTTACATTACTGAACACAAACAATAATTTACTTGATAACTGTATATATATTACTTGAGTATCATCTCTAAATTACTGAATTCTGTTCAAAGTAACAAAATGTATGGAAATTACTGACCATTTGTTATGGTTTTACTGACTTCACAACAAGTACTTACTTGTCCATTGTGTATATATTACTGAAATCTGCACCATGTAATAAAATGAATGTATCACTGACCGTTGTTTGGATATTACTGACATCACAACAAGCACTTACTTGTCTATTGTGTATATATTACTGAATTCTGCACCATGTAATACAATGAATGTAAATTACTGACCGTTGTTTTGGATATTACTGATCTCGCAACAACCATTTACTTGACTATTATATATATATATATATATATATTACTGACATGAGCATTTGGATCTCGATTTTCTGCAAGAAATCATCGATTCGAATGTTTTCTTTCTAAAACGATCTTCTTATTTTTTAGGACGCGATATAATTGGAATACCACTTATTGTTAAATCGTTTTGCATATTAATCTCCTTCCAAACACAACATCCTTCGAAATACGTAACCATTCAATTGGTAATACACATGTGTGGCCAACAAATGGTACGCACCGAAATGCTAATGAGCCCTGTGCGCATTGGATAAAAATCCTATACACACACACACACACACACACACACACACACACACACACATATATACACACATATATATATAGGGGTCTTATCCAATGAGCCCTGTGCCCATTTGAGATGAGATGGACCCACTCATATTTTATAATATTTTCTATCATTTTGAGTTCAATGCTTATTTATTTACTATTGTTATATCATATTCTTACTATTAGTAACTATTTTCATATAAAGAAAACCATAGATTCACAAGAAATGGTCATTAGTAAGAATAAAAATCACACTAGTAATACGAATAATAATACAATCATTTCGTATGCGTTTAAGATTTTTTCTTCTAAAAGTAGTTACTAGTAGTAAGAGTATGATATAACACTTGTAAACAAATAACTATTAAGCTCAAAATGATAAGAAATAATGGTAGAAAATTAGTGGGCTCATCTCATCTCAAATGAGCATAGGGCTCATTGGATAATTTCCCTATATATATATGATTTTTATCCAATGAGTCATATGCCCATTAACATCTTGGTGAGCACGAATCCTAGGACATACATGTGTATTACCAATTGAGTGGTTATCTATTTCGAAGGATGTCATTTTTGAAAGGAGATTAATATGCAATATGATTTAAAAATAAGTATTATTCCAAATATATCTTGTCTTTAAAAAGGAAGAACGCTTTGGAAAGAAATATTCAAATCAATTATTTATTGTAGAAAATTGAGATCTAAGTACTCGTGTTAGTAATATATATACAATAGTCAAGTAATTGGTTGTTGCGAGATTAGTAATACACAAATAATAGTTAATAATTTACATTCAGTTTATTATATATTACATAACTCAGTAATATATACGCACTGGTCAAGTAAGTGCTTATTGTGAAGTTAGTAAAGCCATAACAAATAGTCAGTAATTTCCATACGTATTATCAATTTGAACAGAATTCAGTAAGTTAGAGACAATACTCAAGTAATATATATATACAATTCTTAAGTAAACTATTGTTTTGTGTTCAGTAATGTATGTATCTATGTCATATATCATAGGTTCAGTAATATGCGTACAATTCTCAAGTAGTGATTATTATGAGATCAATAATAAAAAAGTAATGGTCAGTAAGGAATGGACATTGCTTAAGTAAGAAAGTAACATATAATCAGTAATATATTCTCCTTCTATACGATTAATATGGAAATAATACTTCGAAAAAGAAGTTATTAAACACATGTACATAAGAAAAAATGAATTAATGAAATTAATGGAATGTTTCGTTGACAAAAAAGGAAAAATATTATAGAAATGAATGCAATACACAATATATATACAATGTCATTATTAACCATTTGTTATGTTATTACTGATTTCGCAACACACATATACTTGACTATTGTATACATATTACTAAATTTTATACAAGGTAATAATTTGGATGTAAATTACTAGTCATTGTCTTGATATTACCGATCTCAGAACAACCATTTACTTGTCTGAAATGTATTTATTACTATCCTAGCGTTTGGATCTTCTACACGAAATCATTTATTTGAAGCTTTTCTTTCCACAACCGTCTTTCTTTTTTTAAGGATGTTGTATAATTGAAAATATAGTAGTTGTTAAATATGTGGTAGCCTGTAATTAGAAATATAGTTATTGGTAATATACGTGTATGGCCTAGAATTGGTGCTCACCAAGACGTTAATAAGCATAGGGTCCTCTAAATAAGTCATCTCTTTATATATTTATTTATTTATTTATGTGTGCATTCATGATACTGAGGAGATGAGAAAAGAAAATTGATTGAGTTATTCTGAATCAATTAATTGAGAAAATAAATTTTCCAAGGAGAAAAGAATTGTGGATGAGATTGACTAATATAATGAAGAAAAAAACTGACATTATAATGAAAGTTATTATGTATTTTTAATTGGATACTTATCCATTGAATTAGTTTTCTAAATAATTGACAATTGAGTGATTTCTAACTAAAGATATGACACTAAAGTAACGATGAATAATAGTAATGGGAGTTACCAACGCATATATTGACAAAAAAATTTATTTCGCAATCGGATCCAAAAAAACTTACAACTAAGCTAATAATAAATAATTAACGATAATGAATGACGAATTATTTATTAACATACGTAAATAATAAACAAAATAAAATGAATGTTTAAGAAGCCTTCTAACGGTATTGAATGAATTTACTAATGAGATAATATACACTACAAGTCGATTCATGAAACTTACGAATATGAATAATGTGCTACTTATATACTTCTTAATAGTTTTTTTAGTTTTAGGAAATTTACAGAGGTTTACTAATTAAATTACATATGAAATGATTTAAATTACGAATATTAAAGTTAAAGTTAATCTTATGGAGAGTGTATATGTGTTACTAATGCAACAAACTCGCTACTAATTTGAATTTAACAAATGGCATGTTTGTATTTCAACATTATTAATTTTTAATATATTTCATTGTAGATTATAATGAAACTTACAGTGCTTATCAATTAACTTTGAGTTTGGTTTTAAATTTGAGAAGGAAAAGTAATAAGTTGCTGATACTGAGAATTGGTTTAAATTGAAAGCAAGAATAACTTGCGTAAATGGGATTTGCATATTACAAATTCGTGTTATTTCTGATATTAATGTAATTTATACTTTGCTAATGAGTTAGTTCTGAGGAACCCTGATAGAACAATGAAGTGACCAATAGGATCCATCAGAAACTCATGAATTATATAACGCTCACGATCAGTAATAAAATTGTATCCCTCATAATTAGTATTGGGGGGTGGCAACAAACCTCTATGGAAAGTACAATAGCAGAGTTTGGATATTATGAAAGTTCTTCAAGTTAATAAAAGAAAAAGGAAAATAGTTAATAAATTACAACAACGTAAGCACACATCGTTTGCACACGGGTCTTCTTTAGGGGTGAGTGGGCAAAGAGACTTTAAAACATATTCACCAAACTATTTTCTCAATATCAAAATCTTTTGTTGTACTCTTGTTAGAGAATTCATGTATGTGGATAATTGGACCTCTCCATGATCCAAATACCACATGCATCTATGTTAGTCTTACATCATGTAGGAGTGGGACTTGGTCATATTGGTGGGTCTATATAGAGATCCCCACACCTTATGCACTCGTTGAGAGAAAAGTGGATAGACGAATGACTCCTGTCAGGCATTCTCCCGGGAATTTCATCCTACTTCTTAGGGAGTCGGGGTCCATGTAAAATCCACATATTCTTTATTGTTGGTATTATTATTATGATCTATTATTATGCTTCTGCGTTACATTTTCTATGTGGTATTAGAGCGGGTTTGATTTTGGATTAGTTCTTTAAGTTGGATTTCAATTATTTTTATATTCTTTGATCTTCAAGATCTATTAAAGTTGTTGGTTCCACACCATCATCAATGCCATATTCTTCTCATTCAAAAAATCTGGAAATTTCAATCATCGTGCAGGCGACAGAATGTTCCATCGGAACCCTAATCCCAATGAATACGCTTGATCTCTAGCATCGCTTAACTAGGAGCTACATCTCCAGGCGCAAGGTGCATCCCTAGATTTATCTCCTAGGCATGCTCCATCACCCTGGATATCTTCTACATTGTTTATTCATGCTAGGAACTGCCTATCTCCTCGCACGAGATCTTATCCAAGTGTGCGAACACCTGATGATTACATGATATACTGTGATAGTAGACTTAAATTATGTAAAAGATAATATCAATTCTTGATTTCTAAACTATAAAATCACATAATCCATGTCCAATTTATTCCATGTACACAACAAGAGAAAACCTATAAATTACATAGAATAAAATCAACACATTCATGATTTTGCATCCAGATGAATTATTCCCAATAATATCTACTATATGGTTATGTAATGGAAATTATTATTTTACCAAAGTCAAATGATCATCCCTGTTAAATCATCACCCTGAAGTAATTCACTTTTACTTTAAAGAAAAAAAATCTCAAAAGGAATTAAAAATGTCATGGAGTTTAATCAAACTAGCACATTGATAGACATACTTTTCTTTAACATTTTATGTTGATAAGAAAAGAGAGGGGGGTTAGTACAAAAAATCCATTCTTTATTCCCTTATAATGAGCCACCAACGAGTAAGGCATTTCCCATGCAAAGAGAAAGGCCACCCATGCATTCTCCTCCCCATGCACGTGGGTGGCCCTTCCCAAAAGAAATATTAATGCCCTTTAATTTTTGTTGTGTAGGTACAACCATCCACGTACTCTATAAAAACCATGCAATAGTGGAAAGGCCCCTCTCTCCCATTCTCATTCACGCACTCCTCATTCACTCCCCCCTCTCACGCATCACTCTCTCTCGTTCTCTATCCCTCTCTTGCCATTTTATTCGATCTCCGTATCTCGTTTTTGCATGTCACAGGAAGAACCCGACCTCCCCCTCCTGCAAGCAGTTTACGCGCCTCCCTCGCACCCTTGGCGTGCACCATCAGTTGCAGTAGCAAGTAGCTGCACGTCTAGCGGCCACCAACCTCCAGCCACCGGCATCTCCTATCTAGAGCACCCTCTCCTCAACGTTGTTGCTGTGCACGATATCGAGCTCCAGCGGCCAATCCGCATCTTGCACGCATCCTTCTTTGCGCACAGCTACTGTCATCCTTGTGAGCGTGCACGTCCAGCTGCCCTCCAGTAAGCAGCCACCGCTCGTGCCCTCTTGTGTGCATTCCTCAGCGACCTCCCGTGCTCTCCGGTGCTGGCCGTGCACTACTGCACACTCCAGCTGCGTCGTCAGCCCACAGCTTCCCCTAGCACTCTCCAGTTGCGCTGTTGCAGTCCCTTACGACTCTCAACCGGTGACATTCTTCATCAACCTCTGGTGCTTCATTTCAGCTCATGAAGCATAGCCGTATGAACACCATGGCGAAGGGAGTACTCTCTTTATATTTACTCTGCTTGGACATCATTGCAATCTAAATTTAAGCTATTTGTTGTTCTCTCATTCATAGCCGTTAAGAGTACTTTCAATGAACGTATAAAGTTGTTAGTTCTGGGATCTAAATCTCTACAAGAGTTATTCATTCAGTTGAAAAATTAAACTAATGTGTAGTGCAAGATTTTCACATTCCTTCCTAATGTTTTAGCAAAACAGTTTGAGTAAGTTGAATAGTTTCATTCAAACCACTTCTAATATTTCATCCTCGTTACATCTTCACTCCAGACCTTCTAAAAAAATAGAGTCCAAGAAAAATTCGCAACCTTGCTTGGTCCCTGTGGAATCGAACCTCTACTTGCCATATGCATTTTGTATGCCTCCATTGTGCTTGTAGTTGTAATTTATTTGTTTGATAACGGTTTATCGTGGGAAAACAACGACTTGATAAAATCATCATTTTAAACCGCGTAAAACCTTGTCAACATTTTGGCGCCGTTGCCGGGGACTAGGCAACATTTGCAATTTTTTCTTCACTTCCAACTTGTTTTCAAGTATCTAATCCGTGTATTTTTTTTTGTTTTGCAGGTACTTAGGCTTCAAAAAGAAAAAAAAACTTGTCTTTTCAAGCATTTTGTTTTAGCAAACTTGTAATCTGAAAAAAAAATTTTCTTTCCCCCCCCCATCTCGGAAAAGCTCGCCATCAAGAGGACAAAATATTACGGATTTAGCGCCAGAAGTGCAGGCACTGTGAGTCCCTCTTTCTTTTAGGCATCTTAGGATTTTAAAATTTCCTGCATTTGTTTGCGCTCCGAACATAAACCGAAAAAATTAAAAAACACTTCTTCTTTGCATCATCTCTGTGGTCTTCTCCCTCTGATAATCTAACTCAAAGACCACCAAATCGTGTACTGATCATTTAAAAAGATAAGCTTGAAAGGCCACCGCAGTGGCCCGAGCAGAAAGCGGGAAAATTGTGATTGCTTGATTTGATGCACGTGTATGACACAAAAATCACGAGCACATAGAACTCTTGGATAGAGACAAAAATCCCTGGTGCTACGTGGGATTGCAGAGAGAAATCGTAACTCCTCGACGTGTTGGGCACAGGTTCTTGTGGGAAAAGCAGATCTAACGATCTGAGTACCAACCCTGGATCCCCCAGCCGGATTAGGACATCGATTTCTCACAATCTTCCACACCCACCTCATCCTTAAGGACTCTAATTTCTCTGAAAACTTTTGTTGAATCACTAAACTAAAACCGAAAAGATAACCGCTTCCGCGGCAATTTTTGTGTGAGTTGGTGAATTAACAAATTGTCTTGTGTATTGTGTTGTGTATGCTAGGTCGTAGATCTCTGAAACATCCAGTACAACAACCATTAGAGTACGACCTGATTTATAGAAGAAAAACAAACCCATCTCTTTCAACTGAGAATTCATCTGACATGGGTGAAGAAAGACCAAACCCTATGGATCTCATCCTGCATCAACTACAACTGTTGAGAGAGGAAAATGCGACGATCCGCCATACAATAGCACCTCTCATCCGACCACCACCCATAAGCACACATTACAACCCGGCCGCAGAGGACTTAGTTCATTGGGTCCAAATCCCGCCTGAAGTAGGAGACTTTGAGATTAAACCCGCATCCCTCTCCTTAATCCCAAAATACTATGGAAATGACTCTGAAGATCCCTTCCTCCACATCCAAGACTTCCGATCTGCTTGTGACACTATGAGTATCCCTGGGGTAGAGAAAGAATACATCTACATGAAAGCCTTCACCCACTCACTCAAAGACAAAGCACTCCAATGGCTACGAAATTATGGAACCCCACTCACCTCTTGGGACTCATTAAGAGAGGCATTCATCAAGAAATACTTCCCAATAGGAAAGACAAATGCCCTGAGACAAGCCATATCATCATTCACTCAGAAAAATAGAGAGCCCATTCATGAAGCTTGGGAGCGTTTTAAGGAATTACAAAGGAAATGCCCTCATCATGCAATCCCCAACTGGAAATTGGTTCAGATATTCTATGAGGGCATAGACACATCATTCAAGAGAGTTATTGACGGCTCATGTGATGGGAATTATATTAGCCGCGACGAACATTTCGTATGGACCTTATTTGAAAACATGGCTGATAATTCGGTGAATAGCTCATCCATCGAGCAATATAGTGGGCACATAAGACCTGTCAATATAGTCGATCACGAGAACTCCACCAGCAACTCATCCAAACAAAGTCATGACAAATGGGAAGTTCTTTCAAAACAGATGGATCTCATGACCCAAGCCATAGGTAACCTGGCTCTGAATAAAGTCCCGAACAACATTTGCGGGGTTGCGTCTGACCCTAATATTGAGGACTTTGGCCATTTACCATTTTCTCATGATCAAGAATTGACTCCCGAGACTATAAATTGGGTACAACGAAACCAAGGAGGCTCATTTTCAAACACCCAAAATCCTAGATGGAGAGAGCAATCCAATTTAGGTTGGAATGGGCAAGTTGGAGGGACCTCACACAATAAATATCATTTTCAAAATCACTCGCAACCCCAACAACCAACAGGACTTTCAATGACTCAACCTCCCACAGCTGTAAACTTTGATGCATTGACTCAAGCTATACAACAACTTGCGGCAGCACAACAACAGGCCAACCAAGCACAACAACAGGCCAACGCTGAGAATGCTCGACAATTTGCTGAGATACGATCTTATATTCCAGCATTGTCACCTCAACCCCTGCCCAATCCTAATACCAATAGAGCTAGCTCATCCGTATCATTCCACACCCCACCACCAGCCAAATCTTTCACGTCACCCCCTGGATTCCAAGCTCAAAATCAAGGATTTTCTGCCCCAACTCATAAGACCAATAATTTTATCCAAGGAACTCATCCTCAAGGTTTCTCTACATCCACCCAAGGATCCAACCTGCATCAACCTAAAAATCAAGTGACTTTCAAAACACCAAATCAACCCAATCAGTCTGCTAATGCTGTAACTCTCCGAAATGGGAAAACTACATCTGCCTATATCATTCCACAAACTAACACAACTGTTGAGGCTCAAATTGAGGAAAAAGAGGAAATTGAGAATGAAGAAGGACATGCTGAGACCACCATGCCGTCGCGTCCCTCTCCCATAGCTATCCCCTTTCCTGAAGCTTTTCGCAGGAAAAATACTAAATCACCTACACTCGATCCTGAGTTAGAGAAACTCTTCTCTGACATTGTCATTGAGATCCCACTTCTGAAAGCCCTTGAACAAGTTCCAGCTTTCTCTCGCTTTTTAAAAGAGAAATGCACACCGAAGAGGAAATCAAAGAGAAAGAATAAAAAGAATCATGAGGACATTGAAAAACATGTTCTGCCTCAAGCAACATCAAATGTCATTTCACACTTCCTACCTACAAAGAAAAAAGATCCAGGTGCACCGTTGGTGAAGTGCACTATCGGGAAGCTGACATTCGAACGTACATTGTTGGATAATGGTGCCTCGATTAACCTCCTCCCTACTGCTATTCTGGAGCAGTTTGACTTGGGAAAAATAAAACCTGTCTCAATGATTTTACAGATGGCTGATCGTACTGTCAAAAGACCAAAGGGAGTACTTGAGGATGTAATAGTCACGGTTCAGGGACACCAATTCCCAGTAGATTTTGTTGTTATGGATATGGACCAAGCAAATACACTAAGTGAAACTCCCATCATACTTGGACGACCATTCTTGGCCACTGCCAAGGCACACTTTGATTATGAGGATGGGAGAGTGGAATTTAAAGTTAACGGTAAGGTCATTCCTGTGGATCTTATCATCCCCACTTCTATTGACTCTGAGACTGAAGATTGTGGTTGGATAGAAAATTGTGCTATGCTTGACATACAAAAAGATTTTGCCCTTGTCCACCTTACCAAAGATCCTTTGGAGGTTAGTCTGAATACCTCCCGTTCTACCTATAAAGATATGTCGCATCAGATTGCCACATATAATTTGAACTCTTTACTTGAAGAACCGCCATGCCCGCTCTCTAGCAAAGAAATCTTTGAATTAGATGAAATTTGGGATACACTGGATACTGAACTCACACTAACGTCATCCCTAGTCATGCCAATGATGGAACCACCATTCGAGTCCATATGCTCATCTAAAGAATCACTTTGGTCTCATCCTAACCAACCACATTCTCACACTACTGCATTGATAGATACACCAATGAATACCACCACTATGACCCCGCCAACCGCCCTTGTTGAAATGAAACCCTTACCACAAGACTTGAAATATGCTTTCCTTGATGATGCACACACTCTACCGGTCATCATTAATGCCAACTTAGATAGCACTCAGGAAAGTCAACTCATGAAGGTGTTGAAAAGGAATTCTCAGGCTATTGGATGGAAAATAACTGATTTGAAAGAAATAAGCCCGACATTTTGCACACACCACATATACTTGGAAAATGACAGTAAACCCTCTCGAGAAATGCAAAGACGGTTGAATCCTAATCTACGAGAGGTTGTGAAGAATGAAATATACAAGCGGTCGAGTGCCGGCATCATTTATCCGATAGCCGATAGTCCTTGGATTAGTCCTCTCCAGGTTGTCCCCAAGAAAGCTGGATTAACAGTTGTGAAAAATGAAAAAGGAGAGGACATCCCTACTCGAACGACAACATCTTGGAGAGTCTGTGTTGATTATAGAAAATTGAATAAAGCTACACGAAAAGACCACTTTCCGCTACCATTCATTGACCAAATCATTGAGAAACTAGCCGGAAAAGAATTCTTTTGTTTTTTGGATGGATATTCTGGCTACAATCAAGTTGCCATAGCACCCGAAGATCAGGACAAGACCACATTCACTTGTCCTTTTGGGACTTATGCGTTTTGACGCAAGCCTTTCGGATTATGCAATGCCCCCGCTACTTTCCAAAGATGTATGATGGGTATCTTTGCTGACATGGTCGGTGATTTTATGGAGGTATTTATGGACGATTTTTCAATCTTTGGGGACTCTTTTGAGGAGACACTTGGATTTTTGGACAAAGTCTTACAAAAATGCATTGAGGTCAATTTAATCTTATCTTGGGAGAAATCACATTTCATGGTGAAGCAAGGAATTGTATTGGGACATATCGTATCGAAGAAAGGCATGGAGGTAGATCCCTCCAAAATTGAGACCATCACCCACTTGAGTCCACCTGTCAATATAAAAGGTGTTCGATCCTTTCTAGGTCATGTTGGATTCTATCGACGCTTTATTAAGGATTTCTCAAAACATGCACGACCGCTTACCAAACTTCTTGAGAAGGATCAAGACTTTACATTCACCAAGGAAGCCTTCGACTCCTTTATTTTTCTGAGAAAGATCATCTCTGAAGCACCGATATTACAACCCCCCGATTGGACCATTGAATTCGAAATAATGTGTGATGCTTCTGATTATGCTGTTGGGGCGGTCTTGGGACAAAGGAAGAATGGTAGACCATATGCCATCCACTATGCTAGCAAGACACTTGATGATGCACAAAAGAATTACACTGTAACTGAGAAAGAGTTGCTAGCTGTGGTGTTCTCACTAGAAAAATTCCGATCTTATATCTTGGGATCTCATATCATAATTCACACAGACCACTCTGCTCTAAAGTACCTCTTCACAAAGAAAGATGCCAAGCCTAGACTCATTAGGTGGGTTTTATTGCTTCAAGAATTTGACTTGGAAATTCGAGATAAAGCCGGAGCAAAGAATGTCGTGGCGGATCATCTTTCAAGTCTCCCTTCCTCAAACACAGACACAATCCCCATCTCTGACACTTTTCCAGACGAAAGTATCATGTATGTTTCTCAACTCCCTTGGTATGCCGACATCGTCAATTACATCGTCACTTCCACATTTCCTGATGATTGGCCAAAACATAAGAAAGACAAAACCAAAGCCCAAGCCAGATACTATCACTGGGAAGATCCTTTGCTCTTCAAAGAGGGTACTGATTTAATATGGAGACGATGCATCCTCGAATCTGAAGTCAACGATGTCCTAACTCACTGCCACACTTCTGGGTGTGGAGGACACCACTCAGGGAAGCGTACTGCCGCTAAAGTCTTACAATGCGGTTTCTACTGGCCCACACTCTTTAAAGATGCCCATCATTTTGCTCTATCTTGTCCTGCCTGTCAGACCAATGGGACAATGACCCGTCGTAACATGATGCCCCTCCAACCCGTGCATATAGTCGAGATCTTTGATACTTGGGGAATAGACTTCATGGGACCTTTCACCACATCACATGGCTACCAACACATTCTTCTCGCTGTTGATTACGTCTCTCGTTGGGTAGAAGCCATTCCCACTCGTGCTGCTGATAGCAAAACTGTTGTCAAGTTCTTGAACGACCTATTCTCTCGATTTGGATTGCCAAAAGTGGTCATTAGTGATGGAGGTACCCACTTTCTGAATGCTTCACTCAAGAATTTACTCAAGAAAAATGGAGTCGAACACCGTGTCTCAACTGCGTATCACCCACAGACTAATGGAATGGCTGAGCTGTCAAACCGAGAAATCAAGACCATCCTCCAGAAAATTGTTCGCTCTGATCGTAAAGACTGGTCCCAACACTTACCCGCTGCTCTCTGGGCCTACCGCACTGCTTTCCGCACTCCCTTAGGTATGAGCCCATTTCGGTTAGTCTATGGAAAGCCGTGTCACCTACCTGTAGAGGTCCACCACAAATCACTCTGGGCAATCAAGAAATGTCATCTGGATTATGATGAGGCTGGGAAGAAACGATTGTTGGACTTATCTGAACTTGAAGAATTGAGATCACAAGCCTATGATAACAACCTGCTATACAAAGAGAAAATCAAGTTATGGCACGATGCCAATATTTCGAGGAAAACATTCAAAGAAAATCAAAAAGTGTGGCTATTTGATGCAAAACTGAAGTTATTTCCAGGAAAACTGAGATCGAAATGGAAAGGACCATACATTGTAACTCAAGTATTCGATAATGGCTCGATAGAAATTTCTGACCCAAACACTAAAGCCACTTTCAGAGTCAATGGTCAAAGACTAAAACCCGTTGTTGAACCATCTGGTCCTATGCCTGTTTGCACAACATACCTTTTGCAGGAAAAATGAACCATCACATCGCCTAGCTGAGGCGTTAAATCATGCACTCTCGTGAGCCTCCCTCACAGGTATCTTTTTACCGCTCGCATGTTTATTTTCACTGCATTGCATTAGATAAGTATGGGGGTACTCCTCTGCATTACATTCCAAAAAAAAACAAAAAAAACAAAACAAAACAAAAAACACACAAAAACAAAAATACATTTCACATCCCTTTTGATCCTCCTATTGCACATTATCTTCACCATGAGGACATGGTTTCTGTTAAGTATGGGGGGTGTCTGCATAGTTTTTTCTAAATTGCATACTCTTTCAAAAAAAAAGAAAAAGAAAAGAAAAAACTCTCTTTTGCAAAAATTCCCCTAAAATATTTTCAAAAGCAAGAAAATCACCAAAAATACATCCTTCCTAGTTTTATCCCATTTTGAGAAATCAGATCTTCATTGCATAAATCATAGACCGAGGTTGAGTTGACCCTAATCCACTTAACTTCATCAGAATTTCACTAGGCATGAGTTTTAAGCTTTCTTCAGGTCCATATGGACTTTATTCTCTCAGTTCCACTAACTCTACTGGTGAATGAACTTCTGTATCTAACTAGATCACCTGAGCAACTAGTAGCACTCTTAAACTCTTCAGTGGATATTAAACAACTACACATTGCACTTAGCTTGAGTAAGTTGAGTTTATGAGATACAATTACAATCTAGTTGAGGTGAGGAGTTGTCCTCTTGGTTGTGCCAATGCCTGAACCTTATCTATAGTCAGTGAAGGAACCTGACTCAGGAGCAACATGATCTCTCTAGTCCAAATGTGTCAGCAAATAAGCCAGTATCGTGCCTCCAAAGATAATATTAAGCTGATACTACCTCTTGATGCCAAAACCCAAGACAAAAATACCACAAAAAGGCATATCACAATACAAATGCCAAAAACCACCAATCATGCAATGATGTGCAAAGCAAAAGCAAGGAAAGAAGACCACCAAATAACCCTTCTCCATCAAAAAGCCGTGGTAGCAGCCCAATGATGCTACCTAAATTTTTAAAAGAGGCCCAAAGAGGCCCAGGGTTATGCTCTGCAAAAGGAAAAGAATGAGAGCAACGGACCAAAGCGGTCTACGGAAAACCCGAAATTAAGTCCCATTCTCCAATAAACTATGACCTATTGTCTATGCTGACATACTTGGGTGAAAGAAGATTATGCCTGAATCTAGGTGAGGACTGAGGCTATTTGTATAGGGAATCATTCGGTACCTTGATAGATTGTGTTGTTAGCTCGTTCTCTTGACTCACGAGAGCTAAAATTATCACTAACACTGTTTTATATCCACTCAAGGTCAAAGAGAATACCTGTTTCTTAGGGATGAGCTGACCTGATCGACCTTCTGAAACCATGTTTGATTTTGTTGGAACTGAGAGGCTGTTGAAACTACAAAACTCGAGTCAAGTTGACTATTCGAATAAATCATTAATCCATGGGTCAATTCTACTTAAGTTTGTGTGTCTGTGTGGTTAGGATCTAAAAACTCAAGACTTTGTGGGTATGTCTGCTGCAAACCCTCACCCAATCTATCTTGGCTATTTTCCTTCATTATTTCTTATCTTATTCTTGCTCGGGACTAGCAAGACTTAAGTATGGGGGTGTGATGATTACATGATATACTGTGATAGTAGACTTAAATTATGTAAAAGATAATATCAATTCTTGATTTCTAAACTATAAAATCACATAATCCATGTCCAATTTATTCCATGTACACAACAAGAGAAAACCTAAAAATTACATAGAATAAAATCAACACATTCATGATTTTGCATCCAGATGAATTATTCCCAATAATATCTACTATATGGTTATGTAATGGAAATTATTATTTTACCAAAGTCAAATGATCATCCCTGTTAAATCATCACCCTGAAGTAATTCACTTTTACTTTAAAGAAAAAAAATCTCAAAAGGAATTAAAAATGTCATGGAGTTTAATCAAACTAGCACATTGATAGACATACTTTTCTTTAACATTTTATGTTGATAAGAAAAGAGAGGGGGGTTAGTACAAAAAATCCATTCTTTATTCCCTTATAATGAGCCACCAACGAGTAAGGCATTTCCCATGCAAAGAGAAAGGCCACCCATGCATTCTCTTCCCCATGCACGTGGGTGGCCCTTCCCAAAAGAAATATTAATGCCCTTTAATTTTTGTTGTGTAGGTACAACCATCCACGTACTCTATAAAAACCATGCAATAGTGGAAAGGCCCCTCTCTCCCATTCTCATTCACGCACTCCTCATTCACTCCCCCCTCTCACGCATCACTCTCTCTCGTTCTCTATCCCTCTCTTGCCATTTTATTCGATCTCTGTATCTCGTTTTTGCATGTCACAGGAAGAACCCGACCTCCCCCTCCTGCAAGCAGTTTACGCGCCTCCCTCGCACCCTTGGCGTGCACCATCAGTTGCAGTAGCAAGTAGCTGCACGTCTAGCGGCCACCAACCTCCAGCCACCGGCATCTCCTATCTAGAGCACCCTCTCCTCAACGTTGTTGCTGTGCACGATATCGAGCTCCAGCGGCCAATCCGCATCTTGCACGCATCCTTCTTTGCGCACAGCTACTGTCATCCTTGTGAGCGTGCACGTCCAGCTGCCCTCCAGTAAGCAGCCACCGCTCGTGCCCTCTTGTGTGCATTCCACAGCGACCTCCCGTGCTCTCCGGTGCTGGCCGTGCACTACTGCACACTCCAGCTGCGTCGTCAGCCCACAGCTTCCCCTAGCACTCTCCAGTTGCGCTGTTGCAGTCCCTTACGACTCTCAACCGGTGACATTCTTCATCAACCTCCGGTGCTTCATTTCAGCTCATGAAGCATAGCCATATGAACACCATGGCGAAGGGAGTACTCTCTTTATATTTACTCTGCTTGGACATCATTGCAATCTAAATTTAAGCTATTTGTTGTTCTCTCATTCATAGCCGTTAAGAGTACTTTCAATGAACGTATAAAGTTGTTAGTTCTGGGATCTAAATCTCTACAAGAGTTATTCATTCAGTTGAAAAATTAAACTAATGTGTAGTGCAAGATTTTCACATTCCTTCCTAATGTTTTAGCAAAACAGTTTGAGTAAGTTGAATAGTTTCATTCAAACCACTTCCAATATTTCATCCTCGTTACATCTTCACTCCAGACCTTCTAAAAAAATAGAGTCCAAGAAAAATTCGCAACCTTGCTTGGTCCCTGTGGAATCGAACCTCTACTTGCCATATGCATTTTGTATGCCTCCATTGTGCTTGTAGTTGTAATTTATTTGTTTGATAACGGTTTATCGTGGGAAAACAACGACTTGATAAAATCATCATTTTAAACCGCGTAAAACCTTGTCAACAACACCCTTAGATCGTCATCTCTTTCCAACTCTAGCACCTCCTTTCTTCTACACACACATCCCTACTTTGTAAGAACTTAACTGACGATGGTGCTATAAGCCTCCATTTTCCTGTAGGGCTGCATGAGAGGGCAACTCCTCCTCCAAAAGCAGCTCGATGCAGCATCGCATTCATGCTCCATGCGCAAAGAAGAAACCCTTCACCATATTACATTCCCTCGATGCACCTCCTCTAACAATTGCCTACAACTCCTCCCAATGATGGTGATCTGGCAAGGGAGCTTCACTGGGATAATATGAGTTGTGTTCCTCAAAGGGAACCCTAAATAGCTGTAAAAAGATATCTCCATCCTTTGGGGCTCTATTTTGTTATATTTTTGCCCATTGAACCCGGTTCAAAGGATAAAAAAGGGAAGAGAAAGAAAAAGGAGGGAGAGAAAAAGATGGCAGACATAAAAAAATAAGGACACAAAAAATTTGAATTTAAGGAGAGAAAATCAAGAAAAATAACGAGACAATTTAAATAATGGGATGACTTATAAAAAGGAGGTTGTGTTTTCAGTTTTCCTTCTTCATACATTCTTCTAACTTGATCAAGCCTGGTCATTTCCTGACAAGTATGATAGAAAGGTGCAGTATTGTATAGAGCGTTCGTTTCAGTTTCAGACTGTACCATTCAGATGCAGACTCTACCATTGTTTGATGCACTCTACTTTCGAGTGGCTCTATTTTCTTTGAGTTCTCCAGAGAGAGACTCAGTGCAACATCCATTCTCCAATAATTATTAATTCTGGTAAGGATATTCCCACGGCTTTCTCCAATGATCATGAACTCAAGTCTGAAAAAAATGGCGCTTTCCTTTGATGATCCTAAACTCCAGTACGATATCCTTTTGAAGTCCCTATGAGTAGGGATGAGCATGAATCGGATTGGGTCAATACTACAAAAAAACTACGTATTTATTACCATACATTTGCGACTACATATGGTGTCAATGTAGCCACATTTGATAAAAGGGACTACAATGGCACTACATATAGTTGTAATGTGGTACCAAAATAGAAGGGAGGACATTGGAATCACAATGTTACTACAAATAGAGTCGCATTTCTTGGACTAAAACTTGCAAGCGTGTGTTCTATTTCTGCTTCCACTAGGCAAATCCCTAATTTTCCCCATGAATCGCATCCCCTCCCCGCCTAACCCTCCTCCTCTATCACTCCTCATCCTAACCTCCTCCACTCCACCCACTTTGGGTGTTCATGGGACGGATATCCGACGTGTTCAATCATAACCTATCCTGACACATTATTACTGGGTCAACGGGTCAATCCTACTCATTTCAATGGGTACCGATTTCAACAGGTACCCGAATTATTTGAATGTATAATGGGTATCCGCAGTTACCCATGGATGACTGCAACAAAACATTACAAATAAAAAATGTGATTAGAAGTAGAACTATTAAAAAGAAAAACCTTTGACATTATCTACATCAGAAGGAAAACTAAAAACAATAAAAAATATCTACACATAAAAACAGGACACATACTAGACCTCAACTATATGAACTTGCCGTCAACAAATTTATCTCGCTGAAGAACCCTTTTGACCATGCTATATCTGCGATCACTCTGTCGTTGTCTTTTTTCATAGCAACCTCCGCCTACCAACGGTCGTCATTCGCTCACTGTAAACCAACGCTGAAATGTGTAGCATATATCATGTTGATGCCATATGTTGTCTTGCAAAGGAGCATGATTCATGGTATTTTTTCGGGACATGCAAATCTTGACGAAGCTCTCCTGTAACACCAGCAATAACAACGGAATGAACTGATTAGCATCAGCTCTGTAGATCATTTCAACTTATTTGAAACAAATATAAACATTTTATGGTTAAAAAAACTAGCAAACATCCGCATGCCCTTGTATAATGTACTGCATTTTGCCATGGATTATGTATAATACATTGCCTCAGTTTATATTTGAAGTAGTTATGAATGGTGTTATGAATTATGTATAAGATATTGTGATATATTAGTTTAGTGTATACCCATGGATTGTGATATGGATTGTGTATACCCATCTATTATATTGTGTCATGATAACTAATATGTTGTGATGTATTAGTATAGTGTAGACTCATGGATTGGATATATAATCTAAGACTAAAATTCAATGTTCTTTTAGTGCAGAAAAATGGATAAGACATGGCTGGATAAAAGATGTGATAATTTTCATAAATATAAAATAGGAGTATTGGTATTTTTGGATTGGGTATTTCAGTTGAAGAACGTTAATAAAAGATTTGCCAGTGACAAAATTTATTGTCCATGTGTGAGATATAAGAATATCAAATGTAACAGTAGAGAGGCAATTTATAATCATCTAGATATTAAATGTAACGATAGAGAGGAGTTTTATAATCACCTCATACTCAACGGATTTTAGTTGCATTACTCCGTTTGGACTGAAGATGGAGAAGTTATAGAGCAAATAAGAATGAATGAGGATATAGATGTTGGTGTAGAAACCACTACGCAAACTACGAACAATATTGATTATGAGTTGTTTGATTTGATGTATGACCTAAGAAGACCTGAAACACAAGACTTTGGCTCAATTGATAGGTTTGAAGATATTTTGGTAGATGCAGAAGCCATGTTGGCTCCTAGGATTAAAATGCCACAATCAAAGTTTCTATTAGAAATGTTTAATATGAAAGTACAAAACTGATCAACCGCTGCAATAAAGACATATGTATTATCTTTAATAAGAAAATTATTGAATAATCCTGAGAAGTTTCTAAAGGATTAGAAAGATGAGCAATAATTCCGATCAAAGGTATGAAATACATGAAAATTGAAGCTTGCGTTAATGGTTGCATACTTTTCCTAGGGAAAATTTTACATTTAGAACTTTGTCCCCATTGTGATGCTTCTAGATATGAAGAAGAAGAAGGTAATTTAAATAAGAAGAAGAAGTCGGTGAAGATATTACGTTACTTCCCCTTGATTCCAAGATTAAAACATTTTTTTATGTCGGAAAAAATCGCTAAGTAGATGTCGTGGCATGCTCGTTCAAATAAAGAAGATGCTAATGGAATTATGTGGCATCCATCTGATGTAAAAGAATGGGAAAATTTTGACCACTGATATCTTCATTTCTTTGAAGATGTGAGAAATATTCGGTTGAGACTAGCTTTGGATGGTTTCAATACGTTTGGTAACATGAGTTCTAGTTACAGTATTTGGCATGTGATTTTGGTGGCCTATAATCTACCACCATGGATGACAATGAGTTCTTCATTTATGACAAGGATCCTGTTGATTCCTAATCCTAAAAGTCTTGGTAGTGCTATTGATGTCTACATGCAACCGTTGATAGATGAACTAAAATTATTATGGAATAAAAGAATACCTACATACGATGCATTTTGGAAAGAAACATTTATGTTGCACATTGCATTTTTGTGGATTATAAATGACTTTCCAATGTATGCAAATTTGTCTGATTGAAGTACCAATGACAAACTCGTGTGTCCTGTGTGTCTTGAAAAAACATAGTCAGCTTGGCTTGCAGCATTGTTATTAGGATCATCGTCGATTATTATCAGCAAAGAATATGTGGCACAATGTAGATGATAATAATAAAAAATTTGACGGTTTATCATTTGGACGTCGACATGAACTAAGTCGTGTGAATGGTACCAGTATTTGGCACCAATAACTGCTTGTAAGAAGTAATTGTTTGGGACAAACTTTTAAGAAAAAAATATCCGATGGATGGAGGAAGCAAAGTATTTTTTTAAAGACTTATCTTATTGGAAATATTTATACTTTCGTCATAATTTGGATGTGATGCATATTGAGAAGAATGTCTTGGAGAATATTTTAGGGATACTAAATCTTTTAGGTCAATCGAAAGATAATTTAAGAACGAGGTGTTCTTTAATTCAATTTGATATACTCAAAGATCTATGACCAATTGAAGTAGACAAGGGATGGATTACTTTACCTAGAGCTATATATACATTAACCAATGGTGAACGTGATGAAGTTCCGAATTTCTTAAAAAATTTGAAACTATCAGATCGGTTCTCATCACAGTTGTCGAGATGTGGAAACGATGGAGAACATAAGATAGCTGGATTAAAAATTCATGACTGCCTGGAAGTATTACTCACATTCGCTATTCGCGAGATTATTGATGATGTTGTTCTACAACCCATAACAAAGTTTTGCAAAATTTTCAAAGTCTTATGCTTGAAGTTTTTAGATCCATTTATCTTACAAAGACTGGAAGAAGATATTGTTACCACATTATGCAAATTAGTGCAAATATTCCCCTTGTGTTTTTTGATGTATTGGTGCACTTGATAGTTCAATTTAAGTGAAGCAAGAAATGGTGGACCGGAGCATTATCGTTGGATGTATCCAGTAGAAAGATACATTCAAAAATTAAAAAATATGGTCTTTAATAAGGAACAAGACGAATGATGTATTGTTGAGGGTTATCTTTGTGAAAAGTGTATTAATTTTTTTGAGATGTATATAGGAGGTGAAAGCATACGTTTCAACAAATTTGAACAAAACGATGATGGTAAAGTCCTAGTTGAAGAAGGCGAATACCGATTGTGGGTCTTTCAATCATGTGACAAGGCATATACTCAATAGTGTATGTCGTGTAATGTCTGACGAGGATAGAAATCTCATACACTATTATATTTTGATGTAGTTATCTGATATTGATGAGTTTTTTTATGAGTACAATCCATTATTTACTGAAAGTCATCTCAAATCTGAGAATCATAACAGGTGGAACTTAAAACCTTGAAATTCTTGAATGTATTTTGTATTCACAACTTGTATCATACAAGGGATATATTGTAATTGGTTGAAAATCTAGAACAAAATCTACGAAGAGATGAAATCAACGTAAATATTTGGTGTGATAGTGAAAACAGACTTACCTCCCGATTTAGATGACTACTATGGAGAAATACTTGATATAATAGATATCGGCTTTACTCATGATTGTCAATGTGTTCTTCTTATGTGAAATTGACTCGATGTTGGTTGCAATGGGATAGGATATCGAAAAGATAGAAATGTGATTATTTTTAAAAAAGGATCAGGTAAATTACAAACAAATGAGCCTTTTACACTTGCTAAGTGATGTGTGGATTATACCCGTGAGGGCAATACAACATGACTTCTTTGATGTTAACGATGATGATGGATTATTAAATATAAACAATGCATATCAAACTGAGATCCAAGAACATTCGTATGGAGTTATAGATGCGGATGTAATGATATGTACTTGAAGATTTTGTGATATCATTCTAAATGTTTAAAGTGTAAGTTCATCGATATTTTTTACCAAATTTATTTGATATTATATCTGATATATTAAATATTTATTAAATCATTTAAATATTTCATTATTTATGCAGATATGCCTCCACATCCTAGACGCATTCGGGATGCACCACTTGCATCCTACACAGGTAGTGACTCATCTAATCTTGTGGGTTCAGGGGGCTCTGTTAGATGGAGAGGCCCATTAAAGTGTCGACTCTTGGACCATCTACGTCCCGGTAAGACCCTAAGGGTATATATAGTGGAGGTGGTATAGTGGGGGAGATCTCAGTTGTGTTTCGGAGTTACCTAGGGCAGGTGTGCAGAGCTGGGGTTCCCATGCACATGACAGATTGGTATTTAGTGGAGCAGCCTATCAAAGATTACATTCTTCATGATTTGGAGGTAATTAAAACTAATAACAAATTAAAATTGTAGAGTTATTGTTCATCTATAATTAAAAATATATTTCTTGCATCCATTATTTTTCAGTCTAGTTTTTTTATGGGATCATAACCCCTCTATAGATGCTCTGATCGTAGGACATGACACATAATTATTGCATAAATATCGTGGTCGTCTGAAGCTCTGGGTATGTAAAGTAACTTATTTTTCATCATTAAAGACATGCATGTAAGTAATTTATTTAAATAATTTCAGTACTTCAATCTGGAGCTACCATTGAAGATGTTTTTGGTAAATTGTCCTCCAAATGTCCCCACTGAACACTAAAGGACATTGACACACACACACATGATGGAAGAACATGCAGTACAATATATATGTAATTATTTAAGAAAATATAGAAGTATATTGTTTGATTTATTTACTTTTTATAGGGTATGTAAAGTAACTTATTTTTCATCATTAAAGATGTGCATGTAAGTAATTTAATTAAATAATTCCAATACTTCAATCTGGAGCTACCATTGGAGATGCTTTTGGCAAGTTGTCCTCCTAATGTCCCCGCTGAACACTAGAGGGTATTGATACACACACACACACACACACACACACACACACACACACACACACACACACACACACACACACATATATATATATATATATGGTGGAAGAACATGCAGTAGAATATATATATGTAATTATTTAAGAAAATATAGAAGTATATTGTTTAATTTATTTACTTTTTATAGGGTATCTCAAAGCGGAATGCTCAAACCGAAAGAAAGGTTTCAAGTTTACCCATAAAATGGGTAGAAAGAATACAAATCAACTTAAGAACGATGTTGTAAGTAATTTAGTATGTGCATTATAATTAAAATTCAAATGTTATTATATCTTAAAATCATAGTGTGAGTTTTAATTATTTTTTTCCTGTTAGATATTGGAGAACAGTCGTGTGCTTAGTTAGATGGAAGTCTTCGAGAAATTCAAGAGTCACGGGGAAGTTTAATAGGTGGATCCTATCTATGATCGAATTCATGTAAGAAATTATTAATAATTTTACATTTATTTTAACAATTTAAATGAATTATGAAGTTAAACTTGAGTAATATGTCAGGAGGAGATGATCAGACGCACAACCACTAGCTCTATAGACATCACATGTACGAGTCACCCATCTCTTACTCCTGATTCAGCTTTCTGCCAGGCGATCATGCAAGAACATCATAGACGAGTCTGTTATGGTGGTCGTGGTACTAACATTCAGAATTGGTATGGAGTAGGGAGCAACTCCTCATCTTCCTCTCAGAAGACACAAAGGGATATGGAATTAGAGGGTCAAGAGATGACCATGAATGTTGAAATTCAGGATTTGTGCCAGCAAATGGCAGTTTTTAATGCATTCATGCAGGCACACGAAGATGCAACATCGAATAGCCAATCGACACAAGCGGGTAATCAAGTCATGAGGCTAGGCAACGATGATGAAGGAGGAGGAGAAGAAGATGATGATAATGATGATTACGACGACGATGACAATGACGACGACAATGGGGATGGGGACGGGGATGAGGACGAGAGCAGGTGTAGTTTAGATGTTTTGTTTTTACTGTATAATTATTAGAATAGTTTAGTATATTGTATAATTAGTTTGAACAATTGCTCATAGAGTAGTTTAATTTGTTGTTTAGACAATTTAAACAATTTATGCTAGAGTACTTTTATTTAATTCTCTTATCGTACTCGTTTCAAACATTTCTTGTAATTTCGTTCGTGAAATGAATGATTATTTCATTCTCGATCTTTCTCTTTATTATGAAGAGAATATATTTACACATGTACTGAATGCTTAGTGTCAGTTGATGTAGGGTAAAATGAAGGTCATGGTAGTGGCGATGATAAATTTTTTTGTCAGCAGAGATTCAAAGAGGACGGTCACGACCATCCTTAAGGCCAAACCACGAAATTCCAAAAAGCCATAGGGGACGATTAGATGAAGTACCGGAAACGGTCACGACCGTCCCCACCGAGGTGGTCGGAAGTTATGGCCCCTAGGATTAATGACATTCACCGATGCTTTTAGGCGATGGTCACAACCATCCCTTCTAGCTCTAATAGAAGAGACGGTTGTGACCATCCCTTCTTGAGCTAATAGACAAGACGGTCGCGATCGTCCCCAATATTGTACTCAAAGGGGACAGTCACGACCGTCCCTTAAGTAAAATTATAGGGGACGTTCATCCCTTATGGCAGATGGCATGCGACTGGTAGAGATGGTCGTGTGACCGTCCCATCTGATCAAAGGGGACAATCACCCCTTCATAGGGGACGGAAAACGATCATCGCATGTTCTATACTTTCCTTTAGTGAACCCAAAAAATAATAGATATAAAAATTATTGTACTTATTTAACTCACATATTCCACAGGTTCGGCTTCGATGAGCACAACCCCTGCACCATCGCAGAGCATCGCCTGTATGATGAGGTTGTCCAGGTGCTACTCGTTGGGGCCTCGGAATCAACCAATGGTCATTTTGGTGCAAACCTGGGTCTGATATTGAGTAAACCTCGGTCATTGAACTACTACCTTCTCAGCCTCCTGAGTTTGATCATGGATTACCACCAAGTAAAAAAAATCACTCCACACATTCCGAATTGCATACCATTTTGGTACTTCTGGTAGAATTTTGAAATGTCGATTTCTAGCCAACAATGCAATAATCAATATAAATTAACAGAGATAGGAGAATCAACTCGGTTACTTGACAGGATTGACTTCAGATTTTCGTGACAACAACGTCAACTGCTTCCCTCGAATCAAGTCTATATTTTGATTTTCAGAATCAATGCGATGAGTCGAGGTGCAGTAGTTGATCGAGAAACTTTTCCGCCCCTAGAGATTCCCCTTCGGATTGGGTTCGTAGCCTCGGAATATCACCTGTAGTAACTGGACGAAGGTCCCGGAGGTCCTAATTGCTTTAAAACATCAAGAACCAGGGCTTCTCCACCAGGCGCCCAGCTTGAGGCGTGCGGATAACAATCAATGGTGAGGATTACTCGAGGTGATCAAATCTTGGCCGTAGAGCTCCAATTAATGAAAAATTCGTGGTCAAGCACTCGAAACTTCCCTAAAACCATCAAAGAGCCCCATGGTCGACTTGGTGCTTCACGTGACACATATGTAACTTGAACAAAGTCGCAACAAGCACCCTCTTCTTTTTTGGATATCTAGCGATGTCCCTCTGAACTTTTCTTCAGGGATATCTTCAATAGGCATCCATGAGTTTTCTTTTTTTTAAGGAAAAAGGACCCCACCGTACCGTATAGACCAGTGCCGAAAATCTTCACCATTAATCATCAATAATGTACATGCCTATAGACAGGTCAGTTACATACATGGAATTACATGTTCCAGCACTCCGCTAATGCTCAAGCATGCTGGCAATGTTCTCTCCGTAACTTCTCTCCTGACGAAATATCACACCATTCCTGGCAAGTCAGATCTCCCAAATAATAGCCAAAACACATGACCTCTCCTTCTTTGTGTGAGTCATGTCCGCTCCAATGGACTCCCATAAACCAAATACACCATCTACACAAATCGTCTGATTCCCAAACAAATCCCATGCCTTCTCTGAGCTCTCACACGTGAAAGAAAAGGTGGTCAGCATCTTTCAACTCACATAAATACTACTGGTAGTTAGGGTCAGTTGACTGAACAAAACACACAAGTTTGTCCCCTATTAAGAGTCTTCCCCTTCTGAAAAAAGCCATAAGAAGATCTTCACATGGATCAGAGGCTTCCATTTTGAGATCCTTCTACAATTCGCTATGTATCCTCCCGGGTCAAAAGTCATTGACCCCTTCAAAGCCTTGTACACCTTACCAACCGAGAACACCCTAATTTCCATGTTATTATCTACCTAATACTTGTGAGTTTTATCATGTAAGCCGTTTTTTACTTCTACAATATCAGTTACGCCCCTCTATTCTTTGGAATATCAATTATGCCCATGTCTTCTTGTAAATCCATAGCTTGTTCCCCTCGAGATAAGTTTCCATCCATCCATGCCCCGAACTGACATTACCTTTTGGAAACATTGGTACTTAGAAACCAGACATAGGGGCAATCCCATCGCTCACGACCTCCCACCCCTCCCCCTCCAACCGCATCCCACCTCCGTTGTCTCCCTCCAAACTTCCCCTTCATTGTCTTCAGTTCAGCTACAGATAAGACAAGACTCACGACTTCATATAATAAGTCTCGATCGATGGTGAAGGAAGCAACAACTACTCCAGTGAAACCCATCTGACATGTGGTGGCAGTAGGGTCGACACCACCTTTGTATTCTTTAGATAGTAGGCACACATTAGATGGACCAAGTGGTTGTTTGAGACGACGGCGTATGGACGACATAAGGAATGTAGCAGTAGGTTTTGTGATGGTGAAGCTTCAGGCTTAGGAAGATCCAAATGAGTTTCAGATAATTTTTGGGTACGAGGGGTTTCTCTCCTATTTCTCTGGGTGGTATCCTCTCAAATGCTCTCTAAGGATGATGCTTCGGTCTGATGGCTCATTCAATAACCTGCGAGATAAAAGTGGTTTGAGATGGAAAATCTTAATTGATGGCTATTCGTGTCACAACTTGGATGTCAGGATTTTTAGGGATAAAGATGGTTCTTTCTAGCGAATTGAATGGATAGGAGCTACTACTCCTCTGATCATCATTCGTTACCGGATGTTTTGGGGAATGTATAAGTAGAAAAAAGAGAAGTGGTAGGGAGTGAGCTGCATGTTGTGTTGATCATAGAAAAGGGGCAACAAGAGAATAAGGAGATGGCAATCGTCTTCTACAAGGAGCTAATCCCACATCCATCACAGGTGGGGCTGGGGGACGATGGGGCAGTTGAAGAGGTCATGGGCTAGGGGATTGGACATCAGAGGAGGAGGTCAGGGTGAAGCGGTTGGGGAGGAATGGGGGTTTAACCATTATGCCCCTCTTATCTAAATCATGGTTTGAACAAACCATGGTTTAGTTCGACTTGTTGACGGTCGGTTCGATGAAAAGGCACAAGTGATAATGGAGCAAGAAGTTAGGACATAATTGATATTTCAAAAGGGGGAGGGGTCTAAATGATACTTCATGAGCTAAAGAGAGGCACACGTGATAAAAACCCAACTTTCCTTTTGTTTTATTCATTATGGATTTTTTTGCAGAGGTTGTTGTGTCACACATCCGATTCCCAGACAGGGTTATGACCAAACCAAAATCTAAGAGTCCGACTAAGCTCCAAACTTTAATTTTATGAAGACAAGTTTAAAAGTTACAATCAATACAAGTTCTTAATTTTGTTTTCTGCACTTTATAGGAATAAGTGTTTGATAGGGCTAGGAAAGGCAAGTATATGGCGGTGATAAATCTCCATTTCATCACCTTTATTCTTTAATTTTTGGCCTTAAATCCCAACCTAAATGCTTATATATATCATTAACTTGTCAAAATAAACATTATGTAAATTGTACAATATATTGTATAAAATACTATATATTTAATGCATTTAATTTCAAAATAAAAGAATAAAGGAAGAAAAGAAAAATAAATCAAACACCATAGGTGTTGAGTGACCCTAAACCCGGAGACCTAGTCATCATGATGACTTGATCGATAAGGAATAAAGTAGGGGGAGATAGGGCAAATAAACTATACAAAAAATACATTGAAAACCATATACAGAACCCTAATTTAATTACCCAAATATTACTTTTGGAACCTATTTTATTTAATGAGTAAAGGGAGCCTACACCCAGGGGTGTAGGTAACTACCTACACCCGACTCATTTTTTCATAGATTTTTTATTTTTTTTGAAATAAAATCTTGGGAGAATTAGATCACTATGTATCACCATGGTGTCATTCAAAATTCAACTTAATTCGAGACTCCTATCATCTTCATCAAGACTATCAAATTTTAAAGGTCTCAGAATTACTGAAAGTGACCCCTTCTAGATGAATGTGTTAGGAATGTTTGTTTTGCATGAAACTTGAAACACATATTACTCTCAATATATTAAGAAAATCCCCCTAAGGTTTCATTCAAATAAACTCAAAAATCATGCAAAAAAAGGTCGGGTGTAGGTAGTTACCTACACCCTGGGCTTAGGCTCCCAGCTCCCTTATTTAATTATTTTTACATCTCAAATAATAAAACCATCTACATGAATATTGTATATAAAAATACAAAGAAAAATACAAAATTGATTTCATAGAAAAATATTACACATTGTGCCCGCGGCATACAGAATAAAAATCCAAAATAAAAACTTCATAGATGTGCATCTTCTTCATACTGTGTTAAAATTGACCAAAATCACCTTTAATTACATATAACATTTAATAAGCTATATAATGAAAGTAGTTTCATTTAATTTGGAGATAAATTGCAAAATATAACCATATTGTGCAATATACATGTATAATTTAATCAACATATTTATTCTTTATATTTTTCAAATTCTTTTATTTTTATAAAATTGTAATTATTATTTAAAACACATATACATAATTAAATTAAAACCAACAAAAGAAAATAAAAATATTCATATACTTCAATAAAAATAAATCATATACTTTAAAAGCACAAATAAGATCATAAACATACAACAAAAATACCTAAATAATATGTAACTAAATAAATCAAAATTATATAAAATATTAATATAAAATAATAAATCATATAGTGCAAAAAAAATTAAATAATCAAAATACAAGTACATTTACCTATTAATGTACATGTAATAATTAACTTGTAATAAAACACCTCAAAAAAATAATTAAAAATATGTATAAAATACTACATGAAACTCTAACCATTTTTATTTTATAAAAAAAATATCTCACTCATTTATTATTTTATATTCATTTTTAAGGCATTTTTAACTTGCAATTTCCTGGCTGGTCCATGTAGACCAACCAAGAGCCTTCAATCGATGACCTCTGGTCAATTGCTCTGACCTCCAGCCGTCGTGTTAGAGACCTCACGGGATGCCCAACTTCTCCCCATTTTCACTCAACCTCCATCGCCTCCCGCACATCGAGCCTACCACCCTTCCATACCTCGTACCTCAGCCACCCTCGTCAACCTCTCCATCTTCGCCTACCTCCGCTCGATCTCACGCAATCAAGCCTTGAAGTCAGCATGTTCGCCATCTATAAAACCTCCTCCACCTTCTTCGTTTTATGTTTGATCCTTCCTATAATGTTCTTTACCCCTCAAGTCATCATTGAAGCTCGCAGTTGATGACATGAGCCCGCGGGTGGCATCTTGCAGCAAGGAGGAGCTCGTCGGAGGAGATCCAAGCCCATCACCGGTGCTCCACCGTGTGGTTCTGTCTCTTCAGTCCCTAGACTGAATCAAGGCCCTTGTTCTGCTTTATTAGGTAATATCTATGTTCTAATTTCAGTTCTGCATTTTATTTTTACTTTTAATCATGTATATTAGGGTAATTTGAGGATCCCCAATTTGCCTTGGAACTTGAGCTCCAGACGAAATTTGCCTCCTCTCGACCGTATCCCTGCTCGACTTCCATCCCACATGGTTCCCCTTTGCTTTCCATGCAAAAGTCCTCACAGATCACCTCGATTCTACAAGAATCGAGGCTCGACTAAGCTCCTCTTCCTCTGCTATGTTGGAGCTCATCGCCCGTTCATACCATGAAGCTTCGAGCTTTGATTTTAGGCTGGGACGACTCGTCTCGAGCCGATCAGTATTTTTGTGCAGATAAGAACCCCAGAGGGAGTGCCTAGAGGTGAATCAAAGTACATCTTGGACCTCCAAGTCACGCGAGCAAGAAGGTCATCTAGATCCCCATCGTTGGGATAGAGAAGCTATCCAAGGGTGTCTGCAGCAGTAGAGCTTCGATAGGAAACATTTGGACCAGTTGGCGAGATGAATCTACGTCAGAGCAAGGAGGAGTCAGAGGAAGAAGCAACCTTGTAGAGTTCATCCCAATTCATCCAGAGGGCTTCGTAGCTGTTGAATCTGCATCGAGGCTCAAGTCTAATACTGGCCATTGAAGCAGGAACGAAGCAATGTGCCCAACAACCATCGATCGAGCTTAAGTGAGCTGATGTGGCTCACTCTTCACCATCCACACCCGTGCATGTGGGGGGTAAATTACACTGAACACCCCCATCCACCATTTGTATTCAGTAATTAGTTCTGTAAATATTATATTGCCTGTAAAATTAAGTGGATAATTTGCTACAAAGCCCCTACCTTTATTGTAAATTGTAAGTAGGTCCAACACAACTCAACTCACGTGGCCCCCACGTGAGATGGGTATTTTATGCTTGTAACCCTATTTATTTCAAATTGGTATGAAAAAATAAGTTTAAGTTCAAATTTTATGTATTTTTGCACATGGATCTCTTCATTTAATTATTATTGCAAAAATACATGTGTTAGCTTAAGTATTTTTGTGCATCTTTGTTTATTTTGTATATATACCTCCCATGCTTCAAAAATTGCGAAAAAATATGGTCAAGTGCATGATTAAGTGCTCATTCATGCCTATATTTTGTTCTTCATATTTTACGCATTTCCTATTTATTAAAAATATAAAAGAACATGTTTATTCTTTGTTTGACTTGATAAATACAAAAAAACATAAAACCGTAATTAAAAATTCCAAAAAAGACCTAGTATTTCTTATAGTATTTTATACCTACAGATGAAAAATCACAAAAATATCAAATGAAACTCTAAAAATTAGCAAACCCTTGCTAACCCTAAAAAATTGCAAAATATTTTTGAAATCTCAAAAATAATAGTTTCTAATTTATATTTTATATATTATTATCTACATATTAAAATTTATTTGGAGAAATTTTTAGATTTTTTTCTACTTTTAAATTCTAAATCAATTCAGCCTATTTTACAAGTCTCTGATTTTGTATATTTTGGACCTTAAAAATTAACAAAATATACCAAAAAACATAAAATTTTAGAAAATAAAAAATGAAATAAATTTTTTTTGTAAATTTTGATTGTATATATTTATAATTATAATACCCTATTGTCTAACCACCTAATACGGAGGGAGTCATACACTCCACACAAGGCGGGAGCGACTTCGTTGAGCCAACCCCTCACAAGGTCCCGAGTGATCATAACAACAATCAATCCACATAGTGTAAATTAATCAATGAATAAGCAGGTGTGAATCAAAATTTAGTCTAAATCCTACTATGAAGTGTGTATAGTGACAAGCAGAGTTGGGTGTCAAACACTAGGAACACAGGATGTAGCACTCAATATTGTATTTATAATTAAATAATAAATAAATAATATTAGGATGTATACAAGGTATGGACAATATTATCTTAAGGATGTGGGTTTTTAATTTTTTTTATTTGAATTTAGTTTTTTTATTTTTATATATTTAGATTTTGAATTTTCTTTTTCTTTTAATTATATAATATATCTATATATAGAGTATTTACACAATGTAAGCTAACATAATTATAAATATCACTAAAAATAGTCCAAATATAAATAATAAAATCTTTTGGGTTTTTAAATATTTTTCTCATGTTTTTATGATTTTTTTGTGGATTTTTCTAATTTTTAAGGATTTTTAAAGTTCAAAATACACAAAATCAGGGAAATTTTGATAAGGTTGTATAGTTTTAATATTGAAAAATACTTAATAAGTCCAAAATTCTTAAAATTATTTTTGATATATAAAAAAATACAAAGTAGAAACAAGTATTTTTGGATTTTTAGGATAGTTTTTATAGAATTTTGGGGCTTTTGATGTTTAAGTATTTCCCTTTGATATTTTTTAGGTATTTTCTATCTGGAGATATTATATAATATAATAAGCACACTATTTTTTCAAGAACTTTTCGACATAGTTTTATATTTTTTAGCTTTTTAAGACAAACAAGAACTGAACGTACACTATTTGATTTTTAGAAAATAGGAAAATGGCATAAAATGAAAATCTAAATATATAGCGTGATCAAACATGCATCCAGGTACCTACTATATTTTGGTAATTTTTGAGGTACAGTGGCTATTTTTAATAAATAGGAAAGATCACACAAAATTTAACCCGACAAGGGTCGGAGTGCAATTTCACCCAAACTTCAACACTACTATTCAAATTGTATATATTAATCGACAATTCAAATAACTCGTGAGGGATTATATGCAATTTTCACAAGATAAGACATGCACACACACATGATTCTGGCATGAACTAAATTGATATAACCGAAAGGTTCAAGGGATACATGCAATTTGTCCACAATTTTTCAAACCACATAAAATATTTACAGGACTTTAAAGAAATTACAAAAAAGTTAGAGGGGTTTCTATGAGATTCACCCACAAAACACTCGGGATCAAGCTGACCTTGAGTTGCCATGTGTCTGATCATACGACGTAGCACCCGCACCGTTTCGCCTTGAATCTTCAATCTAGATTAGATCTAGCGATAGCCTTCAATTGGACTGCACCTGGAGTTCCTTCAAGAACATGAACACCCGGCAGGGGGAACTTCGATCGCCGAATTCATGCAGCTCTGACATCCAATCGACTCGACAAGTTAGGCGTTTTGTTCCTACCGGTCCTCCATGTTAAATGGCTCTATTCAAATCGGTCTAGGTCCCAATAATGGGGACCTGGAGGGTTCTCTGCATGAATATCCTTCAAGATATCAAAGAAGGCATAGATGCCCTCTTTCATTTGTTGTTCCTGCACGAGACGAAACTCCATCTCAAGGCGAGTGCCTCGGTCCAAAATTGAGGTATAGACCTCGTGGACATGTGAGTGGATGTAGATCCAACGATGTGATAAAAAGGAGATTCTACTTATTGAATACAAGTTTGTTTCAAGGGTCTTTTGAGGGGAATCAGTGGAGAGCACGAAGGGGTTTGAAATGAAGTGAGTGTATGGTTCAATTACAGTCGGATCACGGTGAAATCGACAGAGATCTCGAGCTCTAGGTCGGCGATGATTTGGGTAGTACTTTAATCCTACTAAATGAAACCTAAAAATAAATATGAAATCACAATCTAAGCTAGGGACATTACCTATGATAGCAAGAAATGAGGCTTGACGGAGCCTGAGGGCTCCAGAGTAGAACCGACCAGAGAACCTCCGTTAGTGGGTGGATACGCTCTACCTTGCCTCTCCTCACTGCAAAATACCGGTCGTGCCTTGCTAACACCTTGGCGAAGCCATTGAGGGTGATTTGTGGGGCTAAAGACTAAGGGAGAGCGATCAAAAAGTAAAAGGTGATATGGAGGTTATACTTATAGGAGAGGTTTTGAGTGAGTTTCGAGCATCGATTGCTTGCAATCGATCGGTGGTTGGTGTGGATTCTAAGAAGGGTGTGGATGGCGGACGACATGACTACAGTTAGGTGGTGGTCTCGAGGACAATGTATGAAGAAGGAGGCGTGGAGAAAATGAAGTGGTGCCCTCGTGACTTCCTACAGACGTCAGAGGGGGTGAGGTATAATTGACCTGGGTCAACAAAAGAGGACGTTTGGTTGGTCCACATGGAGCAACCAGGAAATTCCAAGGAAACATGCCTTGGAATTTAAATAATAAATAGTAATTGATTTTAATATTTTTAGGTTATAAAATAAAAGCTGTTTCTAATTTTACGTAGTATTTATAGATAATTTTATTTTAACTTTTAGAGGTAGTTAATTACAAATTTATTTTGAGTGTTTTATTTATAGGTATATTTACCTATGTTTTGAGTATTTTATTTTGTAATTTTGATTTTATTATTTTATTTTGTTATTTTATAAATTTACCACTTATTTTTATAAATATATTTTTATTACATTTTTATTATATTTTTATGACAGAATATATACAATTAAGTAAATATGTGTCTATTATATAGGTATAATTATTATATATATTATCTATGTATTATGTGCACATATTTTATTCTAATAATTTATTGAGGGTTTTATTTTAGGTTTAATATGAACATATATTAAAAATAATATTTACAAAATATAAAAATATAAAATTATAAAAACAATAAAATGAATATTTTAATCATGTATATTTTAAATAGGGATCCAAAACCTAAATTTCACACCTTAACTCCAAAAAATATGAAACCACCTTTATTAACTAACTTATTAGAATTTATATACAATTAAAGTTGATTTTTATACATTTTGAGTTTTTATTTGAGAGATACAGGTCTGGGAAGGTGAGATTTTGAAATCTTATTCAGATTATAACTTGTGCATTATATATTATTTTTGAATGAAATAAATTTTGTACTTTCTTATATTATTATATACAATTTTCGTGTACAAAGTTTCTCTATTTGAGTTGTAAATAATAAATAATAAAATAGGCCCGAAAAAGTAATTAATGACCTACTTTGTAAAATGATTCGCTTACGTCTTATGTACAATTAGACGCCCTATCTCCATGTACTTTATTCTTTGTCGACTAAGTCGTCATGATGACTAAGTCTCGAGGGCTAGGGCCACTTCAATGTCCTTGACACTTCGATCTATTTCTTTTCTTTCCTTTATTCTTCTATTTTGGCAATAAATACAATAATCGTACAGTATTTTATTAAGTATTTTGTACAACTTACTTAATGTTTATTTTGGTAAATTAACGATAAATTCATGCATTTAGCTAGGGTTTGAAGGCCAAAATGAAAAAAATAAAGGTGATGAAATGGAGATTCATCACCTATCTTGTATTATATACTTATATATCACTATATATAATTAATAATATTCCTAGTTACAATAAATATCTCAATATATTTTTAAAATCCTTAAAAAATAAAAGGATTATTTTACTGATATTGTTTGATTTTTATATATTTATTATATATATTTTATTATATACTACTTCTATTATATATTTGATATATACAATTATATATACTCCTATATACTTATATATATCATTTTTATTTTATATATTCCTAAATTAAAAAGGAATTAAAAATCAGAAAATTAAAAATTAAAAATATATATTTAAAAAAGAATTATTTGATTTTATTAAAAACACATGAAAACATTAATTAAATGATCAAGTATTATACATTTATACATATATTATTCATTTATTATTTATTTATAAATATTATACCTGCTACACCGACTTGTCTCCCTTTGTTCGACCCCTACCTGCTTGTCCACTATACATGCTTGTTTATATGGTATAATAAATTCTACTCCATTCACACTTGCTTTCATTGATTGATTCTCTATATTATGGGTTAATTGTCGAATTTATTGCCAGCCTTCGTGTGTGGCCAACACAGCGACTGTCGGTCCTGCCTTGTGTGGACTGCACGACCACCTCCTTGATAGTTGACAATATTTCAGTGATGCATAGTAAATAGTTTTTATTTACTTCCTTCAGATAAAGCGCCCCTTGAGACTTGTTGAACATACAAGATACCCAACTAGAGAGAGAGATCAACCCCAACCATGTTGAGACATTATAGGATCCAAGTTCCTTAACTACAATGGTGATTCAAATTCTATTCTTGAAACTGATCAGGAAAATGAGGTCAATGAAAATAGTAAAGAAGTGGGTGATGATGAATTTATCATTCTTGAAGAAGATTCAATCGCACAAAGATGCATGAGAAGGGAGATAAAGTATTCCTCAAGATATGTTGAATGTACCAGATACCCAATATGTTGGGTACTCTAAACTTAGCAAAACTTAAATAATTTATCTCTAACTTTCTAACTTTGTGATTTTCAAAAATGTTGTTGAGGCTAGTTCTGATCCTAGATGGGTTCGTGTTATGCATGAGGAGATGGAGGCCCTTGAAAGAAATTGTATACGTGACATTGTGGATATCCCATATAAAGTGCATTTGATTGGTTCAAAGTACGTCTATTCCATGAAATAATCAAACAGTTAAATAGAAGATATGAGGTAAAACTTGTTGCAAGGGGTTTATGTCAAAAATATGGTATTGACTACTGGAGACTTTTGCTCTTGTGGCAAAAAAGAATATTGTTTGGATTGTACTTTCTCTTACCATTCTCAAGAATTGGAAGTATCATCAGATGGACAATAAAAATACCTTTTTGAATAGAGATCTCTTAGAAGATGTTTACCTGGACTTGCCACCAGGCCATGAGATGACAGGAAAATGCTATAAGTTGAAGAAAGCATTATACAGACTGAAATAATCTCCTAAATCCTAGTTTGAGAGGATTAAGGTGGTGATATTAGATTGGGCTATCATCAAGGAAATAGTGATCACATTCTCTTTGTCAAGAGGAGTAAAAATAAATGGTCCTTCTTCTCATCTATGTTGATGGCATGATTATCACAAAAGATAATGAAGAGGAGATAGATCATAGAAAAAGAGAGCTTGCTGCGGTTTTTTATGTGAAGTATCTTTGGAACTTGAAGTATTTTCTGGATATAGAATTTGTAAGGTCGAATGAAGGCCTAGTTCATTGTCAAAAAAATATACTTTAGACCTGCTGAAGGAAACTGGAAAGTTAGGATGTAATCCTACATCTATACCTATTGAGGGTTACCATAAGTTGAGCACCAAGGATGGAAATCACTTGATGAAGACTCCAAGAGTAGGTACCGGATACTTGTAGGTAAGTTAATATATCTTACTCTAACCAGACCAATCATTACTTATGTTGTCAATGTAGTGAGTCAATTCATGCATGTATAGACTGATATTCACATGAAAGCAGTAGAGTGTGTTCTTTGCTATGTGAAAAAGGCCTTGGAAGAGGACTTATTTTACTACACATGCAAAAACTGATACAAAAGGATACATGGATGCATATTGGGTTGGATGCACGTATACATCTTTTGGGGAAGCAAAAAATTCCAACAGGTTAAATATTCATAGAAATACTTGAATAAAAGCTGATAAAAACATAGAAGTTAAGCATATAAACCTAGCGGAATTCATGTAATATAAGTGAAAAACCTCAAATAAAGAGACTGGAAAAGCAACATATCTTTTGGGGTATATTAAGATATTTAGCTGCACCATAACAACCTCATTTTCTTCCCCAACTAATTAACCTCATTTTTTAAAAAATTCTTTTGAACTTCAAAGTCCCCAGTTTACTGCTGGTGTAAAATTGCAAACTGTACAAACAAAATACGAAGTGATTTTCAGTTACTGATGGTCAGTTTTCTTCACAAACCATTTTTTGGGTGCATACAAAAGCAATTAGAAGCATATTCTAAGGTATTTCATTTCATGTTTTGATTGTGAAGGGGCTCCATGGAATCATTTCCATGAAATTAGATTCACATATTTGACACTGGATGTGAATCTCATATGTGATGTTACAATATAATATAATAGCATTTTTTCTCAGCTTTGATTTTACAATATAATAGTTTTTTGCTAAGCTATAGTTTTTCCTCATTGGCTAGATCAAGTTTAATGTCTCTCTTTTTTTCATAATTGATCACTATGAGCATTAGTCCAAATAGCATTTCATTGCAATTAGATAATACAAAGAATAGGATAATAATCCGAAGATAGCCTTAATTACTTCTGCCAATGCATCAAGTCATTCGTGACATGTAGAATGTCTGCTGTAACTACCTAACATTCACAATAATTAAGAGAGTTGGGTCTTTAACCATCCGCCTAGATTTTTTAAATACAAGAAATGGCATGTGCCACGACTCCACAGAAAAAAGAACTTATTTGGTCCAAGTCAATGTACAAAAAATCCTCCTCCGAAAAAATCGAATACAACTATTGGCCTTTCAAAACTGACGTATTTGGGTCTTCTTCATTAGATCTGACCGCAGACCTATTACATGAGAATTCGAAAAGATTGTATAACAACTTCAATCTTGAGTATACTTGCGTTCAGTTCATTAGATAAGAATATGATATATAGGTCAAGATGATAGTCATGTTCACAAGATCGTTAGTTTTACATGAATCGTACCAGATGATCTACCTAGAAAAGAATGAATTTGCTGATCAAAAGATTATATTTATCCAAGGAAGCCATAACCTATATATTGGTTGTCGAAAAATTAATTAGAATTTTTGTATTCTTTATTCTTTAGCATATAATTTATCCAGCAATAGTTTTCTTGCGTTGAAGAGAAGAAATATGGGATATTCTCCTATGGTTGTTTATATTTCATACCATGTATATTGTTGCGAATCGTGGAAGCAACACACACAAACACGATAAAACAAGCAAGACACAAACACAAGGATTTACAAGGTTCGCCTGTAAATGGGATACGTCCTTGGGCGGTGGCAATCAGTTTCACTATATGGAGAAAGATGTCATACATAGGGTACTGTGAAGGTACAAATATGGGATGAGAAAATGATCAGAAATGAGGATGTAGTATCTGATGGCCCTGAGGCCCTTTTTATACTGTAACAAAAGAATACCATTTGTATTCAGCAATCCATCCCAACATCTCCCAGCCAATCAGAAGTTAGGACACATATAAGACATGTCAGTAATCCCGGTCCAACGGCTCTCAGTCAATCAGAAGGCAGGACACATATCAGACATGTCAGCAATCCTGGCCCAACAGCTCTCAACCAATCAGAAGGAAGGACACACATAAGACATGTCAGCAATCCTGACCCAACATCTCTCAACCAATCAGAAGGCAAGACACAGATCAATCACATCATCAGCCTAACAAGTGGTTAGGATTCAAGTCAAATTAAAAATCTCCACCTTGAATTTAATCCTTATATAATAGAATGAACCACTACTATTACTCCTCCATGAGTTGAATTCTCCATGGGCAGAATTAACCACTACTAGACTCCACCGGGGTTGAATTTTCACATAGTAGAGTTACTGATGAATACCCATTCATCACTCTTTATTCTCCTATTTTAGCTACAAAAACCTTTGCAAATACATGTAGATATGTGTAAATACAAATAATTACCAAAAGCATGCATTGTGTAAAAACCTGTAATTAGCATGTTTTTGTGCAAAAATAAAAGAATAAAGAGTAAAAAGAAAAAGAGGGAAATATTTAGAATAAATATTGAGCAACTTAACCCAAGGGAGGGCTCAGCATGGGCCTGACCGCATAAAAGCCAAAGTAGAGGGAGATAGGAGCTCATGTGTACATACTTTTGTAAATAAATAAAATTATATTTTCTTCACCCAAAAATATGCTTGTACATATTTTGTATATATTTAGAAACTCTTAAAAACAAAACAAAAAAAATTTTAAAACAAACCAAAAAGACCAAAAATATCCCTCCACCATGTGCATAGACCATCACCCATGTATTTATTTAACCCTATAAATAAATAAAATTATTTTCTAAACTTTTTGTAAATATTCTATGTTACATATTGTAAATACATAAGATAACAAGAAACAAAACAAAAATCAAATAAAAATTACAAAATTAAAAATACAAAAATACATTGTATAGATACCATGTATATAAATGTATACAACTATTTATTTCACCCTTGTGTATAAATAATTAAAATAAAATAAAAATACCATTTTGTTCTTTATTTTATGATGTAAATAAATAAAATATAAAATGGGCATAAAAATACATAAAAATAACAAATAAAAAATCAAAAATTAAAATCTATATAGTGTACATATACCTATATATATATAGCTACCCTATTTTTATTTCCAAAAATTAATTAAAAATCACCAAAAAAATAGAAAAAAATAAAAGAAAAATATTTCATGTTTTGAGTTTTTCTTAATTCGGCCTTTTTCTACCTTAAATTAAATAAACAAAAAAAATAAAAACGTGGCAGCTCCTGATTGGTCCACGGGGGATTGTTGACCCCGGTCAACTCCCCCGCGGACTCTTTCCTTTTGCGTCGACTCGCGCCCGACCCGACTTCGTCGATTTCTCCACGCGTCTCCAGCCTGTCGCCCCCGCGCCCGGATTCTTCGCCGTTCATCTGACATCCTCGCCAGATCCTTCGTCGTGGGATCCACGCCTTTCATAGCTGCCTCCACTCAACCCTAATCGGCCCTGTCTCCATATATATCCCGACCTCCGCCGCCTCCGCGCCTCATCTTTGGCTCGCCACTTTCATTCCCGTGACCTCCAGAGCAATCACCGAGGTGACAGCTCGCGTTTGCCCCTGTTGCAGTGAGGAGAGGGTGCCCCGACCATCGATCCGGCAGCTTCGCGCCGCCGTGCTCCGCCGCTTGCAGGAGCTCGAGCCTCAGGCCTTGACGCCCTTCGAGGCTACGACCGGGAGCTAGCTAAGCTCCAGCACAGTCTTCCGCACCACCCAGGTAGATCCTTTAGGCCATAGTTTAGCGTAAATCTCGATTTTTAGTTTACTGTTAGCGTAGCTCCGCCGCCGTCGCCAGCCACCTCTGATACCCCATTTGTCATTCCGACCCGACCATCGTCTTCGCCAGACCTCTCCGCATCTTCTTCACCCCTTCGCCCAACCCAGCTCGCACAGGAGCTGGGATTCGAGCTCCTCCGTCCATCGCCTCGCCGGAGCTTGCCCATTTCGCCTCCCCGATCACCTTCACCACGCCTAACAGGGTCGAGGCACTTTGCCCTCGACCCGCGAGTTTGCTGGGATACTTTGCAGGTCTATCCAAGCCCATCTGAGGGCTTGGACCACTTGGTCCAGCTGCTCCACCTCCGCCGACCTCGCCGGACCTCCCAGAGGATCGGTTGGGCCATCGGAGGGCTCCATTAGACGCGGAGGGCTCGCAGCTTCCTTCTCCAACCTTCAGCGAGCGTCCACGAGGAGACCAGCACCGCCATGAGTCCGGCGAAGTTCGCCGGAGCCCTGTTCGTCCACCATCCTCCTCCGCCGTCCGATTGACCCCCGAGCTCCAGATCCAATCACGTTCGTCCATTTGAGGAGCAGCGTCAACCGTCAGATCCATTCTAGGGTCGATCTCCACCATCGATCCAGCGCAGCTCAGCCTCGTCGATTTATCCACGTGGCGTTCATCCATCGGTTCGACTTAATAAAGGGGTAAATTACCTTAGGCCCCCTCGTAGTTTATGTGTTTGCTTTCAGTCCTGTAAATATTTTAGGAATTTTATTTACGTTGGGATATTTGCATATTAAACCTCGTACTTTCTCGTATTTGCATTTATACCCCTGCCAGTTGTGAACACGTGCATCGACACGTGATATTTTGGTTTATTTGCAATAGAGACCCCTGTAGTTCTGGATGTTCTTTAGTGAATGAAATCTTTTACTTATTTGCATTTATACCCCTGTGCGTGATTTATTTCCACATGTGCGTTTTATTTTGGGTATTTTGCAGATAAGCCCCTGGACTTTTGGTACTTGTTACCTATAAGCCCTCGGAACTTATTTTTCTTACATTTGGGTCCCTGAGTGCCCCAGGCACGTGCTTGGCACGTGTTCTGCTGGGTATTTTTCTTTTCAACCCATAGAGGAGTATAGTAGTGGGTAACTGATAACCGCCCGAACGACTAAGGTAAAGGTAAAGAAATGGTCGTCGCGACCTCAATCACTCGGGCTAAGTATATCAAGAAAAATCAACCACTCAGAACATGTAAAACTAATCGAGCACAAAAGAGAGCGGTCCTGCTATGAGATTAACCTGGTATAGCACCCAGGGTCGAACACAAGGAGCACAGATTGGCCTTGCGGCCTACGATGTAGTCAGAAATCCGAGAGAGTATTTTTTAGTGTTTTTAAGGGTTTTTATATTTTTTAGGATTTTTGGAATATAAAGAAAACAGGAAAAGCACACAAACGATTAACTTGAACAATTTATTTAATGCATTAAAAAGCAAGCAAAAATTCAGACAAAAATATTTTTATGTGTTTTATATTTTTATGTTTTTGGTGAATTTTTGAGATTTTTCTGATGTTTATTTTATTTCCTAAAAATCAAACAGTGCGAAAAGCAAGGGGTATTGTCCAGCCAGGCCCAAAACCCAAAGATAAAATATCTAAGGATCTCAAAGGGACCTGGAGGTAATTTTCCTGCATACTAGAGAAAACAAGGAAAATTTGAGCACCAAAATTATTGTTTTTGAGTTTTTAAATTATTTATTATGATTTTTAGGAGTTTTGAGGTGTTTTTAAGTTTTTAGGGTTTTTACTCAATGAAAAATAGCCAAAATTGGCTAGAAAATCAAGGAACACAAAATAAACAGTAACTAATTTTTATGGAATTTTTAAAAGGGTTTTGATATTTTTTGGGGTTTATGACTCTAAACAGTAGAAAAAATAAGGGTTTTTGAATTTTTAAAAATAGCAAATGAAATCAAAAATGTCCTCAAAAATTCACAAAAATTCTACACCATGGCAGGAGCCATGTGTCTAATTTTCATCGAATTTGGAGGTGATTTGATATTTTATTCAAAAATAAAGGGGGGGCACTGTGCACAGGGACCAAAGTGCAAATACCCAAAAGTTCTGGGGTCCTGGTGCAAAATACCCAAGAAATCACGTGCACCTGTGCACCTGGACCGTCGGATCACAGTCTAGGACCGGAGCCCTGGGCGCCACCCCCTTCTCAGCCGTCCATTTATCCACGTGGCGCACATCAGGTCGTCGATAATAATAAAAGGGGTAAATTCATCTTAGGCCCCTCTGTTTGTTTTATTTCATCTTAGTCCTGTAATTTTTAAATTAAGTTGTTTATTTTCTGGGATATTTGCATTAAGGACCTCGTACTTACTTTATTTGCACTTATACCCCTGTCTACGTGGACCACGTGCTTCGTCACGTGAACTTTATTGGGTTATTTGCAATATAAACCCTGTAGTTCTGGATGTTACGGATTGAATAAAAAGTTTTCTTTATTTGCATTTATGCCCCTGTGCGTGATTTAATTCCCCATGTGCGATATTTTTTGGGTTATTTGCAGATAAGCCCCTGGACTTTTGGTACTTGTTACCAATAAGCCCTCGGAACTTATTTTTCTTACATTTGGGTCCCTGAGTGCCCCAGACATGCGCCTCACGCGTGATTTCTTGGGTATTTTGCACCAGGACCCCCAGAACTTTGGGTATTTGCACTTTGGTCCCTATGCACAGTGCCCCCCCTTTATTTTTGAATAAAATATCAAATCACCTCCAAATTCGATGAAAATTAGACACATGGCTCCTGCCATGGTGTAGAATTTTTGTGAATTTTTTAGGATATTTTTGATTTCATTTGCTATTTTTAAAAATTCAAAAACCCTTATTTTTGCTACTGTTTAGAGTCATAAACCCCAAAAAAATATCAAAACCCTTTTAAAAATTCTATAAAAATTAGTTACTGTTTATTTTGTGTTCCTTGATTTTCTAGCCAATTTTGGCTATTTTTCATTGAGTAAAAACCCTAAAAACTTAAAAACACCTCAAAACTCCTAAAAATCATAATAAATAATTTAAAAACTCAAAAACAATAATTTTGGTGCTCAAATTTTCCTTGTTTTCTCTAGTATACAGGAAAATTACCTCCAGGTCCCTTTGAGATCCTTAGATATTTTATCTTTGGGTTTTGGGCCTGGCTGGACAGTACCCCTTGCTTTTCGCACTGTTTGATTTTTAGGAAATAAAATAAACATCAGAAAAATCTCAAAAATTCACCAAAAACATAAAAAATATAAAACACATAAAAATATTTTTGTCTGAATTTTTGCTTGCTTTTTAATGCATTAAATAAATTGTTCAAGTTAATCGTTTGTGTGCTTTTCCTGTTTTCTTTATATTCCAAAAATCCTAAAAAATATAAAAACCCTTAAAAACACTAAAAAATACTCTCTCGGATTTCTGACTACATCGTAGGCCGCAAGGCCAATCTGTGCTCCTTGTGTTCGACCCTGGGTGCTATACCAGGTTAATCTCATAGCAGGACCGCTCTCTTTTGTGCTCGATTAGTTTTACATGTTCTGAGTGGTTGATTTTTCTTGATGTACTTAGCCCGAGTGATTGAGGTCGCGACGACCATTTCTTTACCTTTACCTTAGTCGTTCGGGCGGTTATCAGTTACCCACTACTATACTCCTCTATGGGTTGAATTCTCCACTAGCAGAATTAACCACTGCTGGACTCCACCGGGGTTGAATTCTCATATAGCAGAATTGACCACTACTATAATTCACCACTTGAAATTCAGATAATAGGAATCAAGGAATTATAAACAATATTTACCTTGAAATTTCTTCTCAGAGAAGCTTTGCCAAGCTTCACCGTGTCACCGCCAGCCCCTCCTTGGGGCTACTGCCAACTATCGATATTGAGCAAGTCCAAACAACACTTGAACTTACTCACAGGAACTGTAGACCCTTGCAAGACATATAAGGTCTTCCGCTTGTTGCCCTTAATGACAACAACTCCAGCTTTGGCAACCTGCATGACTCCACCTTCAGCATTGTATCTATATCCTTTAGAGTCCAAGACTCCAAGTGATATAAGGTTCTTTCTCAGATCAGGAACGTGCGTACTTCTGTCATAGTCTTTATGACTCCATCATGCATCTTGATCGTCACAGAGCCGATCGCTGCAATCTTGCACGTTGTATTACTCCCTGTGATGACGTTTCCACCATCTATCTTCTCATAGGTGCAGAACCAATCTTTGTTAGGAGTCATGTGGTAGTAACAACCTGAATCAAGAATCCATGTATTATCCGCCGTCTTCTGATCCGTGATGGTGAGAACGAAATCATCTTCAGAATCTCTGCCACTTTGAGCCACTGCAGCATTTGTTGCCTTCTTTGGGCAGTCTTTCTTCCAATGTTCATGTTCCTTGCAGTAATTGCAGATGTCCCTAACATTGTGATTCTTCAACTTGGACTTCTGCTTTCCATTCTTTGTGTAGTCAGAACAGGTACGACTCTTCTCAGGAGTCATAACCAAATCTGCAACATTAGAGTCTTGTATCCCAATAACCATATGTCGAAGTTCACGCGTATGCAGACTCACGCGAACTTCCTCTAAGGTTATGGATTCTCTTCCCACAATGAATGATTGAACAAAATTCTCAAATGATAATGGAAGAGAAACCAACAAAATTAAGGAAGCATCCTCATCTTCAATCTTAACATCTACGTTTCTTAAATTTATCAATAATGTATTTAAGCGATCTAGATGTTCTTTAAGAGATGTACCTTCATGCATGCAGAGAGAGAACAGACACTGCTTCAAGAGCAACTTGTTGGTCGGAGACTTCATCAAATATAGACTTTCTAGTCTCAACCACAGACCGGCCGCGGAATCCTCATCAGCAACCTCCGAGATAATCTCGTCCGCCAAACATAGCATGATCGTCGAGTGCGCCTTCTCTTCCTGCACCATCAACTCGGACGGCTCGAGTGCCTTCGTCCGCTCTTGATCTAACGGTGCCCAGATGCCTTGCTGCTTCAAAAGGGCGCGCATCTAGATCTTCCATAGATTGAATCCATTCTTCTCCCTGAATTTCTTGATCTTTAGATTGTGTGATGCCATCTTGCTGGATGATCTTGACGGAACCTGAAGCTCTGATACCAATTTGTTGCGAATCGCTGAAGAAAACATGCACAAACACGATCAAACAAGCAAGATGCAAACACGAGGATTTACAAGATTCACCCTTAAATGGGCTACGTCCTTGGGCGGCGGCGATCAATTTCATTATACGGAGAAAGATGTAATACAGAGGGTACTATGAAAGTACAGATATGGGATGAGAAACAAGATCAGAAATGAAGATGCAGTATCTGGTGGCCCTAGGGCCCTTTTTATACTGTAATAGAAGAATACCATTTGTATTCAACAATCTATCCCAACAGCTCCCAACCAATCAAAAGATAGGACACAGATCAGACATGTCAGCAATCCCGGTCCAACAGCTCTCAGCCAATCAGAAGCCAGGACATAGATCAGACATGTCAGCAATCCTGGCCCAACAGCTCTCAACCAATCAGAAGGCAGGACACAGATAAGACATGTCAGCAATCCTAACCCAACAACTCTCAGCCAATCAGAAGGCAAGATACAGATCAACCACATCAGCAGCCTAACAAGTGGTTAGGATTCAAGTCAAATTAACATATACAGAATTCGAGTTCCTCTTGTCTGGAATAACCATACTCATTTTCGTGTTTGATAGACAAGATTTAAACTGTCTTCAAACCATTTTTACCACCTTATATTTACATTGTTTTCTTTCAAGTGCTTTTGAAACATCAATCTCCACAATGTAGCATGGAATGACTGAAGTTATAATCATCACGACCGATGTACAAGCACTACAAATTCCATAAAAATGGTGACAGAAATAATGGGGGTGGCTAAACACCAGATCAGAGATTAGTATAGATAAAAAAATCAAACTGTGTACTAATCCAACATAAAAAAACATTCAAAACAAACTTAGCAGCTCCTACGCAGTAGCATATAAAAAAATCATTCAAAACAAACTTAGCAACACCTATGCAGTAGCGTAGAACAAACTAAAATGTTCCTGCGCATTAGTTTCAAAAGGATCATAATAAAAGAAGCATCTAATTCTAATTCTCATTCCAAAACATCTACTACTCACTCCAATAAGGTTTGACTTCATGCAAACTTCCTGCTTCAACTAAGGCTCTTTTAAACTTTCCGAGGATCTCCATTGATCCAACAATTCCTTAACGAAACAAGTTGAAATATGTAAAAATAGAAACAGTACTAAGGTATTCAAAAACCTTAGATGTGGAAATTCGGTTACAGTAGGCCTATAACTTGCACTTTTTAAATAAACACATAATCTGAACTGTAAATAACCCGTGGACTTCTACCAACTCTGTGCAAACACGACATCCACCTAATATTTTGACTTACATCAACTCAATAATAGCACATTAAATTACAATGTCTAATAAATATGGGCATGTTAATACAGTGCAGCTATTGATAATGATAACTGAGCTTAAGATGTGAGCATTTCATAGGGATAAATTATGTCAGATGTATCCCTATGAGATGCTCTAGTTATAATTGTGAATGGAAATGGAAACTCACACAGTTGTTTCTTTACTTTACTTGCTTTGCTTATTGTCCTACATTGAAATTAATGTTTAATGTGTGTTCTGAATGTGATTGTAGTGTTTACGAGATGGTTGCTTAGTATCATGGATTCGGGTATGTAACAACTAGTGGTGAGTTTATAGGAAAAGAGAACTCAAGATCACTAGACATGTGCTCAGTGCCACAAACTACTAGTGATCCATTCCTTTTCATCATTAGTGTTTTCACTCTTACCTTTATGAGCAACAAGAATAATAGCAATGTTTGTTACAAACCTCATCATAGTCTTCCTTTCAGATGTTTATCTTATTCAAATAATCTTTTAAGTTTTTAGGCTTGCGCTGTGGTAATTTCCTCCTATTATAGAAGTGTGATTAGATACACTAGCAGCAACTTTTTTGAAGTTATACTTATTCTTCTTCGAGTTGCCTCTTCGCCTTGTAGGATTCTTCTCGTTGTGGATCTTACAAAGAAAACCAACAAGGTGATCATTCTTTTTTATAATAAATACACACCCTATTCTGCTTCCCAACATTGTTGTTCCCTCGATACATGAGTTTATTCCTCTAAGTATTATTGACATTATAAGAAGGACTTGCCATCAGATTCCCCCTCTATTCCCCAGTCTTAATTTGGTAATATACTTTTGAATCTTAGAAATGAATTCTGGATTTTAGGTCCGACTCCTAACAATTCAAACTTTGAATTTAAATTATCGAGGAATATTGAAGATCATGTTCTTCCACTCTTCATCTTTATTTTTTGATACATTTTATTTCCAAGACTCCTCAGAATGACAATTTAAATCTACATACTTGCACAATAAAAGATTAAAATGAGCTTTGACAAATAACTCCTCCTATTGATGAGTATACAACTCATATTCAATTGGTAGATGTGCATTCCCTTCTTTATATTGTCATACATGCTCTCAAGGATCGTCCACATATCATGAGCTTTCAAAAGAAAAATAGGATGGATATTAAAGGATGTTGGATGAACAATCCAAATATTTATGCGATTATCTTCAAAATATTTTTTTTTCCTAGGAAGGATCTCTATCTATAAACTTTGGAGTTTGGACTCAATCAAACTTATGTACCAACCTACCCACTTATTGTGATTACCATATCAACATCAACTATCTCTAGTTAATTTAAAGTGGTGAGTCGGACGTGACAAATTTCCATCCTGTCGTTTCTTTGGTATATTGTTTGTCCTCCATGGCCATTAGTGATAAAGGTCACATACACTTGTTGTGATAAAAAAGAAAAAAACATGAACAACATATAAATAAATTACAATAACCAAAATATAAAGAATGACCATATCTATTAATTTTTAATTGAACATCTGATTAGCGGAAAATAAAAGGGAATCAAAAGTCATTTGATTTACTGATTTGCATGTGGGCTTTAATTAGAGTCCAGCTAAATGTAAGTGCTACCGAAGAGCATGGGTGGGATTCATTAAAACACAACTAAGTTGAAATGTAGCTTAATAATGATGAACCTCAGTTTCGTCTTGCTAATTTTCATTTATTAATCTCCTTGCATAAAATTGTGTCAATAAAAAAACAGAGTAAATGTTGTATATATTAATCTCCTTTCATTTATTAAATGTTTTATTAATGTAGGGCATATTTGCATATTTATGTATCTTTACACTTGCATTACATTGCATGATAAAAGTTAAATAAAAAGTGTCTTCAATTTTATGCATCATGTGTCCTTGTGTTTTGACCTATCAATTATTCGTTAATCACTTGAGCTGAGTATTAGGAGTCTAAATAATTATTTAAGAGTCCCGTATCCATGAGTTCGTCATTGGGCTTCCCAAGTAAATAAATTTGATCGCTTATTTTAAATTGAAAAAAATTAAGTGGTTTTTGATCGATCCAATTTTGCCTGACTACTATGAGACTCTACTGTTAATTCGACAATATTAAGAGGCCTAATTTCGGAATCATCAAATGGCACTGTTTTCGAGGATACAACTCATCTTTTTTATTTAGATTTTTATTATTTGATTAAGTGATAATTTCTAAACTTTAGGTCGAGTCATTTGTGTTTTCTTGCATTGTATTGATAATCTAATATCTAACTAATGATTGCTTATTGTGGCTGGGACCCTTGGTGACCAAGGAAGCAACGAGAAGGAGCTCCAGCTGCGAGGAGCCGCAGAAGAACCATTGGAGAAATTAACGAGAATTAAGGTCTAGCATTTTTCATTACATTCATATAATAATCGTCTTTACATCGGTCTTCATTGTAAGACTCATGATTGTAAAAAAAACAAAGGAAATTATGGTCGTGTGGGGCATGCCTCACCTGATTGTCAACTTAGGATCAAGCACCTGGCTCTCCAAGCTATTTTTATTTCATATCATATGTATTTAATCGTAGGTAGGACACAATAATATTAGACACGCGTAGACATCACTTTACTTAGCCAAATCAAATATGTTCTTTCTCTGCTAATAGAAGCATGCTAGGTGTGGCTTTCATCGACTGGCAACATTTAATTTTGGATTTTAATTTACTCTTTTTTCTTATGAAGAAAGATAAAGGCACTATTATGCATTGGCTTTGTCTCGACTTCTCTGCCTGGACTGATCACCTAGGATTAGATAGAAATTGGGAATAGACATTAGACGATGTTTGATTTTTGTTCTTATTAAATCAGTGATCACATGGATGCTAAAATTGGGATTGTTAATGCAAGTTGACCAAATAAAATGGAGTAAAATCATTTAGGGAGAGCAACATCTTATTTATGTATGATATTGTGATTTGATGTATCATTAAGCCTTACGTAAATAAGAATGAATTTGTATTAATCACTAATAAAAATGACAAGATAAATGACCAACAATTGTTGGTTTTATGTGTGAGTTGGTAAATCAATGGTGTTTCTTGGTTGATTGAGCCTTGTTTGTTAATTTTTTCAAACCCTCCCATAGATACTAGGTACTCCATTTATCTCCATAGATTTATTCATTCACGTATACATCCATCCTAATCTCTCTGTTCTCCTCAGGTCTCCACAACTTCACTTATCCATCTCTTTACTTAGGCTATTCTCAGCCTAAGTATAGGGTAAACCTGAGTCCCCGTAAATTCCAGACTCATTTAGCCTTCTCTCTGATACTTAGGTTATTTTAACCTAAGTATAGGGGGTGTCCTCCTCAGTTCTAGTATCTCTCCTTATATATTAACTTGAGCTATGGCTTTGTATCACTTAGTGCTATGAGGACATAGTAGAAGTTAAGTAAAGAGTGGTGTACCGTATATACTGCATGTATACTTTATGCATTGTTTTTTTTTGAAAAATTTGAAAGAATTTAAAACTTTTTGGGCTAGAGTATACACTTTTTTGAACTAAATGGGACAAAATGTTTTCAAAGATTGAAAAAAAAACTTATATACTATGTTACTTTATTTTAAAAAGAATATTTTGAAAATTGTTTGAAAAATGGGTTTTACTTGTTCTGAAAAATCGTTTGAAAAGTTATTTGAAAAACCTTTATATATGTGACATTGTTTGGAAAATCTTTTCAAAAAGTTGTTCAAAAAGGAGGGTTTAAATGAGACTAACATGTTTTTGTAAATATTCGTTAAAAATGTAGGAAATAATATGAATGAGTTGATTTAATCCCTGACACTTCCATATCACACAAGATTCGTGAAGTTCAAGAACACTTGGTTTATGAGGTCTTGAGATTTTAAGTTAACCAGCCTTAGTCATTAGGGTCTTTGTCTTAATTATCCATATTTTTCAAGTTTGAAATATTTATCTGCTATATTGTATGCTTAATCCCTAACCTTAAGAATATGATCTGCACCTCACATACACGATTGCAATTATGATGAGATAAGTTGAAATTACTTGAGGAACTAGGATGAGGGTTTTAGTTTGGACACAATTTAATGATGCTCGAGGATGGGATAAAATCAATGAAGTATTCATGAAACCTGAGTGTCAGAACCTTTAGCCAGTATTATAACATGATTTTTGTATTATCTCATGATATTTACCTACGTGCCAAGGTGTGATGAAATATAAAAAATATTGAGCAGTGTGTGCCAACTCTTGGTAAAAACAATGGAGCTAGCCAAAATTCAAAAGCAAAGAATATACTTAAATGTTGAAAGAAAATCTCTCTCCCCTACAAAGTCAAATATCAAAGAGCTTCCACCAAAGGTGAGCGCTCCAAACCATTTGAAAGTGTCTACTCGTACCATCGCTATTAGGTCCAGGAGTCGGGCTAGCACCGAAACAAGGCTCTGCATTGTAAATGCTTCAAGTTCGGGTGTATATGGTATAATACTCAAAAAAGACACATCCCGATGTACTCTCAAGAAAATAAGTGCAGACAACTCCAACTTCTCTTGACGGACACAATGATCAACAACAAAAATATGTGTTGAGTTAATAAGGCACTAGAGAGGATCCTTGTTCCAATGAGAGGGAGAGGAAATAATACAATCATATGCCCTCCATCAGCTGGCCTTTCATCTACATTTTTAAGTCTGACAACTAAAAAGACGGTGAATTGGATGCAATATTTGGCTTATTCCCTAGTGTTGAGGATTGGGTTTTAAGGAGAGTCTCTTGGACTGGGACCTTTGGTGAAGCTGTGACTCTACTTTTGTGATTGCGGTCAACGCTTGAGAGGGTCTGATAAATTAGAGAAATTGGATAACTCTAGATTAGAGCTTAATTCAGCTTTGAAATTTTTGATCTCTAAAACCGAGAGTTCTTGAACGGACCAGGTCTTGTATTCACATGCAAAATCAGGGATTAATCCAAATCATTTATGCGCTAGATGATCGAGGACGAACACAGTTTATGTATAGGGGGATGATGAACCTCAGTTTCATCATGCTAATTTCTATTTATTAATCCCCTTTCTTAAAATTGTGTCAATAAAAAAATAGAGTAAATGTTGAGTATATTTCAATCTTAAAATAAATTTAAAATACACAAAATTACAAAATAAAAAATTACAGTGTTTTATACCTTAAAACAATCTCAAAAAATATTTCTCCTTTAATAGACTTCTTTTGCATTTTGATCAATATGAATCTACAAAGATCTCATCGAGATCTACAACTTTCATGTTTTGAGTTTTTTCAAATTCAGCCTCCTTCTATTTCTTTTTTATGTTTCTTTTATTTTATATTTTTGAATAATTTGGTTGTACCACGTGGCTCCTTCTAGTTGAGCCACGTGGCCCGCAACCCTCGTGCCTCTCGCCTCCTTTCTACATCGTCTGATCCTCTCCTACACGCCTCTATCTCAGTCGTACGTCTGCCTTCCATCCTCCTCCCTTCGATTTACTTCCAGATTGCATCCGGAGCGTTCACCCCTGCTCTCACTACAACCATTGGATCACTAGATCCAACAGCCCCATGTGCCTCGTTCATAGCCACACGATGCGCCCTGATCGATTAGATCAGGGCCACTCTTGTGCGCCCTCATCCCAACCGTTGTATCGCAATATTCAACGGTCACGCATTCGTCTTCCACCTTCGATTGCCCTCTCTCTCTCCCACGTTCACCACGAAAGCCTGTCCCCCCTTCCTTTTTCACTCACCTCTACGACCACTTCCACCATTCAGTGAACATGCCAGGACCTAGCTCTAACATCTGACAACCTCGCGGACCACCTGGCTGACCACGCACCCTTCACTCTCGCTCCATACCTCAACCACCACCCACATCTTCCACCACCTACACCTCAGGCCTTCACCCTTCAAATTCACCGTCTCCGCTCTCCACCCACATGGTACACCTTTATACAGGCCACGACCATGCGTCTCTCCGTCTACATGTGATAGGGGTAGAATGGATCGACGATGCGAAGACCGTCATTGACACCGGTGATGACCCTTGGCCATTGTAGGCCATGCTCCGGCTGTGATACGCTGACGAGCTACTCCAGAGGGCCGCCGGAGTTTAACGAAGACTGGAGTTCTTCTTGGAGCTCAGCTTAGGCTGCCGCGTCCGTCCCGATTTCCAGGTAAGTTTCATCTTTTCTCCATATCCATTTACTTTTGATTTCTATTATTTAATTAGGTGCTCACACTCTTTGTACATCTCAATTAACCCTCTCATTAGCTCTACTACACCTCACACATTTTCACCATACCCACCGCTACCTTCTCCTCTTCGTCATAACCTCAACCACTCTATCCATTTTCTTCACCGTTCACAGCAGAGGAATTCGACGAGTCTCCACCTTCTATGTGTGCAAAGGATACCACTTCACTCGCGCACAACACCTGCATGCTTCGGCTAGCTTTCCTTAACCTTTTTGTAGGTGCATCCATCCAATGGTCGGAGCTTCGTCGGAGCTGACTTCTCAAGTTCCACCTCCAGCGCATGGTCGTTGCCAGCCTCCTCTAGGAAGTCTAGAGTCTTCCTTGTGCCACAAACATGAACTCCAACATTCCAGTAACTTAGATGGATCACCGTCACAGACAGACGGTGATGGCGGGGCTTGTGCATACCTGCCGGAGATCCAATCGTATCGCCAACCATCGACGGAGGAGTGGGCTCTTGAACATACAGGTGTTGTTGGATGGCACCCTCCAGATGCCTATCCAATGGCCCACATTCATCCACGTCGACACCTCTGAGGTTAGGAGGTTAGGGTCATCCAAGCAAGCACCTAGAGCTCCAGATCCGTCCATGTAGCCCGAGCCTCCCGCGCCTTAGCCCGAGCTGCGCTCCGAGCCTAGCCTGGTGTGCTCTGATCACGTGAGAGTTGGGAAAATTTAGGTGTACCCCATCGACTTCTCCATATTGTAGATAGGTCCTCTGAGCACGTGAAAAGCATGTGTGCCTGGGGTTATTTGCATTTGACCCCCTCTGGGTTTCAATATGTGCAATATAGCCCTCCCACGTATGGGAAAATTCCAAGGAAGGCCTTGTGCTTAATTGTAATTGCATTTATATCCTTACAGGGACCTTTTTGTAATGATTATCTATTTATTTTATGCTTTCTTTATAGTTATGTCCCTGGACTCTTTTCTGAATATCTTGAGCATATGACCTCTGTTTTATTTGATTTCAGTTTCACTTTGAATCTTGCTTCATTATCTATTACTTGGCATTATTTGTTCCTTGTTTTGACATTTAAATTTAAATGATAAATTTTAATAAGGGAGTGTCCTATGCTTAATGAATTTTAATATCATTTGCTCGTTCATTGATTAAGCTTGCCTCAAGATTTAATCCTGAAATTAATCGCATCTTTTATTGCTCATTGATTTTATTCATGTAGGGCATATTTGCATATTTGCGTATCTTTACACTTGCATTACATTGCATCATTAAAATTAAATAAAAAGTGTCTTCATTTGTTTGCATCATGTGTCCTTGTGTTTTGACCTATCAGTAATTCATTAATCACCTGAGCTGAGTATTAAGAGTCTAAACAATTACTTAAGAGGATCGTGACCACGAGTTTGTCCTTAGGCTTGCCCAAGTAAATAAATTTGACCGCTTATGTTTAATCGAAAAAAATTAAGTGTTTTTTGATCAATCTGATTTTGCCTGACTACAACGAGGCTTGAATGTTAATTCGACAATTTTAATAGGTCTAATTCCGAAATCATCAAACATCATTGAAGAGTTTCACATTTGAAAAACCACCAAAGTGTAAAATCAAAGTTGATTAAGGTGCAAACGAGGATAGGAAATGACCAAGGGAAAGATATCCTATGTCATGAAGGCTCGAGTTTCAATACACTATCACCAACAAAGATGATCTCTACAGAGCTAATGCTAAATGTGATACGAAGAGAATCAATGTCTATGAAGACAGATGTCATGCCAATCAAGGTTAGGACACCATATAGAAATTAACACAACCACGAATGCAAATATTTAAACAGGCAACTCCTCACAATAGATGGGAAAAACTACATAAGGGATATCATAGAGAACACATGTCTTAGATCATTCTTTGACCCTACCTTTTTTGCATTTCACGTGTGCAATACTTCTTGAGCGATTAATAATTATGACACTCAAGTCCAGTAGCATAATTGGCATAAAAAGGAAGGGGCACAAGTATATTTACATATTATTTTCTTCCTCTGCCATCTTCTTCTGCCCAAGGGCAACTGCCCTGCCTACTACCTCCTCCTCCACCCCTCGTTAGTGAACACCATATGTCCTTGTACTCCTCGATTTAGGTTGCTACCATATTGTTTCCAACCACACAATACCTCCAGCAAAATTCGCCATTTTCCACCTTGGTCATTCTCCAGGTCGCATAACACCTCCCGACAACCATCCTCGTGTCACCATGCATGCCTAAACCCCTTTTCTTGATACAATCAATGCTTGCCCGCCTCATCTAACATCATCTCAACTGCCTTTTTGTGTAGGTGCCACCACGACCCTAGTACTTACAAAATGTCGACAATGTCATATCAAGAAATGCATGGTATTTGTAGCATGATACAAAAGAAATCAACTCATACTTCAATTACCATGAAAAATTACAAAGAAATGCATTTAATCATATTTGGGAACATTTAATATAGCAAAGAAATCGATGCATCCACATATTAGAGACTTAACTGACATACCAAATGTATGTCTTCCATAGGAGAGACCTCCAAGAGATAGAAAAGTTAACAACTTGATCAGACGTAGGTAACTCACTAGACTAAAAAGCTCGGTTTTCAACATTTGGATTATGATATGATGAATGTTATTATTCTCCAGTGACTTCGCCAAGGGATAAAGTAGAAAGATGAATTCTCAACATCGGCAACGTTTAAATCCATTACTTGTGAAATATAAAAAAATGATCCTCCATCATCATTCCTAGAGTCTGAACTTTAGAGACTGACCATCTGAAATTTTCAAAAAGCATGAGGAGCGAGTAGCCAACTTAGGAAGTGGGTAATCAAAATTGATCATTCAGTGTATATAGTTTTGGACAGAAGAGGGAAAAATCAAGAACTCATCTGGATATGCTTTTCGAGCATCAACAAAGAGAGTTTCATCAAATTTAACCGCAAGAACTGGCCAGCATGAGCTTAGCCCGGAGCAAACCTATAAAAATTTGGACAGATGCCAATGACAATATATGACTTAACTAGGAGAAGAAAGGCTTTTCTCAAGTAAATTGTGTGAATGAAAGCTCACATCTTTATAATGCAAAATGTAGATTCAAATGGTTGATCCCGCATGGGTCCGATTAGAGGTTTCTTTCCTAATAACTTCAGCACATTCAAGGACCGGTCTGGCAACAGAGTCGAGATTGTATCCTACATCCAAAACTATAACAATTTTACCTTGGGAAAATCCCATAATTTGGAAAATCATGGAACAATATAATTGTTGATCGGTTTCTTGAATACGGGTAAACAGTTTATGGGTGATGATTCATTTACCCATTTAGATCTTAATGTAACTCACCCCATCTTATTTCCCATATTTAAGAGAGGGTGAAGAATAGCCCTTTGTTGCTGTGAGCACCAGGGTGTGTTTCCTTGGTTTTTTCCCTTCCGATGAGGAGGGTTTTCGCATTAAATCATTGTCTTCATTCCCCGCTTGATTGTCTACATTGTGTCAGAGCCTGGCTCTCTCTCTTCTCCTCTTGTGTCTGGCATCGCATCCTTTGCTTGAGAAGTCTGAACGTTTGGGGATGTCGCAGTCGTTGTTGTGACTCTTTGGGCCGCAAGGGGGTCTTGTCATCTTGGTGTAGCTGATGTGATTCTAGTGATTGTGGTTGTTCTTATTGTTCTTGTTCTACCCGTGGTGCAGCTACACTAGAGATGGAACCGACTGGCGACTGGTAGTGTGGTGGCCAATGAATCTCACATTCATCGCATTAACTTGTACGAATTACGTGAAGATCAGTTTACTTTCCTTGCATTTCATCTTATTTTGTGCATAATATTAACCTCATATATCTTTTATATATCACATGTAAAAAAGCGATAAGAGTGGTAAAAGTAGCACTAAGGCACTGCAATCCATTTCATGATATATATATAGGAAATTTATCCAATGCGCACAGGGCCCATTTGAGTTTCGGTGCGCACCATTTGTTGGCAACACACGTGTATTACCAATTTAGTGGTTAGCTATTTCGAAGGATGTTGTTTTTGGAAGGAGATTAATATGCAAAGCGATGTAACAATAAGTGATATTCTAATTATATCGCGTCTTAAAAAATAGGAAGATCGTTTTGGAAAGAAAACATTCGAATCGATAATTATTTCTTGCTGAAAATCGAGATCCAAATGCTCATGTCAGTAATATATATATATATAATAGTCAAGTAAATGGTTGTTGCGAGATCAGTAATATCCAAAACAACGGTTAGTAATATACATTCATTGTATTACATGGTGCAGAATTCGGTAATATATATACAATGGACAAGTAAGTGCTTGTTGTGATGTCAGTAAAACCATAACCAATGGTCAGTAATTTCTATATGTATTACTACTTTGAATAGAAGTCAGTAATTTCGACACAATACTCACGTAAATGGTTGTTGTGAGATCAGTAATATCCAAACAACAGTCAGTAATTTACATAACCAATGGTCAGTAATAGCTACTATGAGATCAGTAATAACAAAGTTATGGTCAGTAAGTCATGGGCATTGCTCGAGTAAGTCATGGGCATATCCAATGATCAGTAATAGCTACTATGAGATCAGTAATAACAGTTATGGTCAGTAAGTCATGGGCATTGCTCAAGTAAGTGCTTGTTGTGATGTCAGTAAAACCATAACCAATTGTCAGTAATAGCTACTATGAGATCAGTAATATCAAAAAAATGATCAGTAATTTACATTTATTACTATCATAGTGTTTGGATCCCTAATCATCCGCGTGGAATCATTTATTTGAATTGTTTCTTTCCAAAACCGTCTTCCAATTTTTAAGGACGTTGTATAATAGGAAATATAGGATTTTTTTAAACTCGTCGTAGCCTATAATTAGAAATATAGTTATGGTTAATACCCGTGTAAGGCCTAAAATGAGTGCTCATTGAAACGCTAATGAGCCTTGTGCGCAGTGGATAAGCCCTTTATATATATATATATATATATATATATATATATATATAGGGAATTTATCCAGAGAGCACAGGGCCCATTTGAGTTCGGATGAGCACCCAATCCTAGCCGTCCATCGCAAAAAAATAGGAACCGATTAATCCCAAAAAATAGGAACCGATTTTGTATGGAAATAAAACAAAATCGGAAATTAGAACATTGCTAAAAATAGCATTGCATTTGTGGAAAGAGGAAGGCGCGTGCATTTGATTGGTAAAATCTATCGTCTCATTCCAACGCATGGCATTTGTTTCGTTCCAACGCAAGATGGGAGGTATGTGATTCGATTTCATAATTTAATCGCTTATTTCTATCATAATTTCGTTGTTTTAATGATTTTTTGATTTTTAGCAATGTTTGTTTTGGGATCAATACGACGAGATGATGAATACATTAATTTTTTTATGAATACTGCATATTTTTTATCGTAAGCGATGTTTTATTCGAGAAGTATGATTGGAATATGAGAAAGTTTTATTCATAATATCGATTTTTATTCATTTTGATACACGATTTGTATTCCTAATTGATTTTTTATCGAAGTTATTTTGATTTCATATAATAAAAAGTTACAGTAAATTTGTAACTTTATTGTTGGCTTTGAGTAACTTTATTACATGTATCAGTAAGTTTTATATATGTGTTAGTAAGAAATTCCATATAACTTGTACTAGTAACTATCGTATAATGACCAGTAACAGTTAATATACACTTTGGTAACATTGTAAACCATTACTAGTATTTTATTAACTTACATATATAACAAGTAATATTTACACTATCCATCAGTAATTTTTTAGCATGTAGAAGTAACTTTATAATAATAACAAGTAACTCTAGTAACATTGTAACTTCATTACTGGCTGTCAGTAACTATATTAAAACAATCAGTAAGTTTATAAATACAACACATTACAAGTTACTTGTCATATAGAAACGTTACTAACAATTCATTAAAAGTTACTTGTCATTGAATGATTCTTACTGAAGCGAGTATATTGCTGAGTTACCATTCTTTTTACAATTCTTACTATTCTCGGATATAAAATAGTACTGAAGCAAGTATTCTCAGATATTTTATGTTACTAATGATAACACAATTGTTACTTTTAATGTTTTACTTTGAATATATACTGAGTTACTGATATATCTTCTTAATTTACTTATAAGATATTTTATGTTACTACTACTAACAAAATTGTTACTTTTAATGTCTTACTTTGAAGATATACTGACTATAATGCTGAGTTACTAACAATTCATTACAAGTTACTTATCATATAACAAACGTTACTAACAATTCATTAAAAGTTACTTGTCATTGAATGATTCTTATTGAAGCGAGTATATTGCTGAGTTACCATTCTTTTTACAATTCTTACTATTCTCGGATATAAAATAGTACTGAAGCAAGTATTCTCAGATATTTTATGTTACTAATGATAACACAATTGTTACTTTTAATGTTTTACTTTGAATATATACTGAGTTACTGATATATCTTCTTAATTTACTTATAAGATATTTTATGTTACTACTACTAACAAAATTGTTACTTTTAATGTGTTACTTTGAAGATATACTGACTATAATGCTGAGTTACTAACAATTCATTACAAGTTACTTATCATATAACAAACGTTACTAACATTTCATTACAAGTTACTTGTCATTGAATGATTCTTACTGAAGCGAGTATATTGCTGAGTTACTAACAATCATTACAAGTTACTTGTCATATAATAAATGTTACTAACAATTCATTACAAGTTACTTGTCATTCAATGATTCTTACTGAAGTGAGTATTCTTTATACAATTCTTACTATTCACGGATATAAATTAACTTATTGTTTCATGCAGAACAATGCACAATTTGGTGTCTTGAAGAAGCTGTTATTATGCCGAGGAGCGAGAGCAAAACAACATCATCTAAATGAACTAGAAGACAGTTGACATTTGGATGTTCACCATATAACTATAATTAAGTAATTTATGTGTGACTTTCTGTAACCTTGACGTATTACAAGTAATTAAATATGCTACATAAGTAAAGAAGGTGTGATTCGATAGTAATTCAAAACAAAGAATAAAACAAGTAAGATATATAGAAGCATCAGTAACATATAATAAATTGTAGGTAAAAGAAGGTAATGGAATAAGTAAGTTAGAATAAGTATAAAAAATCATGTAACCAGTAATTTATGTATTGCTATCAGCAACACTCGATACATTATAAGTAATTAAAAATGTTAAATAAGTAAATAAGAAGTGCTTCAGTAAGACTCAAAGTATTAAGTAACTATAACATTAGTAACAATCAAAATGACTTCAGTAAAATGGACATTTGTAATCAGTACTTATTGTATGGACATTAGTAATTCACATACTTAATTACTGATCCCACAACAATAGTTACTTGAGAACTGAATATGTATTACTTGAGTAATATGAATAAATTACTGATCTCTGTACAATGTAATGTTACAGATGTAAAATAGCTATAAATTCAGTAACAATCATAATGTGTTCAGTAATATGTATATTTGTAATAGGTAATTATTGTATGGACATTAGTAATTGACGTAATCAATAATTATAATTAGTAATTTATCTTTTCTAATCCAAACGTGGAATGATCATTCCATAAATAGAATATATGCCGACAATAATTTAAATGCGTATTTTTTAGCTTACTAAAACCGACCACCTATTTTTAAGGAAATGATTTAATTCGAATTCTTATTATGTTAATAATGCATGCACATTGTTATTGCCAAAAACCGTCTCCTTCCAAATAGAACCGACACATACACGTGGCGAGCCCACGTTTGGTGCTCACTACGACCCAAATCGGCACAGTGCCCTCTGGATATGCCCTATATATATATATATATCTGAAATAAGTTTGAAGATCTCTTTTCTAATAATGTTTGCAATAAGATTGCTTCATATATTCTTTAAGAATGGAATGAAAACAACCTTTATACAATGATCTAATGCACATTAGTACTCATGAACACCTTGAATACTCAAACTATGTTTAGCAATATATATATAGTAGTGATCCTATGAGAGCTAAAAGTTGTGAGAGCATGAGAGCATGCATTCTGGACCACGTGATTCATCCAGGAGAGAGAAGACCAGGAGAGAGAAAACAGAATCATGTGGTCCAGAATGCATGCTCTCATGCTCTCACAACTTTTTGCTCTCATAGGATCACTCCTCTCTCTCTCTTTATATATATGTATATAGGATCACTCATCTCTCTCTCTCTCTATATATATATATATATATCTGTGTGTGTGTGTGTGTGTCTAGGAGTGATCCTAATGTGGTCCAGAATCATCCCTCTCATGCTCTCACAACTTTTTGCTCTCATAGGATCACTCATATATATATATGGGAAAAATGGGGTTGTCCCCTAGGGGCAGCCAACATGGCTGCGCCCACTCTATTTTTCGCAAAATTTTTTTATTTTTTTGGAAAAATATCACCATGTTCATCCCTATATCCCTTCCATATGTCATTCGAATTTCGTCAGAAACAAAGACACCTACGTCCTCCATCCAGACGTCATTTTTTTACGGTCGTGGGATTTTTTAAATCGACCATGTCTGGATGGAGGCCGTAGGAGTCTCTGTTTCTAACGAAATTCGAATGGCATATATGAGGGATATATGGATGAATATACATGGCGATATTTTTCAAAAAAAATAAAAAATTACCAAAAATGGGGCGGAGCAGCGCCATCAACCCGTATATATGAGATTAATGGGGCCAAATACGGTTGCCCCGTCATTTTCGACGCTTTTTTTTTCGAAAAATATCGCCATGTATATTCATCCCTATATCCCTCCTATATGTCATTCAAGTTTCTTCATAAACAGAGACTCCTACGACATCCATCCAGACAGTCATTTTTTAACGATAACAGGATTTTTTAAATCGACACCATCTAAATGGATGTCGTAGGAGTTTCTGTTTCTGACGAAATACGAATGACGTATAGGAGAGATATAGGGATGAATATACATGGTGATATTTTTCAAAATAAAAATAAAAAAAAGCACCGAAAATGGTACGGGGGCAGCCAAGTTGATTGCCCCAAGAGAGCAGCCCCATTAATATATATATATATATATATAGGATTTCTTTCAAATAGGACGCAATCTTTCCTAAGTTCAGGAAGGCCAGCCCCTTTTTTGTATAAAACATCATGATTTTAGTAGAATACATATACAATTTGTATTTAATGTTTATATTATAATGTACAATTTTGTATGCAGCTTTGTATTTATAATGTGCACCTATAATACAAATTGTATAGGTATTTTACTAAGTGCTCGTGTTTTCTACAAAAAAGGGCGGCCTTCCTAAACTCAGGAAGGATTGAGTCTTATTTGAATGCCCCCCTATATATATACGTACATATATATACATACATAAATACATGCATGCATGCATGCATGCATTCATGCATACATACATACATATATGGGTAAAATGGGGCTGCCCCCATGGGGGGAGCTAACTTGGCTCCCCCCACCCCACTTCGACTGGTTTTTTTATTTTTTTTGAAAATTTCTTCTATGGATTTTCATCAATATATCCCTATATTATGTCATTAAAATTTTGTACGAAACAAAGACTCCTATGGCCTCCATCCAGACGGGATCGTTTTTAACAATTCTGTTACTGTTAAAAAGTGACTGTCTGGATGGAGGTCGTAGGAGTCTCTGTTTCGCACGAAATTTTAATGACATAATAAATGGATATAGTGATGAAATTCCACTAGGAATTTTCAAAAAAAATCGTGAGAAATGGGGCGGGGGGAGCCAAGTTAGCTCCCCCAGGTGGGTAACCCCATATATATATATATATATATATATATGTATATATATGTATATATATATATATGTATATATATATATATATGTATATATATATTGGAAATATTTCAAATGAGGTGCACCTTTCCTGGGTGCAAGGAAAGCCCGCTATCTCAGCCATCCGTAGTTAATCCAACGGATCCGATTAATTCCTTTTCAATCTTAATTTTTTTAATGCTAAAAACCCATTATGGTCATTTTGTCTCATTCCAAAAATAGAATGTGGCAACACAAATTCTATTTTTGAATTATTCATTGGAGAATCATTGCTCCTACCAAAATAACAAACGACGGCGGAATACCAGGCGGATGTCGCTGACGGCGGAGGGGGAGCAACGGTAGCCGAATGCGGCAGTCGATCCCTCTTCCAGAATGCGGCATGCATCGGTGTCACAGGGATCGGCATCGCAGCTCTCACTCAAGAGATCGAGAGGAAACTCCAGAAGGTAAAATAAAATATTCGAGTTTGATCCGTTCTTTCTCCCTCTTCCTATCACGCTTGCATGTTGTTCGATTTGGGATTGTTTTGGCATCATTTGCAGTTTTTGGGTCCCAATCGCAGTGGGTGGGCATATTGCAGGAGTTGTTTGTTGATAAAGCGCTTGAGGTGGACGTGCGAGCCAGAGGTAGAGTTATTACTGTGCATGCAATGTATAATGTGATTTTTTGATGCTTTTTTGAGGCGCGGCAGGCGGATTTTCGTAGGACAAGTTCTCCAATCACCCGATCCAGGTACATCATCGCGTTCACGTACGCCTCCTCGCACCGATGGATTTTCGTAGGATTTTCGCAGTTGTTCGTGGGCTGGAATTCGCATAGAATCCATCGGATCATTTTTACAATATTTGATTTTTGCAGTTGTTCGTGGGCTGGATTTTCGCAGTTGAAGCACACCACCAGATCATTTTTACAATATTGGATTTTCACAGTTGTTCGTGGGCTAGATTTTCGCAGTTGAAGCACACCACCAGATCGTTTTTACAATATTAGATCATTTTTTACAACCTCAGTCCATTTTTTACAATATTAGATCGTTTTTTACAATATCAAATCATTTTTTACAAATCTAATATTGTTTCTTTACAATTTTAAAGTGTTTCTTACAATCTCAGATTATTATTTACATTATCATGTTACTTTTTATATTTATCATTAATATTATAAATTTCTAACAATTTTTGTTCGCGAACGAGAAGTACCGCGTATATTTGTGAAAAGCGCACATAATGGTGGGTGTGGATTTTCACAGTTGTTCGTGGGCTGGAATTCACATAGAATCCATCAGATCATTTTTACAATATTGGATTTTTGTACTTGTTCGTGGGCTAGATTTTCGCAGTTGAAGCACACCACCAATCATTTTTACAGTATTGGATTTTCGCAGTTGTTCGTGAGCTGGATTTTCGCAGTTGAAGCACACCACCAGATCATTTTTACAATATTAGATCATTTTTTACAACCTCGGTCCATTTTTTACAATATTAGATCGTTTTTTACAATATTAAATCATTTTTTTACAAATCTAATATTGTTTCTTTACAATTTTAGAGTGTTTCTTACAATTTCGGATTATTGTTTACAATATCATGTTACTTTTTACATTTATCATTAATATTATAAATTTCTAACAATTTTGTTTCGCGAACGAGAAGTACCGCATATATTTGTGAAAAACGCACATAATGATGGGTGTGGATTTACAATCTTCATATAGATTTTACAAAACATGCATGAACTTTTACAATAGTGTTATCAAAATTACAATTATAATAATATACCTATTACTAACTGTGACTTTATTTTACAATGCAGGACACAGTTCTACAATATCAACGGGAATTTTACAAAGAGACCTGCTATTATGCACTGCGCGAAAATGCTACCATGATGACGAAACTTCAGTAACTAAAAGGCAAAAAAAACACCAAATCAGCCGCGCTAAAAATGGAAAATACAAGGATGAAATAAATTTTCAAATTTAAAACGAAAATATATGGACAAAAATACCCTTTTGGATGAAGAACCACTAGATCGAGATCTAACGGATCTCGTGATGGGCTTTCTATGCACCCAGGAAAGGTGCACCTCATTGGAAGGGCCCTATATATATATATATATATATATATATATATATATAGAGAGAGAGAGAGAGAGAGAGAGAGAGAGCCGGGAGGCTGCTGCGTGTAGAGCCGGGAGGCTGCTGCGTGTAGCAGCCAAGCTGGCTGCTACATGTAGCATTCTCCCCCAAATTTTTTTATTTTTTTTTTTTGCGAAATTTCGCCATGTATATTCATCTATATATCCCTCCTACATGTCATTCAAATTTCACGAGAAACAAAGACTCCTAAGCCCTACATCTAGAAGGGGTAGATTACAACAAATTTCAGACCGTTAAAAATTACCCGTTCTAAGGTGTGGTGGCTGGAGGGTCAGCACCTCCTTTGTCTTCTTTAAACGGTAGGCACACATCAGAGGGTCCAAGTGGTTGTCCGAAATGACGGCATGCTGATGACAGAAGGGATGTAGCAGGAGGTTTTGTGATGGTGAAGCTTCAGGCATAGGAAGATCCAGATGACGTTTCGATAATTGTTGGGTAAGAGGGGTTGCTCTTCTACTTTCTGGGTGGTATCCTCAAATGCTCTCTAAGGGATTATGCTTCAGTTCGATGGCTCATTCAATGACCTAGAAGATAAAAGTGGTTTGAGGTGGAAAATCTCAATCGATGGCGATTCGTGTCACAACTCGGATGTCAGGATTTTTAGGGATGAGGATGGTTCTCTCTAACGAATTGAAGAGTTAGGAGCCACTAATCCTCCGATCGTCGTTCGTGACCAGATGTTTCGGGGAAAGCATACGAAGAAAAAAGAGAAGCGGGAGATTAGAGGGAGTGAGGTGCATGTTGGGTCGATCATAGAGAAGGGGAAACAAGAGAATAAGGAGATGGCAGTCATCTTCTACAAGGAGCTAATCCCACATCCATCACAGGTGGGGTTGGGGGAGGACGGGGCGACTGAAGAGGTCGTGGGCGAGGGCATTGGATATCAGAGGAGGAGGTCAGGGCGAAGCGATTGGGGGAGGAATGGGGGTTTGACCATTATGCCTCTCTTATCTACATCATAGTTTGAACAAACCATGGTTTAGTTCGATTTTTTGACGGTCTTTTCGATGAAAAGTCACAAGTGATAATGGAGCAAGAATTTATGGCGAGAACTTATATTTCAAAAGGAGGAGGGATATAAATGATATTGCATGAGTTAAAGAGTGGCACAAGTGATAAAAACCAAACTTTTCTTTTGTTTTATTCATTATATATTTTTTGGTAGAGGCTGTTGTATCATAAGTCCGGTTCTTAAACAAGATTCTAAACAAATCGAAAATCTAAGGGTCCGGCTAAGCTCCAAACATTGATTTTATGAACACAAGATTAAACGTTACAATCAATACAAGTTCTTTATTTTCTTTTCTGCACTTATAGGACTAAGTGTTTGCTATGACCTATAAAATGCAAGTATATGGGGGTGATGAATCTCCATTCCAAGGCAATGCATACTATATGTTCAGAGTGGACAACAATGCTCGATCGACAACCAGCATTTTGAGAAACAAAATGTTTGAATTTGGTTTTTCTCTCTATCTTTAACGCAAATATCTGAGCTCCTCAAGTTCATGAGAAATCATCAGTATGCTATTGAGAATCGACATACCACGGTTGAAGGTCTCCTAAAATCAGTTATTATGGAACAAGAGATGGTCTGTAGATGAAGAATATGATATATTTTCATGGAATGAGAATGCCAGATCTTCTAAAGGATTTCCAGAACAATCATATGCTCATATCGAATTGTATCACATGAATTCTTCTTCTTTTGATCTGGCCACATACCTATTACATGAGAATTCGTAAAGATTGTATAACAACTTCAATCTTTAGTATAATCGCATTCAGTTCATTAAATAGAAATATGATATATAGAACAAGCGGATAGCGATGTTCGCAAGACCATTAGTTTTACATGAATCGTACCACATGATCTACCGAGAAAAGAATGAATTTGCCGATCAAAGGATCATATTTATCCAAGGAAGCCATAACCTGTATATTGGTTGTTGAAAAATCAATTAGAACTTTTGCATTCTTTATTCTTTAGTAAATAATTTATCCTGTAATAGATTTCTTGCGATGAAGAGAAGAAATATGGAATATTCTCTTATGGTTGTTTATATTTCATATCATGTATACAGAACTGGAATTCCTCTCGTCTGGAATATCCATACCCATTTCCGTGTTGGATGGGCTCCTACTTGTCAAGATTTTTCCTCGGCAGAATCTTGGGAGCCACATAAAATTTAAGTTGCCTTCGAGCCTTTTTTTTACCCACCTTATATTTACATTGTTTTCTTTCAAGTGCTTTTGAAACACAAAAGCACGATCGTCCGTTGACATATATTCGAGATAGCTAGAGCATTACATTTTGCTTATTCTACAATTAATTGTAGTTATAGATATGCAGTTTTGATCCGTACACAGTTTCCAAGAGCTCTGACTGTTTCAACTCCATCCAAATCCTCCATACGTGACCTGTGGAAAAATATATAGCTGACAGGTAAGTCAATCTGCTAAACTGATCGGGTGTTTAGCCACCCTCATTATTTCTGTCACCATTTTTATGGAATTGGCACTGCTTATACATCGATCGTGATGATTGTAACTTCAGTCATTCCATGCGACCAGAACAGATGGTTGTCTGCTCAGGTTGGATAGATGAAAAAAATCAAAATGTGATCTAATCCAGCCTAAAAAAATCACTGAAAAACAAACTTAGCAGCTCCTATGTTGTAGCGTAGAACAGACCAAAATGTTCCTGCACCTTAGTTTCAAAAGGATCATCTCATTCCAAAACATCTGCTGCTCACTTCATTAAGGTTTGACTTCATGCAAACTTGCTGCTTCAACTTAGCTCTTTTAAGCATTCCAAGGGTCTCCATTGATCCAACAGTTACCTAAGGAAACAAGTTGAAGATCTGGAAAATAGAAACAGTACAAAGGTATTGAAACACCCCAGATGTGGAAATTTCGGATAACAGTGGGCCTATAATTAACTTGCACTTTTTAAATAAAATACATAATCTGAAGTGTAAATAACCCGTGGAATGCTACCACCTCAGTGCTAATACGACTTGCATCAACTCAATAATAGCACATTAAATTAAAATGTCTATTGAATATGAGCATGTTAATACAGGGCAGCTATTGGTAATGATAACTGAACTGATAATCCGTCCATCTGCACTGATTTTGACCCTTGCAGGGTGCATACAAAAGCATAAATTCTTCAGCCATCTCAATCACTTGCTTCAAGCAGTGCACCCTAACATCCACACCCAGATGTTGTATTAAGATCAAGCAAGAAGGCCTGCTATAACAACATCCTGACATTCCAGTAAGATGAAGTAAGAAAGCTGCATTTTTAAGCTACGTAAGAAATGGTATTTCATAAGATATCATCCGGTCCGATCTTGCAACTTATGTCAGAACAACGGGAATGGCATCCGTTGGAATGGCATCATCAGAAGCCGCAGCGGGAGGAGTAGGGAGATGTTTGTGCCTCCTCGACGTCGTGTAGACGTTGTAAAGAGCCACTGTGGAGAGCGGTGCGGAGGAGGAGAACCACGCACGGTACTCAACTGCCAGGAACTCGCTCTTGATCCATTCTTTGTCGTCCGGGGAGTTCTTGATGCGGAACTCAAATTTCCTCATCTCTCCTATCTTCTTTCCTTCGGATGTCCGGACATGTTGCACCTTGGTGGTGCGTCGCCACTGCCCTCCCTCGGTGATCCGGCGGTGATGCGTGATGCTTTTGCCCGTAGAGGATTTTTGGAGCGTAGAGGAGAAGAACCAGCAGGGCGAGCCGTCGACGAGCAGGTCCCGCGGGTGGCGGCCGTAGATCTCCTCGTACGGCATCTGCTGAGGAATGTCGCGGGCAGTGTTCCCTCCGGTGACGAGCAGGTAGTGCAGGAGCGCTTCGATGTCGGTCGCCGTCATCTGGAAGTGGTAGCCGAAGGGGACGATGTCAGCCATGGCCTCGATCGGGGGAGTTCTTGGTTGGTGGAGAGAGAGAGAGAGAGAGAGAGAGAGAGAGAGAGAGAGAGAGAGAGCGGGGAAGAGAGTATGGCTCGCGGACTGGACTTGGTTGTATAACGAAGACAACTGAGACCTATTTTATTCAGTGTGATGGGATTTCTGATTTCGTTGGTGAAATCTCTTGATCTTGTTGGCGGTCGATCGTTGGGCGGTTGAACTGATGGGTGGTGGTCGATCGCTGGAGAGAGCGGGAAGGTGATGGGTGGCGGGTTCATTTAAAACGCGTCGGAGCTGCAATATTCGGCAATCTTATTCGTGCCGTTGGGGGGGACTTACTATTTCTTCCCTCCTCCGTTTCTCTCTGTTGGACTCCCTCTCTTTCGGATGCTATGCCTATGGATCTCATCTCATATCCACGCGGATTCATATCACGCCTATTCTATTCCATTCTTTCTTGCTATTAATCACGGATTCAGATTACGAGAATATTAGACAAGCGAGAATATCGCAATACCCAAGCAAGAATATTGACAATGAAGCCGTTGGGGGATGGATGCAATCATTTTTTCCTTCACCGTTTCTTTCCGTTGGACTTGGGGATGTGTTGAAATATATATGAGAATGGCCTAAACAATCTTTTGTGAGCTACTCCTTTCGGATATATTATCGATTTAAAAAGCATATCACATCATGTTCTATATTTTGTTTGGAAATAGATCTCAGTAGTCCTGCTTGATTTAAGATTCATGGATTCAGTGGATTGATTGAATCATAAGAGGTTGAATGATTAATGTTGTTACTATAATAGTTTTATATCAAATAGAACAAACAAGTAATTGGAGTTCTTGTTTGTTCCAGACTCTTGTAAATCAAGGTCAATCAGATGTTCTGTGATCTTTGCATAATTGATAATATGTCTAACAGACATGTAAATCCCTTAGTCTATCGGTGTTGTTTGCACAAGCATCCCACAATATTTTAACAATTTCTTGACCTGAAGTTACCCTCAGTTTCGAATAGTTTTGCTATCCAATTGCACAGATCCAAGATGCGTAGCATGCATACTCCAATAGAGTCACGTACATCCATCAAATTTATTTGAACCATGAATCCACTTCATGGTTCAAACTTCATAGAAACGAGGATCATCGAGCATGGTTAGAATATTAAATCATTTTTGTGTGGTTTTCACTTTTTCCTTGTAGTTAGCTGTGTTTTTAACCTTTGTTGTTTTATAATTGTCGAGTCCTCGTGACCGATTATAGTCAAAATTTCTTTAATATGTTCTATCTATGTTTATATTATCTTGCTAATTAAATACATTTAGTTCTAATATGGTTTATTATTTATTCAAAGACTAACAAACAAATGGGATGCATAAACTGCTAAATGTATTTACATAACAATGATATGTTGGTGTAGATAGAAATGTTGCTCATAAAGATGTTTTTATGATTTGTGGGACTTGCTACAGATTTGGATGCAACTATTTTGAAGTTGTTGATGCAGTCCATAAGGACTCAAAACAACAAGGTGTAGTGTCAAAATATTACCATTGGTCTTGTTTGAATATGGGTATTTTTTTTGCCAATGTGGTATGTGGTTTTGAATAGTAAAAATTTGTTTTTAATATCATTTGAGAATCTTGTTTGTTCACCATTTATCCATCCAAGGAGTTTCTTATGCTTCTTAGATAGTATTTGTATCTCACCTTGAAATATAATAAAGAAAATCGATTGACTTTTTCATCTAATTTCTCGTTGGAGCTCTACTCTTTCTAAAAAAGTGTACAACAACTGATTCGAGATCGTGCAATTTAAAAGGCAACTTGGAACATTTCAATCAAAGTATTCTTTTCATTTTTTTGTAACATGATTTTTCGAGAAACTTTTCTTTGAAACAATATCAACCATCGTCAAGTGATTAGTACTTAGTATGCCTGGTCAATAAAATATACTACTATTTTATGATAATATTTGGTCATGGTTCTTTATAGATGGATATCATTTCAGATAAAAGTTGGATGGAGATAGGAAGTAGACTTGACCAAACTTACAAGGATGGAGTTGAATTATTTAATGATTTTATGCTAAGACATCTAATATGACTTTCCTGGGGAACTCTCCCATGCCCTTGTCGTGACTTTCTTAACTCACGTCTTCTTTCAAGTGAAGAAGTTTATACACATTTAATCTTGAGAGGATTCTTGGTAAGTTATACAACTTGGGATCAACAAGGAGAATTGCCTAGCAGAATGAGATGCACAAGTCTCATCCATACATCTAATGTTATGGAAGATAACATGCATGGATTGTTACAAGATACATTTGCAGTAGCTATTTCAGGAAATCCTTTGGTTGATAATGAACCCATTGAGCCTAATATTTCATATCATCTAAAGGATTTTGGACATTTTCAAATGCTATTAGACGACGTTGAACAACTGTTATACCGTGGTCGTGAAAATTTCTCAAGGTTATCATTCTTGGTTCAATTATATTAGTTGCGGTGTTTAAATTGATGGAAAATAAAATCATTTGGAAACTTCTTGATTCACTAAGGGAATCATTCCCACAAGGTGAAGAAGGAATAACTAAGAGTTTTTATGAGGCAAAGAAAGTTATTAGTTCAATTGGTATTGATTACAAAAAAATCCGTACAAGTTATGATTGCATGTTGTTTTAGAAAGAGAATATTTATAAAGAAGTTTGAGATAGATGTGGTTCCTCCAGATGTGGTTCCTTTAGATGGCAAAATTTAGCAGCATCTATGGAAACTATTACACCGTCAAACACTAAAACATCAAAAAAAAGGCTCCAGCAAAGATTTTACGCTATTTTCCTCTTATAACAAGGTTGAGGAGGTTCTACTTAACAAAGAATATTGCAAAAGAAATGGTGCGGCACTATGAGAAAAGGATTATGATGGGATGCTACAATATCCAGTTGATTCGAGAGCATGAAGTCATTTTGACAGTATATTTCCTGAACTTGCGAGTGATCCATGTAATATTAGATTGGGTTTAGCAAGTGAAGGTTTTAATCCTTTTGGTTCAATGAGTTCAAGTTATAGTATATGGCATGTGATACTCATTCCATATAATTTGCCACCTTGGATGTGTATGAAGCAAACAAACTTCATAATGTCATTACTTATCCCTGGAAAAGAAGCACCTGGAAATTACATAGATGTGTATCTCGAACCCTTAATAAAAGAACTACAATACTTGTGGGACACTTCTGTAAGAACTTTTGATGTATCTACAAGTCAATATTTCACTCTCCGTGCAGCAATCCAGTGGATTATAAATGATTTTCGTGCTTATGCAAATCTATCAGGTTGGAGCACTAAGGGTAAATTAGCTTGTCCTTGTTGCCATAAAGATACATGTCTTTAAAATGAAAATATAGTAAGAAAGAGTACTACTTAGGTCATCGTAGATGTCTTTCTGCAAATCATGTTTATCGTCGTGATAAAAAGAATTTTGATAACACATGTGAGTGGAGCAGTGAACCAGAATGACTATCTGGATATGATGTTCTTAAGAAATTAGAAGGACATGAAAATATTAAATTTGGAAAACTAGCAAATGCTAGATGGTCAAAGAAACAAAAGAAAGATTCGAACATTAATCATGTTGGGCCATTACAACATGCATGGATAAAAGAAGTATCCTTTTTTCTTGCCATATTGGAAAAATGTAACACGAAGACATAATCTTAATGTTATGCATATAGAGAAAAACATATGTGACAACATCTTGGGCACATTAGTAGACATCGATGGGAAAACTTAAATGTAAGGCTAGACATGAAGTATTTGGATATTCGTAAAGAGCTTCATCTGATAAAACAACAGATGGTCATTATTATATTCCAGCAGCACAATTCTCCTTATCAAAGGAGGAGAAAGGATTATTTTGTAGCATTCTGCATTCTTTGCAAGTGTCTAATGAGTGCCCAAGCAACTCGGGTTAAGTAAGAAATAAATCGAATATCGTTGTGACCCAAATCACTCAGCACGGTCAACGAGAAAATTAAACCACTTGAGAAAATCAAACAATCAATGTAAGCGATCTGCTATTTTATTTACCTAGTATATCAACCAGGGTCGAAGACAAGGAGCACTATTTAAAAACTTAGTCGAATTTCTGGAAAATAAGATATTTTTTAGTGTTTTTAAATTTTTCAATTTTTTATTTTTTGATAAAAGATACACACACAAAAGGATAAAAGATAAACACAATACTCTTTTTATATTTTTCAAAATAGTAAAAAATGCTCAGAAAATTATGGTAAAAATGTTTTTAGGTTTTATAGGTTTTAAAATACTCTTGGTAATTTTTAGAGATTTTTCAGATGTTTTAGAAATTTTCTAAAAATCAAATAATGGTAAAAATTCAAAACAATGCACAACCTGGAGCAATCTATAATTAAAAATATTAATGTGCCCAAAATTCCTGGATGATGATTATTGAAAATGCTATTTTTGGATTTTTTTTCTTTGATTTTATACAATTTTTATAAGTTTTTGGTTTTTTTGTAATTTTTAATGTTTTTATATAATTTTCATACAAAAATGATAATGAATATAAAACACAACAAAATACACTTAAAGGAATTTTTATGAAAATTTTACGACATTTTTCGAAGATTTTATTTTTTTTAATAATTAAACATGACAATTTTATGGGGTTTTCATATTTCAATAATATAAAATGCAAGCAAATTAACACACAAAAGTGAGTAGTTTTTGTGATGTGATTGTATTGAAGTTTGAAAAAGTGAGTAGAAGTGGAGTAGTTTATAATTTTTATATGATAAGATGGTATAATATATTATTTTTATGATCGAATTGATGATGTAGATTTGATTTATTTAATTTTTTTAAAAAAGAGAAATATGGGACCACATTAAAGAGAGAGGGAGTGGGGGTCTTATGGATCGGACCGGATCAGTAGCCCAAATTCAGCAACGCCCATTCCAAGTCTACATCCAATATTGTTTGTGGTTCTTCGGCGTGTTCAGCGGTGCAGAGGGCTTAGAACCCTTAGGCCATGTTTGGCTAGGAGGTTAACCTCCCTTTTGGGAGGTTACCCCCAAAATCTCCATTTTTCTCTTTCATGTGGGGCCTACTCTTCCTCTCTTTTTTAATATATTAAATAAATCATTTCTCTTTTATATATTCCAAAAATAATATATTATACCATCATATCATCTAAAAATTATAAACTACTCAACTTCTACCTAGTTTTTCAAACTTCAATACAATCACATCACAATAATTATTCCTTTTTCTAAACTTCAATACAATCACATAACAATAATTATTCTTTTTTTCAAACTTCAATACAATCGCATCACAACAAATCCTCTCAATTCAAAAGCATATATCCAAAACACCAAAACACAAAAGCGCCGCTCAAGGCGAGGAGGAAGCCAGAAGACGATGTCACCGCCGCAGAGAGGCCCCAGGCCGCTGGAGAGGAGGTGGATGGACGCGGGAACGGGAGTGGAATCTCGAAGGAGAGGGCTGATGGTAGGGTCCTTATAGCAGAGCTCCACAAGGAGGCCACCGATGCTTACATATTGTCATTAATTCTCGGACGTGCGTTGCCGGAATGTGAGCGACGGCCTGAATTTGGTGGTGACAAGTATTTGATGGTGGTTACTGAGCATGGGATATATCAAAAAAGTCCCCTTGAATTTATCCTCCAAAATCTGGAATACAGGAATCATTGCAATACAGCTGGTTGATGTGGATGAGCTAAAATGGGTTCGGCATTGTGCAGATGATGATCTTATTGCTATAGCGTCTCAAAATGGAAGCGTCATTGTTAACACTTGTAAGGAAAGGTCATTGTTAACACTTGTAACACGGGTGTATTCGGTTCGGGAATAAGCAGGAATAATGATGGAGAATAAGGAGAATAAGGGTTTATTTTTTGTTCGGTTAGAGGATAAGAATAAGGAGAATAAGGTGAAATAAAGGTAGGTAATGCGGGATAAAGATAGGAATAAGAGTGAAATAAGATGGAATAATGGGGAATAGTCGTATCACTAGGAACCGTGTCGGGAGGAGAATTGACCCCTTATTCCATGACCTATTCTCCAACCAAACAGGGTCTAAGGGCATACAATCTCTAATTGCGAGAGGAGTTAACCTTGTGCGCTTGGACCTTGGGGGGAAGATCCAGTCTGCTTAACTGATCTCTGATACAATAGATGGAGAAACAGAGATAGAAATCTGATCTCAAGTATGGTTCACAGTAAATTGGACAAGTGACTGCAGGTTGATTTGGAAAGATTGTAGATACTGGGGAGGCAAGATCTTCGTGTGGTTTTAAAGATCCAAGTGCTAATGAAGGTATAGGCAATACGTTCTTTCTTCGCATCAGGTGTTATGCGTGTCTGTTGAAAGGTGGAGCCTTAAGATGTGGTGATTTCTTCTTTTCATATTGATTACACTGGAGGTTTGGAGAGGGGCGACAGTTTCTGGTGGACACCTCCAGTGTTGAGGACTTCTCATATTTGCCCATTACCCTGAAGGAGATGGTGATTGCATGAGCCATTTGGTTGAAATACATCTCCAAGGAATGAAAAAGATTGTGGAGGAAAGTTGTTAGAATTATTATATTACAATTATATTTGTAACCTTTCGGGTTCCGTAACCCTTAACCCTTCGGGTTTTGAAACCTTTAACTCTTCGGGTTCCGTAACCCCTCGGGGGTATTTATGTATTTTTACTCTTGTACTCTCTAGGGTTTTCTCTCTATATAAGAGACCCTAGCCCTATTGAACAGGCATCTCATTCTGTCTCTCTTCTTCACATGGTATCAGAGCAACGGTCCTAGACCAGGGTTCTGATCTAAAATCCCCACCGCCACCTTCAAGCCTCGCAAAAGCCTGTGCGGGCCCTCTTCCCTGAATTAGGGCCCCGCGCAAGGCCCTCCAATCGCCTCTAGTGAAGCAGCCCTCCCGCTAGCGCTACCTGGCGCTTTCAGGACCTCCTACGAAGGTCGTCAGCCCCGCAGCTACCCTCCACGAGTACCGTAGGACTCTTTGGAGATCCAAAACTCATCGTGGATCGCTTCCAAGAATCCAGATATGCTGTCCATTGGGGTTTTTCAGCCCTTCGTCAAGGGCAAACGTGAGTTTTAGGGCATTTTTTGGCTCTTATATGCATCCTTAGTTGATCACAGGATCGTCTTCCTATTTTAAGACCACCATGGAGTCTTCTTCTACCGAGACAAAGCCCTTGGCCACAAATATTATGGCACAAGACACTACTATCAAACTCAAGGGCACAGAAAATTACGTGCTCTGGTCTCGATCTTTTATGGTATTCATTGGTGGTCAAAGGAAACTTTACATTTTGACTAAAGATCCTTTAGATGAAAAGGACAAAGAGTACAACAACTGGCAAACTGATAACTATTTGGTTATCAACTGGATGACCAACAGTGTTGAGGGTCATATTGCCTCAAATATTCTTTACAAAAATACGGTCAAGGAAATGTGGGAGGATCTCGAGCAAACATACTCCCAAAAGAAGACGAAGTCACGCCTTGCAGATATTTACAAGTGAATCTGGTCAGCATCTCAGGGTGATTCCACCCTCATCGAGTACTACAGGCATCTATCCAGTCTGTATGAGGAGCTTGCAATATTCCTGAAGGATATGGTTAGATCCTCAAGCGCATCACGGAAGCGTGATCGTCGTATCGGATACGACGAAGAACGACCAGTCGCACTAGTTGTTCTTTGCAGCGGAAATTAAAAATTTTCATGCGACGAAACCACATGATCCAAGAACACTTCTCGGATCGTTTCATCTAAACCACAAACAAGTATTAGGGTTACCTCTTGAAGCGTGGTTGCGATCGAGTCTCTAAACAAAGAGACCTCCTGTCTCAAGTCCGATCCGACGGAGGAGACGCTTGCGAGCGCGGGGATGAACCGCGTGCTTCTTGCAATCCATGTTGATGATCCAAGCGATAGGATCTCCTGATCTCGACACACGAGATCCGACGTCTTCTTCACGAGCGAGACGCATCGAAGGAGACAGAGATCCACGAGCAAACAATCAGGCAGCATAACGACGATGCCGCGACGATGGAGAGCCTCTCTAGGGCATCCATGGTGGACGGCCATGAGAGGGAGAGAGAGAAAGAGAGAGAGAGAGAGAGAGAGAGAGAGAGAGAGAGACTTGTTGTCTCACTTATGTGTGTAAAGAAGAGCAAAGGTGTGCCTCTCCTTTTATAGCTTTTGGGATCCATGGATCTCAATCCATGGGACAACACAAATCCAATGGCTCTCATTGATTGTGTTTCTTTTAATGGTCAAGATTTGTGTTGGGAAAACCAACAACAATTAGTTTAATTTAGATTAAATATATGTTGATAAATCAACACAATTTAATTACCAAATTAAATCAAGATCTCTTGGAGATCATAGGAGAGAGAGTGCCTCCTTCCATGTTGGAAGGAGGGGACGACCACACATTCCTAATAGGAGTGGTGGTCGTCCACTCCATATACATGGAAGGTGGCTCTCATCTTTTTAATGTAATCTCCAAGATTATGCAACAACTTTTGTTGCAAGTTATCTACAAAAATAATTCACAATTATTTTGTAGACATTGCAATCTTGCCATTAAAAATTTGTGAATCACATTCACAACCCAAAATAAAATGTAAATTACATTTTCAATTTAATGTCCAATGTGAATCCAATTCACATTAACATTTAATTAATATATGTAAATTACAAACATCTCTCTCTTATATATTATAAATCACATTTATAATATATATGACTAATATGGATATTGCTATCCACATTATTCATATCCATGATAATTAAATCATATTTAATCACCTTGGATCTCATTTCTCTTGTTTTCAAATAATATGAATCATATTCATATTACTTACATCTTTGATAATTAAATCACATTTAATTATCTTAGATAACTCTCTTTATAATATGAATCAAATTCATATTATTCATGATAATCACATTTAATTATCCATTTTCTCAATGCTTGGATACAAATATCAATAATAGAATTATCCATGAACTCCTTCAAGGATAATGTGCTTTCTCCGCAGATACTTGGAGATAAGGACAGGGCGATTGTATTGTTCCACGTATAGTGACTTGGATATTGAGATCGTATCTCAAATCCAGATCACGAGCCTCCCATAGATGCTTGATTAAATCAAGACTGTAAATCTAATCTTCTCATTGAATCTGAATTACATTCAGATAAATGTCCAACATTTGGACTAAGATCAGATTACTTTTCTACTGAGAGGAGTCACTAAAATCCAGACCCGTTTCATCACTCCCTAGGAATGGAAGCGTCATGGTTATACAATCGTTTATGATCACATCACCCTCAGGTATTCCTAATACCTGTACATCCTGCATACTTGAAGACTCGGATTAAACCTGAAATATTTGATCTACTTTATACTGTCTACTTCATGGTTTTATCAGTAAGTTTCTCATTCGATCATTGGGAGTCAGCATTGATCATATATTTTCCAAAAGCATATATCATACCTAGGTCTTGATCATATACTTTACAAAAGTATATATCAAACCTACAAATTTAGTCAAGCTTCCAAAGCGAGACGATCGTGCGCACGGAATTTGATTCTTCCCAATATCTCATGAGTGAGCTCATGTCTTCTGGTTCAGTAAATGAACTTGTATGATCTCTTTGAGAGATTGTATTATTCATATGCCCTTACATGCACACCAGCGCGCCGGTGTACAGACCTTGGTTAGGTCATCAACCTATTGGTCTGCCAAATGTACATACTCAGACATATAGTAATACATCTGTCTCTGGTTAGAGGATGTGTGCCTATATCATGACAGCATACGATATAGGACTTTGGTTATCTCGATCTCGTTAAGTCAACTCTTTGACCTAACTAATCTGACACCTCCGAATCTCTATTCCTATGCAGAGGACCTGCATCAAGAGGTCGGTCAGATATCAGCCTTTAAAGATAAGGATTGCCATCTCCTACTCAGGCTGGAGATCATCTCTTAACAATCATTTGACGATGCTCGATGAGTCCTCAATCTAACTCTTTAGATATTCATCAAAGCACTAGCCTCTATGATTCAATAGTTGAATCAACAGCTGTATAATCATCAAGATGGCCATGGTACATAACCCTAATTGTACTAAGGGACCTATTATGCAAATTATTCATTCTTCATTTCAAATCAGGGAATGACATTTGCAATAACATTTATTGCTTAATGGCTCGCCGTGGGCTCGCATTTTCAACAATCTCCCACTAGCCCAAAGAGCCATTGATGGGCTAATCATTTAAACCCACACTCATGTGACAATCATAGACTATTTAGAAAATAGCTAGGTAAGCTGATCAGTCACTCTGTTCCTGCGAGACTATGCCAATTCCTTTTACGGCACTTGCATATCCCCAGTAACAGTGCTCGCATTTAATGCGAATGTTGCATCTCATGCAACCAATACTCAATTTTGTTAGTCATAGTGTCCTTGACACTACAGCTTAACAATTATCATAACCAATATTTCCATAATCTTTATTAGAATACCCTTATTCCTGGAGATCACTATCTCCAAAAGTATCTAGGGTTAAGACCCTCATAGATCACTATCTACAAGGTCTTAAACTTTTGAAGATAAGACTTTGAGATCACTATCTCAAAAAACTCATCATCTATGAAGATTTTGTTATTACTGCAATCAAGTGTTTTATCTTTATAGTAGAATTAGTAACACTTTACTACTCCCACTCTATGGCAGATATCTGGCTTCTGTACACATTTAGCATATACTCAGCTTCTCGTAACTAATGCACAAGTGCAAGTAGTTCTAGCATTCACTTCCTCAACTCTTTGAGGTGTTATCCCTTTAGACAGGTCAAAACCATATCTTAAGGAATGGAAGCTTTTGATTGAATTAATTATGTCCAATTAGAATACTCTAATATGATCAGATTTAATAATTCCCTTGGAAGAATTAATTATATGAATATGATTCATGTTAATTAATTAGAATTTGAATATGATATGGAGGACCACATAAGTGACATCCATGATCTCCCGTCAAGGCGAAGAGTTCCGTCGTCAGGGATTGCATGTGGGAGACGCCTGTCCGAAGTGACAGCTCCTATATGCAAGCGCATCTGTATCAGGCTCTTTGCTTCTCTAAAGAGTAAGGCCATATGCGTAGTGACCCCAATATCGGATCCTCATATTATTGGGGCGACATTGGATTGCGCATAGCGAGTACTATTCCTGTTGACGGTTGGTTCAATTAATGATGGGTCAACATCGCCTTAGGGGTGGTGGGCTTGGGTGTTAAAGACCGAATTGGGAAATGCAAGTTGGACTTGCAAGGCGGAATGTGTTCCCGCTTCTTTTTATCCGAGTTGCAGATTCTCATATTATTGGGATGTAACAACGATAAGGAAGGAGATCTCAGATCTTACTGAGATATGTTGGTAAGTATATCTCTTACATTGAAAGTGATTAAGGGAATGAACTTTCAGTGTTGACAAGGCAAGACAACTTTGATATAAAAATTCTTAAATCAAAGTAAAATGTATATATATATATAAATTTATGCAAATTTCTTATTTCAGATAATCCTTCATTAAATCCACTCAATTCTATACTCAATAATAACCAGTAACATATCATGGATTGGACTCATGATCCAGATATTGTGTTTGCAGTTGGACACATAATGTATGTGGTTGCAACATGCAAGTCTCCTCATACTAATGAGGAATGACAATTAAAATAGATAATAGTACTACAACCCTAGGGTTTGTAAGTCTCTATAGTCTTGATCTCATCGGATGTACTTTGGAAGTGACATGTCGATGATGATCACAATTGTCAATTAATCCTTATAAAATCTAAGAACATGTTCTGGTATACATATGTGCTCTTGACATTTAATCATGAATGGCATGGTTCACTGCATTATGCAGAATGGTGGCTCTATAAGAGATGATGTATTCAAATTGTTTGAATACCTACATGAACCAATGTTTTAAGAGTCTAGATGGATGTAGACATGATGAGTGTCATCATTCCACTATATATTCTCTAGTCATTCATGAAGCTTCGTAGTATTCATATTGTATGAATTTAATGAAGCTTGTATAAATGTTGAAATGCTCTTACATTGAATTCTTTTTGAATTTAACGTAAGAGATCCTTAGTCTTAAGCAATGGTTGCTTATAGATAAAGGGAGCACAGTGGAAGCATGGGTTGGACCCGAGTAAGAAGTATGGTCAAAGAGTTGACTGTACAGTTATGACTTCCATATGTCATCCAAAGAGTTAGATGAATACCAATACTGCAATAAGTTGATAGTATGACTATCAAGTCTGTCTAGAATCCTTAGAGAAGGACTCGGATAGAGCATCAGAATAATCTACATAAATCATTGAAATTGACTTGCTTAAAGTCTTGTAATTGTATCTCAATCTTCTACAACACTTGCAATGGGTGGCATATGTTTTGGAAGAATAGAAAATTTGATCTTAAGGCTTATAGTCATCCACATGGATATTGATGAAATTGTTGCAACAATCTCTAATGGATTGATAGACTTGTTAATTTCGGTGGGAGAGCCCTTAGTCTTAGAGAATGTGTCTATGACCTGGATATTAGAATACATTCATTATTTATTTCTAAATGTTGGAAATAAACATGAATTCTGTAATAAATTTATCATAAAGAGTTATGATGGAGATATTTCAGGTAGTAATCTAAAATCTAGCGGACTCTACTAAATTAGAAAATTAATGAATGTTTCATTAACATTTCTAAATACTGAAATTAAACCTTAAGATCAATAGGAGGATGAATATCATTTGACAATGATCTAGCATCAAGCCTTGGACATTTGTCTGTTGATTTGATCAATAGACTAGTAAGAGATGAAACTTTAGAATGTCTAAAATTTCAAAACTTACATACTTATGAATATTGTGTTCAAAGTAAAATGTCCAATACACCCTTCTTTGAGAATGGTGTAAGATGTCAATGTATTCAGGATTTCATACATATTGATGTATGCGGATCATCTATATCATAGTAAACATTATGGATATATGATATCTACTGATGATTATGTATGATATGAGATTTCTTCTCTTCACCTAGTAACCTTTGAAGTGTTCAAAGATTTCACATAATTTTGGTCTACAACCAAAGTTTGAAGGAAGATAAAATGAATTTGATCTAATCTAGGTAGCTTGTACATGTTAGATGAATTCAAAGAATGACTTATGGAGATATGAATATCATTTCTATCTCAATCCTCCTAACACACCTTAACTCAATAGAGCTATAGGGAGATACAATTGGATAATGTGTGACATGATCTTATCAATGATGAATTTTAGCATAATTATCCCTTAGTTTCCAGGTATATATATATATGTGTGTGTAGTAGAGACTACAATGTATATCCTTAATAAGGTTCCATGCATGCTGGAATCTAGCAGTTGAGAGTGCTGCTTCATTAGGAAAATAAAGGATGATATTGGATACCTACTTTATAACCTTGAGATTCTTAAAATATCTCATCTTTGAGAATATGATTCTTAGAGGTTGAGACTCTTGAGAATCAAGATGAAAATGAAGTGTAGGAACTCATTTAATCTTGAAAAGATGATGAGGCTTCGGAAATTGGAAACTAAAAGGACAATTTAAGATGAAACACTAAAACCTTTTCAAATGAGTTTGAGGAAGGATTCCATATGTCAGAGAAATCTGACAATGATCGAACTTCATGTGATGAAGCTTCTGAAGATCATAGCATGGATAGGTGGATGTTAGCAATAAAAGTCTAATGTAGACTTCATATACAAGTGTTGTATATGGACCCTCGAGGATCCACCTATATGGGTAAGACCTGTAAAGGTGTAAATGGATCTTCAAGAGAAAGGGAACCTGATGAGAATGTAGAGACCTTCAAAGCACGGTTCGTAGCCATGAGCTACACACCGGAAGAGAAGACATTGCTTACGATGAGACTTGCTCTTCGGTGACCATGCTTAAAATCATCAGAATATTGCTAACCTTAGCTACACAACTTGACTATTGCATCTTCAAGATGTAAGTCAATATTGCATTCCTCTACGAATACCTCTCCGAGGATATCCACATGAAGTAGCCCCAGGGATTCATGATTGAGGGAAAGAAGGTGTGCAAGCTAAGGAATCCATCTATGGACTCAAATAAGATTCTTGATGTTGGACCATAAGATTTGATGAAATTATAAATGTTATGATTTCAGATGGAATCTTGATGAGCCATGTGAAGCTTAGTGAGAGTTCCTTTGTGTTCATCATGCTAAATGTAGATAATATCCTAATCATTTAAAAATGATATAAGGATAATAATAAGTGTTTTATTATCTGGTTGTTACACAAGTTGAGATATGATCTCAAGGATACCTCTTAGATCTTAGTTCTGAAGGTGTTCAGAAGCAAAGAGAAGGGGGTATTAGGATTGTCACAATAGTAGTACACCTTGAACATATTCCATTAATTATCAATCCAATTTAATCAATCAAACTTGAATGTCTTACTTGAATATATATGGTATTATTCTCAAAGTACGTATTAATTCGTATTTTAATAATTAGAAAAATACATCTTAATCCCTCGAACATTATCCCGACCCTACCCGTTGTCATGGCCAGTACCGACGGGAGTGGGACGGACCGCATACGTTGCAACTCGCTACCCCAGCGATCCCCGACTAGACACCATATCCGCCTCGGGAAAGGATAATGCCAAATTGATTAATTTGTACTTGAGATGATCATCGGTTCTTCAACCGAAATTATACCATATAGTAATCAAAACAATTTTGATTATAAGGAAATTTGCTAGACAAATTTCCAATCCTATTCAAGCAAGGAGTTTGATGATTGTGTTTCCAATTATGATCTAGATCAAATCTAATCAATTAATTGGTTGAGGCCAAGTCAATTAAGGAAATTATCATCTTCCAATATTTCTCAAATATTTTTCATAATTATTTCTCGAAATTAACAATTAATTTCACTAATTGACAATCACTTGGTTCTAGATTAGGACTGTAATTTCAGTAGTGACCCCTACTCACTAAAATTAACATATCTCAATCAATTTAAATCCAAATTAGACAAAATCAATTTTAAAAGATTGCTAACTTGATTTAGGACAGAAGCAAAGTGATGTTTCACGCATTTCGAGGCAGATGATAACAGTAATTAACTCCTTAATCATATTAAAATCTACTGTTCCCGATACAGTGCATACATGTTCATTAAAACAATCATATCTAGAGCATACGAAATCCGATTTACGTAAACTCAGATCCTATGGTTTCCTTATTTTATGAGGAACAAAATACAAATAAATAATTCGTGCTTAAATAATTTAACCATGGCCGAAAGTATTTACTAAACAGATCTGCGAAATCAAATGCGATAAAAACTTTCGCGACCTTAACGAACCCAAGTCGTTCTCGGTTTTCGAATCATATTAGAAACCGTCAACCTGGCTCTGATACCACTTGAAGGATATGGTTAGATCCTCAAGCGCATCACGGAAGCGTGATCGTCGTATCGGATACGACGAAGAACGATTAGTCGCACTAGTTGTTCTTTGCAGCGGAAATTAAAAATTTTCATGCGACGAAACCACATGATCCAAGAACACTTCTTGGATCGTTTCGTCAAAACCACAAACAAGTATTAGGGTTACCTCTTGAATCATGGTTGCGATCGAGTCTCTAAACAAAGAGACCTCCTGTCTCAAGTCCGATCCGACGGAGGAGACGCTTGCGAGCGCGGGGATGAATCGCGTGCTTCTCGCAATCCATGTTGATGATCCAAGCGATAGGATCTCCTGATCTCGACACACGAGATCCTACGTCTTCTTCACGAGCGAGATGCATCGAAGGAGACGGAGATCCACGAGCAAACAATCGGGCAGTATAACGACGACGCCGCGGCGATGGAGAGCCTCTCTAGGGCATCCATGGTGGACGGCCATGAGAGGGAGAGAGAGAAAGAGAGAGAGAGAGAGAGAGAGAGAGAGAGAGAGAGACTTGTTGTCTCACTTATGTGTGTAAAGAAGAGCAAAGGGGTGCCTCTCCTTTTATAGCTTTTGGGATCCATGGATCTCAATCCATGGGACAACACAAATCCAATGGCTCTCATTGATTGTGTTTCTTTTAATAGTCAAAATTTGTGTTGGTAAAACCAACAACAATTAGTTTAATTTAGATTAAGTATATGTTGATAAATCAACACAATTTAATTACCAAATTAAATCAAGATCTCTTGGAGATCATAGGAGAGAGAGTGTCTCCTTCCATGTTGGAAGGAGGGGACGGCCACACATTCCTAATAGGAGTGGCGGTCGTCCACTCCATATACATGGAAGGTGGCTCTCATCTTTTTAATGTAATCTCCAAGATTATGCAACAACTTTTGTTGCAAATTATCTACAAAAATAATTCACAATTATTTTGTAGACATTGCAATCTTGTCATTAAAAATTTGTGAATCACATTCACAACCCAAAATAAAATGTAAATTACATTTTCAATTTAATGTCCAATGTTAATCCAATTCACATTAACATTTAATTAATAAATGTAAATTACAAACATCTCTCTCTTATATATTATAAATTACATTTATAGAATATATGACTAATATGGATATTGTTATCCACATTATTCATATCCATGATAATTAAATCATATTTAATCACCTTGGATCTCATTTCTCTTGTTATCAAATGATATGAATCATATTCATATTACTTACATCTTTGATAATTAAATCACATTTAATTATCTTAGATAACTCTCTTCATAATAAGAATCAAATTCATATTATTCATGATAATCACATTTAATTATCCATTTTTTCAATGCTTGGATACATATATAAACAATAGAATTATCCATGAACTCCTTCAAGGATAATGCGCTTTCTCCGCAGATACTTGGAGATAAGGACAGGGCGATTGTATTATTCCACGTATAGTGACTTGGATATTGAGATCGTATCTCAAATCCAGATCGCGAGCCTCCCATAGATGCTTGATTAAATCAAGACTGTAAATCTAATCTTCTCATTGAATCTGGATCACATTCAGATCAATGTCCAACATTTGGACTAAGATCAGATTACTTTTCTACTGAGAGGAGTCACTAAAATCCAAACCCGTTTCATCACTCCCTAGGAATGGAAGCGTCATGGTTATACAATCGTTTATGATCACATCACCCTCAGGTATTCCTAATACCTATACATCCTGCATACTTGAAGACTCGCATTAAACCTGAAGTATTTGATCTACTTTATACTGTCTACTTCATGGTTTTATCAGTAAGTTTCTCATTCGATCATTGGGAGTCAGCATTGATCATATATTTTCCAAAAGCATATATCATACCTAGGTCTTGATCATATACTTTCCAAAAGTATATATCAAACCTACAAATTTAGTCAAGCTTCCAAAGTGAGACGACCGTGCGCACGGAATTTGATTCTTCCCAATATCTCATGAGTGAGCTCATGTCTTCTGGTTCAGTAAATGAACTTGTATGATCCCTTTGAGAGATCGTATTACTCATATACCCTTACATGCACACCAGCGTGTCAGTGTACAGACCTTGGTTAGGTCATCAACCTATTGGTCTGCCAAATGTACATACTCAGACATATAGTAACACATATGTCTCTGGTCAGAGGATGCATGCCTATATCATGACAGCATACGATATAGGACTTTAGTTATCTCGATATCGTTAAGTCAACTCTTTGACCTAACTAATCTGACACCTCCGAATCTGTATTCCTATGCAGAGGACCTGCATCAAGAGGTCGGTCAGATATCAGCCTTTAAAGATAAGGATTGCAATCTCCTACTCAGGATGGAGATCATCTCTTAACAATCATTTGATGGTGCTCGATGAGTCCTCCATCTAACTCTTTAGATATTCATCAAAGCACCAGCCTCTATGATTCAATAGTTGAATCAACAACTGTATGATCATCAAGATGGCCATGGTACATAACCCTAATTGTACTAAGGGACCTATTATGCAAATTATTCATTCTTCATTTCAGATCAGGGAATGGCATTTGCAATAACATTTATTGCTTAATGGCTCATCGTGGGCTGGCATTTCCAACAATTCCAACCCTCATGTTGCACCAAACAGATACAACCGCTTCCTTGATGGCCTGCATTCTAGGTACCATGCAGCGAAGGAGCAATTTCTTATATCAGACACACTGCCAACAATGAAGGTCATCTTTGGCCGACTTGAGGAGCTCGAGACATCCGCTGCCCGGCCTCTTGTCTTACCTTCAACAGAGAACTTTGCACACATCACCTCATTTGTGTGAGGAGGCAGATACGGCTTGCGAGGAGGACGCGGTTGCGATCCAAGTCATGGCCGTAGACGGGAATCTGGACGAGGCCCTGACTTTGGTTGTGGTCGTGGGCGAGACTCTATTGCCCCATGCACTCACTGTGGTAGGTGGAACCACCCGGCTGAACGATGCTGGCAGAAGTTTGCCGTACCTTCTTATCATGCCAATAATGCTTATGAGGACGCCTATGATGTAGAAGAAGCATCGCCTACCTTCAGTGGCAAGACTGTTCATCTTAATGATGCAGATTACTCCCGCCTAATGCAGATCCTTCAGATTCCAGGGCCTACCACCACTAGTAACACTACAACTGCTGCTCTGGCCACTCCTTCAGGTACCATAGCCAACTCTGCTATCACTTCTACTCCAGCTTGGATTATTGATTCCGGCGCCTCTACTCATCTCACTGGAGAATGTAGTCTGCTCACCTCTTCCATACCATCTACCTCTGTAAAATCAGTTCGAGTTGCTAATGGGACTCAATCACATATTACTAGTGTCGGAACTATGGAATTTTCTTCCAAACTCTGACTTTCGGGGGTTCACTGTGCTCCTGATTTTCCTCTTAGCTTGTTGTCAGTTCACAAGCTTTGTGTTGAGCTTCATTGTCGTGTCATATTTGATGAGTCTTGTTGTTATTTTCAGGACATTCAGACGAGGTAGATTTTTGGTGGGGGTCATGAGAAGAAAGGCCTATATTACCTTGACATACCCTCAGACTCCAATTTTGTTGGTGCTGCATCTATCTCCGAAGATCCGCTCCTATGGCATCGACGCCTTGGACATCCCTCTGCCAAGGCCATCTCCATGATGTTTCCTGAACTCTCTGCTCTGAAGCCCTTTCAGTGCGGGGCATGTGAGTTCGAGAAACACCATGGAACTTCGTTTCCTGTCCGTACTGAGTCTCGTAGTACTGTTGCTTTTCATCTTGTTCACTGTGATGTTTGAGGACCTTGTCCGATTCGCACATTAAGTGGTTATCGCTACTTTATAGTTTTCGTTGATGATTATAGTCAATCTTCTTGGGTCTATCTAATAAAGGAGCGTTATCAGATTGTCAGAAATTTCTTTCAATAAATTAAAACTTACTTTTCTAGCATTGTTAAGATCATTCGTACCGACAATGCTCTTGAGTTAACCCAACATGAGTTGACCCCTTTATTTGCATCCCAAGGAACTGTTCACCAAACATCATGTCCATATACCTCACAACAGAATGATATAGCTGAGAGGAAACTCCGACACTTGCTAAATGTTGCTAGATCTCTTCTTAGTCAAATGAATGTTCCTAAACAATATTGGGGAGATGCTATCCTTACTGCAGTGTATCTCATCAACTGTGTTCCTTCATCAGTTTTCAAAGGGGCAACTCCATTTTCCTTACTTTATCCTACCGAGTCTCCTTTTCCCATACCTCTGCGAATTTTTGGTTGTATTGCCTTTGTTCATAACTTTCATGCAGCTGACAAATTATCCTCTCGTGCCATCAAATGCGTCTTTCTTGGGTACTCTCGTACCCAGAAAGGCTATCGTTGATATGATCCTGTTGGACGTCGATACTATGTATCTGCTGATGTCACTTTCTTTGAGCAAATAAGTTATTTCAACAGACTGTATGTGACATTCCTATGGACCTCCCTCCTCCACCAATCATCTATACTCGCCAGCGTACTTCTATACCTCCTACACCAGTGTTTGTACCTTTGCCTGTCCCTTTTATGCAGGATGATATGACCACTTCAAGTGCTCCCACCACTGTTGTCCCGGATGTACCTGGGGAACTTCCTATAGCTCTACGCAAGCAAAAAAAGGAAATGTACGTATTACCTCATGTCACATTTTACTTCTACAGATGGTTTATCTAGCTGTGACAAGAGATTTGCAGATGCTCTTAATGCTATTACCGTTCCAAGAGATCATTTCAGTGCAATACAAGATCAAGGTTGGCGACAGGCCATGGATGAGGAGATGGACGCACTTACTTCCCGAGGTACGTGGGATCTTGTGCCGTGCCCCCCGAGAGTTCGCCCTGTGGCATGTCGATGGGTCTTCACGACCAAACAGTCGCCTGATGGTTCTATTGACAGGTTGAAAGCCAGACTTGTTGCAAAAGGTTTTACACAAACCTTTGGAGTTGATTATTTTGAGACCTTCTCGCCTGTTGCCAGAATGGGGTCGATACGTACCATTCTTTCTGTTGTTGTCAACAAGACTTGGCCCATTTATCAACTTGATGTGAAGAATGCCTTTCTTTATGGTGATCTTGAGGAGAAGGTCTACAATGATGCAACTGCCGTGGTATGTAGTAGAGGGGGAGCATGTATGTCGACTACGCAAGGCCATTTATGGCCTGAAGTAGAGCCCAAGGGCATGGTTTAACAGGCTCACTACGGAGATCAACACACTTGGTTTTCAGAGGTCTACTGGCACGATTATCCTTGCTGTCTATGTTGATGATATGGTTATCACAGGAGAAGATGTAGATGGTATTCAGGAGACCAAGGCCTTCCTCAAGAAGGTCTTTATCACGAAAGATCTCGGCCAACTTCGTTATTTTCTTGGCATCGAAGTAATACGCACTATAGAGGGGATCCATCTTTCACAGAGAAAGTATTGCCTCGATATTCTGATGGAGGCAGGACTTCTTGGATGCAAGCCATCTGGCATCCCTGCAGAAGTGAGAAAATATTCAACATCTACTGATCCAGCATTTGAGGATGCAACACGATACAGAAGCTTAGTGGGAAAATTACTCTATCTTACTGCTACGAGGCCAGATATATCATATGTTGTGAGCAGAGCCAGTCAATATATGGAGAAGCTTCTTTACAGTCACTGGCAGGATGTTCTTTTGATCCTTCGATATTTGAAGGAATCTCCCGGATGTGGACTTTTCTATTGGGTGAATGGACACACTAATATCTCTGCCTATACAGATTCTGACTATGCTAGCTCTCCTGAGGATCACCGATCCACTACAGGATACGCCAAATTTGTTGGTGATAACCTTGTCACTTGGCGAAGCAAGAAGCAGACAGTGGTATCCAGATCTAGTGCAGAAGCAGAATACAGGGCAATGGCTCAGGCCACATGTGAAATCACATGGCTTATTTCTTTCTTAACAGAACTTGACATGTCAGTCGCCAATCATGTACCCTTATACTGCGACAACAAGTCGGCCACATACATCGCCACCAATCCAGTTTTCCATGAGAGGACAAAACACATTGAAGTTGATTGCCATTTTATTTGTGATGCAGTACGAGAAGTACGAATCAGCACTCCACACATCTCCACTGAACTTCAACTTGCAGACATCCTCACAAAGGCTCTTCCAAGGAAGTGCCTGATGTACTTAGTATCCAAGTTGGGCATGATCGACAGATATGCTCCAACTTGAGTGGGAGTGTTAGAATTATTATATTACAATTATATTTGTAACCTTTTGGGTTCCGTAACCCTTAACCCTTCGGGTTCCATAACCTTAACTCTTCGGGTTTTATAACCCCTCGGGGGTATTTATATATTTTTACTCTTGTACTCTCTAGAGTTTTCTCCCTATATCAGACCCTAGCCCTATGGAATAGACATCCTATTCTGTCTCTCTTCTTCACAAAAGTAATCAAACTTTTTGTGATGAGAATTAAAGTAAGTGTCCCCAAATAACATTGCCTTCAAGTTTCCACTGGTACAAGAAGAGGAGAACATGAGGGTAAGTATGGATTAGAGGATAAAATACGGTTATTTTCAGTATGATTTCAGCTCAAACCTTTTTTGCTAACTTTCGCATGATGCTTACTTGAGATGTCTTTATTTTGTTCATGAACTTGAGGTTTGATGTGCAACTTAACACTTGGTTGATTTTGTCGTGTTGCATAGCAATGTGATGGATGTTATTGAGAACAGGGCAACAGGCTAAGTTGCGAAGAATGTTATGGACATGAGTGGTGTTTAGTTTCGCAATGTTTTGTTTGGATATGAGGTTGTAGTGAAGGATATATTTAGATCCTCAAGCGCATCACGGAAGCGTGATCGTCGTATCGGATACGATGAAGAACGACTAGTCGCACTAGTTGTTCTATGCAGCGGAAATTAAAATATTTTCATGCAACGAAACCACATGATCCAAGAACACTTCTCGGATCGTTTCGTCTAAACCACAAACAAGTATTCCTCTTGAAGCGTGGTTGCGATCGAGTCTCTAAAAAAAGAGACCTCCTGTCTCAAGTCCAATCCGACGGAGGAGACGCTTGCGAGCGCGGGGATGAACCGCGTGCTTCTCGCAATCCATGTTGATGATCCAAGCGATAGGATCTCCTGATCTCGACACACGAGATTCGACGTCTTCTTCACGAGCGAGACGCATCGAAGGAGACGGAGATCCACGAGTAAACAATCGGGCAGCATAACGACGATGCCGCGGCGATGGAGAGTCTCTCTAGGGCATCCATGGTGGACGGCCATGAGAGGGAGAGAGAGAGAGAGAGAGACTTGTTGTCTCACTTATGTGTGTAAAGAGGAGCAATGGGGTGCCTCTCCTTTTATAGGATTTTGGGATCCATGGATCTCAATCCATGGGACAACACAAATCCAATGGTTCACATTGATTTGTGTTTCTTTCAATGGTCATGATTTGTTGCTAAAAACACAACAACAAATAATTTAATAAAAATCAAATATATGTATCAAATATAATTTGATTTATATCAAATCAATCTCCATTGGAGAAATAGGAAAGGAGGCAAGCCTCCTTCCATAAGGAGGGTGGACGGCCACCAATTCCTCATGGGAATTGTGGTCGTCCACTCTTCCTATATGGAAGGTGGAGGCCCTTTTCCTATTACATGAGATTACATTATCTTATGATTCTCTCCAATATTTGCAACAACTTTTGTTGCAAACTATTTCATAAAAATAAATCCAATCTATTTTGTGAACATTGCAATCATGCCATTGGAAATTTGTGAATCATATTCACAACCCAAAATAAAATGTAAATTACTTTTTCAATTTAATGTCCAATGTGAATCCAATTCACATTAACATTTAATTAACAAATGTAAATTACAAATAGCTCTCTCTTATATATTATAAATCACATTTATAATATATATGACTAATATGGATATTGCTATCCACATTATTCATATCCATTATAATTAAATCACATTTAATCATCTTGGATCTCTATTCTTGTGTTCAAATAATATGAATCACATCCACATTAATTACATCTTTGATAATCAAATCACATTTAATTATCTAAGATAGCTCTCTTTATAATATGAATCAAATTCATATTATCCATGATAATTAAATCTCATTTAATTATCCATTTTCTCAATGCTTGGATACATATATGAACAATAGAATTATCCATGAACTCTTTCAAGGATAATGCGCTTTCTCCGCAGATACTTGGAGATAAGGACAAGGCAATTGTATTGTTCCACGTATAGTGACTTGGATATTGAGATCACATCTCAAATCCAGATCTCGGGCCTCCCATAGATGCTTGATTAAATCAAGACCGTAAATCTAATCTTCTCATTGGATATGAATCACATTCAGATCAATGTCCAATATTTGAACTAAGATTAGGTTACTTTTCTACTGAGAGGAGTCACTAAAATCCAGACCCGTTTCATCACTCCCTAGGAATGGAAGCGTCATGGTTATAATATCGTTTATGATCACATCACCCTCAGGTATTCCTAATACTTGTACATCCTGCATACTGGAAGACTCAGATTAAACCCGAAGTATTGGATCAACTTTATACTGTCTACTTCATGGTTATATCAGTAAGTTTCTCATTCGATCATTGGGAGTCGGTATCAATCATATACTTTCCAAAAGCATATATCATACCTAGGTCTTGATCATATACTTTCCAAAAGTATATATCAAACCAACAACTTCAGTCAAGCTTCCAAAGCGAGACGACCGTGCGCACGGAATTTGATTCTTCCCAATATCTTATGAGTGAGCTCATGTCTTCCGGTTCAGTAATGAACCTGTATGATCCCTTTAAGAGATCGTATTACTCATATGCCCTTATATGCACACCAGTGCGCCGGTGTATAGACCTTGATTAGGTCATCAACCTATTGGTCTGCCAAATGTACATACTCAGACATATGGTAACACATCTGTCTCCGGTCAGAGGATGTGTGCTTATATCATGACAGCATACGATATCGGACTTTGGTTATCTCGATCTTGTTAAGTCAACTCTTTGACCTAACTCATCTGACACCTCCGAATCTCTATTCCTATGCAGAGGACCTGCATCAAGAGGTCGGTCAGATATCGGCCTAACTGAGATAGCATTGCCATCTCCTACTTAGGCTAGAGATCATATCTTAACAATCATTTGACGGTACTTGACGAGTCCTCAATCTAACTCATTAGATATTCATCTAAGCACCAGCCTCTATGATTCAATAATTGAATCAACAGTTGTATAATCATTAAGATGGCCATGGTACTAACCCTAATTGTACTAAGGGACCTATTATGCAAATTATGTATTCTTCATTTCAGATTAAGGAGTGAATTGCAATAACATTTATTGCATAATGGCTCGTCGTGGGCTCGCATTTCCAACAATCTCCCACTAGCCTAAAAAGCCATTAATGGGCTAATCATTTAAATCCACACTCATGTGACAATCATAGGCTATTTAGAAAATAGCTAGGTAAGTTGATCAGTCACTTTGTTCCCAAGAGACTACGCCAAGTCCTTTTACGGCACTTGCATATCCCTAGTAACAGTGCTTGCATCCAATGCGAATGTTACATCTTATGCAACCAATACTCAATTTTGTCATAGTGTCCTTGACACTTTAGCTCGATTAATTATTATAACCAGTATTCCCATAATCCTTATTAGAATACCTTCATTCCCGGAGATCTCTATCTCCTAAGGTATCTAAAGTTAAGACCCTTATAGATCACTATCTGCAAGGTTTTAAACTTTTGAAGATAAGACTTTGAGATCACTATCTCTAAGTTTCATCATCTTTGAAGATATTGTTACTACTGCAACTAAGTGTTTTATTTCCATAGTAAGATTAGTAACAGTTTACTACTCCCACTGCATGGCAGACATCTGGCTCTTTTGCACATCTAGCATACACTCAGCTTCTCGTAACTGATGCACAAGTGCAAGCAGTTCTAGCATTCACTTCCTCAACTCTTTGAGGTGCTATCCCTTTAGATAGGTCAGTACCACACCTTAAGGGAAGGAAGCCTTTCTTGGAATTTTCCAGAAAATGGAAGAAGTCCAAGGTGTACTACTAATGTGTTGGTCCCAATACCCTCTTCTCTTTGCTTCTGAACATCTTCAGAACTAGGATCTAAGAGGTATCCTTGAGATTATATTTCAAGGTGTGGAACAACCAAATTATAAAACACTTATTATTATCCTTATATCATTCCAAATGATTAGAATAATATCTACATTTAGCACGACGAACACAATGGCACTCCCACTAAGCTTCACATGGTTCATCAAGATTTTTATCTAAAATCATAACATTTATAATTTCATAAAATCTTATGTTCCAACTACAAGAAGCTTATCTGAGTCCAAAGATGGAGTTCTTTAGCTTGTACATCTTGCTTTCCTCAACCATGAAGTCCTGCGGCTACTTCATATGAATATCCTCAGAGAGGTATTCATAGCGGAATGCAATCTCGACTCACATCATAAAGATGTCATAGTCGAGTTGTGTAGCTACAGTTAGCACTATTCTGATGGGTTAAACATGGTCACTGAAGAGCAAGTCTCATCTCAAGCGATGTCTTCTCTTCAGTTTGCAGCTCATGGCTATGAACCATGCTTTGAAGGTCTCTACCTTCTCATCAGGTTCCCTCTTTCTCTTGAAGATCCATTCACACCTTAATGGGTCTTACCCATATAGGTGGATCCTCGAGGGTCCATATACAACACTTGTATATGAAGTCTACATTAGACTTTTATTGCTAACATCCATCTTTCCATGTCAAGATCCTCATGAGCTTCATCACATGAAGTCAGATCTTTGTCAGATTCAACTGACACATGAAACCCATCATCAAACTTATTTGAAGGGGTATTAGTGTTTCATCTTTAATTGTCTTTTTGTTTCCGATTCTAGGAGCCTCATTATCATCTCAAGATTAAATGAGTTCCTTTACTTCATTTTCATCTTGATTCTCAAGAGAGTCATCCTATAAGAATCATATTCTCAAAGATGAGATCTTTTAAGAATCTCAAGGTCATAAAGTAGGTATCCAATACCATCCTTTATTTTCCTAATGAAGTAGCACTCTCTGGTGCTAGATTCCAGCTTACTAGCTTGGAACCTTATTAGGATATACAATGTAGTCTCTACTACATATATATATATATACATGGAAACTAAGAGATAATTATGCTAAGATCTATCATTGATTAAATCATGTCATACATGATCAATTGTATCTCTCTACAACTCTATTGAGTTAAGGTTCATTAGGAGGATTGAGATAGGAATGATATTCACATCTCCATAAGGTATTTCTTGAATTCATCTAATAGGTACAAGCTATCTTGGTTAGATCAAATTCATTTCATCTTCCTTCAAACTTTGGTTCTAAACCAAAATTGTGAAATCTTTGAGCATTTCAAAGTTTTCTAAGTGAAGAGAAGAAATCTCATATCACAAATAATCATCAATAGATATCACATATCCATAATGTTTACTATGATATAGATGATTCACATACATCAATATGTATGAGATCCTGAATACCTTGACATCTTACACCTTTCCCAAAGAAGGGTATATTGGACATTTTTACTTTGAATACAATATTCATAAGTATGCAAGATTTGAACCTTTAGACAATCTAAAGTTTCGTCTCTTTTCAATCTATTGATCACATCAACAGACATATGTCCAAAACATGATGCTAGATCATTATCAAATGATCTTCATCCTCCTATTGATTTTTAATGGTTTATTTTTCAGTATTAGAAATCTTAATAAATCATTCATTAGTTTTCTAATTTAGTGGAGTCCACTAGATTTTAGATTACTATCTGAAATATCTCTATCATAACTCTTTATGATAGGTCTATTTCAGAATTCATGCTTATTCCCAACCTTTAGAAATAAACTATGAGTGTATTCTAATATCAAGGTCATAGAGACATTCTCTAAGACTAAGGGCTCTCCCACTGAAAATATGAAGTATATTCCTTAGGTGGAAATTGTTGCAACAATTGCATCAATTCCAACATGGATGACCATTAAACCTTAAGATCAGATTTATAATAATCTAATACATATGCAACCAATTGCAAGTATCATTAGAAGATTGAGATACGAGATACAATTATTAGACTTTGTCTTATCAAATAATTAAGTCAATTTCAATGATTATATGTAGATTATTATGATGTATTATCTGATTCCTTCTCTAAGGATTCTAGATAGATTTGATAGTCATACTATCAACACATCAACTTATTGCAGTATTGGCATTGATCCAACTCTTTGGATGTCATATGGAAGTCACAGAAGTACAGTCTACTCTTTGACTATATTTCTTACTTGGATCCAACCCATGCTTCCACTACGCTCCCTTTATCTATAAGCAACCATTGCTCAAGACAGATGATCTCTTATGTTAAAATCAAAATATTTCAATATAAGAGAATTTCAACATTTATACATGCTTCATTCAATTCATACAATATGAATATTATGAAGCTTCAGGAATGACTAGAGTAAAGGTAGTAGAATGATGACATTCATCGTATCTACATCCATCTAGACTCTTAAAAAAATGGTTCAGGTAGGTACTCAAACAATTTGAATACATTATCTCTTATAGAGCCACCATTCTGCATAATGCAGAGAACCATGTCATTCATGATTAAATGTCAAGAGCACATATGTATGCCAGAATATCTTTAATGATTTTATAAGGATTATTTGATAATTGCGATCATCATCGACATGTTACTTCCAAAGTACATTCGATGAGATCAAGACTTATAGAGACATACAAATACTAGGGTTTTAGTCATATTGTCTATTTAATTATCATTCCTCATTATTATGAAGAAACTTGCACATTGCAGCCACATACATTATGTGTCCAATTGCAAGTACAATATCTAGATCATGAGTCCAATCCATGATATTTTACTGGTTATTATTGAGTATAACATTGAGTGGGTTTAATGAAGGATTATCTGAAATAAGAAATTTGCATAAGGATATATATATATATATATATATATTACTTTGATTTAGGAATTTTTATATCAAAGTTGTCTTGCCATGTCAACAATGAAAGTTCATTCCCTTAATCACTTTCAATGTAAGAGATATACTTACCATTATATCTCAAGCAAGATCTGGAATCTCCTTCCTTATCTTTGTTGCATCCCAATAATATGAGAACTTATAACTCGGATAAAAAGAAGCGGGAACACAATCCACCTTGTAAGTCCAACTTGCATCTCTCAATTCGGTCTTTAACACCCGGGCCCACCACCCCTAAGGCAATGTTGACACGTCATTAATTGAACCAACCGTCAACAGGAATACAACTCGCTATGCGCAATCCAATATCGCCCCAATAATATGAGGACTCGATATTGAGGTCACTACGCATACGTCCTTACTCTTTCGAGAAGCGACGAGCCCGATCCAAATGGATCATATGCAGGAGCTGTCACTTCGGACAGGCGTCTCCTACATATAATATCTGGCTACGAAACTCTTCGCCTGATGAATCTCCATTTCATCACCTTTATTCTATCATTTTGGCCTTAAAAACCCCAGCAAATGCATGTAAATAGCATTAATTTGTTCATATTAGCATCTATTATTTATTGTATTAATTATACATAAAATAAGGTTTTTAATGCCAAAATTATAGAATAAAGGGAAGAAAAGAAAAAGGAATAAAATATTGCAAATATTTTATGACCCTAACCCCGAGACCAAGGCCAGCATGGAATTGGTCGACAAGGAATAAAGTAGGGGGAGATAAGGGCCAAAATACAATAAATATCTCATTTATTCATTCATTCATTTATGCATTTTGACACCTATTTTGTACATAATCATTTACTCATCAAATAAAGAAACTTTGTTTATAAAAGTTGTAGAGAATAATGTAAATAAAAATACAAAATTGAGTTTATGTAAAAATAATATACAGTGTACATTTTATACCCAGAATAAAAAGCAAAAATCTCAACTTCACAGACCCATATCTTGCAAATAAAAACTCCAAATCAATCAAACTCACCTTTAATTGTATCTAGCATTTCATAAATTATTTTGTAAAATTATTTCCATAATTTTTGGAGTCCATCTGTGGAAGTTAGGTTTTTGACCTTCCTTGTACATAAGACTGATTAAAATACTCATTTTATTCAATATTTAGTAATTGTACAAAATTATATTTTTAAAAGTTTGTAAATAGTATATATAATACATGTACATGTTGAAATTACAAGAAAACCAAAAAGAATTTGATAAATAAAATAAGTCTATAATAATCATAGGCAGAATACCAATGCAAAGTATGTATATAAATAAAAGGGGATCTTGATTCTTTTATTCTTTACTCATCTATATTTTTGTAAATATTACACATAACTTATTAAAAATACAAATCCAAAATAAATACACAAAAAAATCCATTAAATAAATAAAATATAGAATATATAGGTAAAATACCTATAAGTATACTTGCATATACACAAACACATTTATTTAAAATATAAATAAACTCATAAAAATTAAACAAAAATACCTTTATACTCACAAAAATAAATTCTAAATTTATAAAATAAGAAAACAAAATAATAAAATAAAATAAACAAATTAAAAATAAAATACACAAAAATACATGTAAATACATACATATACACATTATTTTAATAAAACCATAATAAAATAATTCATAAAAATAAATAAAAATCATATTAAAATACTACATACAATAATAAAGATTTTTTATTTTATACTCGAAAAATAATAAAATCATTTATTAACTTAAATAATTCGTTCTTTATTCCTCCAGCCTGTTTTGTCTTCTAGCGGCCCGCGTGGACCAATGGCAGGCCACCATTATTGACCGCAGGTCAACTCCTTGGACCTAGACCTGCGGCTCTGACAGATCACGAGAGTCCCCACTTCCCCGATTTTTCACGCCAATTTTGTAGCTCGAGATCGATGGGACCCTTCATGAAAATTATTCCCTGTACATCCCTCTCCCACGCCGTCCTCTTGGATTCTATGTACATAGCCCATATCGCCCGCTATGGCCTAGTCAATAAGGGTGCCCTTTTCGTCTATAAATAAGGAACCTCCGCCTTCCTCCCAATTTTGGTCAATTTTCCTCCATTTTCTTCCTTGCATTCGGTCCCAGGTACGCTCCTCGTGACAGGGGGATGCCGCCGGCACCTTGAATCGGTTGGAGATGGCGGAGGTTGCACCCACGGCCGCCGCTCCGGCGAGGCCTCTGCTCCTTGGCGTTTCGCCAGGTACGAGCTGCGCATTTTATTTCCCTAGGTAGATTTTGGTTCCAGCATTTTAATTCCGCCTTTTATTTAGCCTTTAGTCCTGTAGATTAGCGTAGAATGGCCGATTCGTAGTTCGCCGGAGCTCCGCTCCGGCGAGCTGTTCACCGTGTTCCCGACCGTTTTCCGACTCGCTTTCGCCCTCATTTCGTTCCTATTCGCCTTCTCCACCTTCCAGCCACTTCATACCAACCGGAGCCCCCTTGGCTCCGCGAATCGATGCTCGACTCCGCCGCTTCGCCGGAGCATCGCCACCTCGCCCCATTTTACGCTGACAGCTTCAAACCCCTGGTCGAGGAGAACGCCCTCGAGCCGTAGTTCCTTCCTGTGCAGGTTAGGTGCGAAGGAGAGCACCAGGAGACGATCTTAAGGCCGGCGGAGGTACCTGGAGCCGCCCTTCTTCCCCGAGCTCGCTGCTGTGCTCCAGGCTGCCTCCGGCCGATCCAACAGCTCCAGCAGGTAGAAGACCCTTCCAGGAAGCGATTGAGACCTTCAGGTGCGACGAAGACCGGCGGAGGAGCGAGATCGATGAGGAAGAAGCTCGCCTCGGCGAGTGTTCTTCCCTGTTCTTCCACGCGTGCTCCTTGCCGTTGGATGAAGAACGAAGTCCCAGGCGCTACAGCAGCCGTCCGATGAAGCCACGCAACCACCGTAGATCTCATCCAGGAGATCTAATCTCAGCCGCTCATCGGCGAAGCGGTATCGGCACACGTGGAGGCGCCACGTGGCAAGTGAACGAAGATCAGCCGTCGGATAGCGCCTCTTTTGGGGGTAAATTGCAAAAACCATCCCCCGCCTTTTTGTATTTAATTTTTAATTCTGTAAATATTTTAGCACGTTATAAATAAAATGTAAATTTTGTAGAAGGGACCCTGAGTTTATTGTATTTGCATTTTGGTCCCTCCGTGCCTCACGTGCAGTCCCACGTGAGGCGCGTGAAAATTTGCAGTTATGCCCTGGCGGTTTTTGTATATTGTAGAATAGTTCTAAAAATTAAAATAAATGTTTATTTCTGTTGTATTTTTGCACTGATGCCCCTGTAACTTATTTTATTTGCAAAAATACCCCTGCCAGGCTTAATTACTTTTTGTGTCTTTATCTATTTATTAAAAATACCTATTAGGCTTCTAAAAATCCACAAAAATTAGGATAGATGCTCCATGCCATGCTTGTTCACGCCAGCATTTTAGTTTGCATTTTTTGCATTTTTCCTAGTTTTTAAAAATGAAAAAGAAGCCATTTTTGTACTGTTCAAATTAGAAAATACAAAAAAAAATTAGAAAAATGTTTTTGAAAAATTCCAAAAAAATTATATATGATATATTTATATATATATTGAGTCCAGAAAATGAAAAACCCTAAAAATATGAAAAAGAAAATTAAAAAAATCATAAAACCCCAAAATCAACATAAAAATTAGAAAAACTCTTTAAAAACCCTAAAAATACATTTCTCTCTTTTATAATTATCTATATATTATTATTAATATGTGAAAATTAATTTGGGCAATTTTGGGTATAACTTGATATTTTTAAAACCCAAATTATATACGGCTATTTATTTAGTCCTATATTGTGGACATCTTTGAATTGAAAAATACATAAAAATTAGAAATATAAAAAAAATTAATTAAAAAAAATATATATGTCTATATATTAAGTTTTTATGTTTATATATATATACATACTATATCACTTCTCTCTCTCTTCTTATTTATATCTATATATATCTCTAGTATATAGATTTATATAATTAATAATATAAAAAGAAAAGAAAATAAAAAAAATATAAAATATAAAATAAAAATAAAAATTATAAAAACAAAAATATAAAAAAAATTACAAAACCCAAAACCCACAAAAACAATAAAAGGACATGCACAATTGATTGAATAATTGAACAATACATTACATACAACCATTCGCCTCCCAGTGTTCGACCTCTACCTGTACTTACACCTATACACATTTGCATGTAGAGTTATAATAAATTTTAACTCCACATTTTTTTGGATATTCATTGCATATATTTATTGTGGGTTAATTGTTGTTTTATTCCGGATGTCGCGTGGTCGACTCAGCGACTAAGTTCACGCCTTGTGTGGAGCTTAAGACCACCGGTCTCCGGAGTAAACAAATGGCGCCGTTGCCGGGGAGGCAACGGATTTTGTATGATTTTGAGTGCTTGTTTGTTCATTTATTTGATTCTTTGTTCATGTCCTTCATTTATTTATTTGTGTGATTTTTTTTTTATTTGATATTATTGATTGACTGCTCTGACCATCTCTTTCTTTTGTCTTTGATGCGAGGGACCGCTAAGCGAAGGAGGACCTCCTAGGAGGCCCTATGCACCCAAGCGAGGCGGTGTTGGCTCTTCTACGCCAAGCCAACAGGAGAGAGCATCAATAGCAGATGAAGGAGAATTTTTGAAGACAGTCTCTATTTCATGAATTTTATTTCCTTTATCTTATTATGTATATTCATGTGAGAGAGTGACACTCAGAATTTTGTAATAATACAGGACTCTCACAGGTGCACTCCAACTCCCGAGGTCCATTGCCCGAGGGATTGTTCCCTTGGGGGCCTCGACGGTTTTGACGCTTTCTCGTTTTTATTTTATTTTTATTATTTTGTGTGAATGAGCCCTAGCTTAGGAGTTGCTTGCCGATAGATCAGGTCCAAACACCCTAATTATATTTGCATATACCTATAGTGCGTTTTGGATCTAGTCAAATTCAAACAGTCGGTTCACTTATCTCTTAACCCCTGTGCCGTGAGCGAGCCCCATCAAGCGCTACTCCTGAACTCGAGTATGTCGAGAAGAGGAGGGGTGAGCCAAGACCGGACCCTTAGGTTAGGGATAAGTGACCGACTTGTGGTGCTTCACGATAATAGCAGTTACTATCCTAGGGCGATTTCTTCGGCTTGCATTCGCATATAGCATAGGTTTCAATTCTGTTATGCATCCCGCATGGAGAGAGCTGGGAGGCACTGTAAGTCTTCTTACTTAGCATGCATCATCGATTTCCGACTTGCATGGCTTTTCCGACTTCTCCCTCTGTTTTTGACCACTTAGGATGCTTAATGGAAATTGGAACCCCGATAGGCACGTGCATTGAAAATACCCAAAAAAAGTGATAATTTAAATAAAATCGGGACTGCTAACTCTACTGGACTTAAAAATAAAAACGTAATGGATTCCTTGTCTTGGGGAGAGCAACCCCCTCATTGTATGCGTTTTAAATGCTCACGTACACACTAAGGAGTAGAGCCCAAAATCCCATCAAGAGCCTCCTAAGTGATTGTACAATTTTTGCGATCTCACCTAACTCTAAAAATCGAAAAGATAAATGACCGTCACCTGACGGTCTTCACTGTGTTGAGTAGGTGAATTGGGGGTTTGCCTTGTGTCTTGTTTGTGACTTGGAGTCCATTGTGTTTTCCATTCATCATTAGAGTCATCGGTCCCGTCCGTATGAGTCATGCATTTTTTATCTTTGAGTCTCTCTACCCCTCTTATACATATATCTCTTCATCATGCATCGAGTCATGATATTGGCGCTTGAGCTCAATCATTCTTCGCCAAGTCCTTTGTTTCCCGCTTCTCCACCATCTTCTATGTATCCATCGTACCATCTTCTCTGGATTCGAGGAGAGACCTCTTCGGACCGCAATTTTGACGGTGTTCCCGCCTTGTGTGGAACACCTAATTTGTCTATGTACCGATCTTATCACCCGCCCTCCTCGTTCCCTCTGTATCACCTTTCTACCACCCATGATATTGGCACGCCCGCTCAATCATCTTCTCCACTCCATTGTGTACCCTTCTCACCCATCCTCCTCGTGTACCCCGTATCACCTCTCCTTTTACTCGGGAATGTTGTGCATATTGATGAGGCCCGCATCGAGGATTATTTATACAAGATTATTTCTGTAAGCCGGGCCCATGATGTTGAGGCTGCTTTCATCGATCTGGTGGATTTGTCTTTAATACTTGCATACGAGCTTCTTGAGGATTTTTGCTGATGCATAGAGCATAGGTGTGATGCATTATTGAGGAATTTTAGTTCTCGCACACCGGATTAAGGATGTGATGTGCCGCGATGATTTGATGATGATATCATGAGCATTGATTGATCTATCTATTTAAGGTTCCACCCATCTTGATTTTTGAGGATTGACTGATTATTCTACTTTGGATTTCTTGCTAAGGGTGTGCGGATCCTACATGACCTCTCATCTTCTTGATTGACTCGTCCTTGATCTCCTGACTCTTTGATCCACCATGGCACTTAGAGAATTCTTGACTATTTTTTGTGCCATCTCAGCTGACTGGATTGACCTGAGGGATGTTTTGTGATTGGCCTGATGATTTTCTCCCTCCCATGATCTTATGCCCTCCTGTGGATTGATGGATTCGCATTCTTTTGAGGACCTGAGACTCTAGGCCAGCATTCCCATGTCCTTCATTGATCTAGTACGCATTTGTCCCCGAGGACTATCTGCGGGAAAATGCGGCAATTTCTAGGACTGCGGTTTCATACACTACTTGGGTCGCCATTTTGATGGGACCCGAAACCGAGTCAGCTGATATGCTTGATTGGCCTCCCTCTGTGACTATGTGCCCGATCTGTCGGCACATGAGGCCAACTGTCAGATTGCTCTCCTTGACGGTCCTCACAAGGCAGAGCTCCACTTTTCTGATTATTCCATGCATAGTTCATAGCTCCCCGAGGGTTATCTGCGGGAGACTATGACATATTTCGAATCTGATTAGTCTCTTCTGTTGGTAGCCGCCTTGTCGACTGCTGAGACCACCATGTGGATCCGTCTGATGGATCCGGCTCCTTTGAGCCCTTCTCTCTCCTTGACGACCCTCGCAAGGTAGAGGCACTTTCTGACTATTCCCTGCCTAGATCGCAGTACTCTCCGAGGACTATCTGCGAGAGATTGCGACGCTCTCTTTACGCTCGGTCCCCACTGCTGACTGTGTCTCCGATCTGCGGAGCACGGAACCGAATCGTCTGTTATACATGATTTTGGTCCCATCTTGAGTTGCTTATCCGATCTGTGGATCATGGGACCCATCTGATTAGACTCCTTTGAGTATGCTTGCCTTGACGGTCCTCGCAAGGTTGAGCTTCTGATATCTGCTATTTCCATGACTAGTTGGCAGTCCGTTCCCCGAGGGTTATCTGCGGGACGCTGCCACAATTTCTAGATTTGCCGGTCTCTTCTGCTGGTAGCCGATCTGTCGCCTACCAAGACCATTTCTATGATCCGTCTGATGGATCAGGCTCCTTTGAGCCCGCTCACCTCGACGACCCTCGCCAGGGTGAGCTTCTGTTCTGATTATTCATTGCTTAGCATGTACCACTCCCCGAGGGTTATCTGCGGGAGGGTACATCATTTTCTAGGTACGCGGCTTCATTTCTGGTGTCTCCCCGTTGGTGGAGCACGAAGCCGGACCCTCTGACTTATGTACTCGGTTTCCTCCCTGGTTGTGTCTCCTGTCTGTTGGAGCACGGAGCCGAGTACTCTAATTATTCTCTGATTTTGCTCACCTTGAGGACCCTCGCAGGAGTGAGCCACATATTGTGTTGTTCGGTGTATTCTTGTGACTTTCAGATTATATCACCACCGTACATCACACAGTCTCATATGCCTTATTTCTGATCTATCTGAGACCATGATTGACCGGAGGACGCTGTACTGACCCTTCTTCCTCTCGGTCTTACGATATTGGCTCTGTTCCCTCATGTTGACCATATTAGCCGATTGACTGCTTCATGCTACCGGACCCGATATCTATCCTTTCGATCTGTTTACCCCGGTAGCTGACACCCACTTGACAGTATATCAGGGTGTCTTTGCACCTTCTGACTGCGTCCTCGTTCTCACAGGGAGACGATGACGAGAGCACGGTAGTCGCTTGTCAGATACCGTCCTGTACTTCACCGGATCTTCACCATTTGTATATATGTGTGCCTTGTTCATTCTTTCTCCCGCATGTTATGTGTGCCCTAGATCTATCGCCATATCTTTGGGACTACACTTAGGGCGTACCTAGTCCTAAGTATAGGGGGGCACACACTGAGTTGTTCTTTCCTCACACATTTTTCGTCACTCCATTTCTTTCCTATACTTAGGGATATCTCACCCTAAGTATAGGGGGAGTGATGTGTAGATTCTTCACGATCTTTTCATCAATCTGTATCTATCTTTTCATCTTTTCTTCTTTTCTTCTTTTCCTTTTCTATCTTCTGTATCTAAATAAAAGGTGTCACCCCTTTGTGTCAGTTTTCTGTACTTAGGACGTACTTTGTCCTAAGTATAGGGGGGTGCACCCATGATTTGTTCAGCTGTTTATTTATATATCTTTAGACTTGTCTATACTCAGTACGAGTTATGTCTTCTATTTTCTTTCCGATCTATGAGGACATAGCTCAAGCTAAGTATAGGGGGGTCGTATATACTATGTATATACTTTAGCCATAACTCGTACTTTCGTAATAATATGGCTAATAATTCTTTAAATTCGTTAAAAATCCTTAATAAAAAGATGGGATTATTCCTCAAATTCTTTTGTATATACTGATTAATAAATCAGGTGAAAATGTTTTTTGCAAAATGTTTGAAAAATAGTTTGAAAATCTTTGTGAACATTTATTGAAAACTATTTTGAAAATATTTTGTTACATGTTTTCAACCTGTGTAAAAACGTGTGGTTTGTAAAATTTATTTTCTTTGTGTGAAATAAAATGTTTGAAAAATGATTTGCAAATGGTTTGAAAAATGGTTGCAAAAATATTGTGAAAATCTATATATACTGTTTTGAAAAACCTTTGCAAAACGATTTTCAAATGTGTGTACATGTTTGTAAAAATGTTTGTAAAAATCATTTTGGACTATAGTTTTCAAAAATTGTTTGAAAAATTTGTGTCAAATAAATTTGAGGAATAGTCACATATAATAAAAACTAAAATAATATAACATTATAATAAAAATAAAAATAAACAAAATTCTTTAATAAGTGTACATATATACCTAAAAAAAAAATATAATATATTGTGAATTCTTAATTCTTGTAAAATAAAGCGGCATGCCCGTGTAAATAGTTGTACATATTGTCTATTTTGAGTAACCAAATTATTTTATTCGTGAAAATTCTTTGTGTAAAAACTCTCCTCTTTGTTCTCAAAATTCTTTGAAATTGCATTATTCTTTGCATATTTGTAAATAGCATTTGCATAGCATTCATATTCTTTGATTGAGCTTGATGATTGAACTAGTCCAATAAAGTCGAAGATTGGAGCTTGGTTGGACCTTACTGCACCTAACTACACTGGAACCTTATGGGAACTAGGTTTAAGGTACTTCAGGTCTATTCAGACTTAATCCTTTGAGAAATCAGGGCTGGGTTCAAGTCACCTCAGTGGACTAACTAGAACTTTTCGAAACACACGCATGACTCTTGTCGGCCGTGACCTAACTTGGACACTTGCACCTTTCACTTGGCTCAACTCAGTTGGAGTGGTGAGGGGGTTGGATTTGCCAGTCTGAGACGCACACGGGTGGAAACATTCGTCCTCGTCTAGGGAGGGAAGTGCACCCCAACCTGGTCCAGTTTCAATGATGTCGAATGACAGGAGAGTGTGGGTTGCAATAAAGCTTCAAAAGAGGGATAGTCTTCTGGCTCAAGAGGAAAAAGTCCTTATGTAAATGCTGATGTACATAGTATGTTGAAAAAAAAAAAAAAAAGAGAAAAACTCCAAAAAAGTGGACAGGCTTGTAAATAAAAAATAAAATGCCTGCCGGAGTATGTATATATGTTGAATAAGCAAGCTTGAGCATCAAAGTTACACCATGTGAGCCTGCAGCTGGATGACTTGACTACACTGGTCTTGCATCCTAGGATAGGTAGCTACACTGGCTACCGTCCATTCTTTTCTCTACCCCCCCTCCTCTTGAGTCGGATGCCACTTGAACTTAGAAGGGAATACCCCGCTCCTTGATGGTAGAGGGCTGGATTAGGGAATCATTGGGTTGTCATTCTGGAGAAGTCAGTTCCTTTGTCATTTCAGTTGGGGAGAGCCACCATCACTTACACTGTACAAGTCAGCTTCATAGTCATAAGGGTTTGCGTATGGTGTAGGCTAGTTCTGACCTGGTTATTGAGGTGATTTGAACCAAGTTCTGTGACTCTCGAAGGCTGTTGTGTTTTAAATTTGGTTTCCGACTAGGTTCCACACACATTCTCACACCAAGGTCTAACTTGAGCTCCAAACTTTGATTTTGTACAGATGGGTTTAATAATCGTGACCAATTCGATTTATTCTTTACATTCTTTATTTTTGCTTTTTCTTTTTTTCTTATTCTTTAATTCTTTTTGTACTTATTGCATAAGTATTTGCTAGGGACTAGCAAAGGCAAGTATAGGGGGGTGATGAATCTCCATTTCATCACCTTTATTCTATCATTTTGGCCTTAAAAACCCCAGCAAATGCATGTAAATAGCATTAATTTGTTCATATTAGCATCTATTATTTATTGTATTAATTATACATAAAATAAGGTTTTTAATGCCAAAATTATAGAATAAAGGGAAGAAAAGAAAAAGGAATAAAATATTGCAAATATTTTATGACCCTAACCCCGAGACCAAGGCCAGCATGGAATTGGTCGACAAGGAATAAAGTAGGGGAGATAAGGGCCAAAATACAATAAATATCTCATTTATTCATTCATTCATTTATGCATTTTGACACCTATTTTGTACATAATCATTTACTCATCAAATAAAGAAACTTTGTTTATAAAAGTTGTAGAGAATAATGTAAATAAAAATACAAAATTGAGTTTATGTAAAAATAATATACAGTGTACATTTTATACCCAGAATAAAAAGCAAAAATCTCAACTTCACAGACCCATATCTTGCAAATAAAAACTCCAAATCAATCAAACTCACCTTTAATTGTATCTAGCATTTCATAAACTATTTTGTAAAATTATTTCCATAATTTTTGGAGTCCATCTGTGGAAGTTAGGTTTTTGACCTTCCTTGTACATAAGACTGATTAAAATACTCATTTTATTCAATATTTAGTAATTGTACAAAATTATATTTTTAAAAGTTTGTAAATAGTATATATAATACATGTACATGTTGAAATTACAAGAAAACCAAAAAGAATTTGATAAATAAAATAAGTCTATAATAATCATAGGCAGAATACCAATGCAAAGTATGTATATAAATAAAAGGGGATCTTGATTCTTTTATTCTTTACTCATCTATATTTTTGTAAATATTACACATAACTTATTAAAAATACAAATCCAAAATAAATACACAAAAAAATCCATTAAATAAATAAAATATAGAATATATAGGTAAAATACCTATAAGTATACTTGCATATACACAAACACATTTATTTAAAATATAAATAAACTCATAAAAATTAAACAAAAATACCTTTATACTCACAAAAATAAATTCTAAATTTATAAAATAAGAAAACAAAATAATAAAATAAAATAAACAAATTAAAAATAAAATACACAAAAATACATGTAAATACATACATATACACATTATTTTAATAAAACCATAATAAAATAATTCATAAAAATAAATAAAAATCATATTAAAATACTACATACAATAATAAAGATTTTTTATTTTATACTCGAAAAATAATAAAATCATTTATTAACTTAAATAATTCGTTCTTTATTCCTCCAGCCTGTTTTGTCTTCTAGCGGCCCGCGTGGACCAATGGCAGGCCACCATTAGTTGACCGCAGGTCAACTCCTTGGACCTAGACCTGCGGCTCTGACAGATCACGAGAGTCCCCACTTCCCCGATTTTTCACGCCAATTTTGTAGCTCGAGATCGATGGGACCCTTCATGAAAATTATTCCCTGTACATCCCTCTCCCACGCCGTCCTCTTGGATTCTATGTACATAGCCCATATCGCCCGCTATGGCCTAGTCAATAAGGGTGCCCTTTTCGTCTATAAATAAGGAACCTCCGCCTTCCTCCCAATTTTGGTCAATTTTCCTCCATTTTCTTCCTTGCATTCGGTCCCAGGTACGCTCCTCGTGACAGGGGGATGCCGCCGGCACCTTGAATCGGTTGGAGATGGCGGAGGTTGCACCCACGGCCGCCGCTCCGGCGAGGCCTCTGCTCCTTGGCGTTTCGCCAGGTACGAGCTGCGCATTTTATTTCCCTAGGTAGATTTTGGTTCCAGCATTTTAATTCCGCCTTTTATTTAGCCTTTAGTCCTGTAGATTAGCGTAGAATGGCCGATTCGTAGTTCGCCGGAGCTCCGCTCCGGCGAGCTGTTCACCGTGTTCCCGACCGTTTTCCGACTCGCTTTCGCCCTCATTTCGTTCCTATTCGCCTTCTCCACCTTCCAGCCACTTCATACCAACCGGAGCCCCCTTGGCTCCGCGAATCGATGCTCGACTCCGCCGCTTCGCCGGAGCATCGCCACCTCGCCCCATTTTACGCTGACAGCTTCAAACCCCTGGTCGAGGAGAACGCCCTCGAGCCGTAGTTCCTTCCTGTGCAGGTTAGGTGCGAAGGAGAGCACCAGGAGACGATCTTAAGGCCGGCGGAGGTACCTGGAGCCGCCCTTCTTCCCCGAGCTCGCTGCTGTGCTCCAGGCTGCCTCCGGCCGATCCAACAGCTCCAGCAGGTAGAAGACCCTTCCAGGAAGCGATTGAGACCTTCAGGTGCGACGAAGACCGGCGGAGGAGCGAGATCGATGAGGAAGAAGCTCGCCTCGGCGAGTGTTCTTCCCTGTTCTTCCACGCGTGCTCCTTGCCGTTGGATGAAGAACGAAGTCCCAGGCGCTACAGCAGCCGTCCGATGAAGCCACGCAACCACCGTAGATCTCATCCAGGAGATCTAATCTCAGCCGCTCATCGGCGAAGCGGTATCGGCACACGTGGAGGCGCCACGTGGCAAGTGAACGAAGATCAGCCGTCGGATAGCGCCTCCTTTGGGGGTAAATTGCAAAAACCATCCCCGCCTTTTTGTATTTAATTTTTAATTCTGTAAATATTTTAGCACGTTATAAATAAAATGTAAATTTTGTAGAAGGGACCCTGAGTTTATTGTATTTGCATTTTGGTCCCTCCGTGCCTCACGTGCAGTCCCACGTGAGGCGCGTGAAAATTTGCAGTTATGCCCTGGCGGTTTTTGTATATTGTAGAATAGTTCTAAAAATTAAAATAAATGTTTATTTCTGTTGTATTTTTGCACTGATGCCCCTGTAACTTATTTTATTTGCAAAAATACCCCTGCCAGGCTTAATTACTTTTTGTGTCTTTATCTATTTATTAAAATACCTATTAGGCTTCTAAAAATCCACAAAAATTAGGATAGATGCTCCATGCCATGCTTGTTCACGCCAGCATTTTAGTTTGCATTTTTTGCATTTTTCCTAGTTTTTAAAATGAAAAAGAAGCCATTTTTGTACTGTTCAAATTAGAAAATACAAAAAAAAATTAGAAAAATGTTTTTGAAAATTCCAAAAAAATTATATATGATATATTTATATATATATTGAGTCCAGAAAATGAAAAACCCTAAAATATGAAAAAGAAAATTAAAAAAATCATAAAACCCCAAAATCAACATAAAAATTAGAAAAACTCTTTAAAACCCTAAAAATACATTTCTCTCTTTTATAATTATCTATATATTATTATTAATATGTGAAAATTAATTTGGGCAATTTTGGGTATAACTTGATATTTTTAAAACCCAAATTATATACGGCTATTATTTAGTCCTATATTGTGGACATCTTTGATTGAAAAATACATAAAAATTAGAAATATAAAAAAAATTAATTAAAAAAAATATATATGTCTATATATTAAGTTTTTATGTTTATATATATACATACTATATCACTTCTCTCTCTCTTCTTATTTATATCTATATATATCTCTAGTATATAGATTTATATAATTAATAATATAAAAAGAAAAGAAAATAAAAAAAAATATAAATATAAAATAAAAATAAAAATTATAAAAACAAAAATATAAAAAAATTACAAAACCCAAAACCCACAAAAACAATAAAGGACATGCACAATTGATTGAATAATTGAACAATACATTACATACAACCATTCGCCTCCCCAGTGTTCGACCTCTACCTGTACTTACACCTATACACATTTGCATGTAGAGTTATAATAAATTTTAACTCCACATTTTTTTGGATATTCATTGCATATATTTATTGTGGGTTAATTGTTGTTTTATTCCGGATGTCGCGTGGTCGACTCAGCGACTAAGTTCACGCCTTGTGTGGAGCTTAAGACCACCGGTCTCCGGAGTAAACATCGCCTTGACGGGAGACCATGGATGTCACTTATGTGATCCTCCATATCATATTCAAATTCTAATTAATTAACATGAATCATATTCATATAATTAATTCTTCCAAGGGAATTATTAACTCTAATCATATTAGAGTATTCTAATTTGACATAACTAATTCAATCATATTAACTTAATTATCAATCCAATTTAATCAATCAAACTTGAATGCCTTACTTGAATATATATGGTATTATTCTCAAAGTACGTATTAATTCGTATTTTAATAATTAGAAAAAATACATCTTAATCCCTCGGACATTATCCCGGCCCTACCCGTTGTCATGGCCAGTACCGACGGGAGTGGGACGGACCGCATACGTTGCAACCGCTACCCCAGCGATCCCCGACTAGACACCATATCCACCTCGGGAAAGGATAATGCCAAATTGATTAATTTGTACTTGAGATGATCATCGGTTCTTCAACCGAAATTGTACCATATAGTAATAATCAAAACATTTTTTATTATAAGGAAATTTGCTACACAAATTCCCAAATCCTATTCAAGCATCAAGTTTGAAGATTGTGGTTTCCAATTATGATTTAGATCACATCTTAATCAATTAATTGGTTGAGGCCAAGTCAATTAGGTAATAATCATCTTCCAATATTTCACAAATATTTTTCAATATTATTTCACGAAATTAACAATTAATTTCACTAATTGACAATCACTTGGTTCTAGATTAGGACAGTAATTTCAGCAGTGACCCCTACTTACTAAATTAACATATCTCAATCAATTAAATCCAAATTAGACAAACTCAATTTTTATAAATTGCTAACTTGATTTAGGACAGAAGCCAATGATTTTTCACGCATTTCTAGGCAAATCTAAACAGTAATTAACATTTTAATCACGTTCAGATCTACAGTTCCCGCAACAATGCATACATGTTCATTAAAACAACAATATCTCGAGCATACGAAATCCGATATACGCAAACTCAGATCCTATGGTTTCCTTATTTAATGGGGAACAAATTCCAAGTATTAAATTCGTGTTTAAAAAATTTAAATAGTGCCGAATTTATTTACTAAACAGATCTGTGAATCAAATGCGATGAAAACTTTCGTGACCTAAACGAACCCAAGTCGTCCTCGGTTAGCGAATCACATTCGAAACCGTCGACCTAAGGCTCTGATACCACTTGAAGGATATGGTAAAATACTCAAGCGCATCACGGAAGCGTGTGCGTTGTATCGAATACGACAAGGAGCGACTAGTCGCACTAGTTGCTCGATGCAGCGAAAATTAAAAAAAATTCATGCAACGAAACCACATGATCCAAGAACACTTCTCGGATTGTTTCGTCTAAACCACAAACAAGTATTAGGGTTACCTCTTGAAGCGTGGTTGCGATCGAGTCTCTAAACAAAGAGATCTCCTGTCTCAAGTCCGATCCGACGGAGGAGATGCTTGCGAGCGCGGGGATGAACCACGCGCTTCTCGCAATCCATGTTGATGATTCAAGCGATAGGATCTCCTGATCTCGACACACGAGATTCGACGTCTTCTTCACGAGAGAGACGCAACGAAGGAGTCAGAGATCCACGTGCAAACAATCGGGCAGCATAACGACGATGATGCGGCGATGGAGAGCCTCTCTAGGGCATCCATGGTGGACGGCCATGAGAGGGAGACAGAGAGAGAGAGACTTGTTGTCTCACTTATGTGTGTAAAGAGGAGCAATGGGTGCCTCTCCTTTTATAGGGTTTTGGGATCCATGGATCTCAATCCATGGGACAACACAAATCCAATGGTTCACATTGATTTGTGTTTCTTTCAATGGTCATGATTTGTTGCTAAAAATACAACAACAAATAATTTAATAAAAATCATAATATATATATATATCAAATATAATTTGATTTATATCAAATCAATCTCCAGTGGAGAAATAGGAAGGAGGCAAGCCTCCTTCCATAAGGAGGGTGGACGGCCACCAATTCCTCATGGAATTGTGGCCGTCCACTCTTCCTATATGGAAGGTGGAGGCCCTTTTCCTATTACATGAGATTACATTATCTCATGATTCTCTCCAATATTTGCAACAACTTTTGTTGCAAATTATTTCACAAAAATAAATCCAATTTATTTTGTGAACATTGCAATCATGCCATTGGAAATTTGTGAATCATATTCACAACCCAAAATAAAATGTAAATTACATTTTCAATTTAATGTCCAATGTGAATCCAATTCACATTAACATTTAATTAACAAATGTAAATTACAAATAGCTCTCTCTTATATATTATAAAGGGATAATTACACCCATAACCCTGAGTAATTTTGCAATAACATTCATAACCCTGCATAATCGCGAATTACATGAGAAACCCCGAGTAATGCTTAACTCTTACATGGCATAACCCTAGATTATGTTCCGTTTGGAATATCCGTTGCATTGGACGTTTTCTGTTAAAAAAAGACAAAAATACCCTGATATTTATTATTATTATTTGCAAAACATACCATAAACAATCTCCCCCATTCAGTCGACTTCCTCTGCACCCTCCCTCCTCCGCTGTCAATCGTGACCACCACTGCAAGCCTCCCCACCCTACGACCACCTCTGCCAAGCCCCCCCGACGGGAGGGACGACCGGCCAAAGGAAGCCCTCCTCCCATTCAGATGATCCACGCCTTTCATGTTCCCGACCATCACCAACAAGAAGGGAGGAAGCGATCCCAGGGTGTATATCCTCCTCTGCTTCTGCACAGCCATCCATTCTTCTACCATCCTTGTGTACCCACCTTCCCTCCACTTGGCCACGTCCATGACCATAACGCCTGTGTTGAAGTAGCACGGCTTCCGTCCCTCAAATGTTGCGGCAAACGTCGAGTCCACCCAGAAAGCGTCGGTGAAGTACTCGGTGAAGTTGGCATGGCAGTACTCCGGGGCAGCTACCACCTTGTTATAGATTAGTTTCACGTCAATATCACGTCCATGGAAGTAACATATATACATGGAACAAAAATGATCCCCGCGGTTCCCCTTTCCCTTGTGCCTCCGTCGCCCTACATCTTCGTCCAAGCATTCCCTCACCTCATCCGCCTCCCTCCTCCTCCGACCACCTCCTCCACCCCTCCCTCTCAAGCTCCTTCCTCTTCCACCCCCACCTCCTCCGCCTCCCTCCTCTTCCACCCCCTCCCCTCGATCCTCTCATCCACTTTACTGTCCATCTGATCTTTGTCTGAGCTCGCCTTGCTTGAGTCCACCATGACTCCACTTTTAGGTACCCATTCGATTGGAGAAGCGACGCTACCGACCACCATTCATTCAACACATGAGCACAAGAGAGGAGGATGCTCCTCGTTGATTTGCAGCTTGTTACCATGTAAGGAAGAACTCATGGCTTTCATCTCTGTCTTCTTCAACCTTCGACAGTACAGGGAGGATCTCGAGTAGGGGAAATCACCACGCAGCATAACCATCTAGGATTGCACCTCCAAAAAATCACCCACCCAACAATTCAGAGCCTCCACAAGGGCTTCATCCGTTCCAGGATCTCGAATTTCATCGAAGTGCCGCTCCAGTAAGAGCATTTGCTGCAGTTGCACACCCCATTCTTTTTGCGGGCCAACGAAGCCAATCAAGAAGCTCCACGAGTTTCCCACCACAACTAGACAAGAAACACAATAAACGCCCTCATCATGCAAACAAGGATTCAGTCGTAGCATCCCCATCCTCATCGAGCATAATTCCGTACTCCCCATCGAACTTCGTCCAAGCATTCACAACAGAGCCAACACCCCCTTCCCCTGTGCCATGTCCCTCCGTCGTCTCACGCCTCCCCCCTCCCACGCGAGCGCGCCGGCATGCGAGCTCCAGCACCCTGCTCCCCATGCGCCTTCCCCCACCCTCCCTTGCGCCCCCTTTCCCCCTGCACCCGCTTGCGTGGCTCCAACACCCCCCTCCCCTGCGCCTCCTCCCCCGCCACACGCACCCCCCCTTCCGACGAGTTCTAGCCCAGCTCCCGTCCCGCCGCCAAGACCAACCACCGTTAGAAGTCACCCCCAAATCAAGCCCCCTCTCCCTGGAAGAAGCCGACCTTCTTTTCTTTTTATTTTTTGATTTAATCTCAGCCGTTAGATCAATGATTGGTTAGATTAACTCAGCTATGTGATTGAGTTAATGGACTGATTTAACGGAAGGTTATGGGTGTAAAACGGTGCGGTTATTTGAGGTCCTGAATGTCATTCACGATTATACAGGGTTATGAACGTTATTGCGAAATTACTCAGGGTTATGGGTGTAATTATCCCTATTATAAATCACATTTATAATATATATAACTAATATGGATATTTCTATCCACATTATTCATATCCATGATAATTAAATCACATTTAATCATCTTGGATCTCTATTCTTGTGTTCAAATAATTTGAATCACATCCACATTATTTACATCTTTGATAATCAAATCACATTTAATTATCTAAGATAGCTCTCTTTATAATATGAATCAAATTCATATTATCTATGATAATTAAATCTCATTTAATTATCCATTTTCTCAATGCTTGGTACATATATCAACAATAGAATTATCCATGAACTCTTTCAAGGATAATGCGCTTTCTCCGTAGATACTTGGAGATAAGGACAGGGCGACTGTATTGTTCCACGTATAGTGACTTGGATATTGAGATCACATCTCAAATCCAGATCTCGGGCCTCCCATAGATGCTTGATTAAATCAAGACCATAAATCTAATCTTCTCATTGGATCTGAATCACGTTCAGATCAATGTTCAATATTTGAACTAAGATTAGGTTACTTTTCTACTGAGAGGAGTCACTAAAATCCAGACATGTTTCATCACTCCCTAGGAATGGAAGCGTCATGGTTATACAATCGTTTATGATCACATCACCCTCAGGTATTCCTAATACCTGTACATCCTGCATAGTGGAAGACTCGGATTAAACCCGCAGTATTGGATCAACTTTATACTGTCTACTTCATGGTTATATCAGTAAGTTTCTCATTCGATCATTGGGAGTCGGTATCGATCATATACTTTCCAAAAGCATATATCATACCTAGGTCTTGATCATATACTTTCCAAAAGTATATATCAAACCAACAAATTCAGTCAAGCTTCCAAAGCGAGACGACCGTGCGCACGGAATTTAATTCTTCCCAATATCTCATGAGTGAGCTCATGTCTTCCGGTTCAGTAGTGAACCTGTATGATCCCTTTAAGAGATCGTATTACTCATATGCCCTTATATGCACACCAGCGTGTCGGTGTATAGACCTTGATTAGGTCATCAACCTATTGGTCTGCCAAATGTACATACTCAGACATATAGTAACACATCTGTCTCCGGTCAGAGGATGTGTGCCTATATCATGACAGCATACGATATAGGACTTTGGTTATCTCGATCTCGTTAAGTCAACTCTTTGACCTAACTCATCTGACACCTCCGAATCTCTATTCCTATGCAGAGGACATGCATCAAGAGGTCGGTCAGATATCAGCCTAACTGAGATAGGATTGCCATCTCCTACTCAGGCTAGAGATCATCTCTTAACAATCATTTGATGATGCTTGACGAGTCCTCAATCTAACTCATTAGATATTCATCTAAGCACCAGCCTCTATGATTCAATAATTGAATCAACAGATGTATGATCATTAAGATGGCCATGGTACATAACCCTAATTGTACTAAGGGATCTATTATGCAAATTATGTATTCTTCATTTCAGATTAAGGAGTGAATTGCAATAACATTTATTGCATAATGGCTCGCCGTGGTCTCGCATTTCCAACATGTAGTTGGGGAGAGTATAGTGATTTATGTATATTGCTTCATAAATATACATGAATAAATAGTAGAGATCATCACCCAATGAGAAATCTGTTTTTCATTACTGTCGTTAGGATGAAGAAATGTAAAAAATGGTTTACGGTTGGAATGAAAAGCCCGTAGCCGTAGGAATAGGTTTTCGCAACACTGACGCCAATGTTTGGGACAAAATTATCCTATCTAAAGTTAGATATCATCAGAATGTGTTATCTGCAATAGAAATTTTATTGTTCTAATTTTTTTAACAGCAGCAAATATACTAGAACAATTAGGACAATGTACCATTACCATTGCAAAGATACGAACTTTTAGCAGTTTGTTTAGCAACTGTTGCCTAATCTGAACTTTAGAGTAGAGAAGACTTTGGAGAGGTTGTTGGAAGCCACTTATCGATGAAGAAGCTCGATAAGGGAGAGTATAACTGCGCAAATGTGGCTCTTGTTAGTAGTGCTTTTATGCATATGGTAGGATATGGATACAGATAAAAATACTGTAAAAATTTTTACTTATTTTGTGAATACAAATGTAGATATAGATATTGATAGATATGAAAACTGTTTTTTTTAGGAATATCTTAATTAGGTGGTTTACATATAATGCGAGGATAATAATTTTTTTGATTGCAGAGATATCAAACTTTGATGCAAACAGTAATGTTTAAATATAAAATATATTTATATATTTTAACAAAAGATGCATAGATATGAAGATATCAAAGTGTAGTCTTCTTTATGTTGGTTGTTGCGAGCGGTATTGAAACAATCCAAGCCTCTGTCAAAGTTAAAGATGGAAATCTGATTCTTATGGGGGGTTTTCATTGGAAATACTATTTCTTGCAGCTATTTCTTCTTGTGATTGCCTTTCCATTCTCTAATCTTGCATCCTTACATCTTGGGATGCTGGTAGTCTATAGTGGGCTTATCCCACTTGGGCTTTTCTTTGAGGTGTTTTTCGTTGTCGAATGAATTTATCTTTTTTTAAATAACATTCGTATTCATTTTAAAATGAGTACAGATATGTGTGTATGCGAGTGTGTGCATGCATGCGTGGATGGACGTGCATGAGTGTGTATGTGCACACCCCCTTCCTAAGTTTTTATCCCGCCCTAGGATCCCTTGAAAAGTGTAAGTTGGCATCATTGTGGTCCTTCAAATTTTCCAATTTGATTTGAGAGTTGCCATTATGGACCTTCCAGAGGGATCTTTAGATTTTTACAAGGTTGATACCCAATTTCTCGAATTTGCATTGTTTCCTAGACATCAAGAGAGACCTTTCAACCTCAATAAGGTGGATACTCAACGCCTTCAGTGAGTAGCGCAATTTCCTTAACTTCGAAGGTAGGCGTTTAGCTTCTCAAGCTAGCAACACTGCTACATTAATACCGATCGAAGCCCACAAACCTTAATGAGGTGGGTACGATATAGGAAGAGTTGATGTCTCGATAGAGTCAAAAATCACTAGATGTTTCACACATAAAAGTAATGCGAAGCGTGGTGTATATAACTACTAGGACGGCAACAACACACTTTGTTGCGGATTTTACCATATTAATTTTGTTTAATAGATCTCTATATATGAAGTTAAAATATATAAAAAATCTAATGTGTTATGGAAGAATACTTTATTTTTATAGTCTATGATTTAGATTTTTTAAAATTTGAAGATAGATCTTTTCCATTCTTCAATAAAAAACATGAATACCCTGAACTACAAAAATTGAACTATAACATTATATTTTAACAGTATAAAAGTTGTCAAAAAATACATTATTCAAATAGAGGGTACCGAATTTGGGTTGTATAACAAAAAAATATCAAGAAAAAATATCATTTGTACAAATGTGATTTTAAAATTAAAAAAAAATATTGATGATCTTATATAAATATCCTATTTATATTAATTTTTAACTTAAATTTTGCATCAACTATTATCAATTGATATATGTGAGTAACTTTGAATATTATATAGATTGCTTTTTTTGTTATCAATCCTTAGCTTAAATTTATGTTGAAAAATCCGGCTATTTTACGCTGGTTGTCAACTACCTAATGCAATCCCTCCTCATTTACCCAAGCTTGGGACTGACCAAGGTCGAGTTAAAAGATATCTTGTAGAGAGTTTTGGAGAAGAGACACATATCTTATATGTTAACTTTATAAAGGATATTTATGATTGGCATCATCTTGAGTAAGGATCCAGTTTATGAAGACTAACTATTTTGAGATCAACATCGGTCTGCATCAAGGTTCAGCTTTGAGTCTGTTCCTGTTTACTTTGATTAGAAACGAGTTGACTATCACATTCATGATGAGATACCCCGGTGTATGTTGTTTGTCGATGATGTTGTGTCAGTTGATGCAGCTAGAGATGCAGTAAATAAGAAGCTTGATGTTTGAAAACATACCTTGGAGACTAAAGGATTTCATATAAACAGGGTTAAGATTGAATATATGGAGTGCTATTTGATGAACAATGGTGGTGAAGGAATGGAATGAAGATTGGAGAAGATAACATTCAAAAGAAAGATTCTTTTAGATATATTTTACAACACGATAAGGAAATTGACGGATATGTACTCATAGAATAAATACATGTAGACTAAAGTGAAGAGGATTCTCTATTATGTTATATGATAAGAAACTCCTTTGAAAATTGAAGGAAAGTAGTAGAACACGGATGTGAGACCTGCTATGTTCTATGGATCTGAATGTTGACATGTGAACCATAGACATGTGTAGAGAATGATAGTAGATGAAATGCTATGGTGGATGTTTATCCATACATGAAAAGATCATATTTGGAATGATGTGAACGGAAGGAAAGTTATGTAGTTCCAATAGAGGATAAGACGAGAGAGAACCACTTAAGATGGTTTGGTCATTTGCAAAGGAGGTCGGCTAATGCATTACGATACGACTTTTGGGATATTTAGCATGTTAAGAGCAGGAGAGGAAGACTCAAGAAGTATTGGAAGGAGATTATCCGAATAAATTTTAGTTATTTGGATCTAAGCTTGAAGATGATCTAAAATAGATATGAATGGAGGCAAAGAATCCATGTAGCCAACCTTACTTAATGTTGGAGAATGCTTTGGTCCTCCCTTATGCGCATCGCCTCTCTCTCCCACTTTGTGCATGAGATTGTCATTTTCTTATAGAATCGGACCAAACCATAAATGATCAAGTGGGACATAAAATGTTTGTTCAAACCACTTTCTAACAAAAACAAAGAATGTCTTAATGTAAAGAAGAAGTTGTCAGAGCTAGATTGTAAGGAACAATAAATTAATACTTGTCATTAGTTAGAGTTTAAATAGTTTCAAAATTATTAATTTTAGATATCACATATATGTATTTATATGAATTTTAAAAATATACTTATTATGTCCTTTCGAATTTTCTATTAATAATATACACCTACTTTTTTACTATTACACTTGTACCCCCTATATTTTAAAAAATCACAATATTGTCCTCATGTCGGTACGATAGGGCCACAAGTGTGCTAATAACTAGTAACTCTATTATAAATTTTGTAAAAAAATACAACACATATAATTGTTAAAAAAATGGATTATAGATATTACTGGAAAACCTTGGAAGGATGCAATTAAAATCTAAATGTATAATGTATCATTATTTATATTTATCTATATGAAATATTTGTCTAACTCAACAGAACCCGGTTGAACAATGCGAACCAAACCAACAGCACAATAGTATAGGTTTTTTCCATTTTTTGTGAACTGCTAAGGTCTTATCGGTTTGATTGGTTGGTCTCATTGGTTCGACCATAAAATTCCAAAATAGTGCCTTATTAGTTTGATGTTTGATTCAATTTATAAAACCTTTTACGTACCTATAGTAGTCAATAGAGAAATAAGAGAAGAGAGAAAGAAAATGCATTGAAAGAGAAAGGAGTGTGGTGTGCATTCGAGAATGAGAGAGAGGGAGATCATGCCTACTAAATGTAGAGAGAGAGATGAAAGGGGAGGTAGCCACATGTCCAAGAGGGAGAAAAAGTTAGGTGACCCTGCTTTAATAGAGGTAATAGATGTGTATTCACTTTAGTGTTTGTGGGCTTTGCAACTAGGGATGCAAACGGTTACGGATATATCCGTATCCGATCCGTCACCGTATCCGTTTTATACAGTTTTTGACATCTATATCCGTATCCGTTTTAAAATGGATACGGATATGGATATCGTTTTCATATCCGCAAGCATTCGTATCCGTATATCCGTTTTCGTATATAAATATCGTCATAGATTTATTTTTAACCTATATAACATAATTCTCTACCTCCTTTTACCATATTTATATAATTTTATGATACAAACACATTTAGTAAATTAAATATCCTATGTTTTCCATCCAATTCTTATATATTTAAGTCGATTCTATAGAGTATTTCTAACATTACTTGTGTGCAATCAGTATCCGTTTTACATTCGTATCCGTTTTTTAAGGATATGATAAGATAGTTTTAATATCCGTCAATATCTTTATCCACATCCGTATTCGTACTAAAAAACGGATAAGGATATGGTAATAGCTATATCCGTATCCGTATCCGACCGTTTGCATCCCTACCAACACATTAAAGAATTTATATATACTGTGACAAAAAAACGGAAAGAATAGACTTCTTAAAAATGATCAATGGTGCTATTGTATTTAGGTTACCTCTCTATGTCACTTGTGATAGTTACATACTCTAATGCACATTTCAACTAACAAGTAGATTTGCAGTCGCCTATACTTTGCTTAATAATATTGTAAGCATATGTCAAGGTAATTACAAACAAACACACAAGATGACGTGCTGCTGAAAGGAGAAACACCGCAATTTGAATTAACTTATTGTCACTTTAGCTAGTTGGATATTACAATTGAAATTTCAAACATGATGATGGTAAGAAGTGTACATCAAGTCATGTGATCTCAAATATCTATATCGAATCATTTTGTCAAAGCCCGAAAAAAGGGAAATTTCACCAGACATCGCAAATATCACAAGAAATCAAAAATATGCTATAAATTGGTTTTCTTTCGGAAACTGATATTTACAATGTTATTAGATCAATATACAAGATAAAAATGCACATTGTATGCTAATAATAGATGTATAAATATAAATTCTGAATTTAGTATCATCACGATTGTGCGAAAGTTGATATCGTAAGATTAGTACCATGTAACTTATAGTTACGCATACAAAATGCAAACTGACAGATAACTTGAAACAACAAATGCACTGAATTCATGAAGTACAGAGGTAGTACTCATATCATCATTCATTAACGATTTGAATTAAAAATCATGAATGCCTTGGTGGATCTATGTAACCCACTTAATTATGAGTTCTCACCAGACTTCCACTTCATCTTGTCAACTACATATAATCACAATATTCTCCCATGTCACATTATTGAACTACGATAATCCATAATTGATTTGTACCTCGACAACTTGTCGTGGGAATGAGCGCAGATGAGATAGTAAGTATAGACACTTCAGAATTATGATTGATGGTACACCTTAAATCCTAACTAGTCAATTAGCTCAGGTAATTAAAGTTGAATTTATGTTCATGATTGTTCTCATTAACAGAGGATGAAGCCCTTGCCAAAAACGAGTGCTCAGTAAGGAAGAAGATGTCTAATCAAAGAAACACAAAATTTCTTTAAAAGCAGTACAACAATGATAAAACAAAATCAATAGAAATTTCAACAAAATCCAGCAAAATCTCAGAATTCCATGAAGGAATTTTCACATTTCATAGATATTGGCAAAATGGGGTCAGATATGGGGTGAAATCCATTTCCTTGGCAAAGCAGTACAAGGAGAGGGGTCCATTTCGCCATCTCGACAATTCAAGGATATTTAAGTCAGCGACGCCATCTCTTCAGCAGTTTGCTTTGAGAAGTAACAAACTACGGCATGCACAGACCTAGACTGGATGCAAATTTGTGTTTCTTGTAGCAGGGGAACCACTCAAGTTTTTTATAATCATACATTTTCTCAGAAACTTAAGCCTTGAATTTTGTTAATAACCATTATCATAATAAAGTGAAATAAGATTGGCATAGAAAACACATCGAAACCTGATATCACTTTACCAGGATATGATGGCACAATTAAAAATAAAGATAACATATATACTTACAATCGACTAAGTGACGATCTAAAAATATCATTAGCAACAACATACCTCAAACATGTTAATGGGACATACGAATATCTGAGTCTAGTTGGACATATTTAGAAAAAGGAGGCTTGAACATCAAGGAAAGAACAAATATGCACTACTTGAAAAGTGGAGCATGAAAATGATTTGGTAACAGTAAATATCAGGGATCTCACGGCAAAAAGATCGGTTGTGGAAGACACAATCTCTACGGAGGGATTTTGCAGTTTTTTTCCTAAAAAAATACCCAAAACGAAGGAATAAAGCATCAATCGAGCATCACTCCAGACTAAGAAAGACCCATCAAGCTCTCATACCACATACTATTCTTCCATACATTAACAACAGAGGAAAGTATTATTGTAACATGGTCAGGCCAGTCTGGTAGTACAGTTGGTTTTCTAACAATAAATAAAAAACTACAAAAGTACTATATGAAATCTATATACGAGCATGATATATCAAGAAAAATGATAGTGAAAAATGGCGAAACGTGGAGATAACAGTTGCAAAACCTGCTTCTTTGAGAAAAAGAGTTAGAAGGCAATACTTCCTGTGACCGGTTCTGCTAGAGCAAGGAATCATCAGACAATTATATAAACCAAACTGATAGGATAATTATCCTTATATCAACAGAATGATTCTACTTGATGACTGCTTCCGCTTTCATAAGAAGATAAGACTGCTACCCACAACAATGTAACAAGGTTCACAGTGTTTCGTTTCTTTGGAGTAAAAAAAATCAATTTTTCCATTTCCTATTTATCCCCATTCACTTACATGACTACAAAAGGATACAAATCGACTCAAGAATCTGAGACCACACGGTAGACGACAGATCCACCTTCAGTTTCAACTACCAGTTTGTTCATTTTCAAGAGCAGAAGAAGATAACAACGTCCTTTGCGCCCTGCATATGCAAGGAAAAATTCAGGTAGCAAACAAATCAGATACCGTCACATTCAGGCATCATCCTATCTGTTTCGTGCCTAACAGAATATGTCATTCATTTATCCTCAAGTGTCTAAACACTGTGACATGGTAAGTGTTGGTAAAAAAGAATAAACGCAAATTTATTATGAAAAGCCTACCATCCAAACTCTACATTATATGAATACTCCACCTAATTATCATGGATGCTTAACTTGGACACTACAGTACAACGGATACAGATATGCATGCATGTATCTAACCACAACCGTATCTTTTTTTTCAAAAAAAAAGACAAGGATATGGATTTACATGTGCTTTAATAATAAATGTGGTGCATATATACATGGCCCTTCAAATAAGTTAGTAATTCTATCTCGATGTACATGTGGTGTTAACAATTACTATTAAATATATGACATGAAAAATATATAATATATGGAAAAATGCCTAAATTGGCGCTGACTTAGGAAGTACTAGGGCCTTGGTGAACAATCACGGGATCAGTACTAGGTCCTTGGAGAACATATCTGCCGGGTCACTGGAACAGACAGCTCAGGGGTACAAACAGGAGTAATCTGCCTCAGTGGAGCAGTAGGATCCCGTCCACGACCCTAGTACTGCAGAGTTAAGAGTACACAACCCCAGTTCCTCTATTTTTTAAAAAATCCCACCATTTACATTGTTACCACTCTGATTTTTAATGTCTAGACCAAACATGTTGTGGTGGACGATTATTTTACCCGAGATACACAGTAAAAAGGGAAGATAATTGTTCCTCACATTTATACAGAGCTCCAACTTATTAATATATTTACAAAAGCTCTTCTAAAGAAAACATATCTCATTGTTGACATCCAACTTGGACATGATCGATAGATATGCTTCAATTTGACGGGGAAGGGGGTTAGAAATTATTATTGGTCATTGATGTATTTTCTGTTTTTAAAACTTCTTTTTGTATCGTTTTTATTTTTAGGAATTCAGCTATTAAGTATTTTCCAATCCATAGGGCATTAGGAATTCAAGGAATATAAGAAATCCTACCCCTTAATTAAAATTCATTTCATTGATTTTATAATTATTTCCAAAATGAAAAGTGTGGTAATTGAGCTTTCGACCAAATATCGATTGGGAAGGACCGTCCATGGGACCATATGTATTCTTCACATCAATATCAACCTAAATTCAGTCCAACCCTGTTCGAGCTCCTTTCAAAAAATATCATGTGTATGGGGGGGCCTTTCAATAGGATGTGGTCCTTCCTGAGTTCAGTAAGGCTGCTCCTTTTTGTAAAAAACAGCAACACTTTAGTAGAATAGGTAAACAGTTTGTATTAAAATTGCACATTGCAATGCACAACTATACATTGTAAAATACAAAATTTCGCCATAATACAAATTGTTTATCTACATTATAAAATTGTTTTTTACCGAAAAAGGGATGGCATTCCTGAACTCGGGAAGGAACACATCTTGTTGGAATAAAAATGAGACTTGTATTAAACGAGATCCCAGGGCTCTCTTATATAGGAGAAGAGCCATTGGTTAATTACATAAGTGAGATACAATAATCTCAACACTCCCCCTCAAGCTGGAGCATAAATATCAATCATGCTCAGCATGGAACATCTCTGAAATGGACCTCTAGCCAGAGCCTTCGTGAAGATATTTGTCGTATGATCTCATGTGGAAACATGAGGTGGATATAAGACCTTTTTGGATCATGTCTCTAGTGTAATGACATTATGACAATCCACCTCAATATGCTTTGTTCGCTCATGAAAAGCAGGATTATTGACAATAAACTAGGCTGCTTGATTATCACATAAAAGCTTCATAGGTAGAGAAACCTCAACAGTAGGTCGGTTAATACTGATCTATCCCACACTGCACATCCTTGTGCCATAGCCTTGTATTCAAATTCAGCATTGGATCTAGCCACCACTGTATGCTTCTTGCTTTTCCATGAAACAAGTGAGCCGCCTACAAAAATAGTAAAACCAGAGGTAGACTTTCTGTCCCTGGGAGGCTATGATAATCCGATTGAGATGGCTATAGGCCTCCTCCATGGGAGGTATGGTAGCTCCGAAGAGAAGTTGTGTACGTGTTGCATTATACTATGTATCAAGGCCAGCCATGGAAACTCCAACTATCATGGAGTTCCTATCAAGGATTAAAAAAGCGCGACGCGATATGAGGCGTTTTCCCAAAATGTGAGGCGAGGCGTCAGCCTCGAGGCAATCGAGGCGTAAGCCTAAAATTTTTGGAGAGAAAAAATAAAAATAAAGCAAAATATATATTGGAATAAATGACAACAACACAAAATATTGCAATATATTTCTCAAAAGTTCAATACAAACTACAACTATGATTGTTCAAAGTTCAAATACGATTGCGAAATGAGAAAAGAAAAATAAAGTAGGAAATAAAGTTCAATACAAGCATGAAATTAATGCAACATATTGTCCATCACTATTATGTGATACATCAAAAGGACAGAGGAGTGATCATAAAAGGCATGATAATCCGGTTGAGATGGCTATAGGCCTCCTCCATGGGAGGTATGGTAGCTCCGATGAGGCGTTGTGTACGTGTTGCATTATACTATGTATCAAGGCCAGCCATGGAAACTCCAACTATCATGGAGTTCCTATCAAGGATTAAAAAAGCGCGAGGCGGTATGAGGCATTTTCCCAAAATGTGAGGCGAGGCGTCAACCTCGAGGCAATCGAGGCGTAAGCCTCAATATTTTGGAGAGAAAAAATAAAAATAAAGCAAAATATATTGGAATAAATGACAACAACACAAAATATTGCAATATATTGCTCAAAAGTTCAATACAAACTACAACTACGATTGTTCAAAGTTCAAATACGATTGCGAAATGAGAAAAGAAAACATAAAGTAGGAAATAAAGTTCAACACAAGCATGAAATTAATGCAACATATTGTCCATCACTATTATGTGATACATCAAAAATCACTAATCATCAATATTGATTCAATGAATCAACATCAGTCATCTCGCCCATCAACATTGTTGTCGCCGCCATTGTCATCTCTACTCCTACTCATTGGACCCTCATCGAAATCATCCATATAATTCAAATGCACATCATCATCGGCTTCATCATCACTTCCATCCTCAGAATTGTAGAACTCCTCCTCCTCAACATTAGTTAGAGTTTTTCCTTTATCTAATCAAGAAAGCAATATGCATAGTCATTTATTTGAAAGATAATCGCAAAAAAAGCATCGAACATTCTTTTAATTTATAATATTGTATTGCACCTTTATCGTATTTTTCCCTTTCTTTTTACGTCGAGCGACTTGAGCTCCTACACATCTTCACCTCATTCCTCCTTAAGAGGATCATCCCCAAGGGGTATGTTTGCATCAAGATCCTGATAGGCCTCGATCTTGAGCTTCAGAAATCCATTCATCACCGGAGTCAATGTCTTCCAAACATAAAGGATCTTCTATTGTTTTCTTCCTTAATTCTCCATGCTTCAATTTGAGAATGAACATGATGTAAACCAAATCATTGAGCTTCGCTTGTGATAAACGATTTCTTCTCTTTGTATAGACCTATATAGACATACGTAAGGTTTAAGTGTTTAACATGAAACAAAAACACTATCATAAAAATATATAATGCTTTAACCACTTACTTGATTGAACGAGCTTCAATTACGTTCACACCCAGAAACACTACAAGTCAAGCTCAATACCCTAATAGCAAATGCTGCCAATTCTGGTGTTTCATCTCCAAACAACATCCATCAATCCGTTGATAATGGTCAACACATTTTAGTAATGATGTTAAAGTATATGCAAAACTCTTTAAATTTATTTACAATACTCACCGGGACTTCTTGTTTTCCTTGAATAAACAGCATTTGTCGATCCAAAAAAACCTATAGCATGCATAAAAGAATCAAGTTGTGAATCTACTTTCACCCACGCATCTTAATCAATGATTGATCTTTCCATGCATGAAAACAATCCCATTTTGACTTCCAAGTTATTAGCAAATGTCGGTTCATAATGAAAGTGGGGATTGAGGAAATAAGCAGCAGCATATAAAGGCTTGTGTAGTTGACGATCCCAACGACTATCCACAATATCCTAAATAATCTTATATTTGGTCTCGTCATTTTCTAGATTTCTAGCTATCTCTTCCTTGGTCCTGTTAATGGCTTCATAAATAAATCCCAACGGTGGATACTATTCAGCATCCACCAACCTCAAAACGGTGGCGAAAGGTTTTGTGGTGTTGAGAACATATGCAACACCAGGCTAAAAAGACTTGCTCTTCACAACTGTGTTCACCACACTTTGCCCGAAGGGTTGATACACATAAGAAGTGTTCTTCCATGGTCTTGAAGTGAAGAAGGATTCAAGTGAATCCTTGGCTCTACTCAAGCTTCGTAATCAATGCGGTGGCAAATCGAGTAACGGCAGGTTGTACCAAATCACAACCTGCAAATTTTCTCACCATCGCTAAAGCCTAAAGTCCAAGCATGAGCATAAACAAAATTAATTATTCTCTTTGCTTTTTTGAACACCGATGCATGAAAAGTCAATTTGAGGATATCCTCCAACATCAAATCAATGCAATGCACTGCACAAGGTGTACAATATAGATTCTTCCTTTTTTCCATCAACATTTGTCCAGCTGCTTTATAAGCTAATGCATTAGTTGTTATCACGTGGACAACATTCTTCTCTCCGACCTCCTCAACAACTTCATCCAACAATTTAAAAAGCATCCTGGCATATTTAACTTAATCGGATGCATCAATCGACTTCAAGAAGTAAGTGCCTTTGGGATTATTCACCAAAAAATAACCAATGTGTGTCCTTTCATATCAATCCAACCGTCAGACATGAGGCTACAACCGATGGCAATCCAAGAAGTCTTTGCCTCATCAACAAGAGTGGTTAAGGCGTGCTTATCTTCTTTCAAAATCCAAGTTCGTAGTTCATGCATGGTTGGTGGCTTGAAACCCATTCCATACCCACATACATCAGTCATCATCACTGGATAAGGATCATTGGCTATGTTGAATGACAATGAATTCTCAAAAAAAATCTCCCAATGCTCCTACAAATCCTCCTCTCATATTTTTTCCAGCTTGCACTTAAAGTGAGTTGTTGTACGGGAGGATCCGAAGTACCTACACCCCTACCTCCTTATGCAATAAAAAAATCCATCGATCCTCTAGCTTGCTTGATACTGCTAGAATTTGTCTGTGCTCTTCGTGACGGTTGATTTTCATCACCACCCGATGGCCCTTGCATCCCAACTCGACAAACTCCTTCTATTTCTTCAAATCTTCTTCTCTTCTCATTACCCTTGCTTTCCATGAACATCTTCATCTCTTGTTGAACTTCAAAAAAAATGCTTGGACAAGCTCTCACATTGTTGCGTGTCTTTGCAAGATGGTTTTTTAGTCGCTTCACCCCACCAGTGATCTTCATCAAACAAAAATTGCATTCAACATATACATAGCCTTTCCCTTTGTGATCGTCCATTTCAAGTTGTCGGCAGTATCTCCATCCAGGATCCGATCGCCCTTCACTTTGGCCTTTCCTTTCCATATCTACAAGTTAAACAATAACATATGTATATACTTACAATACAAGATAAACACGCGTGTAATCCTTCATCATGGATCGGAATTTAACCCAAAAAATTGGAAAAATCCATAAAAAAGAACAAATAAAAAAACCCTCGAAAAATATATCGAAAGCATCCAACATAACGAAACCATCCAACAGAAAAACCAATAAAGAAGAACACAATGAAAACATAAAAAATAGAGCCAAAAAATCTAAAAATACCGAGTTGGAAACTTGGAGGCGACGGCGGCACAAGGCCTCTCCGGCTGGGCGGCGAGAGGATCGACGGCAGAGATGGCAGCGCCGCGACGATTCCGGCTGGGCAGCGAGTCGACGCCATGGGCTAAGCCTCCTCGCTCGCCAGCAGAGAACAGGGGCGGAGGGTCTCGGAAGAGAAAAAAACACTTTATTGAGGCTTACGCCTCAGCCTCGCCTCGAGCACCTCAGGCGAGGCTCAGGCGTACGCTCCTTGAGCCAAACCTAAGGCGTGCGCCTCGGGGCGCTTTGGGCCGCCTCGCCTCGAGGCATATGCCTTTGCGCCTCGAGGCGCCGCTTTTTAAAACCATTATTCCTATATTCCTTCTGTTCCTCCATAGATGTCGTAATAGCCATATAGTTATGAAGCTTCTCGAATATGCCATGCAGTAAAGAGTAGTACACATGCAGAGGACGACTATTCCGCTTGGCCTTGTCGATGTCGAACTGTAGCTGAAGAATCTTGGCCTCATTCTTCACTTGAGCATAGGTGGATGCCAAAGTGTCCCACATCGCATTGGCGGTGGGCCGATTCAAAATATCATTGGCTATTTCTGTAGTGAGGGTCCCACATAATAAAACACGTGCATTCATGTCATCTTGCTTCCAAGAAGCATTGCCTCCAATCTTATCTGTTAGGTCTGGATCTGTAAGGATGTGCTCCTTGTTGCACTACATGAGGGTGAGAAACTGCATGGACCACAACTCATAGTTGGTCCCATCCATCTCTACGATGGGAGCCGAGCCCTTGAAGGCACATGACGAAGAAAATATATCACCCTTGTTCATTGACATGATGATAAAACGACCAAACAACGGAACTCGACTGGGGAGTAGACCGATATGAACGAGTCTACACAATCCTACAGAGGATTGGTTGTACGTATAAACTCATACAACCATCCTCGTCAAACTTTGTTGCACGCTAAGAACAGAAAACGCAATTTATAGGTCTGAAATCATGTTTTCCGGCCAAAATCAGATCGTTTCATACTACAGTTCGAACTACAAAGGCGCACGGAGAAGCGTGGAGGTGCAAGGAGGCGTCGGCAGCGACTTGGGACCCGTGCGTGGGGTTTTGACGACAGCGGCCGGAGAGGGGCGGTGACCGAGTGACACGGCAGCCCGGGAAGCGGCGATCGGGGGAGAAGGTGGTGGGTAGGGTTGGGTGGGATACGAGAACTCTGGTATAGAACCGTCTCTCCGATATCATGTAGAAAAGGAAGAATGAATTGCATTGCTGAGAGGCCCTAGGTTTCTCTTATATAGGAGAGAAACATGTTGGACAAATTACAAGATAAATACAAAAGAAATAGATAATATGAAAACAATAAGAAAGATAACTAATATCTCAATATATGGCATCGACTATTTCAAGACCTTTACTTAGGTGGTTAGAATAGGATCTATTTGCAAAATTATATTTGTTGTTGGCACTGGTTGCCAACAAAAAACTAGCCACTTTTCAACTTGATGTAATGAACATCTTTCCTCCATGGAGATCTTAGTGAAGAGGCATATTTGACAAAATCACCGAGATGTTCTATTGAGAAGTATGTATTTCGTTTACACAAAGTCATTTATAACCAAAAGCAGGGTCCGCGAGCACAATTTAATATACTCATCTCAGAAATTAGCCCTCATAGTTTCAATAGGAATACATCTGACTATTTTGTGTTCATGGGTGATGTTCTGTGGGTATATCTTATTATTAGACCTATTATATCATATGATGTAAACGGAGGACATGGAGAAGCTGCATTACAACTACTTGCAGCTCAATTTCTAATTTTTAATATCTAAAGAATTCATCAGAAAAGAGCCTCTTCTACATCGTCAATGAGCAACTAACATTAGGTCATACGCAGATGCTGACTATACAAGTCTCTTGAGGATAAATAATCCACCATTGGTTTTGCTATATTTGTTGGTGGAGGCCTTGTCACACGACACAACAAGAAGCAAATCATGGTCTCCAGAGCAAGTGTAGAAGCACAATATAGAGTCATCACCCAAGCAACACATGAGATTAATTGGCACATCTCTTTTCTACAAAAACTTTGGTTGCCAACCACAATTGCAGTTCCTCTCTATTTTAACAAAAGCCCACCACTTACAATGCTACCACTTTAATTTTTCATGTCCGAACCAAACAAATTGAGGTGAATTGCCATTTTGTCCGAGATACCATGTAAGAAGGGAAGATCATTGCTCCTCACAGTTCTACAGAGCTTCAACTTGCTAATATATTTACAAAAGTGCTTCTAAATAAACATATCACAGTGTTGACGTCTATCTTTGGCATGATCGAAGATATCTTTCAATATAGACATTATTTCTGGCCATTGATGTATTTTCTATTTTCAATACTTTCATTTTGTATCCTTTCTATGTTTAGGAGTCCAAGTATTAACTCCATATGGTGTTAAGAATTCAAGGAATATTAGAAATCGTACCCTTTATTAAAATTCATTTAATTGATTTATAATTATATACCAAAGAAAAGTATGGTAATAGAGCCTTCAATAAAATACCATATTGGGAACGACCATCCTTGGGACCATGTGCATTCTTCATATGGAGTGAAAATAATAAGCTTTTTACTCATGAATCCCCGAGGTTCTCTTATATATAAGACAACAAGAAAAGAAAATACATAAAAGAAATAAAATATAACTAATATCTCAAGACTCCCCCTGAATATGGAGCGTAGATATCAATCATGCTCTGCTTGGAACAACATCTCTCGAGTGACCCTCTAGCTAGGGCCTTCGTGAACACAACTGCGGCATCCTGAGCTCACATAAGTGGTGGAGATTAGGGATGAGCATTGGGTTGGGACGGCCCGGCCCGAAGCCCAGCTCAAAAAGCTCGGCCCGACCCAAGCCCAAACGAACATTGGGTCGGGCTTGGGCCTAACTTTTAGGCCCGAAAATTTTTTGGGCCGGGCTCGGGCTTGGATTGGCCCAGCCCGACCCGGACCACGGTCCCAACCATAAAAGGGCCCGATCCCTTCCCATATCCCACACGTATGGAAACTCTCACCTGTCATGCACACTCTGTTCATGTATCCTATCTTCCTACAATGTTTATAAATCAAGAAAGTCAGGTGTGTGACATATGAGTTGATGATCAAGGCCCTAAATGTCGGTTTCGGTCACCATTTCGGTACCGACCGAAACAGAATTTCGATGGAATTTCGATCGAAATTTCGGTCATTTCGGTCGTTTTTTGTACTAGGACCCCCATATTTCGATCATTTCTGTCGAATTTCGATTTCGACTGGATATCAATATTCGTCAGAAATTCGACCAAATTTCGCTGAAATTTGAGGCCATGTTGATGATCATTGTATTTCCTTTCAGGATTAATTTTTCTTAATTAGTCTATGTCTTAGATTCCGGTGGTTATTGTTGAATTTTGTAGTGTTTATTTTTTCCATTAGAATATTTTCTATTATTGAACCTTTACCCAATACAAGCATTATGCCCATTTTTTTAACATGTAGTGTTTGGTGCACCTGTTGTTATTGGTTCACTCTTCAATTTCTATAATGAGAGACAACATTGAGTGGACTTGTATAAAATGAGAAATCATCTCCGGTAGAATTGAGTTTTAGTTGTTTCACAAGTATTATGGCATATGTTTTAAACAATTTTAGCTCGTTTAACTTGAATTGAGATTGACTTTAAATACAAACTCAAAGTTAATAATATATAATGGGTTAAGATGGGCCGGCCCAGCCCAAGCCCGGCCCATAGGAATTGGGTCGAGCCTGGGCTTGGGTCAAACCAAAAAAAATTTGGGCCTAGACCCGGCCGAAGGCCCGAAGTTTTAAAGTGTGCTTGGGTCTGGGCCCTTCAGGGCCCGACCCAGCCCGGCCCATGCTCATCCCTAGTGGAGATGAAGCTCTTCTGAATCATGTCTCCAATGTAGTGACAGTCTACATCGATATGGTGTTGGCAATGAAGAGAGCATCATGGTTGTTGCATTTAAGGAGCATGAGAAGAGGCACCTCAACAGCTAGGTCAGTAAGAACACATCTGACCCACATCATCTCCGTACTGCCATGTGTCATAGCTCTGTACTTTGATTATGCATTGGACCTAGCGACCATCGTCTGCTTCTTGCTCTTCCATGGCACCAAGGAACTCCCTATGAATACTGTAAAGCCAGAGGTGGACTTCATGTCCTTGAGGCACCTTGCATAATCAGCATCTGTACAAGCTGTAATGGCATGGGATGTGCCTTTGCTAAATATAAGACAAGTGCCATGTGAGTTCTTGAGATACCTCAGAATAATATGAATTGCATCCATATATGCATGTCTAGGTTGCTTCATGAACTATCTCACTTTGATCATTGTAAAGGATGTATATGGCATGGTCCATCTATAAGAGCTTCCCAACAACCTCCATGTACCTCCTCTTGTCTACCTCCTCCGTGTCATCATCATACATCTTCAAGCTCAGATTCATGGGAGTAGTTGCAGGCCTGCAATCTGCCATGCTTGTCTCAGAAAGATGTGTAGCATACTTCCTATGGGTCATCACAAGACTTTTCTAGTTTATGGCGAACTCCAGTCCAAGGAAGTAACATAAATTGCAAAGGTCCTTGGTTACAAACTGTTGTCCAAGGAAATAATTAGCAGTCTGGATGCCACACTCATCATCTCATGTAACAACGATATCATCAACATAAACCAGTATGGCAATTATACTTCTTTGAGACCTATGTACAAACAGTGAATGATCAGCAGTCGATCTCACGAATCCCTGTTGCTCTATCAGTTCCGAGAGCTTCTGGAATCATGCGTTTGGACTCTTCTTAAGTCCATAGGTATGAAGTTCGCAAACATTCTGATAATCTCCCTCAACAGCGAACCCGGGTGGTTGTTGCATGTAGACCTCCTCATGTAGGTCACCCTAGAGAAACACATTCTTCACATCAAGTTGCTATAGGGGCCAGTCATGTATCACTGCAACAGAAAGGAGCATCTGCAGTGTAGAGTGTCGAGCTATTGGCGAGTAAGTATCCTAATAGTCCACCCCATATGTCTGGGCGAACCCACAAACCACAAGTCTCGCTTGTGGAGATCCACGCTGCCATATACGCGGTGCTTCACCATAAACATCCACTTACATCCTACAACAGACACTCCTTTAGGATATGTAACAATGCTCCACGTGCTACGTGACTGTGATGCGGCCATCTCCTCCTCCAAGACAAGAGGTCACTGATTGTACGTGGTATCGCCTCATGATATGTACGTGGTATCTTCACGGCTGACAGTCCCACAACAAATCTCCTGAGATCCTTTGAGAATTGATCGAAGGAAATATGGGCATCAAGAGAATATGTAAAACAAGTACATTTCTGCTTCCACGGATCAATATGCACATTCAGATCACATGCTTCCCCTTCAACAAATAAACCACCATCATGAGACGACATCTGCTCATCTAGTAAAGAATCGAGCTGCATGGACAAATCACTAGTGCCATCAATGGAAATAATATGCTCATTACATATCTGGGACACACTAGATGATGGGGAATGCACATGAGCAATGGGTGAGGTGTCCGAACATAGAAATGTGCTAACATATGGACCAAAGCACGAGATGGTGGTGCAAGTTAGGCACTGGATGTGGTGCAGTCGTAAGAGGAGGCATATATACCTCCTCTTTAAATTCAGACGAAGTCAACCTGTCACACGTAGGAGAGAAATACATAATAGACTCAAAGAACATGACATCACACTAACATAGTACTTATGTCTAAGCAGATCAAAACAAGAATACCCCTTCCGGGTACGAGATTAGACTAAAAAGACACACTTGATAGCTTTAGGAGAGAGCTTGTCACGACCAGGCGTCAGATGGTGAACAAAGACAACAAAACCAAACACAAGGGGTGTAAAGGAGAACATGTCCTTCTCGTGAAACACAATAAAGAAAGGAATCTTCTCTCCTAGGATTGAAGATGGCATGTGGTTCACCAAGTAGCAAGCAGTGAAGACCACATCACACCAGAAAAGGTAAGGAATATGACTCTAGATCAAAAGTGCCTTTGTCACATCAAGCAAATGACGATATTTGTATACGACAACACCTTCCGGCTGAGAAGTGTAAGCACACAAGGTCTAGTGGACGAAGTCAAGAGACTAGAAGAACTCATATAGCTATAGCGTACATAACTCTAAGGCATTGTCAGAGCGAATAAACTTGATATCAACAGAGAAAATGTTCTTTATTTCCTTACTAAAAGATTTAATGGCAGACCCAACTTCGTACTTGTTTTTCAATAAAAAAACCCATGAAAGTCTAGATTAGTCATCTATAGAAACAAGATAAAAACATTGTCCATGGAGATCAGAAACATGTATGGGACCCCAAATAACTAGATAAATAAGCTCAAGTAGATCGTAGCTGCTATGACTCTTACAACTAGGGAACGGAGAGCAATAATGCTTCACAAACTGGCAAGCCTAACTCTGGAAGGAAGAGTGCGTGGAAATTTCTGGGAGGACAAGACACATCTTCGACAGAGGAACGTGACCAAAAAGAAGATGCCACAAATAAGGTGAGATTAGTCCAGTAGGAACTGTAGATGCATCAAATTAGGAGACTAGACCAGTCTGTAGAGCACCCACTGCTCACAGCCACATCCAATCACCATGCCCATGAGTATGTCATGAAACACAAGAGAATAGGGATCAAAAATGGCATGACGATGCAAATATTTTGTGATCTGACTAATAGAAAAAAAATTCATCTGAAGTTCAGGAGCACATAGAACATTTTGCAAGCACATGGATGGCGTCAAATGCACCTCCTCTTGTCATGTAATGGGTATGCAAACTCCGTTCGCAATGACAACCCATCTACCAAGGGGTATAGGTCGGTAAGAAATGAAGTGTGCTCTACCTCAACATAGATCGTGAGACGCACCGGAATCCATAATCAACTCTTTTATATCAGTGTTGCTACAACTAGTAAAAGCATAGGCTATACCTGAGGAGCTCGAAGATGCTCTAGCAGCGGCTACAACATCGAGGGAACATGTAGTGGTGATGAGTGCAAGAGTCATTATCTCCCGCAGACAAGAGACAATATCATCTAGGCGTGAATCTGTCTGAGGAGTTGAACTATCTGGGGGCTCAATCTGCTCGACCACATGAGCAGATGCAGGGTATCTATACTTTTGATAGCATGTTTCGTCATAGTGGCTTGGACGACGTCAAAAGACGTAGGGATCGCGCAGACATTCACCTCCTCTACCATGGGGACCACACCCTCTGAATTGTGTAGACATTCCTTTGTCTGAGATGCAACCATCGATGAGGAAGTCTGTGTGGTGGCAGGTGGTGTGATAAGAAGCCCGTTGAGACGATTGCATACTCCTAAGGGAGGTATGGTCGCTCCTGTAAGAAGTTGTACGTATGCGGCCTCATACTCCGGATCTAGGGTCGTCAAGAAAACTCCAGCCATCGTGGAGTTCTTGCACGCTATCTACTGCTCCGGAGAAGTGGTCACGGTCATGAAGTTGTGAAACTTCTCAAACATGTCACGAAGTGAAAAGTAAAATGTATGTAAAGGACGGTCATTCTACTTGACCGTGTATATATCAAATTGTAGCTGAAGAATCTTGGCCTTGTTCTTCCCTTTGACATACGTGGTTGCCAAAATATCCCACATCATCTTGATGATGGGTTAATTCACAATGTCGTTGGCGATCGATGTGGTAGGAGTCCCAGAGAGCCAAACACATGCGTATACGTAATCTTGCTTCCATGAAAGCATTGTCCCATCTTATCTGTCGGCTTTGTCTTTGTCAGAATGTGCTCATTGTTATTACATTGGATAAGCATCAAAAACCGCATTGACCGCAACTCATAGTTGGTCCTATCCAACTTCATGATGAGAGTCGGGCCCTTGAAGCCATCGGACGAAGAAAAGATGTTACCTTTGTTCTATGACATGATGAAAAGAAGGCCGAAACAGAATTCGACTGGGGAAGAAAATTGATCCGAGCAAGTCTATACGATCATATAAAGGATTGGTTGTATGTGTAGACTCACACAACCATCCTCATCAATCCTCGATCCACGCTAGGCCTAAAAAAAGATGCTTTATAGGTCTGAAATCACCTTTCGATCAAAATTAGGTCGTTTTAGACTGCAGTTTGATGACGAAGAGGAGAGAAATCGCATCAGGGACTGGCGGCGACGACCACAAGGAGAGGGGTTGCGACACGCATGACAGGCCAACGACAGCGGTGGCGTAGGGGTAGTGCGGCACATGCAGCGGCCCAACAATAGCACACAAGCCGTTGCGTAACGAGGCGTATGCAAGGTGGCTCGTGCAATGTTGTGGTGAAGCTCGAGGGCGGCGTGCGAGGTTGTTGGTGGCAGCGCATAATGAGAGGGTGACAGGTGAGGCTAGAGCACAGGTTGGGAACAAGAACTCCAATCAAGGATCGTCGCACTGAATCTATGTTGAGAGAAAACAATGAATTGCTTATTAATGAGGCTATAAGCATATCTTATATAAAGGAAAAACTTGTTGAGCAAGTTACATAAAGTTAACATAAAGAAAAGAGAATACATAAAGAAACAAAAGACAACTAATATCTCAAAAATACACTGGGTCAAATGAGTATACTCCCTGGGAGCATATAAGAGCATGCTCCCACATGTTTTGTTTTTTTAAAGCCCTGTGGGGATTTAATTAGAATAATTAGTGGAATATTTGTTTCAAATTACGTGTAAAACATGCATTTCTATCATATCCACTTAGAAGAGGCCGATTTCAGTAATTCTGAGGTTGTTCAAATTTGGCAGTCTTGATGGAAGAGATAGAAGTTTCGAATTAAATTGATTTTTGAATTACACCATAGTGATATATGATGATCTAAATCCCCATCAATTTCATTTTTTTTAAAAATACATGTAAAAGGAGTGGGAGCATACTACCCCCCCATACACACAGACACATATAAATATATATATATGAAGAAAGATTCCAATACTAAAATGAACATACATCAAATGAACGGATCAATAATTTCATATCCTGAATAACTTCAGAGCTCTTTTGATGAGCATCAAGTTTAATTAAATAAAACATTGCTAGCAAGAATAATGCTAAAACTAAACATGTAAATTACCTAGTCCAAAGTTTTCAAGATCATCGGCATCAAATGATCTGTGTTTTTTTCCTCTGTTCTGCATCTTTAGAAGTTCTGAGTTGATCTTGCTAACAGCTTCTGAGGTGTCCTGTAATGAAACTAGATGAAATCACAAAATGGGAAGCTTTAAATAAGGAGTATGTTAGTAATATTCTTAAAAGTGTTCAAACACGTAATAAAACGCCATGCAACTGCTGGCAAATCAACATGTAAATTCGGGCCTGTGTGAATGCTTAGATGATAAATATGGCTTTTAACAAAAATAACTAACAAATCAGAAATGTTCTCGAGATTCAAGGTGATCTTTCCGAAGTTGCCAGATTAATAAGAAATCTGTTATTTGCCCTTTTTGTTTGATGTACCTTTTTGTTTTTTTCTTAAACGTTATTAAATTATTTTCTCTTTATTTTATTTATTGAGTCTTCGGGAGGTTTATTGTGTAATCATCTCCAACTAGGCCCTAAGATCTTATGCTATATAAGAAACTCCATACCCCCTCGAATAAATCATTTCATTCATTGTCAACAAATCTCCACTTAGTATTAGAGCAATGGTCCTAGACGAGTGCCTGAACCCTAAAACCCATTGCCGCCACCAGCCTGTTTGTTGCACGGCGCTCCACACCTCTCGTGTGGGTCTCTTTCTCAATGCCTAAGGCCTCGTGCGGGCCTACAAAGGCCTCAAGCAGGGCCCCTCTCTCACCGGCAACACTACCCATGCGTCTCTCATTGTTGCCTCGCAAGACCCTCTAGTGGGGTCATGCATATCGCCTTCGGCAGTTGTTAACGGTTCTGCCACATTGCCCTTAGGGCTCCCAGAACATCACCCTTAGGAGAAATCCCTCTCACTGCTCTAATACCATCTCAAGGAAAAGTTGAGAAAAATGAAAATTGTACTGAGTAAGTGGGGGGTCCATTCCATATATATGTGGATAGGGAAAATTATAGGTATACCCTTGAGAAACTAAAACCCTGGAGTAAACAAGAATAATATCAAATGTTAACATCTGTGACGCCTTATTTCTAAACTAGGCATCGAATCCACTACCTCCTTTTGGAATTCAAGTATTGCCTTTTATATTCCGCGTGCTCTTCATTGTCCAGATCTTGGCTCCTTAGCTAAGAACAAAAAATCCTATGCAACTTCGGCATTAGATATGAGAGATGCAAATTTGGATCAAATGTCCTACTGTTGGTTATTCTTTAATACATCGGAACTTCACCATGGACAGGATTAAAAACGTGTCTAGTTTAGGCTTTTCATACTATTTGGATAAAAATATTTATAATGGGCTTCCTGACAGCAGAAAGGAATCACATTTACATGTTTTAATTTAGCCTAGATGGACACCCAGTTTGTCAGTCAACGGATACATTCTGTGGCTGTCAAATGTTCACCTTATTTTGAACGGTCACATTATAAAACCATATATGGGGCACTTCTCAGAAAAATAACTCGTTTCAACAACTGCTCATGTCAATTAAATCAATTCGTTCTCCAGAGTACACTCATCAAACTTTTTACAACTTTTTTCTCCCACTTCTATGCATAAAAATAACTCATTGCAATAACTCGTACACTTGAAAAGAATGGAGCCAACGAATCTTCTATGCACAATGGCTCTTTATATGGCCCTGATCATACCTTTCCTTCAGCATACAACAACAAAGCATTTTCCCACATTAAGTAGGGTCGTCTATAGGGATTCTTTGCCTCCATTCAGATCTATCTTGGGTCATTCTCGAGCTTAGATCCAAAAAATTAAGATCCCTTCGGATAGTTTCGTTCCAACATTTCTTGGGCATTCATGCCCTCTCTTAACTGGCTCTACATCCCAATACTCACATCTCTGATCTGATGCATCAGCCGGCCTCCTTTGCAAATGGTCACACCACCTTAAACGGTTTTCTCGCATCGTATCCTTGATCAGAGCTATACCCACTTTCCTTTTGATAGCATCATTCTGAATCCGATCTTTATGTGTATGTTCACACATCCATCTTAACATTTTCATTTCTACAACTGGTATACTCTGCACAAGTCTATGCTTCACAGGCCAACATTTAGATCCATATAGCATAGTAGGTGTCATGGCAGCTTTTTAAAACTTTCCTTTGATTTTCATAGGAATTTTCTTACCACGGAACAATAGAGGCTCCTCTCCACTTTATCCAACATGCATTTATTATATGAATAACATCTCCATCAATTTCCCCATCATGTTGCAAATATCTAAAAAAAACTTTCTTCTGAATGTTATCATCACCAATCTTCACCTTGATTCCTTCACCATTGTTTCCATCAAAAGTGCACTCAATATATTCAATCTTAGCCCTACTTATATGAAATCCATTAGTCTCTAATGCATGTCTCCAGACCTCAAGCTTCTCATTTACTCCATCTCTAGATTCATCAATCAACATAGTATCATCAGCGAATAACATACACCAAGGTATCTCATCTGGAATATGAATGTGACTAGTCAACTCGTCCATAATCAAAGTAAATCTCTGTCGAAAAGATCCAAATTGTTTTGAGACAAATTACTAAATAGTGTTCTTAAAAAACAATACTAGGGAATTTCTCTCTCTTGCGTAGGTTGTTGGCAACCTAACATGTAACGCTCATTTACTCGAGCTTGGGACTGACCATGGTTGAGTTTACACCTTTCCTTCAGCATGCACACAAAAAATGACTTCTTCCAACTTTCCATTAAATTTTTACTCGACCAACATTTTAAGTGTTGATATCAATGTTGTTTTAGCAAGCTCGAAAAAGGTGGAGATTATGTTGTCGACGTATCACGAAGATCCCATTATTATGTCAAAAACTTATCAAAACTAAGTAAAATAACTTAAGCTCGAAATCATAAAGTTTCTACTAGTTCCTTGTGGAGATGAAAGAATAAATTGCATTACTGAGAGGACATGCGGTTCTCTTATATATGAGAGAAACCAATTGGGCAAATTATAAGAAGAAGATTAAAGAAAAAGAAAATACATAAATAACATGAAAGATAAATAATATTTCCAGACTCCCCCCCAAGCTGTAGCGTAGATATCAATCAGGCTCAACGTGGAACATCTCTGGTAAGGCCCTTTGATTAGAGCCTATGGTAGGACCATAGTAAGAACATATGTTGTCCGATCTCCAGAGCTGACGTGACTAGCGACGATAAGACCATTCTGTATCATGTCACGAGTGTACTGACAGTCCATCTCTATGTGGTTGGTTCTCTCATGGAAGGCGGGGTTGTTTGCAATGAAAAGAGTGGCATGGTTGTCACATTCGAGGTGCATGGGAAGAGGCACCTCAATAGTCATGTCAGTAAAACATATCTGATACACATCATCTCTATGCTAGCATGCGTCATGGCCACGTATTATGACTCAGCACTCGATATGTTAACCACAATCTGCTTCTTGCTCTTCCATGAAATCAGGGAATTCCCTATGAACACTGCAAAGCCTGAGGTAGACTTCCTATCCTTTGGACACCCAACATAATCTGAATCTGCACATGTTGTAACTAAAAGAGATGTACCTCTGCTAAAAAGAAGTCTCATGCCAGGTTATGTCCTCAGATACCTCAGAATCAAATGGACAGGATCCATATGTGTCTATGGGTTGCTCCATGAACTAACTCACTTTACTCACGGCAAAGGATATGTTTGGCATGGTAATAGTCGTACATAGGAGCTAGCCAACAAGCTAATTGTACCTCCTCTTGTCGACCTCCTCAATGTCATCATCATAGAGTTTCATGCTCGGGTCCATATAAGTAATGGCAAGTCTGCAATCTGCCATGCTTGTCTCTGAAAGATCTATAACGTACTTCCTCTAGGTTATCACAAGATCTGGCTGGTTCCAGGCAAACTCCAGTCCAAGTGACGTAAACTACAAAGATCCTTGGTCATAAACTGCTGACTTAGGAAGTCCTTGGCAAACTGAATGCCCTGCTCATCATCCAATGTAACAATAATGTCCTTACCATAAATAAGAATGATAACAGTACCTCTTTGGGTCTTGTGCACATACAAAGAGTGATCGGCAGTCGATCATACAAACCCATGTTTCTCTATCAAGTCTGAGAGCTTCTGGATCCATGCTATTGGACTCTGCTTAAGGCCACAGATAGCCTTGTATAGCCTGCAAGCCTTCTGGCACTCCTCCTTGGCAGCAAACCAAGGTGGTTGTTGCATGTAGACCTCCTCCTTTAGATCTCTATATAGGAAGGCATTCTTCACATCAAGCTGATAAAGGGTTCTATCTCATGTCACGTCAACAGAAAGAAGGATACGCAGTCTAGAATGTCTAGCAACAAGAGAAAATGTATCATGATAGTCCACTCCATATGTAAGGGTGAACCCACATGCCACAAGTCTCGCCTTATAGCGATCTACACTGCCATTTACACGGTGCTTCATAGTGAATACCCACTTGCACCCAGCAACAGATGCACCAACTGGAGCTGAAATAAGACTACAAGTACCACGCGACTGTAACGTGACCATCTCCTCTGCTATGGCTAACAGCCACAGACTTTCAAGAAAAGTCTCCTAATATGTCTGTGGTATCACCACGGTTGATAGTGCCAAAGTAAACCTCCTGAAATCATGATAGTCTACTCAAGAAAACCTAGGTTGCAAGAGGATAAGTTGCACACATATGACCCTGCTTTCGCATAGCAATCGACACATCAAGACCATCTGCCAAGTCCTGAACTTGAGTGGAGACTTAATCCAATTTCAGTGACTCTGATAGGCGCAATACAGAGCACATGTTCTCAGATTAAGAGACATGGTTCAACTTACACTCCAACCGTTGTATTTCTCCTCACCAGCACAGCATGAGAAGCAACATCCTTGACAACAACCAACAGTAGAGTATACGTTGAGTTGGTATTATCTGTAATGCCTTGTATTGTGAGTTTGACATTTCTGTTTATGTGTCTAAGTTGAGCATTGCATGCTCCAGCTTAAGAGGGTTCTAGAATATATGCATCGTGTGTAGATGGGTAACTGCATCCCTCCAGGGTCCAATTACCACATCCAATGGTTTAATCCCACATCTACTATTTGTGGGACTTGGAGAGTCTGTGGGGGCTATATAAGAAGTTCCACACCCAATATACAATATGAGAAAGTTGAATACAACATCTACCCTTCGAGGCGTTCTCCCGTGATTTCATCCTACTCCTCACGGAGGAGGATTTCAAGTAAAATCCGGGTGTTCCTTCATGTTTATTCTATTTCTCTGATATTACGCTTCCGCATTCTCAATTTCTAACATTGTCCCATCGACGACATGCAAGACCTCACGCACCTCCAGACGACAGGACAACCCATGAAAATCACACCAAAAAATATAGGTAGAGGGAACGTGAGCTCCTTCCCCGTCGCCACCACCAAGGGTTGTTAGTCGAGTTTAAGACCATCAATAACCAAGCTTGTCACGCGGACGTCTAAACAAGAATCAAGCACGCCAAGCTCCTACCGACTAAAGGAAGGCCTCTGATCGACACCTTCCTCTCCTCATGATGCGTGTCCCACACCCATCCTGCACTAGAGGTGTTCTCCTGTGCACCCGATTAATCGCTCGCCGTGAGAAATCAAGGAGATGTTAAGCTTCCTCCCCGATGAGATCCCACGCGCAAACAACGAAACCCTCAAGTTTAAAGTCTTCCCCCCCAAAGTTGTTGCCCACCACACCACCAATGTCCACCATCATCCGCCAGACACCTCCCTCCCCTCCTACAAACTCCGACAAGAAACACGCCGGACATCACTTCCCTTGCACCACTGTTACTCCTCTGATGGTCCAGAAATTGACCACGCGAACAAAGAAAACTCCGATGCCTGCTCTTCCCACATGTGAAGCACTTGACCGGGTCACGGCAGTCCGCCACATGGTGACCCCAACTACTGCATCGAAGGTACCTCCCCCAGAATCGCGTCAAGACACAGACATGCTCTTGCCTCACCACAGCCACTGGCATCCCATTAGAGTGCCCATTGCGCCCCCCCCCTCCCCCATGGTACAGCCACCCGCATCCCTTATTCTATTTCCAAATTCTCATTGTGAGCAAAGATTGCCATATATCCCAACATATCATGTACAGGAACTCCACGATGGTTGGAGTTTTCTTAGCAGCACTCGATCAGGAGTATGAGGTAGCACACGCACATCCCTTTACTTGGACGATTATACCTCCCATAGAGGCTTACGATCGCCACATCAGACTTCTTATCCCACCTCTGCCACCGCACACGCACATTTAATCAGGCATATCTACGCTTTGATGGCATTGTTTCTCGTATATGGGAGGATCATGACTCCTCCTGCCTTCTCCATCACTACAGGTTCCTCAAATGTTGCAGCTGTTTCTAGAGCCACTTCGAGCTCATCGGGTATCGCATATGTTTTCACCAGTTGCAGCAAGACATATATGATATAGTTGATCATGGACTCTAGTGCATCACACCATCTGTGTGGAGACAGAGCTCAGTTCAGTTCTCACGAGTATATACCCTAAGGTAGATGGGTCGTCATTGCTAATAGGGGTTACTTACCCATCACAGGGCACATGAATGAGGATTTGACGTCATCCATGCGACTGCAGAATGTTTTAAATGCTCCTAATTTTCAGATGAACTTGTTTTATGTTAGTCGGAACACGAAGGATCTGCACTGGCGTGTTATTTTTTGCTCTTTTCTTGTGTTTCAGGACACACTCACGGGAAGGGTGATTAGATGTGGTCATGAGCAGCAATGCCAGCAAATGCTTTACATACTACTCAAGCATCCTCTTTGGTGCCCCTACTATTCCTACTGTACCAATCTCATCGTACTTGTGGCATCTCCGTTTTGGCCACCTTCATCTGCAAAAGTTGTGTCATGTCCTCCAACAAATCTCCATACGGTCTTTCTTCCAGTGCGAGGCTTGCCAGCTTGGGAAGCATCATCGCTCTTCTTTTCCATCTCATCAGAGTGGAAGCAGTTCGCAGTTATTTGAGCTCATTCACTTAGATATTTGAGGTATGAGTCATGTTCCTAATCACGAGGGACACCATTTTTATCTTGTTGTATATGACTATTCTAGACTTTCTTGGATCCTTTTCTTAAAAAAAATTAAGGATGAGTATGTCATTAAAACCTTTATTAATGACATAAAGAACATTTACTCTACAACTATCAAGTATTTGTAATCTGACAATGTCTTAGAGTTCTGCACTTTTCAGTTCTCCGAGTTCCTCAGATCTCTTGGCATCGTACACCCGACCTTGTGCGGCTACACACAAGGTTTTAAAAAGCATGAGGCGTATCGAGGCGTTTTCCCAGTATTGCCTCGAGGCGTATCGAGGCGTAAGCCTCACTCGTGAAAGAAATTTTTTCATAAAACATAATAATTAATCGTAATTACAATCTTCAAGTTCTAGAAATTAAATAGTTATGATTAAATACATAACTTCATGACATTTCAAGTCTAACATCATGTTTTAAACATCCAAGCTGTTATATAATTCTCTTTTTTTGGACTCTAAATCTGTAAGGAGTCGAGTAAATATAGATATGCAAACACAATAATGGGTAACTCTCTATAAAATTTAAAGTTTTGAATAAAATTAAACTAAAGGAACTAGATGTAACACATTATTTTGAAAATTAGGTGAGATACGCGTGGCATTCAATTGAGAAGGATAAGAGAGTAAGCAGTGAATCAATGATCACTTTTTACTTTAAAATAAGGATTGGGGGATAAAATACTTGGAATATTGCATGTTATAACCAATCTTTTTAATAAAGAAAGCATTTATGCTTGATTTACACTAAATAGTAGAGGCATTATATTTAAGGACTCAAGACTTAATTTTGTGTTCATGTTGATTTATAAAGAACATGTATAACAAAGTAAAAATAATCTTAATACTTAATAAACTAAAAAAATGCATTTCAGTAAATTGTGAGCTTAAGGGCTTGAAAATACTTGTCTACGAAAGATAAAAGCCCACAGCCAAAAAGAAAAGAAAAAATATTGTAGAAAAAATCAAAAAATCAGCACACAAATGAGGCAGCGCCTCATAAGCCTCGAGGCGCACGCCTCACTGAAGCTGAATGAGGCTATAGCCTCAAGGCGTTTTTCCTTGAAAAATGCCTCGAGGCGCATTTTTAAAAACAATGGCTACACATCTCAGCAGAATGGTGTTGTTGAACGCAAATACCATTATTTACTCGATGTGACCCGAACCCTTTTGATTCAAAATCATGCTCCTCGCTCTTATTGGGGTGATGCGTTCCTCACAACTTGCTACTTGTGAACCGTATGCCATCTTCTGATTTAGGAGAAAATGTTCCTTTCTCGATTGTGTTTCCCGAGAAGAATCTATTCTCCCTTAAACTGAGTGTTTGGTTGTATGGCTTTTGTTCGCAATCTGACGCATGGTCGTGACAAAATCTCATAAAGTTGTCAAGTGTGCCTTTATTGGCTACTCTCGGACCCAAAAAGGGTACCGTTGTTTTGATCTGCTTTATCGAAAATACTTTGTCAATGTTAATGTCACATTCTGAGTCTGCTATGTATTTCTCTCCTACATGTGATAGGTTGACCCCCTCTTACTCTGAGGAGGAGGTGTATATATGCCTCCAACGATTGCACCACCTCCAGTACCTATACCAACACCTCCACCAACACCTCCAGTGCCTACACCTGCATATGTGGGTTGTGGCAACCCTAGACTGTTACACAGTACCTTGACTCAGTTTCTACCACGTGTGTTTACTTGCAGGTCTCACATTGTTCCCTCTGCTCATGGACCTTCCCCATCATTTAGCACATTTCAAGCAAGGCCTTAAATGTTGTATTTCGGTTTCGTTTCTGTGATGGACCGGAATGAAATTGCGGTCGAAATTCAATAGAAATTTCGGTCATTTCGGACAATTTTCGAACATGGCACACCAAATTTCGACTGAATTTCGGTCACCCACCGAAACCAAAATTCAGCTGAATTTTGCCGAAATTTGATCCCATGATCCCATACATGTAATGAGCATATTGTTAGTACCGATGGAACTACTGAGTTGTGTATGCAGCATGATTCCATACATGATGAGCAAGTACCCTCTTAAGAGGGCAGTTTACAGGTTTAGGTGGCAGATGATCTAGATGTGCCCATTGCTCTGCGGACGAAGAGATGTACTAGTGCTATATATCCTCTTGCAATCCAAATATTCTTGAGCATACTTTCAGGGGACCTCATGAGATTTGCCATGGCACTATCAGTCGTGGATATAGCACAAACATATCAGGATGCCATACAGGATAGGCCGGGGTGTCTTGCCATGGAGGAGACGGTCGCACTACCATCACGTGGCACTTGGAGCCCTTTTACAGCTCCTACTGAAGCATCTGTTGTTGGATGCAAGTGGATGTTCACAGTGAAACATGGAGCAGGTGACAGTGTAGACCTCTACAAGGCGAGACTTGTGGCACGTAGGTTCACCCAGACATATAGGTTAGACGATCAAGATACCATCTCTCCAGTGTTTAGGCAATCTACTCTGTATATACTTCTTTCGGTTGCAGTTACACGGGATTGGCCCCACTACCAGCTAGATGTGAAGAACACTTTTCTCTATGGTGACCTACAGAAGGAGGTCTACATGCAGCAACCACATGGGTTCATTGCTGAAGGGAAGTGAGAGAAGGTTTGCAAGCTTCACAAGGTGATCTATAACCTTAAGCAGAACCAAGAGCATGGTTCTAAAAGCTCCCGGATTTGATTGAGCAACAGGGGCTTGTGAGATCGACTACCGAGCATTCATTCTTTGTTCAAAGAACTTGTAGAGAGTATTATTATATGTACCTTTTCGTATTTTCTTATTGTTCTCTGGACTACTATGTATTTTACCCGTGAGGTCTCTCCCTATAAAAGACATGCTAGGGTTCCCTTGAATAACAAGTTGCTCATTTCTTCAAACATGGTATCAGAGCTTAAACCCTAGGGCTCATCCCACCCACCACCCCCCCCCCTTTTCTTTCCGTCGCCGCCTTGCTTCTCAGGTGTCGTTTCATCGCCTCACAGGCGACTTTCAGAGATTTGATGCAGCTTTGTCGTCCGTAGACATACCACGGACCTATCAGGAATCTATAAAGATTGAATCATGGCGAATAGCTATGGAAGACGAGATGCGTGCCTTACAGTCTCGTGGTACATGGAGCTTGGTTATTGCTCCTCCAGACGCGTCCATTGTTAGCCGTAAATGGGTATTCACAATTAAATACCACGCAGATGGCAGTCTAGATAGATACAAGGCTCGATTGGTCGCGCGAGGTTTCACACAGACCTATGGTGTGGACTATATGGATACATTTTCTCCGGTGGCTCGTCATTCTACCCTTCGCATACTCTTATCAGTTGCAGTGGTACGTGACTGGATTATATCTCAACTTGATGTCAAGAATGTTTTCTTGTATGGAGATCTGCAGGAGGAAGTCTACATGCAGCAGCCACTAGAGTTTACTGCTGAGGGGAGAAGCATATGGTCTGTAGACTTCACAAAGCAATTTATGGCCTTAAACAGAGCCCAAGGGCGTGAGTCCAGAAACATTCTCATCTGATTGAACAACAGGGGTTCAAGAGATCGAATGCAGACCACTCATTGTTTATCCAGAAGTCTTCTACAGGTACGGTTGTCATCATGGTCTGTGTTGATGATATTCTGGTTACAGGAGATGATGTTCAGGGAATAGAGAGGGCAAAAGCGTTCCTAGGCCGTCAGTTCGTCACAAAGGATCTTGGAACCCTAAGATACTTTCTGGGGTTGGAATTTGCCTGGAATGCACAGGGTCTAGTGATGACCCAAAGGAAGTACATTACAGATTTCTTGACTGAAACAGGCATGGCTGAATGCAAACCATCGAGTATTCCCATGGATCCAAGCATGAAGCTGTATGATGATGACTCTGCTGAAGTAGACAAGAGGAGATATAGAGAAATGGTGGGTAAGCTCCTCTATATTACCATAACTCGACCTGATATTGCCTTTGCAGTAAGTCGGGTGAGTCAATTTATGGAGCAACCAAGACAACTTCATATGGATGTCGTGTACATGATACTAAGGTATCTAAAGTCTTCTCCAGGTTCAGGGTTGCTATTCCGAAAGGGCACATATCTATCTATTTCAGCATGTGCAGATGCCGATTATGCAGAATGCCCTAAGGATAGAAAGTCAACCTCAGGATTTGTCGTCTTTATTGGGAGCTCTTTGGTCTCTTGGAAAAGCAAGAAGCAAACTGTTGTGGCAAGGTCCAGTGCAGAATCTGAATATAGGTCCATGGCGTAAGTAAGCACGGAGATGATGTAGGTTCGATCTGTGCTAGAGGATCTACATATAGCCGTACCTTTACCTATGCAGCTTCAGTGCGACAATCAGGCAGCATTGTTTATTGCCAACAATCCAGCATTCCATGTGAGAACAAAGCATATTGAAGTTGACTGCCACTACACTAGAGACTTGATCCAGAGAGGCTTAATATCTACATCTGATGTGAGCTCAGGGGATCAGACTGCTGACATACTCACCAAGCTGTTGCTCAGAGGACCCTTCCAGAGATGCTCGTCCAAGCTGAGCATGATCAACATCTATGCTCCACCTTGAGGGGGAGTGTAGAGAGTATTATTATTATTGTACCTTTTCGTATTTTCTTATTGTTCTTTGGACTACTATGTATTTTACACGTGAGGTCTCTCCCTATATAAGAGAGGCAAGGGTTCCCTTGAATAATAAGTTGCTCATTTCTTCCAACAGAGCTCAAAGAGGCACAGTTACCATACTTGTTTGTGTTGATGATATCATTGTTACAGGGAATGATGAGCAGGGCATCCAAGATGCCAAGGATATTTTTAAATCAGCAGTTTGTGACCAATGACCTTGGCAATCTACGCTACTTCCTCGGACTGGAGTTTGCCAGGAACCAACGAGGTTTCGTCATGACCCAGAGGAAGTATGTTGTTAGAGATTGCAGAAGATTTCTTTCTATTATATTGTAACCCCACGAGGGCTTTTATGTTAACAGAATATTCAATGTGGCTATTTGTTAAGAGAATATTCTATAGAGCGTATTCTATAGAATATTCCCCTTTAAGCCCTCTAGGGTTTAATCCTATATAAGGACCCCTAGACCTCTTGAATAAACAACGAATCATCTTTTCTTATCATCCTTTCACATATTATCAGAGCAGCGGTCCTAGGCCGGTGTTCTGACCTAATCACCCCTCAGGCCGGTGTTCTGACCTAATCACCCCTCCGTCACCACCAGCCCTCCAAGTCCCTCTGCAGCTACATGCCGCCTCAGGTCTCCGCACCTCCTGCCCTAGGCACGCGTCGCCTTAGACCCGTGCCGTCTCGGGTCCCCAGGCCATGCCAAGTCTTCGGTGCATACGAAGGGGTCGGGCTGAGCATCGCCAGGCTGCTCTAGGGCAGTCAGGTACCTCCGCCAGGCCCGCCTCGCGCCTCCTTGCGCCGCCAGGCACCTCCGCCAGGCTCATCTCGTGCCTCCTTGCGCCACCAGGCACCTCCGCCAGGCCCCGTCACGGCCCCATTGTGCCACCTTGCGTCGCCCAGCATCGCCAGGCACCTCCACTAGGCAGGACAAGCCTCCCAACGCCGTCAGGGCCTCCACTTTACACCGCATCATGCCACACAGCGCCGCCACGCGCATCTGCCAGGAAGGTCAGGCCCTACTCACGTGAGGAGGCTGACTCCACCAAGCCCGCCAAGCCCCCTCTTCCTGGTGTTTGTGCCATCAAACGATCAATGCCTCATCCTTCTTACTCCTTGGTGAGGATTTAGATATTTGATGGTAAATTGAGGCAAGATATACTCTCTAGGTCGCTTTTTCTTGACCAAAGCCACCACGATGACGTCTGCCGAGATCAAGCCCACGTACCCTACTTCTTCTTTGTTGGTACAGGGCACTTCTATCAAGCTGAAGGGCTCCGAAAATTATGTTCTATGGTCTCGATCTTTCAAAGTGTTTGTTGGTGGCCAGTGCAAGAGTTACGTTCTTACAAAAGTTCCACCGGCGGAAACAGATAAGTACTATGAAACTTGGTTTGTTGATAATTGTCAGGTTATTAATTGGATGATGAACAGTGTTGATCCAAATATAGCTGCAAATCTTCTTTACAAAGACACCGCTAAGCAATGTGGGAAAACCTTGAGCGTACATATTCTCAGAAGATGACTAAGTCTCGTATGTCAGACATATACACAAGGATTTGGTCTGCTACTAAGGGAGAATCAAGTCTTATTGAATACTACAAGCTTCTTACAAGCTTTTTTGAGGAACTCCTTATTTTTCAGTCTGCATGTTGTGATAAACAAGTAGGAGAACGTGTTGAATGGCAGATTTACAGATTTCTCGCGGGACTAAATCCAAAATATAAACCTGTGAAAGATCAGTTCATGATTGCTGATACTCTACCTACTCTTGAGACAATTTTCTGATGCTTACAGGAGCTAGAGGCTCCAACTCAACACTCTACCACCCACATCTCTACAGAGACGATGGCCCACTATACCTACTCAGGATACCGAGGGTGTCATAACTATCAAGGAGGATGAGGACGTGACTCATGGCGTGGATGCGGTCGTAAATCTAGATGCAGCCGTGACTCTGGACGTGGACGTGATCGTGGACATGGTCGTGATTATTCCGCTCGGTATCCAGCATGCATACACTGTGGACGCTGGAATCACCCCTCTGATCACTGTTGGGCAACGTTTGGGATGCAACCTAATGCCAACAGTTCCTATGATGAAGTATTGTATGATGCAACTGTAGATACATCTACTCAGCAAACCAGCGAGGCACAAACCACATTCATTGCTTCTGAATATACTCGCCTACGACAATTGCCGCAAGAATCTAGTCCTTCTGATAATAATACTTCTGCCCCTACTGCTAGCATGGCTACTACCTCAGGTACAGTAACAAACTCTCTATGCCTCTAAGCATGCATGGATTATTGATTCTGGAGCCTATACCCATCTGACGGGAGAAGGAAGTTTGCTAACCTCCTCCCAGCCGTCTTCCTCTGTGAAGACTGTTCAGGTTGCTAATGGGATCATTCCCCAGTGACTGTTATTGGTATTGTTAACTTTTCTTCCAAGCAGTATCTAACAGATGTTCATTGTGCCTATGCTTTTCCTCTTAGCCTTCTATCAGTACAGAAGCTATGTCGTCAGCTTAACTGTCGTGTTATTTTTTATGAGGTTTGTTATTATTTTCAGGACAACCGGATGAGGAAGATTTTTGGTAGGGGTCATGAGAGGAACGACCTCTGTTACTTCGACATCCCTTCTGATTCGAACTTTAATAGTGTGGTCTCCATCTCTGAAGATCCCTTTCTATGGCACCTTCGTCTTGGCCACCCTTCTGTTAAAGGTCCCTCAATGATGTTACCTGAACTTTCTATGATGAAACCCTTTGAGTGTGAAGCATGTCAGTTCGAGAAACATCATCGAGCCTCCTTTCCTGCTCAAACTGAGCCTCGCCGCCATACTCCTTTTGCACTTGTTCACTGTGATATCTGGGGACCCTGTCCGGTCCGAAGTCTAAGTGGTCATAAATATTTTGTTATCTTTGTGGATGACTACAGTCGATCATCTTGAGTTTTTCTGTTAAAGGAACGTTCAGAAATTAGCAATATTGTCAAGAATTTCTTTTACTATGTCAAAAACATCTTCTCCACTACAGTTACAATATTTCGTTCTGATAATGCATTGGAATTTACATAAAATGATTTAACATCCTTCTTTGCTTCCTAAGGTGTTATCCATCAAACCTCTTGCCCATATACTTCCCAACAGAATGGGTAGCTGAAAGGAAACTTCAACACCTCCTCGACATTGCCCGCTCTCTTTTTACCTAAATGAAGGTCCCCAAAACCTATTGGTGAGATGCTATTCTCACTATTGTCCATCTAACCAACAGAGTTCCCTCTGTCTCCTAAATGGCTCCACACCCTTAGCCTTATTGTATACAAATGACTCACCATATCCTCTACCTCTGCGGATTTTGGGATGCACACAACTTTCACACTACTGACAAATTATCGTCACGTGCAATTAAATGTGTTTTTCTAGGTTATTCCCAATCAAAGAAAGGGTATAGATGATATGATCCTCGTAGTAAACACTATTATATATCAGTTGATGTCACCTTTTTCGAACAAACTCGCTTCTTCAATCAAGATGTATCCGACATACCATTAGAACTTCCTCCTCCACCAATTGTGTATAAAAGAAAACACGTGTCCCCTCTTGTTCCTGTCCCTCTACTTGTTCCTTTGTTGCAGGAAAATAAGCCATCTTCAAGTACCCCCACCAACACTACCCCAGATGATCCTCAGGAGCTTCCCATTGCCCTACGCAGAACAAAGAGGCAATGCACTATTCATCCTATATCTAATTTCACGTTCACTGATAGCCTATCATGTTCTGATAAAAGATATGCAGATGCTCTTATGACAATATCTATTCCAAGAGACTATCACAGTGCATTACAAGACCACGGGTGGCAACAAGCTATGTATGAAGAAATGGATGCTCTCATTCAGTGTCCCCAAGGTGTCAGGCATGTTGCCTGCAGATGGGTCTTTACTACAAAATATTCTCCAGATGGTTCTATTGACAGACTGAAAGCAAGACTTATGGCAAAAGGCTTTACACAAACATATGAAGTTGATTACTTTGAGACTTTTTCACCTGTTGCCAGGATGGGGTCTATTCGCATTGTCCTCTCTGTAGCCGTAAACAAAGGCTGGCCTATTTTCCAACTGGATGACAAGAATGCATTTCTATATGGTGATCTTGAGGAAGAGGTTTACATGATGCAACCCCCAGGTTACGAAGTCGAGGGGGAGTATGTTTGTCGACTTCGCAAAGCAATTTATAGTCTAAAACAAAGTCCGAGGGCATGGTTTGATAGACTTAGTTCAGAGATTAACACTTTGGGCTTTCAGAGAACTACATCTGGCCATTCTATCTTTATCAGAAAAAGATCAATAGGTACTGTCATAATAGTTGTATATGTGGATGACATGGTTGTTACAGGTGACGATCATGAAGGAGTGCTAGAAGTGAAGACTTTTCCGCAAAAGGTTTTTGTCACCAAGGATCTGGGGCAACTTCGTTATTTCCTGCATATAGAAGTCCTACGCACCAAGAAGGGGCTTCATATGTCACAAAGAAAGTACTGCTTGGATATACTGACTGAGGTAGGACTACTTGGGTGCAAGCCCTCTGGCATACCTGCAAAACCAAAGAAACATTCTACACCAATTGATCCTGCCTTTGAAGATACTACGGGATACAAAAGCCAGGTTGGAAACCTTCTATACCTTACTGTTACTAGGCCATACATATCATATGCTATGAACAGAGCTAGCCAACACATGGAGAAACCATGCTACAGCCACTGGCAAGATGTTCTTCAGATCCTTCGCTACCTGCAGGAATCCCCTGGACATGGTCTATTCTATGGGGCAAATGGATACACTAAAGTTGTTGCTTATGTTGATGCAGATTATGCAAGTTCACCTGAGGATCGTCGTTCTATGACGGGCTATGCGATGATGGTAGGAGGTAACCTTGTTAGTTGGAGGAGCAAGAAACAGGCGGTGGTTTCCCGATACAATACAAAGGCAGAATATAGGGCAATGGCCCAAGCCACATGCGAAATTACCTGGTTACTGTCTCTTTTGCAAGAACTCAATATTGTTATCACTACTCATGTTCCTTTATACTACAATAACAAATCTTCCATTTATATTGCTACAAATCGTGTGTTCCATGAGAGAACCAAACACATTGAGATCGATTGTCATTTTGTTCGTGATGTTATACGAGAAGGCAAGATTTCTACACCACATATCTCAACAGACCTTCAACTTGCATATATATTCACAAAGGCCTTATCAAAGAAGCGCCTTTCATGGATATCTTCCAAGTTGGGCATGATCGATGGATATGCTCCAACTTGAGGGGGGTGTTAGAGATTGCGGAAGATTTCTTTATATTATGTTGTAACCCCACGAGGGCTTTTATGTTAACAGAATATTCAATGTGGCTATTTGTTAAGAGAATATTCCATAGAGCATATTCTATAGAATATTCCCCTTTAAGCCCTCTAGGGTTTAGTCCTATATAAGGTTCCCTAGACCTCTTGAATAAACAACGAATCATCTTTTCTTATCATCCTTTCACATATGTTATAGATCTTGTCTCTGAGATAAGTATGGCAGGATGCAGGCCTGTCACTATTCCCATGGACCCGAGCATGAAGTTGTATAATGATGACACTGAATAGGTAGATAGGAGGAGATACATGGAGCTTGTTGGAAAGCTCCTATACGTGACCATCACTAGGCCGGATATATACTTTGCAGTAAGCAAAGTAGGTCAGTTCATGGCGCAACCTAGAAAGGCATATATGGATACAGTCCATATGATTCTGAGGTATCTGAAGGCCTCACCTGGCACTGGTCTTCTACTCAGCATAGGTACATGCCTTGCCATTATAGCTTGTCCATATGCAGATTATGCGGGGTGTCCCAAGGACGGGAAGTTTACCTCAGATTTTGCAGTATTCATAGGGAGTTCCTTGGTGTCATGGAAGAGAAAGAAGTAGGAAATGGTCGCCAAATACAGGGTCATGGCGCGGGCTAGTACAGAGATGATGTGGGTCAAATATGTTCTTACTAACCTAACAATTGAGGTGCCTCTTCCCATGCACCTCCAATGTGACAACCAGGTTGCTCTCTTCATCGCCAACAACTTTGCCTTCCATGAGAGGACGAAGCATATCATGAAAGACTGTCACTACACTCGAGACATGATATAGAAGGGCATAATCTCCACTACTCATGTTAGCTGAGGAGATCAGACAACAGATGTACTTACCAAGTTCCTAACCACATGGCCTTACCAGAGATAATGTTCCAAGCTAAGCATGATAGATATCTACACTTCAGCTTGATGGAGAGTGTTGAGATATTAGTTATCTTTTTTCTTTCTTTTATGTATTATATATTCTTTCTCTATGTAATTTGCCCAACATGTTCCTCTCCTATATAAGAGAACCCTAGGATCTCATGAATAAGTAATTCATGTCTTTCTCTCAATATAACACGACACCACAAGGAGGGATTTGAACCCTGACCTTTGAAAAAAATAAGCAGTTAAATTGATAATAATAGATAATAGATAATACGTCAGAAATCAAGTAAAACCATGAATGTGGGAAAAATCAAATCAAATTCATAATCACATAAACCCTCAAGTTAATGACAGTGGAAAATAGTGAGAAAAAAAAAGAAAAAATGAGTATGAGAAGAAAAAAAGAAGATGAAGTAGGAATAAGCAATGCTGAATTAGAAACGAACGAAAAAACCCTCCTTGCAAAGTTGCAGCAACTCTTAACTTTTCTATGCCTTGGGCATAGCAATATAAATGGCATATCCCCTCAAATTGCATGCTATTTCAGAGTATCTAATAAGATGGGTCCTAATTTTGTATATAACGCCAAAGTAGCTGGCATGATGATAGATAAGCAGCCGGCATTCAGGAATGGGGCCATTCCAGCGATATCTATGCGGGAAAAGCTGTTAAAACAGCGCAAGCCACCGCAATGCCATGGGATGTGAATTCATGTGCCTTACATAAAACAAATAACTATAGTTTCCTATAACAAATGAATATACTTAATGCATTTATTTATTAAGACACCAGCATGCCTTACCCATGTTTGACCTAGACAAGCATACAATCTAAACATTACCTCCCATGATGCTAAACTCTTCATGTAGGATGGGATCATCTCATAGTCATTTTTTGATAAGTTTATTATTTCTCTGACTGAGGCATCTTTAGACAAATCAGGATGTGAAAAGTTCCCTAAGATAAAAGGAAGTCCATATAAGTTGCCCTGGCATGGACGTGTTTTACCAATAAACATATGTGGATGTACAAAAAATAGCACCTTTTATACAGACTGCACCGACCAATGGAGAATATTTTTCCTGAACCCTCTGAACATCGATAGACGGGTGACAACTTCTCTTTTCCAGACTATTTCCATTAGCATAACTAAGAAGACATCAACCACACTTGTCAAACACATACACATATTACAATGAGCTATGCTGAAACAAAGGATTTACCTTGGCATAGTAGTTCTTGAAAACTGCTTGGCACTCGTCAAGTCATCTTTATCTGAACAACAACAAAGTGTTTTCCCACAATTAAGAAATGAAAAGAAAAATAAGTTTAATAACTTGCAGCTACAACTAAGCTAGTGTTTTCTGAATAAATCTACATGAATAATCAAATTGATTAAAACAAGCCAGTAGGGTAAACAACAGCATTCCCTTCAGCAATTTTTCAAACCAGGAACCCATGGCTGAAAGGATCCACTAAAAGATCAGACAATCAATTACATACGGGATATGTTTCATCCAATCACACGAGGACAGCAAAAATGGCCACATCCATGCCTACAAAATCATTAGTTAATTATCGATTTTTTACAAAAAAAATAAAGTTAAACATTCATTTTTTGTCTTAGAAATAGGAAATGGCCCACTTAAATGATCTAGTAGTAGTGCAATGTGCCTACCACCCAAATGACCAGGGTTCAAATCCCACCATTATGTGGTTTGCGTTAGGTATCCATTAGTTCTATGTTTATTTTAGGAAAAAGAGGGTGCGACGTTGAAGAGACGTCTACCTGTAAATTTCTATAATGTAAAACGTGGTTACAAGGACCAAAAGGTCTTTAGACTTTTAGCATAATATGATATTTTCCATGTACATTCTATCTTCACGGAAGAAATTTCCATCCCGTGTAAGCCACGTGGGTCAAAAAAATAACCATCACCCAAACCTTGGTATGACAACTCCTCACCAGCTCATTCATCGAGTCCGAAAAATCAACCCAATCAGCGGTTAACTCCAGCTCGATCTGTGATGCTGCTCACACCTCCCTTGCAACCATGCAACCAAAGAAACGATGCTCGACATCCTCATCAGTTGCAAGACACCACTGGCACAAGCTGCCAGTTCCATGGAAGAACCTGATTCTCCGCCTATCAATCAACATGCGATCCATTCTTATCAACTATTGAAAATGATAATGTGGAAGCTTAATACCAGAGATAAAGAAATATAGATTGTGGAAGAACACTGAGATTTTATGTGGAACCCTACTCCAAAAGGAGCGGGATGAAGCCAAGTGAGAAGGTCTCTCAAGGGTTGTATATGTATGTTGAATTATCTCCCAATTGTTACAATAAGTGTAGAGCTTATTACAAAACCCCACCAGAATGGTCGAGTCCCACTCACAGATGATGCGGGACTACACATGTGGATGCAAGAATTGGACCCCATAGGGATCCAATTACCCATATATGTTGCACATTCTAAGGCAAGAGTGTGATCTGAATACCCTCGTCGACGAACATATGCTTTGTACAGCGTCTATCAGAGTCACTGAAATTGAATTGTGTCTCCTCGTCGGAGAACGTGTGCTCTGTACTGCGTATAGCCACTGAAGCTGGATAAGTCTCCTAGACGGAGAACTCTGGACCGCAAATGCCCTATCCCAAAAGGAAAGCTATTAATCATGCTAAGTCTGCTTTTGTTCCTTTTGGGATAAACGAGGAGAAGATGGAGATTTGTGAGAGTGCATTACAGACGCAATATGGGACCCTCCACCTCCTATATCCTAAGCTACCCCTCGTGGGAGGCAAACTTTGATAGTCTAATCTGTTACCAGTTATTGAGAGAATGGAGAAGAAATTGACGAGTTAGTGTGTACGATACCTTTCATGAGGTGATTGCCTTGTGCTGATGAAGGTGGTTCTCTCAGCTATCCCTATGTTCTTTTTATCTACACTTATGTTACCAGTTGGTGTAAAGGAAAGTTGGAGGTGCTTGTGAGACAGTTCTTATGGGCCTCGTCTGAGAGTCAAAAGGGGAGCCTTTGATGGGTCGGGAAACCCTGATGCTTGAGGAAAAGGATGAAGAGATGGGGATCTGGAGAGGCAATGAATAATGCTTTATTGACGAAGTGGAAGAGTCGAATTTTGGGAGGGTCAGACTTGCTTTGCAGGACATTACGCTCGATTTATGGAGTCTCCCTGAATCCCTCTTTGCAGATGGTAGTAGATGCTATGCCTTTCAACTTCTGAAAGGGCTTTGCTCGGTGCTCCCTCATGTGTCTCCGTTCATGAGACATCTCTTAGGTGATGGTTTGAGATTCAGTTTATGGATCAATGATTGGACTGAGCAAGGCGTGGTATGTGTCCACTTCCCTCGATTGTTTGCTCTAGCGGTTGACGCAAGTTTCTCTATGCGAGATTGTTGGGAAGGCAGCAGTTGGACCCCATGTTTTCGTACTGATTTATCAGACCAACGCTTTGTGGAGTTTATGCAACTTTTCGAGACTTTGCTAGTGCGTGACGCACTATCTGACACTGGTGATAATTGGTCGTGTCTTGATATGTGCTTCAAGGTGAAGAAGGCATACAAGGCCTTCTACTTGGGGACTATCTTTGATCCGACAAGTGCCTTTGGCATGCACGTTATATACGGAAGTAGAGGATCCCATTACGGATTCGTTTTTTTATTTGGTTGCCGCAAAGGGACCGTCTCATGGTTGGCGAACGAAGAACTCGTTTCTATCCTGGTAGTGGCAGCACATGTCAGCGATGCTTGGCGAAAAAGGAGAATCTGTCACATCCAATCTTTGAATGCTTTATTGCCAAAGAGGTGTGGATTGTGACGCCTTTTGAGAGGATCTCTACCTATGACTGGGTCAGTTTCTAAGATTCCTTGGATGCTTTGGGACATGGGAGTAGCCCACCAAAATTTGGGTGGTTGTTATCCTATGGTTTATGAAGCTTATCTGTGTCTTTGTAACTACTTCTATAAAATAAAAATATAAAATATAGGGGAAGGCCTCTCCTCAATATCTCACCCATTGTATAAGTGTTGTAGCATTCATACATGTAGAGATAGTTTCTAATATTATTATATGTTTCTGTACCTTGTTTCTATTTCTCTTTTCTATTTAGACATCCATGTAATTTACCCCTAAGGCCTCTCCCTATATAAGAGAGCCTAGGGTTTTCCTATGAATCATAACGAAGACTCCTTTCTTCTAACATGGTATCAGAGCCGCCTTAGGGCTCTCCTCCCTTCCCCACCCGCCGCCCCTCCTCTTCTCTCTCTCTCTCGTCTCGCCGCCGCCCCAACAGCGGCCTCCCCAGCCGTCCAGCGGCCCCCAGCCGCAACCCCCCCGCGGCCCCAGCCGCCCAGCGGCCCACAGCCGCACCCTCCAGCGCCCCACAGGCGCACAGCGGCCCCCAGCCGCACCCTCCAGCGGGCCCGCCGCTTCTACCAGCGGCGCCCAGCCGTCCGTGCGGGCCCCCGAAGCCCTAGCGGCACCTCCCATCTGCCGCTGTAGGGATTCCAGTGGCCTCCAGCAGTCCATAGGCGTTGTTCTCGAGGCGATTCGAGGGCTGTAAGCTTCCTTCGAGGCGTGCCCTAGACCCCTCTTCCTCCGATTTATGGATTTGAGTGCGTAAAAGTCTACACACGTACTCAAATCCGATGCAGTTGGTGTAGACATTCATCACATTGTCTATTCTCCCTTCGTCTTCTTCGAGCAGCAGTATGTCAGAATCGAAAGTCGATTTGCCCTCCACAGGCGCATTCAAAGGTCCGGCGCCAATAGTCAAGATGGACGGGTCTAACTATGAGCTATGGGCTATGCAGTTCATGAGCCTCATGAAATCAAACGGTAAGAAACACATTCTTACCGAGGATGAGCCTGCGGAGAAGACAGGGATCTATGCCTCATGGGAGGCCGATGAAGCTTACGCAAAAGTATGGTTGTCTGGTACGTTGACGATGGAGATAGCGAATGATGTCCTCCATCAGCCCACTGCTAAGGCAATGTGGGACATCCTTGCTGCTACGTATTCGCAGGTGCGAAATGAGACAAAGATGTTGCAGCTTCAACATGACATCTTTACGATGAAGCAGGCCGGCAGACCTCTCCACTCTCTATACACATCCCTAAGAGGGATGTTCGAGAAGCTATACAGTACCATTCCTCTGACTGCTACTCCAGAGCAGCAGAAGACGTTCCGGAACGCCACCATGGTGGGCGTTCTACTTACTGCCCTCGATCCTGAGTATGATGCTGCACGGTCACAGATCTTAGCAGATGCAGTTATTCCTCCAGTGGAGGATGTCTACAGGAGGCTCAGTCGTATTCCAGTTTCCTCCAGCTCTTCTACTCCACCCCCATCTGCGATGGCAGCTTCGCGTGGGAGAGGTGGACCACCTTCTTGGCGTGGTCGTGGACGTGGTCGTGGCTCTCAAGGAAGAGGCGGTCGAGTCAGTCAGATGTGCTCATACTGTCACATAACTGGACACTCAGAGGAGACATGCTACTCAAAGCATGGGTTCCCAGCATCGGCACGGGTCGCAGAGCATTCACAGTCTCCATTACCGTCTACTGCAGATCATAGATTTGACGAACTCGTGGCCCGTCTCCGTGATATTATGCCACAGTCTTCTGGTGATTCATCTGGTGGCTCTTCAGATATTGCTGCCACAGCCTCTGCCAGTTCATCCGCTGCAGCCAGTTCCTCAGGTAGATCATCAGCCTTCATATCTTCACATGATATATATGACTGGGTTATAGATTCCGGAGCTACACATCATCTGTGTCGAGATAGAGGTAGATTACAGGCCTACAGGGCTATTCCTCCAGGTCGCTCAGTACAGATAGCAGATGGTTCCCACTCACCCCTTGTTGGCCAGGGGGAGGTTTTCTTATCCTCCACTATGCAGCTACAGAATGTTTTACATGCCCCTGAGTTCTCACTGAATTTGTTGTCTATTAGTCAGATTACAAAGGATTTGAATTGTCGAGCTATATTTGACCCGTCTTCTCTCATTTTTCAGGACATACTCACGGGCAAGGTGATTGGCTGTGGCTCTGAGCAGAACGGTTTATATCGGCTGGTCCGGGAATCCTATGCTGGCATCTCCACTCACTCTGCTGGGCCAGTCTCACCTTACATTTGGCATCTTCGTTTTGGTCACCTTCCGCTCCAGAAGATGCGCCATCTTCTGCCCCAGATCTCTCCAAGTTCGTCGTTTCGTTGTGAAACATGTCAGTTAGGAAAACATCACCGGTCGAGCTTTCCAGGTCGTCAGAGTCGGAGCAGTAGCTCCCCTTTTGAGTTGTTACATATAGATATATGGGGTCCAAGTCGTGTTCCCGATCACCAGGGGCACAGGTTCTATCTTGTGGTAGTAGATGACTTTTCTCGTGTCTCTTGGGTTTTTCTTCTGAAGAATAAGTCTGAAGCAGGGGATGTTATCAAAAATTTAATTAATGAAGTGCAGAATGTTTTCTCTTCTTCTGTCAAATATGTTCGGACTGATAATGCCCTGGAATTTTGTACACGTTCTCTTTCTCAATTTCTGTCATTGAAGGGTATTATTCATCAAACCACCTGCGAATATACATCCCAACAAAATGGTGTGGCGGAAAGAAAGCATCGCCATCTCTTGGATATCACTCGTACCTTGTTGATTCAAAGTTGTGCTCCTATTTCTTTCTGGGGGGATGCTGTCCTTACTGCATGCTATCTGGTCAATAGAATGCCGTCCTCTGTCCTTGGAGAGAAGATACCCATTTCTCTTATTTTCCTGACAAGGAGCTATTCTCACTGCCACCACGTGTCTTTGGTGCTATGGCGTTTGTCCATCGTCTATCTCCTGGACTTGACAAGCTCTCTCCAAGAGCAGTCAAGTGTGTCTTTGTTGGGTATTCCAGAACCCAGAAGGGATACCGGTGTTATGATCCTACTACCAATAGGTACTTTGTTAGTGCGGATGTCACTTTCTTCGAGTCGGTTATGTATTTCTCGCCAGCTGGGGACAGAATGGTACCATCCACCACTGTTGATGATATTTTGGTTCCACCACCACCTGCTTGTCTTTCACCTGACTCGTCTCCTGTGTCAGTTCCTATGCCAGCACCACCGCCACCACCACCTCCACCTCCACCCATTCCACGGCGAATCATATCACCATTTCCTAACCACTATACACGTCGGTCAGGTCCCGCTCAGACAGCAGATCAGCCAATCACTAAGCCTCAGGTATGTTCAGATGATGTTACTACTGACGGGTCAGGTTCGGTGCATATGCAGGATGACTCCTTACAGGTGGACCCAGATGATGATCTGGATGTTCCGATTGCTATTCGGAAACAGAGACGACAGTGTGCATCCTATCCTTTTGCTTCACAAGTTTCCTTCCACCGACTCACCGGTGATTTCCAGAAGTTTGCCACAGCTTTGTCTTCCGTGGACATACCACGGACATACCAGGAAGCCTTGAAGAGTGAATGCTGGAGACTTGCTATGGAAGAAGAAATGGGGGCCTTGCAGTCCCGTGGCACATGGTCGTTGGTCCCTGCACCTCCTGATGCATCAGTTGTCAGCTGCAAATGGGTCTTCACAGTCAAATATCATGCGGATGGTACATTGGATAGGTACAAAGCACGCTTGGTTGCCCGAGGATTTACACAGGCATATGGCGTTGATTACATGGATACATTCTCTCCAGTGGCGAGACACTCGACTCTCCGTATCCTCCTGTCTGTTGCAGTGGTTCGTGACTGGAGCATTTATCAGCTAGATGTCAAGAATGCATTTTTGTACGGGGACTTACAGGAAGAAGTCTACATGCATCAGCCACCCGGGTTTACTGCTGAGGGGGAGAAGCATATGGTATGTAGACTTCACAAGGCTATATATGGCCTTAAACAAAGTCCACGAGCGTGGTTCCAGAAGCTGTCCAACCTAATTGAGCACCAGGGATTCAAGAGGTCCAATGCCGATCATTCGTTGTTTGTCCAGAAGTCCTCGACAGGTACGGTTGTCATAATGGTCTATGTGGATGATATTCTTGTTACAGGAGATGATATTCTTGTTACAGGAGATGATATTCAGGGCATAGCAAGGGCGAAGGCATTCCTTGGCCGTCAGTTTGTTACGAAAGATCTTGGGACCCTGAGATACTTTCTGGGGTTAGAATTTGCAAGGAATGCACAGGGTTTGGTAATGACCCAACGGAAGTATATTACAGACTTCCTGACTGAGACGGGCATGGATGGTTGCAAACCATCAAGTATTCCTATGGATCCCAGCGTGAGGCTGTATGATGGTGATACTGATGAAGTAGATAAGAGGAGATATAGAGAGATGGTGGGAAAACTCCTCTACATCACCATAACTCGCCCAGACATTCAATTTGCAGTTAGCAGGGTGAGTCAATTTATGGAGCAGCCAAGACAGGTTCACATGGATGCTATACACATGATACTGAGGTATCTAAAGTCTTCTCCAGGTTCAGGGCTGCTATTTAGAAAGGGCACGGACTTATCTGTCTCAGCATGTGCAGATGCAGATTATGCAGGATGTCCTAAGGACCGAAAATCAACCTCAGGGTTTGTAGTGTTTGTTGGAGGCTCCTTGGTTTCTTGGAAAAGCAAGAAACAAACTGTTGTGGCAAGGTCCAGTGCCGAATCCGAGTATAGGGCCATGGCTCAAGCCAGTACGGAAATGATGTGGGTTCGCTCAGTACTAGAAGATCTACATGTAGCTGTATCTCTACCTATGAAGCTTCAGTGTGACAATCAGGCAGCGTTGCTCATTGCCAACAATCCAGCCTTCCATGAGAGGACCAAGCATATTGAAGTTGACTGCCATTACACCAGGGACCTAATCCAGAGAGGATTGATATCCACGGCCCATGTTAGCTCAGGGGATCAGACTGCCGATGTATTCACCAAGCCATTGCTCAGAGGACCTTTCCAGAGATGTTCATCCAAGCTGAGCATGATCGACATCTATGCTCCACCTTGAGGGGGAGTGTAGAGATAGTTTCTAATATTATTATATGTTTCTGTACCTTGTTTCTATTTCTCTTTTCTATTTAGACATCCATGTAATTTACCCCTAAGGCCTCTCCCTATATAAGAGAGCCTAGGGTTTTCCTATGAATCATAACGAAGACTCCTTTCTTCTAACAATACATGACATACTACCTACTCTAGGTAAAAGTAAAGTTAGAGGGTCCAAACCCTCGAAGGCATGCACACAATGAGATTAAGGCACGTTTTCCAATATTTTAACGATGAAACTAAGCTACATTTAACATAAAATGTCCAAAAAACAGCATCGTATGTTTATACTTTGTGACTAAGCATGTACTCTATTATGGCATTTAATAACGTTAAGTGCAGTTGTATCATATTTCAGAAATTTTATGGACAGAAGTATTGTTTCTCGTCTAACGAAATGGAAAACACTGTTTTTTACGGATTTTTTTCTACAAGCATCGGATGGCAACAAAATGGAAAGAATCAAATGTCACTTCCACAATCTCCATTGACATTCCTCAATAATATCTCCATCGGTAAGAAAATCGTACTGTTGATATTCGGAAAGATAACATAGAAATGATAGGCCAGACTAAACATTGAGAAAATCAGGAAAGCACAGAAAGGAAACAAAAAATAAAATGAGTTTGGTTAGGATGTCAACAAGTGAGCACAAAGAGGAGAGGCAGTGAACCTCTTTTTAACTTCTGTAACTTCAGTTCTGTTCATTTTTTTAAAAAATAAAAAAATATCAGTTGTACCTCTACATTCTTATAAATTCAATCCTTTTTCTAACATCAATTATGCTCCTACATTATCTAATAAAAGGGTAGAACTGTGAAATTTATAAGAAAATAGGGGCACAAATGACATTTCAAGAAAAAGAGAGGTATAACGGATATTGCAGAAGTTAAGAAGGCTACAAGTGATAGAAAACCATTTTCCTTTTGCAGCTAGATATCGGGAGAGGGGGATTTGAACTACTACCTTGCTCTACAACGAGACCATTGATGCATATTGTGCTAGTGCCCGTTCAATTACCTAAGACATTTTTTGGTAAAGTCACAGGGGAAACTATTCATATGGGGGAGGGAAAACCTCCTTCAAAATAGACGATTTCGAATAATAAGCAGCTGAGACTCAATTTGGTTTCTGGATGGGGAACATTATTTGTCCCAAAACTATTCGTAGAGAAGCGTCCTCCACGAACTGCAAATTATGGGTCCATCTCAACAGAAAAAAGCTGAAATCTGCATATGGCTACTGCAGGACGTAATACTTCTACTCGTAATCATCTTTGTGATAATAATGGACGTTTTGACTTCCGAGAATATTATCGTTTTGTCTAATGCCATTCCAAGACCAAATAGAAAAATCATGATAATGCACTTTTTTTAATTGAAGTAGGTCTGAGTCTAAACCAATGGAAAAGTCCATTTGAGTAAATAAGTTGTGCTTGCATTTTTAAGTAAATAATAATGAACATTATTTATTGCAAAATATTGACTAATTAGTTGGGGTTGAAAAATACCATATGGTAAAAATAAAAGACAGTGTAATCGCTTCATTAAAATGTGTCTATTGTGAAGTTTTTCGTAATCTATCCCTGTATCACCCCTTATTAACGTAGATACATTGAATACATTCGTGTAGCTTCGAATACTGAGTTGGTAACACAATACGATACTTCACTTCCGTCACTATAAGAAATATGCTCCATTACGAGCACAAATGCAGTCGTTTTGTGCTCGTATTGTTATCCCAATGTGGTCGAGACAAGGCCTTGCGACTACCAGTGTTGTAAAAGTGGGCCGACTGGACCGACAAGTTGGTTCAACTATCCGAGTCGGGGGGGTAGCCGACTCGACTAGACCTAGTCGGCCATTAGTCGATCAACCTGACTAATCAGGCCGACTACTCGACCGACTTTTACATAGATTTTTTTTCCTTTTTTCTAATGCAAACTTCATTTGTTTCATTATTATAGCATAGAAAGTGTACGAATAATCTTTAAAAAAAAGAAAAGTGTACAAATATATGCATATATAAAAGAAAATATGTATAAGAAATTATTTAAATATTTAAAATAATTAAAAAAATCAAAACTGACTAATAGCCAACTAAATCCGAATAGTCGCCCGACTGTTGATTAATCCATAGTCAATGACCCCGCCGACCGAGTACCGACTATCAATTTCTGCAACCTTGGTGACTACATGTAGTCAAAAGACTTGTCCTCGTATAAACAGGGTCGCAAATGGACTTACGACCATGATATAGTCACATTGTGGTCGTTGGTTGAGAGCACCGTAACAGAGAACAAGAAGAAAACATCAATACTCCAAAGAAGAAAGAGCATTGTACCAGAGAACAAGAAGACTATCAAAACCATGGAAGAAAAAGCACAAAGAACTATGTATTGCATTTGCATTCTCAATGAATATAATAGGAGCGAAGTTTTATTACATGGTACTAACAATACAACGAAGTCCATTCACAAAGCAATATGGGACTAAACACAGCTCTTTACAAATATATGGCCCAATTTCTCCATATTTGCAACATCGTGTCTCCAGTCCATCTCAAACTTCAAATCATCCTCCCCGATCATGTCCATAACTTTATAACCTTGAGGAGGACAATGGAATTGATGCGAGAAATAATAAAATATTATTTTGACTTGTTTTTGTAGCGGCGGCATTGCGAGGGAAGAGGAGAGGTCCCCTTCATTCTCAATACATGTCCATGTGTGGAGTGTTTGAGAAGCTCCACAGCTTTATGTTTCTTACATCCACTCCTGAGCAGCAGAAGACTTATAAGAATGCCACGGTGGATTGTGAGAGGATAAGCAGCACTTGATCCACAGTATGAGGCAACTCGTTCACATATACTGGCAAATGCTACAATTCCTCCCATGGAGGAAGCTTTCCACAAATTTAGCAGGATTACTCTCTCATTGCCTGCCTCTTCGCAATCATCTTCTGCAACGACAGCATCATGCGGTAAAGGGGGCTCTTCTCAGTTCTATGGTCGTGCACCTCGTGGCAGAGGTCGTATTCGTCAGTCTTGTACTTACCGTCATCACCCTGGCAACACAAAGGATATATGATACTCCAAGCATGGCTTCCCGGCATCAGCTCGTGTAGCGGAACAGGTTGACTCTCCTGCAGCTCCTTCGGATCAGAGATATAAGGACCTAGTTTCTCGACTTAGGGACATTATGCCTCATGCTAGTCCCAGTGCTTCCTCACATGTTCTGAGGAACAACTCAGATATTGTTGCTACTGCCAGTACCGGCAGCTAAGGTAGCATTCATGCTTTTACCTCTTGTCATAGACCTGATATTACAGAAGGGATTATGGACTATAAGGTGACACATCACTTGTGTGGAGACAGAGATTGGCTTACAGCTTACAGACAGGTTCCTTTAGAGTCGTAGCCAATGGGACTCATTCCCCGCTCACATGACAAGGGGAGATTAGGTTGACGTCGTTGATGCATCTGCAGAATGTGTTGCGTGCATCTGACTTTTCTATGAACTTATAATCTATTAGTCAGATTACAAAGGATTTGCATTGTCAAGTTATTTTTGACCCATCGTATCTTGTATTTCAGGACATTCTTACAAGCATGGTGATTGGTTGTAGCCGTGAGCAAGGCGGCCTCTATCAATTGGATCGAAATCCATATGATGGCCTATCATCCCATTCCACGGGACTTATCTCTCTTTTTATGTGGCACCTACGCTTTCACCACCTTCTCTTGTAGAAGATGCATCAAGTTCTCCCTCAGATCTCACCTCGCTCCTCCTTCGAAAGCAAGGCGTGTCAGTTAGGAAAGCACCATTGGTTTGTTTTCCCCGGTCATCAAAGTCAGAGCAGTAGCTCCCTTTATGAGTTATTTCATGTTGGCATTTGGGGTCCAAGTCGTGCTCCTGATCACCACGGACACAGGTTTTATTTAGTTGATGTTGATGATTTTTCTCATATGTCATGGGTTTTCTTGTTAAAGAATAAATCTAAGGCTGGAAATTGAATTACAACATTTATCAATAAAGTACATAATCTTTTTTCTTCTTCTGTCAAAATTGTAAGAACTAATAATGCATTGGAATTTTGTACTCGTGCACTCTCACAATTCTTTTCATCGTGTGGTATTAGTCATCAAACATCTTGTGCCTACACTACTCAATAGAATGGTGTTGCAAAAAGAAAGCATCGCCATTTACTCGATGTTACCCGAACACTTCGTATTCAGAGTCGTGCCCCACATTCGTTATGGGGTGACGCGGTTCTTACTGTCTGTTATCATATGAATCGCATGCCTCGGCAGTTTTGGATGAGAAAACTCCCACCTCATTTGGCATTTCCAGAGAAGGAGTTGTTTTCACTCACTCGTGTTTTTGGTTCCATTGCCTTTGTCCATTTGATGCCTCCAGGTGTTTACAAGTTCTTCTCTAGAGTTGTCAAATGTGTCTTTGTTGGTATTCCAGGACTCAGAAGGGATATGGAAGTTATGATCCTTTATACAAGAAGTATTATATTAGCACAGATGTCGCATTCTTTGAGTCAGTGATGTATTTTTCTCCTATAAGTGATAGGTTTGACTTCCTCAAATTCAGATAATGTTGTCTACATACCACCTCCACCTATGACTTCATCATTGGCATCACCACATCGATCGCCATAGCCACTGCCACCATTGTTGTCGTCACCATCTACATTGCCACTGCCACCACCGTTGCCATCACCTCCTCCATCGCCTCCATGATGAATCTGTGATTCATCATCTTTATATATTACTCTTACTTGAATCTCTTACCAAACCACCTAATAAAAGTCCCAAAATTCAATAAATTAACCAAATACATCTCTTAATAAAATTAGACTAATAAGGTATATTTATCTTGAAAATAAGTCCACAAAATAATTTAAATTAAAAATAAAAAATAAAAAAATAAGTGTTGAAAATTATTTGTAGATAATCCCCTATAAATAACCAAACTTCATTGATTTTTAATAAATCCATACTAACTCCTTTTGACTTGATTCGTTTTCTAACTTGTATATAAAAATGTATAAAAAATACAAAAATACACAACAATTCCCACCTTGAATAAATACTTTTAGATCTTGAATCGAAAAAACCATAAAGTCCAACTTCTCAGCTAAACTCTCGCTCCGTATGAACTCCAAATTTACAAAACTCACTTTTAAATTTCAAGTTATAAAATTATCTATCCAATGAAAGTGATTTCATTAAAATGGGACCATGTTTGCAAAATATCGATTTACTAAACTCTCGCGCCGTATTCCAATGAAAGTGATTTTGCTTCTAAACTTCAAATCATTTTTTCCCTTTCTTTCTTTTCAAAAAACTCCTTTTTCTCAATTAAAAAAACTGAAAAAAAACTAACTAATGACAAGGTTCAAGAAAGTGGTATGCGTATGCGTTCGGACTGGTCACCGAATAATGATTAAGCGGTATGCGGGGGCATATGCGGGGTATATGCGGTTCTAAGCGGTTTTCTAATTCTTAATTTAAAAATAAAAAAAATCTATGAATAACATTACCACTGAAGTTATGTATCTAACTGAAGTTAAAGAAGATCTAAGAAAAACGATTCATGTTAGATGGGTGTGCATATATACTTTTAATTGCCTCATATTTAATCAAAAAAAAATTTACCATAAAAACTTCACATTATATGATTCGTAATAACAAAACTTCAATACACATACATGCACTACATGAGCAAAACCTCAATCGGCATATTATTAAAAATATTCGATGATACATTGCATATACTCGTGAAAATAATACATGAGAAAAACATAAAACATTGCATATACATAATGGTATAATGCGTTGCAATTGTATAGAAATGCATGTCATATTCTAACAATTGAATGAAGAGGTAGAGTTACAGAATTAAGGACCTAAATGGGAAGATTGAAAAGTTGGAGCTGTTGGAACAGTATGCGGGGCATATGCGGGATATGTGGGCCATATGCGGGGAATATACAGGACGTATATGCGGGGAGGGCGTATAATGCACTGATTCAAGTAATCGGTGCGGTCTACACGCCGTACGGGCATATGCGGCCGCATATGCGGCCCGTGCGGCCGATTTAGTAAACACTGACTAATGAGTTGGAGATATCCCTGACACTGACACATTCACACAAGACTTATGAAGTTCAAGGACAGTTGGTTTTTGAGGTCTTAAGATTCAAAGTTAACCAACCTTAGTTATTAGGGTCTTTGACTTAACTATTCACACTTCCTTATTATGAAAAATTTGTATGCTATATTACGTACTTATCCTCCTCCCTAAAAATATGATCGGCACCTCACTTGCACGACTACAGTTATAATGAGATGAGTTGAAGTTTTAGTTAAGGGACCGGGATGAGGGATTTGAGTTTGGACCTGATTTCATGATACTCGAGGATGGGATAAAATCGATGAAGGCTTCATGAAACCTGAGTCAGCAACTTAAGCTAGCATGAGAACAAGGTTCTTATACTAATCTCTTGATATTGACCAATGTGCCAAGGTGTGATGAAACCTAATAAAATGTTGATCAGTGTGCGCCTACTTGGTAAAAGCAGTTTAGTAGCCAAAAAATAAGAAAAAGCAAAATAAAATAAAGAAAGAAAGATCAATATTTACAATATATACAAAGTTACTTCGCATTATTTTCAACTGTAAATAATTTATTTTTATAATTATGTACTTGATTAAAATATATAATCAAGAAATACCCAGATCTCCTTCGATCGCTTGACATTGGATTTCAAGAGGTTTACAGTTGCTCTATTTGTCGTGGAAATACCACGGAGTTACTAAAAGGCCTTGACGGACAGTTAGTAGTGTCTAGTAATGGAAGAAGAGATGGCAGCACTACAATCGTGTGGTACCTGGAGCTTGGACCCTGCTCCCAATGGGTCATGCATAGTCAGTTGCAAATGAGTGTTTAACATGAAACAATGTGCAGATGGCAGCCTTGATTGTTATAAGGACAGATTGGTTGCGCGAGGATTTACTCATATGTATGGGGTAGATTATCTGGACACTTTTTCACATGTTGCGCGCCACACTACCCTTCAAGTTCTCCTTTCAGTTGCAATGGTATGTGATTGGCCTTTATTTTACATTGATGTTAAAAATGCATTTTTGTATGGTGATCTCCAGGAAGGAGTCTACATGCAGCAGCCTCGGGATTTGTTGCTGAGGGGGAATATCTGCAAGTTTGTAGACTTCACAAGGTAATATATGACTTTAAGCAAAGTCCAAGGACATGATTTCAGAAGCTCTCGGATTTAATTGAGAAGCAAGGTGATGCAGCGTAGAACCAAAGGATAGGGCCGAATATTTATTTAAATATTTCTGTCAATTTTATTTACGTTTATTTAAGTTGTCGTGTCTTTAATTAAATAAACGAGATCGCATGTGATCTCCAACAATTAGTTATAGATTTGATTTTCAAATTAGTCGGTTAATTAGTTAGTTAGAGTCAATTTAGGATAATTAGTTGTTTTACTATTTTTGTAATCTCATCCCTCCTATATAAAGGGATGAGGGTCCATTGTTTTAGTCATTTCAATATGTTATGAAAATTGAGAATTATTCTCTATCTCCTCTCTCCTCTCTCTCCACGTGGTCTTCACGTTTCACTCCTCCAAACCCCTCGTGTTCCCGACGAGCTTCTTCTCTCAACCCCTCTATTTCTTCTCCACCGAAATTCCACCATCAAAAAAATTATTATTTTCGTCAACGCGAAACCTGATTCTGCTCTGATACCAAATGATGCAAATCGGGTTTTGCGTTGACGAAAATAATATTATTTTATGGTGGAATTTCGGTGGAGAAGAAATAGAGGGGTTGAGAGAAGAAGCTCGTCGGGAACACGAGGGGCTTGGAGGAGAGAAACGTGAAGACCACGTGGAGAGAGAGAGAGAAGGAGAGAGGTGATAGAGAATAATTCTCAATTTTCATAACATGCTGAACTGACTAAAACAATGGACCCTCATCCCTTTATATAAGAGGGATGAGATTACAAAAATAGTAAAACAACTAATTATCCTAAATTGACTCTAACTAACTAATTAACCGACTAATTTGAAAATCAAATCTATAACTAACTGTTGGAGATCTGTTTATTTAATTAAAGACACAACAACTTAAATAAACGTAAATAAAATTGACAGAAATATTTAAATAAATATTCGGCCCTATCCTTTGATTCTACGCTGCATCACAAGGGTTCAACATGTCAAATGCATATCATTCATTGTTTGTATAAAGAACCCCCAAAGGTATAGTTGTCATCATGGTCTGTATTGATGACATACTTGTTACACGAGATAATGTGCAGGGGATAAAAAGGGCAAAGGAATTTCTGGGTCGTCAATTTGTCACAAAGGATCTTGGCACCCTAAGGTATTTTTTGAGGTTAGAGTTTGCCAGGAATCAGCGGGGTCTTGTAATGACCCAAAGGAAGTATGTCACAGACATGCTAGTTGAGATGCCGACCTACTACTACTATGGATCCTAGTATGAGATTATACGATGATCATACATATGAGGTAGACAGGAGAAGATATAGAGAATCAAGGGTTTAAATATCGGTTTCGGATATAGTATCGATACCCTGTCGATATGATATTTCGTCGAAATTTTACCGAAATTTCGATGACATTTCACCCATATCGACCATCATTTGTGAAGAAATGGCCGAAAACCGCCCTCATATCACCATTTCGCTCAAGATTTCGGTCCCTTGTCGAAATCGAAATTTCGCCGAAATTTCGCGAAATCTGAAACAATGTAGAGAATTGGTGGGAAAGTTTCTTTATGTTACTATCACTAGACTTGGTATCTCCTTTGCAATTAGTCGGGTGCGTCAGTTCATAGAGCAATCTCGACAAGTACAATGGATGCTATATATATGATATTGATGGACCTAAAGTCATCTCCATGTGTAGGATTGCTATTCAAATAAGAAGTAACTCTCATTATTTCGGTATGTACAGATGCATACTATGCAGGATGTCATACGGATAGGAAGTCCACTTCAAGCTTCCCATGGTTACATTCTCTTAATTGCTACGCCAGAGCAGCTCAAGGCATACAGAGACTCCGTGATGACTGGGATACTTCTAGCTGCTCTTAATCCTGAGTATGATGTTGTTCGAGCCCAAATCCTTATTGATGCCACCATAACTCCAACGAAGGAGGTATATCACAGATTGAGTAGGCTCTCCATATCCTCTAGAGGTGGACCCCCGCAGTCTCAGACATATTAAGCTATGGTCGCATCACATGTTAGGGGGAGCTTTGCATCGTATCGTGGTAGGGAGGCTCGAACTGTGGCAGAGGAGGGAGCGATCGACCCCATCAGCCATACACCTACTGTCGCAGGTCAGGGCACTCTGAAACATGCTATGCTAAGCATGGATTTCCTGTTTCAGCTCGAGTTGCAGAGCAGAGTCAACAGGTTGGGACTCCATCACATATTTTTGATCATAGATTTGATGAACTTGTGGCACGGCTCAACGAGATTATGCCTTCTCCTTAGGGATGCAAACGGATACGGATATATCCGTATCCGATCCGTCACCGTATCCGTTTTATACAGATTTTGACATCCGTATCCGTATCCGTTTTAAAATGGATACGGATATGGATATTGTTTTAATATCAGCAAACATCCGTATCCGTATCCGTATATCCGTTTTCGTATATAAATATAGTCATAGATTTATTTTTAACCCTATATAACATAATTCTCTACCTCCTTTTACCATATTTATATAATTTTTATGATACAAACACATTTAGTAAATTAATATCATGTGTTTTCCATCGAGTTCTTATATATTTAAGTCGATTCTATAGAGTATTTGTAACATTACTCGTGTGCGATCAGTATCCGTTTTACATCCGTATCCGTTTTTTAAGGATATGTTAAGATAGTTTTAATATCCATCAATATCCGTATCCGCATCCGTATTCGTATTAAAAAACAAATAAGAATACGGTAATACCTATATCTGTATCCGTATCCGACCGTTTGCATCCCTACTTCTGGGTCAACCAGCTCTCCTTCAAGATCCTCAACAGTAGCTGTCTCAGCATCAGCGTCCACATCAGGTACAGCATATGCCTTTACTAACTCTTACAGGGCAGATTTATTAGAATGGATTATGGATTCAGGAGCATCCCATCATCTCTGTAGGGGTAGATGACAGTTTAGTACCTATACTAGTCGGATTCAGTCGGAACGCTCAATAATGATAACATATATATAGGACACACTCTCCCGTTACTGATCAAGGGGAGGTGTAGTTGACTCCAGCAATGCGGCTTCCGAATGTTCTTTACGCTCCTGAATTTTCTATGAATTTACTATCAATTAGTCAAATCACCAAGGATTTACATTGCCATGCCATTGTTGACTCATTTGCTCTTGTGTTTCAGACCATTCTTACGGCAGGGTGATTCGAATTGGCTGTGAGCAAGGAGGTCTCTACAGACAGGTTCTATCTCCTTATGTTGGTGCTTCTTCTCTTCACACTAGATCTATTTCTCCCTATATGTGGCATCTTCGATTTGGTCATCTTCCTCTGCAAAAGTTGTGTCATGTTCTTTCACAAATTTCTTCTCATTCTACCTTTTAGTGTGAGGCATACCAACTTGGGAATCATCAGCGGTCCACATTCCAGAGTTGTCAGGGTCGAAGTAGTCATAGTCTGTTTGAGTTAATTCATTTTGATATTTGGGGTCCTAGTCGTGTCCCAAATCATAAGGGGCATAGGTTTTATCTTGTTGCAGTTGATAAGTGTTCAAGATTTTCTTGGGTCTTTCTTCTTAAGAACAAGTTTGATGTTGGTCATGTTATTCAATCCTTTATTAATGAAATAAGGAATATCGTTTCAGTGAATGTCAAGTTTATACGTTCAGATAATGCGCTAGAATTTTGCAGTACTCAACTTTCCCAATTTCTTAGATCCTATGGTATTGTGCATCAGACATCTTGTGCATATACTTCTCAACGAAATGGGGTGGCTGAACAAAAACACTTTCATATTTTGGATGTTACCAGGACTCTTTTGATTAAGAATCGTGCTCCTCATTCGTACTGAAGGGACGCAGTTCTAACTGCTTGTTACTTGGTAAATTGTATGCCCTCTTCGGTTCTAGGGAAGATCCCATTCTCGATTGCATTTCTCGAGACGGATTTTTTTCTCACTTACGCCTTGTGTGTTCGGATCGGATGCGTTTATTCATCAAATGTCTCCATGTTTTGACAAGCTCTCTCTCCTAGAGTTGTCAAGTGTGTTTGTTGGATATTCCAAGACCCAAAAGGAATATTGTTGCTTCTATCCTGATCGACGAAAGTGCTATGTTAGTGCGGATGTCACCTTCTTTGAGTCCATTATGTATTTCTCTCGTACAGGTGACAAGCTTACTCCTTCAGAGAATGGTGAGGAGGTCTATGAGCCTCTACCACCGATTCGTCTACTCCAAGATCCACTCCACCACCACCACCTTCTCTTCCACCATCACCACCACTACCTCCTCTACCTCCAGCTATTTCGACTTTCTTTCCACAAGTTTACCAGCGTTGTCCTCGTGCTTATGTGCCTCCTCCGTCATCCAGCACGCCCAAAGTATGTTCTGAACATTTGAGTTCTACTAATGACACTGTTGATTTGCGTGTGCATCTTGAGGTGTAGGATGTCTTCGATGGTATACCTTCTACGGAGGCTGAGGACCCAGATGTACATATAACTCTTAGGAAGCAGAGGCGTGCATGCACTATGCATCTTCTTGTTTACCATGTGTTGGAGCCAATAATGCTCTGTTGTATTATTCCATAGAGCCCTAGGGTCTCTTATATAGAGAGAAAAACCTTGGGTAAATTACAAAGACATACATGAGATAAATAAGAAATACGTAACAGTACATCATAACATAACGTAAACCTCTACACTCCCCCTCAAGATGGAGCATAGATATCAATCATGCTCAGCTTGGAAGAACATCTCTGGAAAGCTCCTCTGAGCAATGGCTTGGTAAATATATCAGCAGTCTGGCCTTCTGAACTGACGTGTGAAGTGGAAATCAAGCCCTTCTGGATCATGTCCCTAGTGTACTGACAATCTACCTCGATGTGCTTTATTCTTTCATGAAAAGCTGGATTATTGGCAATGAACAATGCTTCCTGGTTGTCACATTGAAGCTGCATGGGTAAAGAGACATTTACATTCAAATCCTCCAAGACCGCTCGAACCCACATCATTTCTGTGCTTGCTTGTGCCACGGTTCTATACTCGGATTCAGCACTGGATCTCGCCACAACAGTTTATTTCTTGCTTTTCCAAGAAACCAAAGAGCTTCCTATGAAGATAGCAAATCCTGACGTAGACTTACGATCCTTTGGACATCCTGCATAGTCTGCGTCTGCACAAGCAGAAATAAACAGATTTGTATCTATCTAAATAACAAACCTGTGACTGGGGAATCCTTCAGGTATCTCAATATCATATATAGGGCCTCCATATGAACATGCCTAGGCTACTCCATAAATTGACTCACCCGGTTTACTGCAAAGGCAATATCCGGTCGAGTTATGGTGATGTGTAGAAGCTTACCCACCATCTCTCTGTATCTTCTTTTGTCCACTTCTTCAGTATCATTGTCGTAAAGCCTCCTACTTGGGTCCATAGGAGTGCTCGACAGTCTACATCCAACCATTCATGTTTCAACTAGCAAGTCTGTGACATATTTTCTTTAGGTCATTACCATTCCTTGTGCATTTCTCGCAAATTCTATCCCCAGAAAGTATCGTATCGTGCCTAGATCCTTTGTAATAAACTGACTTCCCAAAAGAGATTTAGTCATCTCGATTCCCTGAGCATCATCACATGTGACCAGAATATCATCTACATATACCATGACAACAACCATACCTCTGGGAGTCTTCTGGATAAACAATGAGTGATCCGCATTTAATCTCTTGAACCCCTGTCGTTCAATCAGCTGGGAAAGCTTCTGGAACCATGCCCTCGGACTTTGTTTAAGGCCATAGATAGCCTTATGAAGTCTACACACCATCCGAGTCTCCCCCTCAGCAGCAAAACCCGGTGGCTGCTGCATGTAGATTTCCTCATGTAGATCACCATACAAGAATGCATTTTTGACATCAAGTTGGAAAATAGTCCAATCACGTACCACAGCAACAGATAGTAGAATGCGAAGAGTCGAGTATCGAGCCGCTGGTGAAAATGTATCCAAATAATCTACCCCAAATGTTTGGGTAAAGCCTCGTGATGCGACAAGTCTGGCCTTGTACGTGATATTTAACTGTAAACACCCACTTGCTACTCACCACAGAAGAACCAGGAGGAATGGGAACTAGGGACCAAGTCCCTCGAGACTGTAAGGCACGCATCTCCTCTTCCATGGCTAAACGCCAGCAATCAATCTTCATGGCCTCTTGATAAGATCGTGGGATCTCAACCGACGAGACAGCAGCTGCAAAGCTCTGGAAATCACCAGTAATTCGATGAAAGGACACATGAGACGCAAGAGGATAGGATGCACATTGCCTCTTCTGCTTCCTATGAGCAATAGGACAATCAAGATCATCATTTACTGTGTTGACTGGCGGATCCTCCCCCTGTAACAAAGATTCCTGCACCGATGCATTATCTAACCCATCATTAGCGATAACATCGGAGCATACCTGAATCGTGCTGGATGGTTGACGTGTAGCATGAGCAGGCCCTGACCGTCTTGTGTAGAACTTAGGGAATGGTGGAATGGCCGGATATGGAGGTGGTGGTGGTGGTGGTGGTAGTGGTGGTGTAGTGGACTCAGATTGACCCAGACTTGGAGGTAGGGGAACATAGACATTATCATCCGTAGATGTAGAGGAAGCCAAGCGGTCACCTGCAGGGGAGAAGTACATAACTGGCTCAAAAAATGTAACATCAGCATTCACATAGTACTTGTCGTGAATGGGGTCATAGCAACGATATCCTTTTGTGTCCGTGAGTAGCCCACAAAAACGCACTTAACAGCTTTAGGAGAGCTTGTCAAGTCCTGGAGACAAGCGGTGAACAAAGGTGACAGTTCCAAAGACACGAGGGGTAAGTGAAAACAGGTCCTTATCAGGAAAGAGAACAGATATTGGAGCCTTTTCCCCAAGAGCGGTAGAAGGCATACGATGGACCAGATAGCACGTTGTAAGTATAGCATCTCCCCAAAAACTAATGGTGCACAACTTTGAATAAGTAGTGTGCGAGCAATATCAAGAAAGTGTCGATGTTTCCTCTCCGCGACACCATTTTGTTGAGAGGTGTAAGCACATGTAGTTTGATGGATAATGCCCTTAGAGGAGAGAAACTGAGCAAGAGACCGAGTGCAGAATTCTAATGCATTATCCGTGCGCACATATTTAATAGTAGAGGAAAAAATATTCTGCACTTCATCGATAAGATTTTTAATAACACTTCCTGCTTCAGATTTATTTTTAAGAAGAAAAGTCCAAGAAACACGAGAGAAATCATCAACCACAACAAGATAAAACATGTGACCCCGATGATCCGGGACACGACTAGGACCCCAAATATCAATAGGAAATAACTCAAACGGAGAGCGACTGCTCCGACCCTGACGACAAGGAAAGCTAGAACGATGGTGCTTCCCTAACTGACACGCTTCACAACGAAAAGTAGAATTCAGAGAGATCTGTGGCAGGAGGTGACGCATCTTCCGGAGCGGAAGGTGACCAAAGCGAAGGTGCCATGTGTACGGAGAAATGGATCCCTGAGAGTGTAGCGAGACGCCGGCGTAGGAGTTCCGTACAAGACGATAGAGGCCATTGTGCTCAGAACCACAGCCAATCACCCTGCCCGTTAGTATGTCCTGAAAAATGACAGAAGATGGGTCAAATATAGCGCGACAGTGCAAATCTTTTGTAATCTGACTAATTGATAATAAATTCATGGAAAACTCTGGTGCATGTAGAACATTTTGTAAGTGCATGGAGGGCAATAAGAATGTCTCCCCCTGACCCACAATAGGGGAATGAGTGCCATCAGCTATGAGCACGGAACGACCAGACTGAATATCCCTGTAGGATTGCAACATATCTCTATCACGGCAAAGATGATGGGTGGCTCCAGAGTCAACAATCCAACCTGAGAGATCGTGACAAAAGGCAGAAGTACTACCTGAGGTACTAGCAGTAGCAGATGTAGTAGCGACCGCAGAAGCCGTAACGTCAGATGTATCAGCACCCTCTGATGATGACTGTGGCGTAATTTCACGAAGCCGTGCCACTAGCTCCTCGAACCTGTAATCTGGAGTGAACATGATCAGTGACACGTGCAGAAGGAGGAAATCCGTGCTTGGAATAGCATATATCCTCCGAATGCCCAGTGCGACGACAAAATGAGCACGTTGAACGCACACGACCTCCTCGATCACGTCCGCCACCTCCTCGGCCACGAAATGAAGGCGAACTACCTCGTCCTCTGGAGACCGCCATTGCCGAAGGAGGTGGAGTCGCTGCACTGGAGGGAACAGAGATACGACTGAGCCTCCTGTAGACTTCCTCCATCGAAGGAATAGTGGCATCGGCGAGGATCTGAGAGCGGGCTGCCTCGTACTCCGGATCAAGGGCAGCAAGAAAAACGCCCACCATAGTGGCATTGCGGAACGTCTTTTGTTGTTTGGGGTGGTTGTGAGCGGGATGGTGCTATACAATTTCTCGAACATCCCACGTAGGGACGTGTACAGAGAATGAAGAGGTTGTCCATTTTGCTTCGTGGTAAAAATATCATGCTGCAACTGCAGCATCTTCGTCTCGTTCCTCGCTTGAGAATATGTAGTAGCCAGAATATCCCACATCGCCTTGGCGGTGGGTTGATGGAGGACGTCATTGGCGATCTCCATGGTGAGCGTCCCCGACAGCCAGACCGTGGCATACGCGTCGTCAGCCTCCCATGAGGCATATATCTCTGTCTTCTCTGCCGGCTCGTCTTCGGTAAGAATATGCTTCTTACCACATGACTTCATAAGACTCAGGAACTGCATAGCCCAGAGTTCGTAGTTCGTCCCGTCCATTTTGACTATTGGTGTCGAACCCTTAAAGGCACCTATGGCGGGCATATCAACTTTTTGTTCTGACATATCGCCGGAGAAGACCTAGGGATGATAGACAGAAGAACTGGTGTCTACAAAGACCCTTTGGGATTCAAGTGCATATGTAGACTTTATGTACTTGAACCCATCGTTGAGTCGACGCTGACCGGAGAAGAAAGGCCGCGAGTGGCGGCTGGTTGGCGGCGGCGGGAGGGGGCTGGAGTTGGCGATGGGAAGGCTGCGGCGGGAGGGGGCTGGAGAGGGCGGCGGGAGTGGGGCCTCGGCGGCTTGAGGAGGTGACGGTCGAAGAGGCGGCGGCCGAACAAGAGGGGGCGGGTGGAGAAACAAAACCCTAGATTAGGGTTTTGGCTCTGATACCATGTTGGAGCCAATAATGCTATGTTGTATTATTCCATAGAGCCCTAGGGTCTCTTATATAGAGAGAAAACCCTTGGGTAAATTACATAGACGTAGATGAGATAAATAAGAAATACGTAACGGTACATCATAACATAACGTAAACCTCTACACCATGTTTCCCGGGCATGACTTTCCGAGGATTTTCAATTTTTGTTGTGGATCTATCAGCCGTGAAGATACCACGATCCTATCAGGCGGCACTGCAGAATAGTTAGTAGTGTCTGGCAATGGAGGAGGAGATGGTTGTCTTACAACCTCGTCAAATGTGGAGTGTAGTCCAAGCTCCTCCAGGTGCATATGTAGTTGGGAGCAAATGGGTGTTTACTGTGAAACGCCAAGCAGATGGTACTATGGACAGATACAAGGCCAGATTGACTGCACGTGGGTTCACCCCAGACTTATGGGGTAGATTACCAAGATACCTTCTCTCCAGTAATGTATTACTTTACGTTGTGGATTCTTACTGATGTTGTGGTGCGTAACTGGTCGTTGTTCCAATAAGATGTCAAGAATGCATTCTTGTATGGAAACCTGCAGGAGGAAGTTTACATACAACAACCACCAGGGTTTGTTGCTGAAGGGGGTTCCAGTATGGTGTGTCGACTTCATAAGGCCAAATATGATCTTAAGAAGAGTCTGAGGGCGTGGTTTCAAAATCTCTCAGAGTTGATTGAACATAAGGGGTTTTGCATATCTACCGCAGATCATTCTCTTTTTGTTAGGAGAACTTAGAGAGGCACTGTTGCTACTGATGACATTATTGTTACTGGCAACGTGATGAACAAAGCATTCATGCAGCTAAAAATTTCCTTGGACGACAGTTTGTGACCAAGGATCTTGGCAAGTTGTGTTACTTTTTAGCATAGAGTTCACAAGAAATCAACATGGTATGAAAATAACGAAGGAAGTACGCCACTGATCTCTTATCGGAGACAGGCATGACAGGATGCAGACTTGCTACTACCCCAATGGATCCTAATGCTAGGATCTACGATGATGACTCTGAGTAGGTGGATAAGAGACAATACAGAGAGCTAGTAGGGAAGCGGTTGTATATTACTATTACCAAGCATGATATGTTATTTGATGTTAGCAGAGTTAGCCAGTTTCTGGAGCAACCCAGGCAGGCTCACATGGATGCAATTAACATGATCTTCAGATATCTAAAGCCTTTTCTAGGTGCAGGCCTTTTGTTTAGATGAGATACGACTCTCATAGTTAACGGATGTGCATATGCATATTACGCCAAGTGTCCCAAGGATAGGGAGTCCACTTCAGGTTTCACTGTGTTTGTTGATAGTTCATTTGTTTCATGGAAAAGTAAGAAACAAACAGTTGTAGTTAAATCTAGTGTCGAATCAGAGTATAGGACCATTGCCCAAGGGAGCACCGAGATGATGTGGGTAAAGTCTGTCTTGATTGACCTAGCTATTGAGGTGCCTCTTCCTATTCACCTTGCTAAAAAATAAGAATACAAAAAGCGAAATCAAAGAAAAAGATAAAACATTATTGAAGAACGGGATTTAACGTAGAACCTTGCTCCCTAAGGAGCAAGATGAAACCATGGGAGAACATCACAAAGGGTTGGTATGTCTATCACACTTTGTTGGTATGTCTATTACACTTTCTCACTGGATACATGGGATGTAGGGCTTCTTATGTAGCCTTCACTTAATCTCCACATCTCACAACTGATATACGTGGGACTAAAGACTTGGATGTGGTAAATGGATCTTGGATGGATCCATTTACCCATCTCCTGCAAAAGTGACGCATATAATAAATACTCCAACACTCCTCAAGCTAGAGTATGCAATACTCAGCTTGGACAGACATAAAGAAATCTCAATTCATAATACAAAACACTATAGACAATATCAACTCAACACGCACAACTATCGACTGTTGTCGAGGACACTGCTTCTCAAGCCGTGCAGGTGAGGAGGACCAACGGTTAGAGTATGAGTCAAACTGAATATCCTCGTCGGAGAGCATAAGCTCTATACTGTGCATGTGCTCTGTACTACACATGTCAGAGTCACTGCAACTGAAATGAGTCTCCACTTGGAGAACTCTGGCCCCCACAACATGTGGACAACTACTCCATCTCTGAAAGGGTCGAATAAAGAACGTCTCTAATTATCCATGCGTAGATCTCTGAAGATAGGTCTCTCTCATAGGGACCTCGAAGTGGGTTCTCTCTCATAGGAACCTCGAAAGGATCTCGTACTGGAGTTCATGAACACTGGAGAATGGAGTCTGAAAGTCTCCTAGGTCGAAGAATTGGGTCTCTTCCATCTGGCTCAGAGAATGGGATCTCTACTTTGGAGTCCCAATTAAACCACATAAAAATCCTAGCCCACATGGCATAGGAAATGGGATCTCTACTATGGAGTCCCTATGGATCACATAAAAACCTTGGCCGAAACATAAAAGATGGGGACCACAAACAATAATGGCAAACATGTGAACAACTAAAAAATACCGCATACATGTGCGTGTCAGAAACTGAAGACTCAGGAAACATCTGAACGTCGAGTCTGAAAAATGAACAGTCTCTGTAGATTCTGAAATCTGAATGGCCTGGTATCTGCAATATGGAGAACTGGCAAGTAGAACTCTACACCATACTCCCCTTTTCTCCCATACTTGTCGGAAAATGACATCGACAAAGTTGGGAGAAGACAAGACAATGGGGAAAGCAAAAAAATACACCGTCACATTTTTTCGACTTTTCTCAATCAATTTTCCTTTTTCCTTTTTTAAAATCATTTTTTCTCAGCTATTTCATCGTTTTTTAATAGTCGTTACATCTCTCTTTTTTTCCTCAAATAAGTCGTTCACATTTTTTCCGGCTTTTCGTCCGTTTTTAAAAAAATAAAATTTCTCGGTCCCTTTTTTCTTCTTTTTTTTCTTTCTTTTTTTTCTCGGCTACTTTTCTTCTCTTCTATCTATCTTCCCTCTTTTTTCCCGAGCACAACTTTAGGGCCCAAAATACTATGCTGCCCGTTTAAAAAAAACAAAGCATGGCCCACTTGGGCCTGGAATGGAATACGTACCACACAAATTTTTTTAAACCGTCGGGCCCTTAGGGTTCCCACTTGGAAATCGTATCTTCAAAGGAACCCAACCCCGGCCGGCGGTTCTCGCCGCCGCCAGTTGGGAATGAAGAAGGTGTAAGATCGGGGTCGTGTAGGGCCAGAAGCAGCTGGAGATGCCACCGCCTTGGCTAGACAGGAGGGCGGCAACCAGCGCCACGAGGTTGCGCTCGTCACGTGATGATCTGTAGGTGTGACATAACATCATTAGTGGTGGCGTCGTCGCCGCCTGCTGTCTGATGCGGGGTGAGTCTAATGAGGGGGAATTGAAGAGGCATGCGTGGGTTGGAAGATGTGCGCCCCTTGGAAGATGCGTGAACTGAATAGGCATGTGTGAGGCGGCGATTTAAGAAGCGGCATGCCACCATCGATTTCCTGGATGCACCGTGGCTCGAAGGGAGAAAGGAGGGATGTGCGCTTTAACTATTGGGAGGAACCGCGCCACTGCCCGGAAGGAGCAGCGATCGTGGATTTCGCAAGGTGTGTCTGTCGGCTAGGGCCAGATCGCGTCGCCGCTTGAGATGCAGGAGGATGCGAGGAGGCGTTGGGCTTTGATGTACGAGAAGGATGCGTGCGAAGGGGCCCCGCCTACTGGAGCCTGGAGGTGAGAAGGAGCAACACGTTGTGACACCACTACAACCTGGACAAAGGATATGTGACGAAGGAGTTGGTGGAGAGAGATGGAGGGCTCCACTTGGAGACTGGAGCCTTGGATCGAGTCGCCTCAACGAATTTCAAAATTTGAACATTAAAAGAATACATTAGGGTTTCAAAAAAAAGAAACCCTAGAACTTAAACAATACTTGATAATAAGAATAAATCTCCAAGAACAAAATATCAAATCTCGAACACAAACAACGAACATCAAATCATTGAGAATCAAACCCGCTCTGATACCATGTTAAAAAATAAGATGCAGAAGTGGAATCAAAGAAAAAGAAAAAACATTATTGAAGACTGGGACTTAATGTGGAATCCTACTCCTTAAGGAGCAAGATGAAACCACAGGAGAACGCCACAAAGGGCTGGTGTATTGCATTTTCTCACTGGATACATGGGATGTGGGGCTTCTTATATAGCCCTTACTGAGTCTCCACATCTCACAACTGATAGATGTGGGACTAAAGACTTAGATGTGATAAATGGACCTTGGAGGGATCCATTTACCCATCTCCCACATAAGTGATGCATATAACAAATACTCCAATACACCTCAAATGTGATAATCAAGCAACTATATTTATAGCTATGAATCCGGCCTTCCATGAAAGGACAAAGCACATTGAAGTTGACTGTCATTACACCCATGCTTGGATTCAAAAGGGACCTATGTCCACTTCTCATGTTGCTTCAGGCAATCAGATTGCAGATATGTTTACCAAAGCTCTTACGAGGGGTCCTTTCCGACGTTGTTCCAAAAACTGAGCATGATAGATATATATGCTCCAGCTTGAGGGGAGTGTTGAGATACTTATATCTCTCTTTATTTTATATTCCTCTATTTCTTTTGTCTATTTTATGTAATTTTCCCATAGAGCGTTTCTCTGATATAAGAGAGCTCTATGGATACGATGAATATAATTTTTTATTTCACGACTTTCCACAACATCTATGCTCCATCTTGAGGGGGTGTGTAAAGATATATATTTCTGTATTGTTTTATTTATTTTCCTTACTTATGTCTATCTTATATAGTTTATCCATAAATCTCTCATCTAAAGAGAGCCTAGGCTTCTCAGGAATAAACAATTGATTCTCTTTTCCCAACAGTTTTGTCAATTAATATTAACCACTTTAAACTCAATTTGTCATATTTAGATCTAAGCCAAGGTATTTCCTGCTGTATAACTCGTTAATGGCACAATTGATTCTCTTTTCCCAACAGTTTTGTCAAATAATATTAACCACTTTATACTCAATTTGTCATATTTAGATCTAAGCCAAGGTATTTCCTATTGTATAACTCATTAATGGCCAATGAACCCGTATAATTAACCACAATAGGAAAAGGTTTGTTTTGCTTTTGATTGCGGTTTAAAAATGACACCCTGTGGCATATTTAAGTCTAAAATGGGACCAAACAATGCACCCTGCAAGGGATATTACGGCATCTAAAAAGATGGAATTATAGACTTTGGGCAAGAATGAAGAAAAGGAATGTCATAGAATACATACTAACCTTCATAAGCTAAAGTAGCAAGGCATGCATCTGAAAGACCAAGGTTCTGTAGAGACATGGACTCGTCAAATCTACATGGAAGTTAAGATAAAGAACGGTGGAATAATTTCGATAAAACGCATCCCGTGCTCAACATATATATCACAAACTACTATTATAAAAGCAGATATTTTTTTAATGTTGCACGCACATGAGATATAAATAAATATACAAGAACAAAGGAAAGTTGGAAATGAAAATGACTATGGAATGCATATTATTGACAGTAAAAATGCAAGTGATTAGCACATGACATATAATTAGGGAAGGATACATGTCATCCACTTCAATCACGTTACTGGTAGTGGTAGATCCTAATGCAGAATCTACTGCACATCCGACACATTCCAATCCAGTGGAGCTAACAAGGACCATGTCAAGCCCGAGATCCCCACCATCATCTACCTCTACTTCTGATCAAAACCAACATTAAGGCTCAGATTCAAACAAATGCACTTATATACATACAGCCACCATAAGTTTTATTGAATTGCAAGAGATGTGTCTTTCCTTCTGTCATTGTCAGCAATCAGCATCATGCTATGTTCAGAAATGAATGAAGGGGCGAAGAGAAAAAGATGGGAAGTGAGACATCACAGGAAGGATAAAAGACGAAAAGTGAGGGAGCTGCAAGTCTTGTATTTAAAAACATTTTCATGCTTGACTTATGCAAAACATTGCTTTAAAATCTAGAGTGAGAAAAAATGTAAAAGATGTATCCCTCCCTTATATGTCTCCTATATATTCACCACTTTTCACTCAGTTGGATCTGAAAGAGGTACGAGTATTTTCTTTACTCTGGAGCTTTGGATAATCACGGTAGCATATGGAACGACAAGGGTGTTACACATCTTATTGGTTTTAAGGGTGTTAACACATCTTATTTGTTTTAAAAGATAAACACGTATATGGATATTGAACACACATGGATATTGATGGATAGGAAAAGGATGTTATTAAAAATATATTGTAGAAACGAAAGAATGGATTGAATTATTGAGAGGTCCTAGGGTTCTCTTATATAGTAGAGAAACTTGTTGGGCAAATTATAAGATGATGACAAAAGAAATAGATAATATGAAAAACAATAAGAAAACTTTTTTAGACGAAAAAGGGGGAGACACTCACAGGTGTTCGCCCCAAATTTTATTAAAAAGAGAGAGACGAGAAAAAAAACAAACAGGTACAAGAAGACAAACTACAGGATCCACTCCGTCACTAATCTTGTAGAGTGCACCCAAATATTTTCCTTATAGAACCTTTGACCCGAGAAGAGAAGCGTGTTCCTGGCCACCCCAATAGCCCAAACGATAGCAAGAGGTCGCAACGGGACCCGCCGAGGCCGCAGTCTGTTCACCAAGGAGCCGCAAAAAGAGGCCATGTCCGTCGCACATGCCCAATCGAGATCCGCCCCACCCCAGATTGGGGTCGTCCTTGGACACTGGAAAAACAGATGATCAAGAAGAGACTCAATCTCCACATCACACAGGAGGCACCGATCAGAAACGGTGCCCAGAAGCCTAGCACAGCGGTCCCTCGTCATCAATCTTTTGTTTCCTGAATAGCCAAAAGAAGAAGCCAATTCGCTCGGGGAGGCCCAAACCCCACACGAAACTGCATTCCCTAAGCAGAGCGTCAGAGCGCGAGGAGGCGGCCTACAAATTGCCCCTTTCGCCTTCTTAATAGAAAAGGGTCCCCACGCCAGACCCAGTGGTCCCTGTGCGCATTCGGCGTCCCCAACTCGCGCAAGGAACCTAGTAACACAAGAAAGTCTTCAAGACGTTGATCCAAGAAGTTAGTAGAGAACGTAGGCAGCCAGTTTCCATCCGACCAGTACGAAGCAACACATGCCTCCCGATCTGATGCCAAAGCAAAGAGGCGTGAAAAACGCTCTTTCAAAGGCCCAGTATCCGTCCAATCATCAGACCAGAAAGCGAAACAATCCCCATTGCCAAGAACCGGACTGAAGAGAACCTGAAGACGAGGGAGAACCCCCAGAATCCCCCTCCAGAAGGGCGTGGGAGACCCAGCACAGATGCCAGGCCGAGGCGAGGCACCATTAACACCATATATCCGACGCAAAAGGTTGCAACAAAGATCATCACTGGCACCTCAAAGCCTGCTCACCCATTTCGTGAGCAGAGCTTCATTCATAGCATCTAACCTCCGGATACCAAGGCCCCCCTCACACTTAGGGAGCATGACCTCATCCGACTCGACAAGATGCATCCCACCACACTCCCGCCCGGTCTTGCCTCATAAGAACTTTCACATCAATCTCTCTAGAAGAACACAGATCCCCTTTGGTATGAGGCGAGTGGACATAAAAAAATCGGGATCGAAGACAGAACCGCCTTAAGCAACACCAGACGGCCCCCCTTGGATAAGATGGCCGACTTCCGGTCAGCAAGCCTACACTCAAGCTTCTCAACAACCTGTAACCAGTCAGCCAACTTTGTTCTCCCCACCGCCAACAGCACGCCAAGATACCCAACAGAGAGTGTACTGCAATCTGAACCCGAGGCTTGACCGCAAGTGTGGGCCTCCAACTCCGATAAACCAAAGATGACCTTGGACTTACCAACGTTCTTAAAGAGACCATAAAGTTCACTGAAAAGATCAAGGGCCAAAGCCATGCCAGAGGCCGCCTCCGCGCCCCCTTCGATGAAGAAAATAGTGTCGTCGGCGTACTGAAGAAGCAGGATCGAAATACCATCCCACGAATACCCCGCCGAAAAGCTGCCCTCAGTAGCCCGCGACACAATATGCGCCAGAACATCCGATGCAATGACGAAAAGAAGAGGGGCCAGAGGGTACCCCTGCCTGACACCCCGTCGCGGTTGAAAGAAGCCGCCCTCCGGGCGACCATTCACCAGAACGGACATAAAGGAGGTCGTAATACAGCGCTTCATCCATGAAATCCATCGATCCGGAAATCCTCTCCTCCGCAAGGCTGACCAGAGAAACTTCCAGTCCAAAGTGTCGTAGACTTTCGCGAAATCCACCTTACAGAGCACTCCCTCCTTCCCGTGCCTCTTCCAGTCCGCAACAATCTCCGAAGCAAGAACCAAACAGTCAGCGATCTGCCTGCCCGGTACAAAAGCCGACTGAAAGGGAGATATAATGTGCTCAAGCATATGGCTCAGCCTTAAAGCAAAAACCTTGGCCACTATAAGTAAAGAGCATTGGACAGTATGATGGGCTGGAAGTCCTCGATACGCTCTGCCGCCAAGCTCTTCGGGAGGAGAAAAATGAGGGCCTTATTTATCCTCTCGAAGCCAGCATTTCCTAGACAAAATTCCAAGATGACTTCCAACACATTTGTGCCGACTAGATCCCAAAAGTCTGTATAAAAAGCCACCGGGAAGCCATCGGGGCCCGAAGCCCCTCCGCGTTAAGGCTCCAAACCGCATTCTTCAGTTCCTCTGCGTCAAGCCCGAAGTCAAGGAGGGTGGCAAAGCTAGAGCACCAAGCCCCGTCCACCTCCAACGCCTCACCAACCCGTTACTCGAGAAATCCAGAAAGTGGTTCGCAAGAGCTTTACCCATCTCTCTGTTGCCATTCACGCGCACACCGTCCACAATCACCGATCTCAAAGCATCTCCCCTACATCTCCCACTAGCCATACGATGGAAAAAAGCCGTGTTCGCATCTCCCTCTCTGAGCCACGTGCTCCTAGACCGTTGCCTCCACTCAGTAACCCGCTTGCTATCCTCATCAGTAATTCTCTTCTGTGCAAGCATATGCAGGGCAAGCTCATCCTCCGACGGGTCTCGAAGGTCCTCTACGGCGTCAAGCCTAGACACCTCCTCCTCCGCCTCCAATCGAGCCGCACGGCGCGCATCTCTAGATTCCTTCTTGAAAGCACATAAACGTGTGCACAAAGACACCAATTTCAGAACAAACCTTAACGCCGTAGACCCGGAAACCTCCACGAAGGACCAATGCGCCACGACCAGATCCCAAAAGGACGAGAACTCCGGTCTAGGATCTTCGCTTGGATACCATGTTATTGAAAAAGAATTTGATTGCATTCATGAGAGGTCCTTGGGTTCTCTTATATAGGAGAAGAACCTATTGGGCAAATTACAGGATGAAGACAAAATAACTAGATAATAAGAAAACAATAAGAAAGATAAGAAATATCTCAACACCAATGAGGTCTTGTGATGACATAGAGGACGTACGTTATATATCTTCTTTCAGAGACAGATTGCAGACCTGCCATTACTCATATGGATTTGAGCATGAAGCTCTATGATGATGATACTGAGGTTGAAAAGAGGAGGTATAGGGAGCTGGTTGGCAAGCTCCTATATGCGACTATTACCATGCCTGATATATCCTTTGCCACGAGTAAAGTGAGTCAGGGAGCAACCCAGACATGCACATATGGATGTAGTTCATATGATTCTGAGGTATCTGAAGACATCACTAGGTACGAGGCTTCGTTTCAGCAGAGGTACATCTCTTTCAGTTACATCATGTGCTGATGTATATTATGGTGGGTGTCCAAAGGATATGAAGTCTACTTCAGGCTTCACTGTGTTCTTAGGGAATTCCTTAGTTTCATGGAAGAGCAAGAAGTAGATCGTGGTTGTCAGATTTAGTGCTGAGTCAGAATACAGTGTGATGGTGCAGGCTAGCACATATAAGATGTAGGTCAGATCTGTTTTTACTGATGTAACTACAGCGGTGCCTCTTCCCATACACCTCCAATGTGACAACCAGGCTGCTCTTTTCATTGCAAATAAGCCATCCTTCCATGAGAGGACCAAGCACATAGAGGCGGACTGTCACTACACTCGTGATATGATACAAAAGGGTCTTATCGCCACCATGCATGTCAGCTCTGGAGAGTAGACAACATATGTTCTTACTAAGGCCCTTGCCAGAGGGCCTTATTAGAGATGTTGCTCCAAGCTGAGCCTGATCAATATCTACACTCCAGCTTGGGGGGGGGGGGGGGGTGTTGAGATATTGGTTATCTTTCTTATTGAGAAATGATGTTGGGTTGTGCGGAGCGGGGTGGGCGTCGGTTCGGAAGTGGCAGGAGGTGGGGCAGCGGCGCACGGTGAAGGCGGGGATTGGGTGCAAGTCTCTACAAGAGGCCAGGGAAAAGGTGTTTCAGGTGTGGTCTTCGTGGGCATTTGGTTTGACGGTGTGATGGTAAGGCGTTGGGTTGTGCGCAGCGAGGTGGGCGTCGGTTCGGAAGTGGAAGGAGGTGGGGCGACGGCGCACGGTGAAGGCGGGGATTGGGTGCAAGTCTCTCACAAGAAACCAGGGAAAAGGTGTTTCAAGTGTGGTCTTCGTGGGCATTTGCTATCCTCTTGCTCGGCTCCTCCGCGATGTTTTAGGTGCAGGGGTTTGGGTCACCGTCGGGTTTCCTTCCCTGTCGTTTTGGGTCGTGGACTGGTTCGGAGGCCTGAGGCCAGGTCGGCTTTCTCTCCTGGTGGTGGCCAACGAGGGCGCCGCAGTTATGCTTCCGTTGTCGCGGGCGGCGTGCCTGGCGACTGCACCCATGCGCTAGTTGGGTCCTCGTTGGGAGGCTCCATCTCGGTGGAGACTCTGCATGCCTATCTCTGCGATCTTTTTGGTTTTCAGTTCTCGAGCGACGTGGTGCTGCTGGAAGACCATAGGTGTTGTGTCGATGGCCTCTCTTCATCACAGAAAGACTGCCTTCTCTCCATTGACGGCGCGGATGTAATTGGTCGAAGAACGTTGTGCTTTGCGGACGGGGCCGTGTCTGACTCTGTAAGTTGCATGGTGCGGGTGCGTGGCGTCCCCTTCCGGTCTCGTTCTGTTTCCTGCCTGGGGCCGACCCTTAAGCGTTGGGGCTCGGTGATCTCGGTGTTGGAGGATGGCTTGCGCCCGGGGTTTGACCCGGAGGTTACGTTCTTGTTGGCGGATTGCAGCAGTGCTGATGTGGTTCTTCTGAAGGACTCGGTCTTCTTTGCTGCCTTTGAGGTCGGTCGGTTTTGCTTCAATGTGGAGTTGCAGCTTCTTGATCCCCCGTTGCCACCGGTGTCACTGGCGTCGACGGATGACGCTTCGCCTTCCTGTTTGGCGGTTGGGTTCCATGCGGGTGGCCCCTCGGGCTCTCCCGATCGTGGTCGACCCCATCCAGGTCTCCAGCCAACTGTCGAGTTACTGTCGACACCAGTCCGGCCTCCAACCCGCTATCGGGTCACCGCTAACCCTAGTCGGGCCTCCAGCAACGTCGACCTTCCCCAGGCCATCGTCGACCGCAACGGCACCTACCATGTAGTTGTCAACCCCTCTCTCGCATGTCGGTGCTTCTCCGTTCGATTCTGAAGGCTGAGTCTGTCTAATTTTGACCCCAAAATGTGATTTCAGACCTATAAATCACGTTTTCCGATCCTAGCAAGCAGTGAAGAATGGTGAGTATGGTTGTATGAGTCTACACGTACAATCAATCCTCTGTATGCTCGTGTAGACTCGTGTTTATCAGTCTATTCCCCAGTTGAGTTCCGTTATTTCATCGTTTTCCCATCATGTCAGAGAACAAGGGTGACATTTTTTCATCTGGAGCATTTAAGGGCCCGGCTCTCATCGCTAAGATAGATGGGACCAGCTATGAGTTGTGGTCCACGCAATTTCACACCCTCATGCAGTGCAACAACAAGAAGCACACCCTGACAGATCCAGAGCCAGTGGATAAGACTAGAACGAATGCTTCTTAGAAGCAAGATGACGCGTATGTGCATGTTTGGTGTAGAGATAGTTCTTATTACTATTATCTCTTTATGTATCGTGTCGTTATTTCTTTGTCTTTTATAGACCACTATGTAATTTACCCTTTAGGTCTCTCCCTATATAAGAGAGCCTAGGGTTTTCTGAATGATTATCGAAGTCTCTTTTCCCAACATGGTATCAGAGCCACCCTAGTGCTCTCCACACCCGCCGCCCCCTCCACACCCGCCGCCCTCTCCTTCTCGGCGCCGATCTCCGGCTCCTTCACCCACTGCCCCTCCCTCCGCAGCGGCTTCCTCCCTGCCGCCTCTGTCTCTCTAGCCGTCGAAGGCCCTAGGCGGCTCTCCAGCCCGCCGCCGAAGCTCCAGGCGGCCCCCATCTCGCCGCCCAAGGCCCCAGGCGGCATCCCATCCCGCCGCCGAAGGCCCCAGGAGGCACCCAGCCCGCCGCAGAACTCCCAGGCGGTATCCCAGCCCGCCGCCAACTCGTCCCAGGCGGCAAACCTCCCCCCCCCCCCGCCGCGCACATTCCTGCCGCGCCGATCCAACCACGGCATACCAGGCGGCGTCCTTACCGCTGCGAGGGTTGTAAGCCTCATCTAAGGCGTGCCCTAGTCCACCTCATCTCTGTTGTCGATATATGGATTTGAGTACGTAATGTCTATATACGCACTCAAATCCGATGCAGTTGGTGTAGGCATTCATTATCTTGTCTACATACCCTAGTTCTTCTCTAGCGGCAGTATGTCAGAATCGAAGGTCGATATGCCCTCCACCGACGCATTCAAAGGTCCTGCGCCAATAGTGAAGATGGACGGGTCTAACTATGAGCTCTGAGCTATGCAGTTCATGAGCCTCATGAAGTCGAATGGTAAGAAGCACATTCTTACCGAGGATGAGCCCACGGAGAAGACAGGGATATATGCCTCATGGGAGGCTGATGATTCCTACAAAAAGGTCTGGTTGTCTGGTACATTGACGATGGAGATTGTTAATGACGTCCTCCATCAGCCCACTGCCAAGGCGATGAGGGACATTCTCGCAGCTACATATTCGCAGGTGCGAAATGAGACCAAGATGTTGCAACTTCAGCATGACATTTTCACAATGAAGCAGAGCGACAGACCTCTCCATTCCTTATACACATCCCTAAGAGGGATGTTTGAGAAGTTATACAGTACCATTCCACTCAATGCCACTTCTGAACAGCAAAAGACGTTTCGGAACGCCACCATGGTGGGTGTTCTACTTGCGGCCCTTGATCCTGAATATGATGCCGCCCGGTCTCAGATCCTGGCTGATGCAGTTATTCCTCCAGTGGAGAATGTTTACAGAAGACTCAGTCGCATTCCAGTTTCCTTCAACTCTTCTACTCCACCCCCATCAGCGATGGCAGTCGCGCGTGGGAGAGGTGGCCCGCCTTCTGGTCGTGGTCGTGGACGTGGACGTGGACCCCAGGGAAGGGGTGGCTGCTTTAGTCAGACATGCTCCTATTGTCACCGCACAGGACACTCGGAGGAGACATGCTATTCTAAGCATGGGTTCCCAGCATCGGCACGTATTGCAGAGCATTCTCAGTCCACATTACCATCTACTGCGGATAATCGATTTGACGAACTTGTGGCACGTCTCCGAGATATTATGCCACATTCATCTGGTGATTCGTCAGGTGGTCCTTCAGATGTTGTTGCTACAGCCTCCGCCAGTTCATCTACTGCTGCTAGTACCTCAGGTAGATCTATTGCATTCACACCGTCTCATGCTATATCAAACTGGATTATAGATTCGGGAGCCACACATCATCTCTGCCGAGATAGAGATAGACTACAGTCCTACAGGGACATTCCTCACGGTCGTTCAGTACATATCGCAGATGGTACCCATTCACCCCTTGTTGGACAGGGGGAGGTCTTCCTTTCCTCAACGATGCACCTACAGAACGTCCTACATGCTCCTGAGTTCTCAATGAATCTGTTATCTATTAGTCAGATTAAGAAGGATTTACATTGTCGTGCTATATTTGACCCGTCTTCTCTCATTTTTCAGGACATACAAATGGGAAGGGTGATTGGTTGTGGCTCTGAGAAGAATGGTCTATATCGACTAGTTCGGAATTCCTATGCTGGCGTCTCCTCTCATGTTGGCGTCTCCGTTTTGGTCACCTTCCGCTCCAGAAAATGCGTCGTCTTCTGCCCCAGATCTCTCCTAGTTCGTCTTTTCACTGTGAAGCATGTCAGTTGGGAAAGCATCATAGGTCGAGCTACCCAAGTCGTCAGAGTCGGAGCAGTAGCTCCCTATTCGAGTTGTTACATATAGATATATGGGGTCCGAGTCGTGTACCAATCATCAAGGACACAGATTTTATCTTGTGGTAGTGGATGATTTCTCTCGTGTGTCATGGGTCTTTCTTTTGAAGAATAAATCTGAAGAAGGAGATGTGATCAAGAATTTAATTAATGAAGTGCACAATGTTTTCTCTTCTTCAGTCAAATATGTTCGGACTGATAATGCCCTAGAATTTTGCACACGCTCACTTTCTCAATTTCTTTCATCTAAGGGCATTATTCACCAAACCACTTGTGCATATACATCACGGCAAAATAGTGTGGCGGAAAGAAAGCATCGCCATCTCTTAGATATTACTCGAACCCTGTTGATTCAGAGTTGCGCTCCTATTTCTTTCTGGGGGGACGTTGTTCTTACTGCATGTTATCTGGTCAATCGAATGCCATCCTCTGTTCTTGATGAGAAGATACCTATTTCTCTTATTTTTTCAGACAAGGACTTATTCTCACTGACTCCACGTGTCTTTGGTACTGTGGCTTTTGTTCATCTTCTATCTCCAGGACTTGACAAACTCTCTCCTAGAACAGTCAAGTGCGTCTTTGTTGGTTATTCCAGGACTCAGAAGGGCTACCGGTGTTATGATCCTACAAACAAGAAGTACTTTGTGAGGGCTGATGTCACTTTCTTTGAGTCTGTCATATATTTTTCTCCTGCAGGTGACAGACTGGTTCCATCCACTACCAACGATGATGTCTATGTTCCTCCACCACCTACTTGGAGTTCACACGAGTCTTCCCCTGTTCCTGCCTCCATGCCAGCACCACAACCACCATCTCCTCCTCCACCCCTTCCACAGCCTCTTGTTTTACCGCTACCAAAATTCTATACGCGTCGGTCAGGTCTTGCTCAGGCTACACATCAGCCACCCATCACGCCCCAGGTATGTTCAGATGGCATTACTACTGACGGGTCAGATTTGGTACATGTGCAGGATTCTTCTATACAGGAGGACACTAGACCATCCAGTGCAGCAGATGATGATTTTGATGTTCCGATTGCTATTCGGAAGCAGAGACGGCTATGTGCCTCCTATCCTTTTGCCTCACAGGTTTCGTTTCACCATCTCACTGGTGACTTTCAAAGATTTGCCTCAGCCTTACCTTCCGTGGATATACCACGGAACTACCAGGAAGCTTTGAAGAATGATTGCTCGAGATTAGCTATGGAAGAAGAAATGAGTGCCTTGCAGTCGCGTGGCACATGGTCTTTGGTTCCTGCACCTCCTGATGCATCGATTGTGAGCTGTAAGTGGGTCTTCACAGTTTTTTTTTTTGACGCTCAAAAAAGGGGGACGTACTCAATGGTGCTCTCCCCGATTTATTAAGAAGTTAAAGAGTACTTACAGGCGACACGCGTACCGGAGACAAACAAACATAAATCTGGAGGTATCGATATCGGATAGATATCGGATACCTCCGCAAACATAAGAAAACCCTACACATCAGTCCAATCACGAGTGAAACGCGAAGCCGAAATTAGAACGTTCTCGGTGTAAAATCTCTGACGAGCAAAGAGGGCCTCATTTCTCCCAACCCAGATGCTCCAAAGCCGCGCAATAGCAGAAAGCAGGTCCGTCCTCGCCCTAGCCCGAGAAGAAACTAAACTGTCGCAAAACGAGGAAGAAGACGACACATCAAGCCACTCCAGATCCGCCCAAATGCCATGGGTTCTGCCGCATCGAAAGAATAGGTGTTCAATAGTCTCCGCCTCCAAGTCACAAAGCCCACAGATAGAGCTTACATTGGGAAATATCAAGGCGCACCGGCTCCGGGTCAACAATCAGCCACGCCGAAAGAGCCACAGAAAAATACCTATACGTTCGGGGATCCGAAGGCCCCAAAAGAATTGACAGTCCCGATAAAGAACCACATCGGCCGCATCAGGAGGAGGAAAGATAGCACGGTAAGCCGCACGAGTGGAGAAGGAGCCGTCCTTCCAAAGCAAATGGTCACGACCGACCAAAGGAGTGGGAGCGCCATCGAGAATAGCCAAGAGAGCGAAGAGATCCTCCTGCCGCCGATCGGAGAGATTAGCCACGAAAGTGGGGCCCCATGAAGCACCATCCCAGCAAGAGGCCACCTTGGATTCCTTATCCGCCGCTAGGGCAAACAAACGGGGGAATAACTCCTGAAGAGGACCCCTCCTGGTCCAATCATCGCCCCAAAAATGTATCAGGGAACCGTCCCCCATCTTAATTCCAAATAGGGAGCGGTTGCGAGAAAGGGAAGTAACAATGGCACGGGTGAAAGAGGAAGGGGAAGCCCTCTGGCGGCTGCCGGGATCAAAGAGCATGTCCACTCCCACCGCCTCTCGCAAGAAATTCAACATAAAATTTTCCTCACGGCCCCAAAGTCGAGCCACCCATTTGAGCAAGAGGGCCTCATTAACGACCTCCAACCTTCTCACGGCCAGTCCCCCCTCCTGCTTCGGCCGAGTAACCTCGTCCCAGCGAACCAAGTGCACCCCCCTCCTCCCCTCCCCCTTCTTACCCCAAAGAAATCTACGAAGGCACGAATCCATCCTCCGCCTGATCCCCTTTGGCATACCTTTAACAGAGAAAAAGTAGATTGGGATCGAGGACAATACAGATTTGAGAAGAATCAAACGCCCACCGCGCGAAAGAATGGTCGCCCGCCACCCGGCCAAGCGAGATTCGAGTCTTTCCACCACCGCCTGCTAGTCACGTATGTGAGTACGCCCCACCGTCAAAGGAAGGCCCAAATAATCCAACGGAAGAGCGCCCACAGAGCAGCCCAAGATCCGCGCATATTCTGCTACCTCATCCCGCGAAATGTTGAAGGGGACCATAGAGGATTTGGCATGGTTTATGAGCAGTCCCGAGGCCTCGCTGAAGAGATCTAACGTGGTAGCCATACCAGCCACATCCAAATCATCGCCCTCAATAAAGCATATCGTATCATCAGCGAATTGAATAATAGGGACATGGTATGGACCAAGAGAGCACCCGCATGTAAGGCCCGCCGCAGCCACATTATGAATCATCCGAGGTAACACGTCAGCGGCCAAGACAAATAGCATAGGGGCAAGGGGGCACCCCTGCCGAATCCCCCGTCGAGGCTGGAATAAGCCCCCAGCCATGCGCCCGTTGATAAGGAGCGAGAGAGAGGCCGTTGATACGCATCGACGCACCCACGAGATCCACAGCGATGGAAAGCCTCTCCTCTTCAGAACAGACCAAAGAAATCGCCAATCCAAGGAATCGTATGCCTTCGTGAAGTCAATCTTCCATAGAATCCCCCTAACGCCGGTCTTGTTCCATGCGTGGATAATATCCGAAGCCACCGCATAGCAGTCACAAATTTGCCGCCCCCGAACAAAGGCCGCTTGAGTAGGCGAGATGAGAGTGTCAAGAAGCGGAGCCAGACGCCGAGCAAGCACCTTCGCAATGATAAGGTATAAGGCATTGGAAATGGAGATCGGCCGAAATTCCTCGATACGGTTGGCGGCCGAAGTCTTGGGAATGAGAACAATAAGAGCCCTGTTAATTTTGTCAAAACCGTGGTTCCCATCACAAAATTCACGGGCAACCTCCAAAACGTCATGAGAGAGCACATCCCAGAACTCCCGGTAAAAAGAAATAGGGAATCCATCAGGGCCCGGCGCCGCGTCGGAGTTGAGAGCCCATACAGCCTCCTTCAGGTCCTCCATAGAAATAGGCCGAATGAGGCCCAACGCAGTATCCTGCTGGAGCGTGCTAGCCCCGCCACCCAACCAACGCCACACACGCTCAGACCGACGCCCGAACCATTCCTTAAAGTAGGCCACAGAGGCGTGGCACAAATCCCGCTCCCCCTGGACAAGGTTACCATTAATCAGCATCGAAGGAATAGAATTAGAGCGTCGCCGACCGCTCGCAACTCTGTGAAAAAAGGCGGTGTTGGCATCGCCTTCTTTCAACCATCGCATCCGAGAACGCTGACGCCACTCAACGAGGCGTTTCCGATCATTCGCCTTCACCGTGTCCATGGCCGCCGCGCGCTCAACCAGCTCGTCCGCAAACAAGTCCTTGTCATTCTCAATGCGATCAAAGCGCAAAATCACCTCGTCGGCCGCCAGGCGAGTAGCAATACGTGCAGAACGTGTTTCCTTTTTAAAGGACGCAAGTACCCTTCTGAGAGATGTGAGTTTGAGGTGAAAACGACAAGCGGCACTGCCCGTGTAATTAACCTGATTCCAATGATTTCGAACCAAATCCCTAAAACCAGATTCCAGAAGCCAAGAACGCTCGTATCGGAAGATGCCACGAGGCCGAATGTCATCCCCAGCCGACCAAATAATGGGGTTGTGATCGGAGAAGGATCGCGGTCTAGAAGAAGCCTCACAAAAAGGAAATGCCTCCATCAAAGCGTTATTCGCCAAGAAACGATCAATCCGCGACCGCGAGGAGTTGCTCTGCCACGTGTATGAAATGTCATTAGGGGCTAGCGGTTCAAGAGCCAGATCATTAATAAAGTCCCAAAAATCCGAGGAGCCCGGGTCCTGACCACCGCGACTTCACAGTTAAATATCATGCAGATGGCACTTTGGATCGGTACAAAGCACGCTTGGTCGCCCGTGGGTTTACACAAATCTATGGCGTGGATTACATGGACACTTTCTCTCCATTGGCGAGACTCTCTACTCTTCGTATTCCCTTATCTGTGGTTGTGGTTCGTGAATGGAGTATATCTCAACTGGATGTCAAGAATTCCTTCCTGTATGGGGACTACAGAAGGAAGTCTACATGCAGCAGCCACCTGGGTTTACTGCTGAGGGGGAGAAGCAGATGGTATGTAGACTTCACAAGGCAATATATGGCCTCAAACAGAGTCCAAGGGCATGGTTCCAGAAGCTTTCTAACCTTATTGAGCAACAGGGATTCAAGAGGTCAAATGCAGATCACTCGTTTATCCATAAGTCATTGGCAGGTACGGTTGTCATTATGGTCTACGTGGATGATATTCTTGTTACAAGAGATGATGTTCAGGGCATAGAAAGGGCGAAGGCATTCCTAGGCCGTCAGTTTGTTACAAAGGATCTTGGAACCCTAAGATATTTTCTGGGGTTGGAATTTGCAAGGAATGCACAGGGCTTGGTGATGACCCAACGAAAGTATATTACAGACTTCCTGATTGAGACAGGCATGGATGGATGCAAACCATCAAGTATTACCATCGACCCCAGCATGAAGTTGTATGATGGTGATACTGATGAAGTGGATAAGAGGAGATATAGAGAAATGGTGGGAAAACTCCTTTACATTACCATAACTCGTCCAGACATTGTATTTGCAGTTAGCAAGGTGAGTCAATTTGTGGAGCAGCCAAGACAAGTCCACATGGATGCTATACACATGATACTGAGGTATCTGAAGTCTTCTCCAGGTTCAGGGTTGCTATTCAGAAAGGGCACAAATTTATCTATCTCAGCGTGTGCAGACGCAGATTATGCAGGATGCCCTAAGGATCGAAAATCAACCTCAGGGTTCGCAGTCTATGTTGGAGGCTCTCTGGTTTCTTGGAAAAGCAAGAAACAAACTGTTGTGGCAAGGTCCAGTGCCGAATCTAAATATAGGGCCATGGCTCAAGCCAGCACGGAAATGATGTGGGTTCGATCCGTACTAGAAGATATACATGTAGTTGTGCCCCTACACATGAAGCTTCAGTGTGACAATCAGGCAGCATTATTCATTGCCAACAATCCCGCTTTTCATGAAAGAACCAAGCATATTGAAGTTGACTGCCATTACACTAGAGACTTGATCCAGAGAGGATTGATATCTACTACACATGTGTGCTCAGGAGATCAGACTGCAGATGTATTCACCAAGCCACTGCTCAGAGGACCTTTTCAGAGATGTTCATCCAAGCTGAGCATGATAGACATCTATGCTCCACCTTGAGGGGGAGTGTAGAGATAGTTCTTATTACTATTATCTCTTTATGTATCGTGTCGTTATTTCTTTGTCTTTTATAGACCACTGTGTAATTTACCCTTTAGGTCTCTCCCTATATAAGAGAGCCTAGGGTTTTCTGAATGATTATCGAAGTCTCTTTTCCCAACATTTGGCTATGTGGACCCTCACCACATAGATAGCCAATGATATTATGAACCATCCCACCGCCAAGGCGATGTGGGACACTTTGACCTCCACCTATGCTCAAGCGAAAAATGAGGTCAGGACTCTTCAGCTACAATTTGACATCTACAGGGCTAAGCAGAATGGTCATCCTTTGCACGTGTACTACAATTCACTCCGTCGCAAGTTTGAGAAGCTTCATAGCCATATATACTACACCTCTTGAACAGCAGAAGGCATATAGGAATTCCACGAAGGGTGGAGTTTTCATGGTCGGCCTTGATATAGAGTATGATGCAGCACGTACTCAGCTTCTCACTGGAGCTTCCATATCTCACATGGAGGAGGCCTATAGCCGTCTCAATCAGATTATCATGCCCCCTATAGCCACTCCTCAACCCTCATCAGCCATGGCCATTTCTCGTGCTCGAGGAGTGACGACCCAGTCAAGAGGACGCACCCCACGTGGCAGAGACGATGGACATCCACGTGGCTCATGCACCTTTTGCCGTCTATCGAGACATGTTGAGGATACATGCTACCAGAAGCATGGATATCCTGTCATTGATCACGTGGCAGAGCAGATTGAGCCTTCAGATACTCTCGCTTCCCAGGCCGATCTTTGCCTGGATGATATCGTCTATTGTGTTCGAGAGATCATGACTCTTGTTGCAGGAATCACCACTACATATACAACAGCCCCAGCGAAATCCTCTTCGAGCTCCTCAGATATCGCCTATGCTTACATTGATAGTAACGGTGCAGATATGACAGAGTGCAATATGGACTTTGGTGTTTCCCACCATCTTTGTGGAGACAGCACAGCTGAGGTCCTAAAGGACCATACCACATGGTAGATGGGTTGTCATTGCCAATGGCGACCATTTACTCATTACAAGATAGGAGGAAGTGCATTTGACGTTGTCCATGCGTCTTCATAATGTTTTATATGCTCCTTACTTTCAGATGAATTTATTTTCCATTAGTGAGATTACTAAGGAGCTGCATTGTCGTGTCATTTTTGACCCTTCGTCTCTTGTGTTTCAGGACATGCTGACTGGCAGGGTGATGGATGTTGCTGTGAGCAGCGGGGACTCTACAGACTGGTCCAACCTTCTCATGTTGTCGTTTCTATTATACCTATTCGACCAGTCTCATTATATATGTGGCACCTTCATTTTGGTTACCTTCCTCTGCATAAGCTATGTCATGTTCTTCCTCAGATTTCCATAAGATCCTCCTTCCAGTGTCAGGCATGCCAGCTTGGGAAGCATCACCATTCCTCCTTTCCATCACGTCAGGGTTGGAGCAGTTCTCAATTATTTGAGCTCCTTCATTTAGATATGTGGAGTCCGAGTCGTGCTCCTGATCAAAAGGGACACCGCTTTTATCTAGTTGTTGTCGATGATTTTTCTAGACTTTCTTGGGTCTTTTTATTGAAGAATAAGTCTGAGGATGGATTTGTGATCAAATCTTTTATTAATGATATAAAAAATATTTTTTCTGTCAATGTAAAAAATATTCGTTCTGATAATGCCTTAGATTTCTGCACCTTATAGCTTTCTAACTTTCTTAGATCTCTTGGCATTGTTGGCCAGACCTCATGTGCATATACATAGCAGAACAGTGTTGATGAGAGCAAACACCGTCACTTACTTGATGTGACCCAAACATTGTTGATAAAGAGTCGTTCTCCCCATGCCTACTAAGGAAATGTTGTTCTCACAACTTGTTATCTGGTGAACCGCATGCCTTCATCTGTGTAGGGAGAGAAGATTCCTTTCTCGATTACCCGAGAAAGGTCTTTTCTCTCTTACACCTTGTGTGTTTGGATCAGTTGCTTTTGTTCATGATGTCTCTCCAGGTCGTGAGAAGCTGTCTCCCAGAGTTGTCGACTGTATCTTTATCGACTACTCTCGTACCCAGAAGGGGTATCGTTGTTTTGATCCACTCAAGCGGAAATACTTTGTCAATGCCGATGTTACTTTCTTTGAGCATGTCATGTATTTTTCTCCTACAGGTAACAAACTAGCCTCGTCTGATTTCCCCTCTTCGTGTTTTGACTCTCTTCGTGTGATCGGCCATCCATGACTCGTGTGAGGTGATTTCCCCTTGCCTCTTGCCAGATCCAGGCAGCGGCGACAACCCGAGTCGTGCACGCGTGAGATGGAGGGTGATACCCTTTCCATCTATTTAGATGGGTTGAGTTTTATTTTGGAGGGCCCAATTCTGAAAGTTAGCAAAAGAGCGAAACAGAAGGGGATATGTTCTTGAGCCCAAACATGTGATGTTTCTAAGAAAAGGGAGATACTTTTAAGGACAAAGTTGGGCACATCAAAAAAATCGTACGAAAAAAAAGGGTAGTCGAAACAATGGAAAACAACTACAAAAAACAATTTGTGGAAAAAAAAGGAAAAGCACAAAAAATAGATGCATGTTTTGTTTTGGATTCTCCCAACATGATGATCCACACTCTTATTCTTTCAAGTATGGGAGAAAGGGAGTGAGATGGCACATTCTTCTTTGAGATGTATCTACAGGACTTCTACCCGTCTACGGCTGACAAACCGACACTCCAGACTTATACTACTATCAGTTGTCTTCACCGAGCATCGACTACTTTATTAGGGTGTCTTTATCCCTGACCACTACTCTACACTGGACAATCTTCTACTATTACGACTCTTCTCTAGGCATGACCTAGTATTGCAACGACTACTATAGGAAGTTAGGAACGACAGAGGTACTTCACAGTGACCTGAGCGTCGCAGACCCGTCATCGAGCTTGGTCTTCTATCAACAGCAGGCATATATTCTTCTCAGGTGTATCGAGTGAAGATGAGTTGTATACATTTTCTTTTTGTTGCAAGCTACAGCTTTCTCAGCTTCCGTTTGAGGGGGAGTGTTGAAGTACGTAATAGATGGGTAATAAGATCTCTCCAAGATCCAATCACCCCACTCATGTATAGTCCCACATGGATGAGCGATAGGACTTCATTTTGTATGTAGGGCTATGTAGGGACATCCGCACCCCATGTACTCATTGAGAAATTCTAATAGAAGATCTGGTCCTTCGAGACCTTCTCCCATGGTTTCATCCTGTTCCTTAGGGAGGGGGATTCCACACTATTGGAAGAATAGAAATTTCATATCAATGAAGAGACCCCAGAGCTCTCTTATATAGGAGAAAAGCCAAGGGTTAATTAGATAAGAGGTACATGAAGGAAATAGAAATAAGAAATAAATATAAATATATACAAATATCTCAACACTCCCCTTCAAGCTGGAGAATATATGTCTATCATGCTCAACATGGAACAACATTTCTGAAATGGATCCCTACAAAGGGCTTTTATGAATACATCAGCAGTCTGATCACCAATAGAAATAGGGAGGTGGAAAAGAGACCCTTCTGGATCATGTCTCTAGTATAGTGGTGATCCACCTCTATATATTTGGTTTGTTCATTGTATACAAGATTATTGGCAATAAACAGAGCTGCCTGATCTCTGTGCTCCCCTGAGCCATAGCTCTATACTCAGACTCTGCACTGGATCTAGCAACCACTGTCTGCTTCTTGCTTTTCCATGACACGAGTGAGCTCCTAACAAAAATAGCGAAGCCAAAAGTAGACTTTCTGTCTCTAGGGCATCCTAATCTGCACAAGTTGTCACCTCAAGAGATGTACCCCTACTGAATAGAAGTCCAGTACCTGGTGAAGTCTTCAAATATCTCAGAATCATGTAAACAGCATTCATAAGAACCCTCCTGGGTTGCTCGATAAACGGGTCGACCTTCCTTACAGCAAAGGATATATCGGGCATGGAGATAGTATCATAGAGGAGCTTCCCAACAAGCTCCTCGTACCTCCTCTTGGCTACCTCCTCGGTGTCATCATCATATAATCCCATGCTCAGATCCATAGGGGTAGTAGCAGGCTTGCACCCTGCCATCCGGGTCTCAAATAGAAGATCAGTCACAAACTTCCTCTAGATCATCACAAGACCGCTATGGTTCTTTGAGAATTCTATTCCAAGGAAGTAACAAAGACCAAGGTTCGAAATCTCGATTTCGATTTCGTTTCTGTCCCCTCTATTAGACCGTTTCGGTGGAAATGTCGAATGACTCAAAAAAACCATTTTTCGATCATTTTTTTTGCAAATTAAGATCTTCTGAGTTATTACAACAATAAATAGCTTACAAATATGCACTTATATCACACATATTGTTTATATATGTGCCTTATCGCACATATCGCTCATATCGGTCATATCGGTCAAATCGATGTTAATGATGATTCTTAACCGATACATACTTGAAATTAATATCATCCAATCCAAGATTTTAAAACAACAACTAACAAATGCACACTTATATCGCACACATCTTACATTTATGTGCCTTATATCACACCATATCGGTCATATCAGACATATTGTTGACCTGACTGATAGATACTGGAAATGGAAATTAAAATAACTAAGTTAACAATACTTAGAAAACATCTTTTGTTCATAAAAATAGACGAGCATTTTTTATTCTAAAATATAGATAATGATTAATTAAACAATGTTTTGTTCATAGAAATAATCATCATAGATAAAGTTCGAATGAATTACAGATAATTACAAACTTACAATAAAGATGCATCTATTTACAAAAATAAATGGCAAAAGAATGAAAGGAATAAGCTATATCAAATATATAGAAACTATAGAGATTTTTCACCTCCGTTGCTTAAACCTAAAGGGGAGGAAGCTCACCAAGATGAATAACCGATGTATGTACCCTCCTGCCGCACCATACCTTGTATCCATGAATTTCAACCGAAATGGGTCGATAGGTCGAAATATCACCGAAATCTCGATCGAAATCCAGGAAATTTTGTACTAAAACCCATGAATTTCAATCGAAATTGGTTGATATGTCGAAATATCACCGAAATTTCGGTCGAAATTCGGGAAATCGACATATATAAGAGTTTTGATCCCCATGACCTCTCGAAACCAAAATTTCGATGAAATTTCGCCAAAATTCGCGAAATTTAAATCCCCGACGAAGACTACCAAGATCCTTAGTCGCAAACTGTTTACCTAAGAACTCATTGGTAGCTTGAATGACATGCTCATCATCACCTGTGACAATAATATCATCAGCATAAATCAGAATGGCAATTGTACATCTATGTGTCCTCCGAACAAAAAGCGAATGATCGAAAGTGGATCACGCAAACCACCAATGCTCTATCAACTCTGATAGCTTCTGGTACCAAGCTCTCGGACTCTATTTCATGCTGTAAATCGCTTTTTGGAGCCTACACACCTTCTGAGATCCTTCCTTAGCAGCAAACCCCGGTGGTTGCTGCATATATACCTCCTCTTGAAGATCTCCATATATAAACACATTCCTCACATCAAGTTGGTAAAGAGACCAGTCCCGAGTAACATCAACCGATAGAATAATGCACAACGTCAAATGTCTGGCCACTGGTGAGAATGTATCCTAATAGTCCACTCCATAAGTCTGGGTGAAGCCACGTGCTACAAGCCTTGCCTTGTAGCGATCTACACTACCATCTGCCCGTTGCTTGACCATAAAGATCCATTTGCATCCCATAACAGAGGCACCTGGAGGAGCAGAAACAACACTCCATGTACCACAAGACTGCAAAGCGGCCATCTCCTCCTCCATGGCAAGTCGTCAGCTACTATCATGTACGATCTCCTGGTATGTTTGTGGGATAGTGACAGTAGAAAGTCCCACGACAAACCTCATTGAAAGACGATCCAAGGAAACATTAACAGCTAGGGGATAGGTGGCACAGTAATGACGCAACGTCCTCAAGGCAATAGGTAAATCAAGATCGTCAACCTCTCTCTTCTCAGTATCAACTCCTCCAATAGAGTATCTTGTGGAACAAGCATGTCACCAGTGCCATTAGTAGAAACAATGTGATCACTACATACCAAAGGTGTACTGGATGACGGGGAAGGTGCATGACCAGAGGGGCAAGTGAAGGACCAACGAATGTAAAATCGTGGCAAGAACTACGTCAGGGAGGACAGAGGTGGATGTGGTGGAGGGGGTGGTGGAGATGATTGCGACACAACATGAGGTGGAGATGGTGGAGATAACAAAGGTGGTGGAACAAAGACATCCTCACCCGAATCAGAGTTAAACAACTTGTCGCATATATGAGAGAAATACATAATAGACTCAAAAAATGTGACATCAACACTCACATAATACTTACTCCCTACATGATCAAAACACCTAAACCATTTTTGGAAACGAGAATAGCCAACGAACACACATTTGACAGCTCTTGGAGAGAGCTTATCACGATCAGGAGTAAAATGTAGGCAAAGGCCACAGAAGGAAAGACTCTGGGAGTAAGATAGAATAGGTCCTTCTCAGGAAATGAAATCAAAAAAAGAACCTTTTCTCCAAGGACAGTGGAAGGCATGTGATTCACTATGTAGCATGCAGTGAGGATTGCATCCAAAACGAATGAGGAGCTCGACTCTGAATCAAAAAAGTCCTCGTGACATCAAGAAGATGACGATGTTTGCGTTCAGCAACACCATTTGCTGAGAAGTGTAAGCACAAGAAGACTAATGAACAATACCAAGAGACCTAAGAAAGTCAAACAGGCGTAAAGTGGAGAATTCCAAGGCATTGTCAGTGCCAATAAACTTCACATTAGCAGAAAAATATTCTTAATCTCAATAAGAAACGATTTAATAATAGGACCAGTTTCGGACTTTTTCTTCAACAAGAAAACCCAAGATAATCTAGAAAAGTCATCTACCGTGACCTTATAGAACCGATGTCCCTGATGATTAGGAACACGACTAGGACACCAAATGTCAAAATGAAACAACTCAAATGACTGAATATTGTGACGAATCCGACGACTCGGAAAAGAAGAAATGGTGCTTCCCAAGCTGACATACTTCATACTCCAAGGTGGTACGAGTAGAGATTTGAGGAAGAACAGACACAGCTTCTGCAGAGGAATGTGACCAAAGCGAAGACGCAACATGAAAGGAGAAACTGATCCAGATGGAATGGTAACAGCACCAGCACGAGGTTGGACCAGTCTGAAAAGTCCTCTCTACTCACGGTCACATCCAATCACCTTGCCCGTAAATATGTCATGAAACACAAGAGAAGGTTGGTCAAATATGGCACGGCAATGCAAACCTTTTGTAATCTGGCTAATAGACAAAAGATTCATCTGAAATGCAAGAGCATGTAAGACATTCAGCATGCACGTCAAGGGGGCTAGGACAATCTCCCCCTGACCAACAATTGGTAGATGAACCCCATTTGCAATCACCATTGATCTACCATGCAGGATAGATCTGTAACAACTAAACTGAGCTCGATCTCCACACATATGATGAGATGCTTCTGAGTCCATGATCCAATCAGTCCAATCTAAACAGCTACAACTGGAAAGTGTATAGGCAATACCTAACGAACTCGTAGAAGCTCTAGCAGCAGATGCAACATTTGAAGATCCTGCAGGTGGGGGTGGATGGTGTATGTTGAGATATTTCCTATTTTTTGTATTGCTTTCTTTTTTTTTGAAATCCATAAGTGAGGGGGATACACTCGATGGTGCACGCCCCAATCCTTTATTAAAAAAACAGAAGAAAAGAGAAGAAAGAAGGTTACAGCCAGACGCCGTTACAAAGGCCCATTACAACACCCAATCCTCCACCAAATGCTTAGCAAAACACCATACGTTTTCCTTATGAAACATTTGACCTGAGAAAAGCAAATCATTCCTACCCCTCCAGATCGCCCACAGAATGGCCACCGAAAGGAGAATCTCACCCTTCGGCCTACCCTTGTTTGACCGAAGCACGTCCCAGAAGGCCTGGAAACTGTCCATGCAGCACCAGCCCACGCCAGCCCCCTGCCACACCTGAATCACCACTAGACAAAGGAAGAAGAGATGTTCCACATATTCAATCGATTCAGTGCAAAGCAAACATCTGTAGGAGATAGAGCGCAGAAGCCTCACACGGCGGTCCCTCGTCATCAGCCTTTGCCTCCTAAGCAACCAAAGAAAGAAACCAATCCTCTCCGGAAGGCCGAGACCCCAAATAAAAGCACAATCCCTGCTAAGCACCTCCGAAAACGAAGCACCCCCGATGTATTGCTTTCTTTTTATCTATTTATTTTGTCTTTCTCATGTAATTTGCCCATTGGGTTCCTCTCCTATATAAGAAAACCAAAGGGTCACTCAATAAGATGATTCATTCTTTTCCCACAACATGGTGTCGGAGCGACGGTCCTAGACTGGAGTTCTCTTATCCTACTGAAACCCTAGCCTCCACCCTTCTACCCCGTCACCCGTCACCCTCGCCCGGCCTCTCCGGCGCCGCTGGCCCCAGCCCCCCATCGCCAGCCCCAAAGGTCGTCGCCACCCGACCCCAATGCCCCAGGCTATCATCATCCAGCCCTAGGACCTTCATCGGCCTCGTCCAAGCCACCACCTAGGCAGTCCAGCCCCAGGACACTGCCGCCAACCATTCACCGGCCCCCAACCCTCAAGCCGTCACCGGCCCTAGCGTACATCGACGATCGATGATTATGGTTGTATTAGTCTAAATGTACAACCAATACTCCATATGATTGTGTAGACTCGTTCATGTAGGTCTACTACTAGAAGGTAGGGAGGAGAAGGAGATGCGGGCTGGCGAAGGCGGCGAGGTGCTTGGTGCGGGGGTGATGAGGGTTGGGTGCATGTCTCCCACAAGAAGCCGGAGAAGCGATGTTTTCGCTGTGGGGTCTGGGGCCATGTTGCGTCGTTCTGCCATGTCCCACCAAGGTGTTTTGCCTGCGGGGGGGTGGGCCACCGCCATAACACTTGCAAGTTTGCTTCCGGTCGTGATCCTGTTCGTGTTGTTGGGAGGAACTCTGAAAACAACCTAAGCAACGTCTATCCCCTGCGGTTGATGCTCGTCGGGGGTTTCGTTCCTACAAGGCAGTGCTTGCGGGTGGTATCAACTCTACCATGCAGGATGGGGAGACTCATGCAGTGATTGGTTATGCGATGCGAGGATGCATCTCTATTGAAGCTCTGAAGGTATACCTCTCTGGATTCCTTGGCACGTGGTTTACGGGAGATGTTGTATCTCTTGGAGTTCGTCAGTGCTGTGTTCGTGGCCTATCCTTGGTGCAGAGAGAACGTCTACTCCTAAATGGCGGGATGGACGATGTTTTTTGGCGACCTTTGCGTTTCGCGGATGGTGCGGTTAGAGAAACGGAGGTTTGCGTGGCTAAGGTGTGTGGTGTTCCGTTCTTAACCCGATCGGTTTACTGCTTGGGGTCGGCCCTCTGACGTGGGCACGGTGCTCGCGGTGATGGAGGATTGGTGGAAACCCGGCTCGGATCCGGAGGTCACGTTTGTGCTGTTGGAGTGCAACAAGGCAGTCATGGATGTTCCCGTTGGCTCGGTCTTCTTCGCGTCCTTGGATGTTGGGCGATTCAGCTTCAGGGTGGAGATGCAAATCGTCGAGTCCCCGCCTCCGCCGGAGGACCCGCTCCTGTCCGACGTCGCCTCGCCTTCTACATTGGCGGTGGGGCTTCCAAGGGGATCGATGCTTGGTTCGAGGCGCGAGGACGATACGGTGCGTCGTTTGGGAGACCCTCCTCGGGTCGTGTGCCTCGTCGCCCAAAACTTCTCTTTGTTTGCTGAGGTAGCAAGTTTGGTGCCCACTATCTACGTCGCTATCTTTGTCTACGGGTCCAAGACTCGTGCATACTCGGGCGGATCCTTCAGCGTTTCATCTGCAAGGGGATCCAAACCCGCTAACCTCTTTCTTATCGGGCCATATGGGCCTCTCAGGGTCTATGTCTGATCATTTATTCCCAACCAAGCTGTGTCTCTTTGATCCGATGCCATGTCTGACCCACTCGACATCAGGGGGATGGGTGTATCCCTCTGTTGGGTCCTGGGACCCAACTGTTGAGCTCGCTCCGGCACCACCGCTTTGGGACGACGCCCCAGAGTTTTCTGGTGGGGAACCCCTACAACACACCGCCTCGTCTTCCCATGGTACACGAATGGATTTGGTCGGCGCTTTGGATGGGCAACATCGGGAGGGTTTTCCTTCTGCTCTTTCTCCTTCGGCTTGCCCCACGGAGGGTGGTTCTCGTGCAGATGAGGGGGCAGATGACAAAAGATCCGGCAAGAGGTACAGGCGCAAGCAGAGATCTCGAACTCGACTCGTTGAGCCACAGCTATGTTCGGCCTTAAGGACGACCATTGCTGAGGCCTCTGGTGTCATCCGCATTCGGGGTTCTTTCCAATGTTCTGAATGAAGATTCTCTCTTGGAATGTTCGGGGCCTCGGGGAGCTGGACAAGAGTTGGATACTTGGTTCGCGGTTCATTGAATGGAGTTGTGATGTGGTCATGCTGCAGGAGACAAAGCTTCATTCCATCTCCGATGTTGTTTGGAGGTCTTTCAGTGCTGGTGGAATTGACGAGTTCAAAACGTTGGATGCGGTCGGGGCATCAGGGGGGCTTCTCGTGGCTTGGGGATCGTCGTCCTTGGCGTTTACATCGGTGATGCATGGGAGAGACGTTCTCTCAGTTCTATTGGTATGTGTTGGTCCTTCTACACCCTTGGCGATTTCATGTGTTTACAGCCCTTGTAATCATACTTTGCGGAGGGAATTATGGGAGGACCTACATGAGGCGAGTAGGGCCTTCGAGGGTATCCCCTGGCTCGTTGGGGGGAATTTAATGTTACTCTTCGTTCCACGGATAGGCCGTGATTCAGGGGTGGCCAGGACCCGTGGTCGGATGTTTTGCGGACGCTATTGATTCGATGGCCTTGGAGGTTATGGATGCTACGGACTCAGCTTACACTTGGAGGAGCTCCAACTCTCGCTCTCGAATTGACAGATTTTTGGCCTCGGCCGATCTCCTCGCTTGTTTTGCGCTCTCAATTGTGATGGCCCGTCCGAGGGCCTTATCGGGCCACACACCGATTATCTGGGACTCCGGTGAATCTCAACCATTGAGGGATCCCTTTAGGTATGAGAAGAGCTGGTTGCTGGAAGAAAATTTCAAAGAGTTGGTAATCTCTCAGTGGTCCGATGCGGAGGTGTTTGGCTTGGCTCTATGTTCGTATAGAAGCTGGGGTCTTTGCATAAAAGGTTGAGCTCCTTCAAGAAGGAGTCCAGGGATGCAAGATGCGCTACCAGGCTTGAAGCTGAGCAGGTGGTTAGCAGACTTGATGCACAGGAGGATCTTAGGGAGCTTACAAAGGATGAACTGGCCACTCGCTCGCTTGCGTAAAAATTAATTGCGGCGGAGGACCTTAAGCGCGTCACTGAATGGAGACAAAAGTCTAGGAACACGTGGCTCAGAGCGGGGGACGCCAACACGGCTTTTTCCATCGGGTAGCCAGCGGGAGACGTCAGTCAAACGCTTTGAGATCGATTACGGTGAATGGTGTGCGTGTTGACGGTGACAGACAAATGGGGAAGACGATTGTCGATCATTTTAGGGACTTCTCCTCCAGGACGATACCCTGGCTTTGGAGGTGGACGGGGCTTAGGTCTCCCTCTTTACCGTCATCTTTGGGTGTGGACTTGACGCAGGGCGTCTCCTTAGAGGAGGTAAAAAGTGCGGTTTGGAGTTTAAATGTGGATGGGGATCTAGGACCCGATGGTTTCCTATTGCTTTTTACAGAGATTTTTGGGACCTTGTGGGCAACGAGGTTCTCGATGTCATCACGGAGTTTTGCGAGGGTAATGCTGGTTTCGAGAGGATAAACAAGTCGCTAATCGTTATCCTTCCTAAGTCCACGGCGGCGGATCGCATTGAGGACTTCCGCCCAATTGCTCTCTCTAATGCACTATACCTGATTGTGGCAAAGGTGTTCACCGTGCGACTTAGCCGTGTTCTTGAGAAGATTATTTCGCCGCTACGATCAGCTTTTATCAAGGGGAGGCAAATCTCGGACTGCCATATTCTTGCGTCGGAAATCATTGCGGACTGGAAGAGAAGGGACAAACAAGGCATTTTATGGAAGTGGATTTTGATAAGGCATATGATAGTTTAGACTGGAAGTTCCTTTAGTTGGTGTTGCGGAGGAGATGCTTCCCGGATCTGTGGATTTCTTGGATGAAACGTTGTGTTACGACGCCATCGTTTTTTATCAGGTGAATGGTCGCCCGGAGGGTGGCTTCTTCCAGCCACGTAGGGGTGTGTGGCAAGGCTGCCCTCTTGCACCTCTTTTGTTTGTGATTGTTGCGGATGTCCTGGCGCATATTGTGGGCTGTGTAACTGATTGTGGTCTCTCGGCCAGGTACTCGAGGGATGATTTGATGATCCCGCTTCTCCAATACGCAGACAACACTATCTTCTTCATTGAGGGGGGCGCGGAGGAGGCTTCTGGCATGTCAAAGGCTCTGCATCTCTTCAAGGAACTTTTAGGTCTTTTCAAGAATGCGGATAAATCTAAGGTTGTCTCCTTCGGCTTATCGGAGGAGGAGGCTGATGCTTGTGGACGGTCTTTAGGTTTGAAATGATGCTCCCTTCCGATTGACTACCTTGGGATGCCTCTATCGGTGGGACGAACGAAGTTGCGTGACTGGTTCAAGGTTGTTGAGAAGCTTGAAGCGAGACTCGTGGGATGGAAGTCGGCCATCCTCTCCAAAGGGGGGCGATTGGTCCTCTTAAAGGAAGTTCTTTCTTCCATTCCGGTTTTCTTCTTGTCCAATCGACGCTTGCCGAAGGGGATTCATAGCCGTCTTGAGAAGTTGATGTATCGGTTCTTATGGGGCAAGCATGGTGGTGGATCGAGGGGGATTCATCTTGTTAAGTGGGATGTGGTCACGCTTCCTTAAAAAGCGGGGGGCCTCGGCGTTCGGAGATTGGACCAAAAGAATGAGGCTTTGCTCCTTAAGTGGGCGAGGAAAGTGTGGGGTCCTGGGGAGGATTTCTGCTGCAAAGTTTTGCGCAAAGTATACGATGTACGTGGTGCGGCGGCGTGTCATTTTGCTCGTGTGGAATCGCCCACGCCGTTCTGGAAGGGGATGATAGAGGTCTTTACCCGTCATCTCTCACTTTTTAGGCTGATACTTGGCAATGACGATTCCTTCGCCTTCTGGATTGATGATTGGACGGGGGATCCATTATGCACGCGCTCCCCTCGCCCTTATGCTCTGGCGGCCGATAAGAATGCACTGGTGGCGTCGTGCTGGTTGGACGGTAATTGGTTTCCAACCTTCTCCACTAACTTCTCGGATCAACGGCTCGAGGATTTTCTTTCGTTATTGGATGCTATCAAAGAGATGGGAAGACCGTCTGTGGGAAGGGATTATTCGGGTTGGCGAAAGGACACGTTCACGGATAGGAAGGCTTTTGGGGTGATATGCAGGCCTCCCCCCTCGCGCTCGGACAACTTGATTAGAGATTGTGCCTTTTTTTGGAGTCTGGGCCTCCCTGAACGTGTAGGCTTTTTCATGTGGCTTTTCAGAAGACAGAGATTGATGACGAGAGATCGCTGTGCTAGGTTTCTTGGCGCGTTCTCTGATAGGCGTTGTTAAGTTAAAATATCGTACAGTGTTTCTCTTATTCTAATTTCTTGTTCTCAGTGCACCTATCTTGTAATTAACCCAGGGCTATTCTCCTATATAAGAGAGCCCTCGGGTACATCTAGTGCATCGACTTCATTTCTCCTATCATGATATCAGAGCAACGGTCCTAGACCAAGGTTTCGGTATCCCCCATCCAAACCTAACCCTAAGCCCCTCCACCCACCGCCTCCAGCCCACCCCGCGCACACCCAGCCCTGCGCGCACCGCCCCAGCATCTAGGTGGCTATCCGCGCCGCTCTCAGGCACTCCTGCCGCTTCCAGGTGGCCATTCGCGTCGAACCCAGGCGCCGCCCCGCCTCTTTGGGTGGTCCCGCGCCTATCCAGGCACCTCAGCGCGTCTCCAGGCGGTACCATGCTGCCCCTACCGACCCCGCGTAGCTCCCACCAGCCCCGCACCGCCCCTGCCGGCCTCGTGTCGCACCTCCCAGCGGCCCTAGCGACACCGTGTCGCCCTCCGACGGGTCCTAGGCATTTTTCCAGCCACAGCAGGTCTAGCCGACCTCTCCCCGGTGGCACACAACTAGGGTCGGCGCTCCAACAAGGCCTAGGGATGGTTGTATGCGTCAACACATACAACCTTCCCTCATATGATTCTGTAGACCGCCTACTTTGGTTATCTCCGTCGGTCTTAGGCTCTTCACCAATCATGTCAGACAACAAGGGTGACGTGTTTACATCCTCGGGTGCCTTCAAAGGCCCAGTCCCTATAGTCAAGACGGATGGGACCAACTATGAACTATGGTCTATGCAGTTCCGCACCCTTATGCAGTGCCACAACAAGGAGCACATTCTGACAGAATCCGACCCGGAAGACAAGACTGGAGCAAATGCGACATGGAAGCAAGACGATGTGTATGCCCGTATTTGGCTATCTGGGGCGCTGACTACGGAGATTGCAAATGATATTGTGAACCAACACACAGCAAAGGCTATGTGGGATATCCTGGTCGTGACATATGGGCAGTCCAAGAATGAGAGCAAGATTCTCCAGTTACAGTTTGACATCTTCTCTATGAAACAGAATGGGAAGCCATTACATGCACATTTCTCTCATCTCCGGGGCATGTTCGAGAGACTGCATAGCTTCATGCCGATCACTGCCAGTACGAAGCAACAACAGGCATACAGAAATGCTACGATAACTGGTGTATTTCTGTCCTCCCTTGATCCTGAGTACGATGCAGTCCGTACTCAACTTCTGACTGGCGAGACCATTCCACCAATGGAGGAGGTATATAAGAGATTGAGTAGGATTACTACTACATCGGCATCTACAGCCCAGCCTACCCCCACAGCTATGGCTGCCACTCGTGGCAGAGGAGGAACGTCACATTTTCGGGATCGTGGACCGCGTCGTAGAGGGGGAGGCAGACATTGTGGCCCTCGTACTCACTGCCACCGTCCAGGCCACTCTAAGGAGACATGCTTTCACAAGCATGGGTATCCAGCCTCTGCACGGGTTGCAGAGCAGACTGAGGCTACCGATGCACCTCTTCCAGATGCTCGCTTTGATGATCTCGTCTCACGACTTCGTGAGATGATCATTACACCCTCATCTACGTCTCCAGGTTTTACGGATGCTGCAACTTCGGCCAGAGCATCTTCTAGCTCAGTAGGTACATCTTATGCACTTACCAGTATTACTTGCTCGAATCTGACAGATTGGATTATGGATTTTGGAGCCTCCCACCATATGTGCGGCGACAGACGGCAGTTTACTACCTACAGAGCACTTGCACCAAGACGATCTGTGGTCATTGCCAATGGGGTCCGATTACCCATTGTTGGTCAGGAGGAGATCACCCTGACATCGTCTTTGAGTTTTCAGAATGTCTTACATGCACCGAACTTTCAGATGAACATGTTATCAATTAGCCAACTTACAAGAGATTTACATTGTCGTGCCATCTTTGACCCCTCTACTTTTGTATTTCAGGACATACAGACTGGCAGGATGATTAGAAGTGGCCGTGAGCAGAGAGGCTTGTATAAGCTTGCTATATCATCATGTGCTGGTGTCGCTACTATTCCCTCAAGATCCATTTCTCCATTCCTTTGGCATCTTCGATTTGATCATCTGCCTCTGCAGAAGATGTGTCATGTCTTGCCGCAGATATCTACCCGTACCGCATTGGATTGTGAAGCCTGTCAGCTTGGGAAACACCATAGGTCTTCGTTTCCAGTTCGTCCGAGTCGTCATAGTAGTCGGTCTTCTGAACTGTTTCACTTTGATATTTGGGGTCCGAGTCGTGTCCCTAATCTTCAGGGACATCGGTATTATATGGTTGTTGTTGATGATTTTTCCAGATTATCTTGGGTATTCTTGTTAAAACAAAAGTCTGATGAAGCTGGTGCTATTATTCGAAAATTTATTTTGGAAATTAATAACATCTTCTCTACCAATATCAAAGTCATTCGCACGGATAATGCTTTAGAATTTTCAACATTACATTTGTCCGATTTCCTCAGCCCTCAGGGCATTATTCGTCAAACTTCATCTAGTTACACTTCGCAACAAAATGGTACGGCGGAACGCAAACATCGCCACCTTCTTGATGTTACTTGGATAATGTTGATCCATAGTCGTGCCCCGCATTCTTTTTGGGGGACGTTGTTCTCACTACATGCTACTTGGTAAATCGTATGCCGTCTACAGTTATAGGAGAGAAAGCTCTCTTCTTGATCGTGTTTCCCGAGAAGGACCTATTCTCCCTCACACCTCGTGTCTTTGGGTCCGTTGCGTTTGTGCATAATTGGACCCCTGATCGTGATAAGCTCTCTCCAAGGGCTATCAAATGTGTGTTTGTTGGGTACTCTCGTACTCAAAAAGGGTATAGATGTTATGATCCGATGAGTAGGAGATATTATGTGAGTGTTGATGTCACTTTCTTTGAGTCTATCATGTATCTTTCTCCTACAGGTGACAGGTTATACAATGCCAATGCAAACGATATTGTTGTTCCTCCACCTCCATCTATCACATCAACCGAACCAGTAAGTCATCTACCTCCATCGCCGCGGGCCACCTCCACCACCACCACCACCTAAATCGAATTTTTTACCCATTGTTTACACTAGCAGGTCTTCTACTAGGCTACTAGCACTTCTGCTCATCAGTTGTCCACATCTTCCAGCACGCCAAAGGTATGTCATGATAACTGTTTCTACCGATGGCACTGGAGTTTTACAGGATGATTTTGCTGTAGACGACACTGAGGAGGACGATTTGGATGTTTCTATTGCGTTGAGGAAGCCGCGTCGTCAATATGCCAAATACCCACTTGCGGCACGTGTCTCTTTGGATCATCTTTCAGACGAGTACAAGAAGTTTATTGTTGGTCTTTCTGTGGTCACTATCCCCGAACATATATGGAAGCTTTACAGGACAGCAGGTGGCGTCAGGCAATGGAAGAAGAAATGGCGGCCTTAACATCTCGCGGAAGATGGACTATTGTTCCTCCTCCACATGGTGCTTCGATTGTCAGCTGCAAGTGGGTATTTTCTATTAAGCATAACGCGGATGGGAGTGTGGATCGCTACAAGGTGAGGTTGGTGGCCCGTGGCTTCACACAGACATATGGTGTGGATTATCAAGACATGTTCTCTCCAATTGCGAGACACTCGACGCTCCGGATTTTACTAGCAGTAGTCGTTTCACGTGATTGGCCATTATTTCAGCTTGATGTGAAGAATGCATTTCTCTACGGAGACCTTCACGAGGAAGTTTACATGCAGCAGCCACCTGGGTTTACTGATGAGGGGGAGTCACAAAAGGTTTGTAGGCTACATAAGGCCATATAGGGACTAAAGCAGAGTCCGAGAGCTTGGTATCAAAAGCTGTTAGAATTGATTGAGCAACAGGGATTTAAGAGGTCAACTGCGGACCACTCTCTATTTGTTCAGAAGACACAGCGAGGTACGGTTGTCATTCTTGTCTATGTAGATGACATTATTGTGACAGGAGATGATGCTCAAGGCATTCAGGTATCCAAGAAGTTCCTAGGTAAAGAGTTTGTGACCAAGGATCTTGGCACCCTTTACTACTTCCTGGGGTTAGAATTTGCCAGAAATCATCGTGGTCTAGTGATGACCCAAAGGAAATTTGTCATGGATCTCCTTTCTGAGACGGGTATGACTGGGTGCAAGCCAGCTATGACTCCTATGGATCTAAGTGTGAAATTGTATGATGATGACACTGAAGAAGTTGATAGAAGGAGGTACAGGGAACTTGTGGGGAAGCTCCTATATGTGACTATCACCAAGCCAGATATTATGTTTGCAGTAAGCAAGGTTAGCCAATTCATGGAGTGTCCCAAAAAGACTCATATGGATGCTATCTATATGATCTTGAGATATCTGAAGAACTCACCTGGTTCAGGACTTCTATTCAATAGGGATATTTCATTGGAGGTAACAGTGTGTGCAGACGATGACTAGGCAGGATGCCCCACGGACAGGAAGTCTACTTCAGGGTTTGCAGTTTTTGTTGGACACTCACTTGTCTCATGGAAAAGCAAGAAGTAGACTGTAGTTGCCAGATCAAGTGCAGAATCTGAATACAGAGCCATGGCCCAAGGGAGTACAGAAATGATGTGGGTTAGATCGGTGTTGACTGATCTTTCCATAGATGTTCATCTTCCTATGCAGCTATTATGTGATAATCAAGCCGCACTATTCATTGCAAATAATCCTACTTTCCATGAACGAACAAAGCATATTGAGGTGGACTGCCACTACACTCAAGATCTGATACAGAACGGACTCATATCTACATCTCATGTGTCTACAGGAGATCAGACAGCAGATATCTTCACCAAGGCTCTAGCACGAAGCCCGTTTCAGAAGTGTTGGTCCAAGCTGAGCATGATAGATACATATGCTCCAGCTTGAGGGGAGTGTTAAGTTAAAATATCGTATAGTGTTTCTCTTATTCTAATTTCTTGTTTTCAGTGTACTTATCTTGTAATTAACCCAGGGCTATTCTCCTATATAAGAGAGCACTCGGGTACGTCTAGTGCATCGACTTCATTTCTCCTATCAGGTGCATCTTGTGCGATGGTGTGATAGAGACCCTCGAACACATGTTCTTCAAGTGTCCGAGAACGATTCAGATTTGGGACGAGGAAAATTTGGCGTGGCTGTACACGACAGACCTGGCCTCCTTCTACAGCTCTTTCGTTGGCAACAAGTGCAGACCACGGCGGGAGCTTTTCAGACATATTGCCGTAATTAGGGCCTCGTGGCTTGCCAGAAATGCGCTCTTTTTCTGTGGGCAAAGATTCTACAAGGAAAATGTGGGGATACATTCCGCGAGATTGATCGAAGATTGGGATCTGCAATTGCCTGTTTTATTTTTTGCTCCCCTTTGTTGTCTCTCGTTTTTTCTTCCTTTGAATAAATCTTGGGGCGAACACCATTGAATGTTTCCCCTTTCTTTAAGGCCTCAAAAAAATATAGGTCTACTCCCCCATTTGAGTTTCGTAGTTCGATCGTTTTCCCATCATGTCAGAGAACAAGGGTGATATTTTTTCGTCTGAAGCCTTCAAGGGTCCAGCTTCCATCGCTAAGATGGATGGGACCAACTATGAGTTGTGGTCCATGCAGTTTCTCATCCTCATGCAGTGCAACAAGGAAGACATCCTAACAGATCCATAGCCAACGGATAAGACTGGGACAATTGCATATTGTAAGCAAGATGATGCATATGCGCGTGTTTGACTATGTGGTAGCCTTAGCACAAAGATAGACAATGATATTCTGAACCATCCCATCACCAAGGCAAAGAACGGTCGTCCTCTGCACGTGTACTACAATTCACTCCGTGGCATGTTCGAGAAGCTTCATAGTTATATGTCTATTACAACATCTTTGGAACAACATAAGGCAAATAAGAACCCCATGATGGTTGGAGTTTTCATGGCCAACCATGATACAGAGTATGATGCAGCATGTACTCAACTTCTCACTGGAGCTACCATACCACCCATAGAGACCTATAGCCATCTTAGTCAGATCATCATGCCTCCTACGGCCATTCTTCATCCCTCGTCAGCTATGGTCGTGTCTCGTGGTTGAGGTGTGACGACACAATCTAAAGGACGCACCCCTCGTGGCAGAGGTGGTGGATGCCCACGTAGCCCTTGCACCTTTTGCCATCGATTGGGTCATGCAGAGGATATATGCTACCAGAAGCATGGTTATCCCATTATTCACCGCGTCGCAGAACACATTGAGCCGTCAGATACACTTGCTTCACAGGTCGATTCTCGTCTGGATGATATTATATCTCGTATTCGAGAGATGATGATTCCTGTTGTAGAACCATTAAAGATATTGCGGCTGCAGCCAGAGCCTCTTCAAGCTCCTCACGTATCGCTTATGCTTTCACTAGTAATAATGGTACAGACATGACAGAGTGGAATATGGACTCTGGTGCTTCCCATCATCTTTGAGGAGACAGAGCATAACTGAGATTCTACAGGACCATACGACTTGCTACAAGGGTTATTATTGCCAATGGCGACAACTTACCCATTACAGGACAGGGGGAGGTGCATTTGACGTCGTCCATGCATCTTCAGAATAATTTATATGCTCCTGACTTTCAGAAGAATTTACTTCCCATTAGTCAGAGTACCAAGAATCTGCATTGTCATGACGTCTTTGACCCTTCATCTCTTGTGTTTCAAGACATACTCACGAGTACGGTGATTGGATGTGGTCATGAGTAGCGGGGACTGTAGAGATAATTCTGTGTACTTTGAGTACTAGTTTTTTAATATTCATATCTTATTGCCTATCTTATGTAATTTTCCCATAGGCCTCTCCCTATATAAGAGAGCCTAGGGTTCTCCAGAAAAACATCTTCTTTATTTTTTTCCCAGCATGGTATCAGAGCGGCGGTCCTAGGTCGAAGCTCTCGAATACCCTAACCATAACCCTAGCCTCCATCTCCACCTACCCACTCGACTTCGCACGTGTGGCACCACTACACGCCCCCGTCTCGTGTGTCGTTGGGTGCTCCACCGCGCCGCCCAGCGTACCCTCCCTGTGTGCTGCCTCGCACGTACTCGGGCACCTCTCTTCGTTGCATCGTGCAGCCCCATACACTGTCGTGCACCACTGAGCACGTCATTGCGTGCGGCTAACGTATGCGCCGCCCAACCTATTGCACAACAGGATGCCTATGCACGCCCTGGTTTGTGCGCCGGCACGCTAGGTCGTACACTGATCAGCGTGCAGCCCTAACGCGTGAGTGTGCTGCCCTAAAGCATCTCCATGAGTAACTCCCTCTCCAACGACTCTACAGTTCGCATCGGTTTATCCATCTCCTTAATGGATTTGGGTGCATAAGTCTACATATGCATTCAAATCCACATATGTTTATGTAGACAATCATATTTTTTTTGGGTCTACAAAACCCTAGTCTTTAGCATCTGGCAATATATCTGAGAACAAAGTTGATTTACCTGCCACAAGCGCTTTCAGAGATCCAGCGCATATTGTTAAAATGGGCGGGACGAACTATGAGCTCTGGGCTATGCAGTTCATGAGTCTTATGAAGTCAAATGGTAAGAAACACATTCTTACTGATGAAGAGCCAGTAGAAAAGACCGAGGTTAACGCCTTGTGGGAGGCAGATGATGCATGTGCCAATATCTGGCTTTCAGAAACATTGACGATAGAGATCGCCAATGATGTGTTACACCAGCCCACGGCTAAGGCTATGTGGGACATCATTGCAGCTACTTACTCTCAGGCAAGGAATGAAACTAAGATCCTTCAACTTCAGCACGACATATTCACGATCAAGCAGAACTGTCGGCCTCTCTATTCATTGTATACATCTCTGCGTGGGATGTCTGAGAAGCTTCACGGCTTCATGCCACTTACAGCCACCCCACGGCAGCAGAAGACATATAGGAATGCTATGATGGTTGGTGTATTCCTAGCAGCCTTGGACCCTGAATATGATGTTTCTCGATCTTCGATCCTTGCGGATGCAACTATTCCTCCTATGGAGGAAGCTTTCCGCCGACTTAACAGGATCATTGTTCCATCTACATGCTCTACTTAGACATCTTCGGCGATGGTCGCCTCTTGAGGTAGAGGAGGCTCTTCTTCTTTTCGTAGTAGAGGACCTCATGGCAGAGGAGGTCGCACTCGTCAGCCATGCACCTTTTGCCATCGACCAGGTCATACCGAGGAGACATGCTACTCCAAGCATGGTTTTCCAGCATCAGCTTGTGTAGCGAAGCAGGTTGAATCTCCCACTGCTCCTACTTCAGATCAGAGATTTGATGACTATGTGGCCAGACTGCGAGATATTATGCCTCCTCCTTCATCATCTCAAGGAGGTCATTCCGATGTTGTTGCTTCAGCCTCAGCTAGTGCACCTGCTACGGCCAGTACCTCAGGTAGTACTTATGCCTTTACATCTTGCTATGGGTCATAGTTTGCAGAACGGATTATGGATTATGGGGCGACACATCATTTATGCGGAGACAGGGTCAGCTTCAAGCATATAAACAGGTTGTCCTTGGTAGAACTGTGGTGATAGCAGATGGGACTCATTCCCCAATCACAGGATAGCGGAGATAACTTTAACACCTTTGATGCGACTGTAGAACGTCTTACATGCCCCTGACTTTTCTATGAATTTGTTATCTATCAGTCCGATTACAAAAGACTTGCATTGTAGAGCTATTTTTGACCCATCGTCGCTTGTTTTTCAGGACATTCTTACGGGCAGAGTGATTGGTTGTGGCCGTGAGCAGGACGGTCTTTATCGACTGGTCTAGACTCCTTATGCAGGCGCGTCCTCTATCTCTACTGGACCAGTATCTCCATTCATTTGGCATCTTCGCTTTGGTCATCTCCCTCTCCAGAAGATGTGTCGTATCTTGCCTCTGATCTCACCAAGGTCCTCCTTTCAGTGTGAAGCATGTCAGTTAGGGAAGCATCATCAGTCGCCTTTCCCGAGTTGTGAGAGTCGGAGCAGTAGATCCCCTTTTGAGTTATTTCTTGTCGACATTTGGGGTCTGAGTCGTGTTCCTGATCATCAAGGACACAGGTTTTGTCTTGTTGCAGTGGATGATTATTCTCGTTTGTCATGGGTTTTCTTATTGAAAAATAAATCTGAAGCACGGGATATGATCAAAACTTTTATCAATGAAGTTCAAAATGTTTACTCTTATATATTCAGTGAAATATATGAGAATGGATAATGCTTTGGAATTTTGTACACGTGCTCTATCTCATTTCTTTTCCTCCCGTGGCATCATTCATCGAACCACATGCCCCTACACTTCTCAACAAAATGGCATTGCAGAGCGAAAGCATTGTCATCTACTTGATATTACTCAGGCACTCCTTATTCAGAGTCGGGCCCCACATTCATTTTGGGGTGATGATGTCCTTATGGCATGTTACCTGGTGAATTGCATGCCTTCGTCTATTTACGTGAGAAAACTCCTTTTTCCATTGTTTTTCCTGATAAGGAATTATTTTCACTTACTCCTCGAGTCTTTGGTTCTGTAGTATTTGTTCATCGGTTATCTCCAGGTCTTGACAAGCTCTCTCCGAGGGTTGTCAAATGTGTATTTGTTGGGTACTCCATGACCCAAAAGGGATATCTGTGTTATGATCCTTTGCATAGGAAATATTACCTCAAAGCTGATGTGACCTTTTTCGAGTATGTGATGTTTTTCTCCCCTACAGCAAACAAGTTGGTGACATCGAATTCTAATGATGAGGTATACATGCCACCTCCTCCTACATTTGTCTTCTCCTCAGACTGTGCCTGCACCATCACCACCATCACCACCTTCGACCCATCTCACATTGTTCCACCACTAGCAAAATTCTCTACCTATCGACCTAACACTGCTCATGGCAATCGCTCGTCATCCAGCATGCAGGTTTGTTCTGATAGCATGGTTTCTAATGTTGGGTCTGAAGATATATCTATGCAGGAGACTAATCCACATACATTTGATGCTACGAACGACCTGGATGTACCCATTGCATTACGGAATCCACAGCGTACTTCTGCTACTTATCCACTTGTGTCTCAAGTATCCTTTCATCATCTGACAGGGGACTTTCAGATATTTGCAATTGCACTATCTGTCATGGTTATTCCACGAAATTACCAGGAGGCTCTGAAGGATAGTCACTAGAGTTTGCTAGGAATGCGCAGGGTCTTGTAATGATCCAAAGGAAGTATGTTACAGACATGCTTATTGAGACAGGCGTGAATGGTTGTCGAACATCCACTACTCCTATGGATCCTAGCATGGAACTTTATGACAACGATACTAAAGAAGTCAACAAGAGGAGATATAGAGAGATGGTAAGGAAGCTTCTATGAGTTATGTTGAGATAATTATGTTTTGTAGAGATAATTATGTTTCATAACTATTCAGTTTTCTATTTCTGTTTTATTTATGTATCTCTTATGTAATTAACCCAGGGCTTTTCTCCTATATAAGAGAGCCCTAGGGTCTCTTCTATGATATGAAAAACATTTCTCCCAACATGGTATCGGAGCAACGGTCCTAAACCGGGGTTCCAGTATCCCACCCAAAACCCTACCCCCCCCCCCCCCCCCCGCCTCCTCCTGGTACCGCCGACACCCCCTCCTCATCTCGGCACCGCCGGCAGCCCAGCTAGGGCCCCCCGCTCTCCCCAGCCTCCTGCGCCACCGCCTGGGCACTCCCCAGCCCTCCTGCAATGCCGCCGAAGGCCCTACGCCCTCCTGTGCTTCGCTGGGGTGTCCAAAAATTGCCTAGTGCGCTCCAGTTGATTTTCTGTGATCTGAAACTAGTATTCCAGCCCCTGTTCTGAAAACTATTAGTCTGATTTTGGTTGTAGGTGGTGTTTTTTTCTTCCATGTCACATCTAACGCCACTAGACCACAATAAAATTCATCAGGATGGTTGTATGAGTCTACACATACAACCACTCCTCTTCATGCTTGTGTAGACACTTTTTTCCAATTGATCTACTCCTCAGTTGTCCGAGGTTCATTTCATTGATACAATGTCCGACATTAAAAGTGGCGTGTTCTCTTCTTCTGGTGCATTCAAAGGACCTGCACCAATGGTCAAGATGGATGGGACCAACTATGAACTATGGTCCATGCAGTTTCGCACTCTTATGCAGTGAGCGTGTTCTCTTCTTCTGGTGCATTCAAAGGACCTGCACCAATGGTCAAGATGGATGGGACCAACTATGAACTATGGTCCATGCAGTTTCGCACTCTTATGCAGTGCCACAACAAAGAACGCATTCTCACCGAATCCGAACCGGCGAACAAAACTGGGGCCAATGCTTCGTGGAAGCAAGATGATGCTTATGCTCGTATTTGGCTCTCCGGGACGCTCACCACGGAGATTGCCAACGATATTGTCAACCAACCCACCACAAAGGCTATGTGGGATATCTTAGCAACCACATATGGGCAAGCCAAGAACGAGAGAAAGATTCTTCGGTTACAGTTTGACATTTTCTCGACCAAACAGAATAATCGCCTGCTTCATGTGCATTTTTCCCATCTTCGCGGCATGTTTGAACGCCTCCACAGCTTCATGCCTATCACTGTCAGCACCGAGCAGCAACAACAGCATCGAAACGCCACTATGACGGGAGTTTTCCTATCCTCTCTTGATTCCGAGTATGATGCAGCACGCACACAACTTCTAACTGGAGAGACGATACCTCCTATGGAAGAAGTGTACAAGCGACTGAGTCGGATTACTACTACTCCCACTACTGTCGCTCTAAATCCTTCCGTTATGGTCGTCTCACGCGGACGGGGAGGGTCTTCCCAGTTTCAAGGACGTGGTCCTCGGGGTCGTGGTGGAGGCCGTCAGCGTGGCCCATGTTCTTATTGCCATCATCCTGGTCACTCTGAAGAGACATGCTTTCAGAAGCATGGATATGCAGCATCTGCAAGGGTTGCTGAACAGACCGAACCTACCTTGGCTCCATCCCAGGATGCTCGCCTGGATGATATTGTTTATAAACTTCGCGAGATGATGTCCGCTCCTATTACTTCGACTGCGACTTCTTCTGATGTTGCAGCTACTGCCAGAGCTTCGTATAGCTCCTCAGGTACTACTTATGCTCTTACGAGTTGTAGCAGCTCTGATTTGACTGACTGGATTGTGGATTCGGGAGCATCACATCATATGTGTGGCGATAGAGCACAGTTTACTTCCTACAGACCAATTGCTTCTGGTCGATTCGTGGTGATTGCTAATGGGGTTCGACTACCTATTGTTGATCAGGGGGAGATTGTTCTACCTCCTTCTTTTCATTTGCAGAACGTTTTACATGCTCCAGCCTTTCAAATGAATATTTTGTCTATTAGTCAAATTACAAAAGATTTACATTGTCATGCCATATTTGATCCATCTTCCCTTGTGTTTCAGGACATACTAACGGACAAGGGTGATTGGATGTGGCCGTGAGCAGCGAGGATTGTACAAGCTTACCATACCATCTCATGTTGCGATTGCTACTATTCCTTCTGGATATGTTTCACCGTTCATGTGGCATCTACGCTTTGGACATCTTCCTCTTCAGAAGATGTGTCATGTTCTACCACAATTATCTATTCGTACTACATTGGATTGTGACGCCTGTCAGCTTGGGAAGCACCATCGCTCTTCTTTTCCGTCTCGTCATAGTCGTGACAGTAGTCAGTTGTTTGAGTTATTTCATTTTGATATTTGGGGTCCTAGTCGTGTTCCTGATCATCAGGGACATCGGTTTTATTTGGTTGCTGTTGATGATTACTCTAGACTATCTTGGGTGTTTTTATTAAAACATAAGTCGGAAGCCGGTGCTCTAATCAAATCCTTTCTTATTGAGGTCAAAAACATTTTCTCCGCTAATGTTAAATTTTATTCTTACGGATAATGCTTTGGAATTCTCTACCCTACAATTATCTGCATTTCTCAGATCTATTGGTATTATTCATCAGACCTCTTGTGCTTATACGTCACAGCAGAAGAATGGTGTAGCTGAACGCAAACACCGTTACCTTCTAGACGTTACTCGGACCCTTTTGATTCAGAGTCGAGCCCCTCATTCTTTCTGGGGAGATGCCGTTCTTACAGCTTGTTACTTAGTGAACAGGATGCCTTCCACCATGCTAGGAGAAAAGGTCCCTTTCTTGATTGTGTTTCCCAAGAAGGACCTATTTTCTCTCACTCCCAGAGTTTTTGGTTGCGTGGCCTTTGTCCACAATTTTGCTCCTGGTCGTGACAAGCTTTCACCCAGAACGGTCAAATGTGTTTCTGTTGGATATTCTCGTATCCAAAAGGGGTATCGTTGTTTTGATCCTGTAGGACGGAAATATTATGTGAGTGCTGATGTCACATTTTTTGAGTCTATTATGTATTTTTCTCCTACAGGTGACAAATTGTCCAATGGTAGTTCTGAAGAGGATGTGGTTGTTCCTCCACCACCTCCTTCTCCTCCAACTCTGCCTACTCCACTATAAAACTCTCCACCTCCACTTCCATCTCCACCTTCCCACCTCAATTCTTGCCACGTGTTTACATTCGTCGGTCTTCTACTCACCCCGCTGCTCATATGCCCTCTACATCATCCAGCACGCCTCAGGTATGTCATGAGCATATTGTTTCATCTGATGGCGCTGGTCTTTTGGATGGTACACAGGTTGAGTCAATTGTACAGAACAGTATGGATGATGACCTGGAGGTTCCCATTGCTTTGAGGAAGCCTCGTCCTCATTGTGCTACTTACCCTCTTGCTGCACATGTTAGTTTGGATCATCTTTCCAAAGAGTACATGCGCTTTGTTGTGGAACTATCTGCAGTTACTGTCCCACGAACATATCAGGAGGCGTTAAAGGACAGCAGGTGGCGTATGGCCATGGAAGAGGAGATGGCAGCCTTGCAGTCGCGGGGTACATGGAGTCTTGTGCCTGCTCCTTTGGGTGCCTCCGTAGTCAGCTGCAAGGTGGGTCTTTACAGTCAAGCACAAAGCAGATGGCAGTGGTGGATCGCTACAAGGCGAGACTTGTGGCACGTGGGTTCACCCAAACCTATGAGGTGGACTACCAGGATATTTTTTCCCCAATAGCCCGACACTCAACGCTTCGTATCCTTCTATCAATTGCAGTTTTCAAGGATTGACCTCTTTATCAGCTTGACGTGAAGAATGCATTCCTATATGGGGATCTACATGAGGAAGTTTATATGCAGCAGCCACCAGGGTTTGCTACTGAGGGGGAGTCCCAGAGGGTATGCAGGCTCCATAAGGCGATTTATGGCCTTAAGCAGAGCCCTAGAGCTTGGTACTAGAAGCTATCGGAGCTAATAGAGCAACGGGGGTTTGTACGGTCTATTGCAGATCATACACTTTTTGTCCAGAAGACATAGAGCGGTACCGTTGCTATTCTTGTCTATGTAGATGATATCATAATCACAGGGGTTGATGAGCAGAGCATTCAGACTGCCAAGGAATTCCTTGGTACGCAGTTTGTGACCAAGGACCTTGGCACTCTTCGATACTTTCTTGGACTGGAGTTTTCCAGGAACCAGCGTGGTCTTGTGATGACCCAGAGAAAGTTTGTGATGGATTTGCTTTCTGAGACAGGTATGACAGAATGCAAACCTGCTACTACTCCTATGGATCCAAGTGTGAGATTGTATGATGATGACACTGAAGATGTTGACAGCGGGAGATACAGAGAGCTTGTTGGGAAGCTCTTATATGCCACCATTACCAGACCATATATTTGCTTTGCAGTGTGCAAAGTTAGCCAGTTCATGGAGCAAACCCAGGAAGGTGCATATGGATGTTGTTCAGATGATTTTGAGGTACCTGAAGAATTCACCTGGTACTGGTCTTATCTTCAGTAGGGATACATCTCTTGAGGTGACTGCCTGTGCAGATGCAGATTATGCAGGGTGCCCCAAAGACATGAAGTCTACTTCTGGCTTTGCTGTTTTTGTGGGCAACTCCCTTGTTTCATGGAAAAGCAAGAAGCAGACAGTGGTTGCAAGATCCAGGGCAGAATCTGAATACAGGGCCATGGCACAGGAAAGTGCAAAGATGATGTGGGTTAGGATCCGTGATGACGGACCTTGCCTGTTGATGTTCCTCTTCCTATGCAGTTGTTATGTGACAATCAAGCAGCTCTGTTTATTGCCAATAATCCTGCTTTCCACGAACGAACTAAACATATAGAGTAGATTGCCATTACACTAGAGACATGATTTAGAAGGGTCTCATATCCACCTGTAATGTTTCTACTAGAGATCAGACAGATAATATCTTCACCAAGGCACTTACTAGAGGTCCATTCCAGAAGTGTTGCACCAAGCTGAGCATGATAGATATCTATGCTCCAGCTTGAGGGGGAGTATTGAGATAATTATGTTTTGTTGAGATAATTATGTTTCATGACTATTCAGTTTTTCTATTTTTGTTTTATTTATGTATCTCTTATGTAATTAACCCAGGGCTTTTCTCCTATATAAGAGAGCCCTAGGGTCTCTTCTATGATATGAAAAACATTTCTCCCAACATGTTACCATCACTAGACCTGACATCTCATTTGCAGTAAGTCGGGTAAGCCAGTTTATGGAGCAACCTCGACAGTTACATATGGATGTTGTATACATGATACTGCGATACCTAAAGTCCTCTCCAAGCGCAGGTTCATTATTCAGGAAAGGAACAACTATTTCTTTTCTGCATGTGCGGATGTTGACTATGCATGAAGTCCTAAAAGATAGGAAGTCTACATCTGGCTATGCAATATTTGTTACCAGTTCGCTTGTTTCTAGGAAAAGTAGAAACAAACAGTGGTAGCTAGATCAAGTGCAGAGTCTGAATATAGAGTTATGGCACAAGCCTGTACAGAAATGATGTGGGTTCGAGCAGTACTAACATACTTACAAACGGGATGTACCTCTACCTATGCAGCTGCAATGTGATAATCAGGTTGCCAAGTTTATTGCAAACAATCCAGCATTTCATGAGCGAACAAAGCATATTGAAGTAGACTGCCATTATACCAGAGACAAGATTCAGAAAGGCTTAATTTCCACCTCTCATGTCAGCACAGGAGAACAAACGCGGATATCTTCACAAAGGCATTACCCCAAAGGATCATTACAGAAGTGTTCTTCCAAGTTGAGCATGATTGACATCTATGCTTTATCTTGAGGGGAGTGTAGAGATAATTCTGTGTACTTTGAGTACTAGTTTCTTAATGTTCATTTCTTATTGTCTATCTTATGTAATTTACCCATAGGCATCTCCCTATATAAGAGAGCCTAGGGTTCTCCTGAATAAACATCTTTATTTTTTCCCAACAGGGATTCTACAGAGTGGTCCAACCTCCTCATGTTGGTGCTTCTATTATACCTATTGGACCAGTCCCACTATATATGTGGCATCTTTGTTTTGGCCACCTTCCTCTGCAGAATCTATGACATGTTCTCCCTCATATTTCCATGAGATCCTCCTACTAGTGCGAGGCATGCCAGTTTGGGAAGCATCACCGTTCCTCTTTTCCATTTCGTCAGAGTCAGAGCCACTTCTTAGTTATATGAGCTCATTCATTTAGATATCTGGGATCCGAGTCGTGATCCCGAAATCCAAGGACGTTGTTTTTATTTTGTTGTTGATGGTGATTTTTGTAGACTTTCATGGGTCTTTTTATTGAAGAATAAATCTGAGGTTAGGTCTATCAAATCATTTATTAATGAGAAAAAAATATTTTTTCCGCAAGTATCAAATATATTCATTTTTATAATGCTTTAGAGTTCTGCACCTTACAGCTTTCAGACTTTCTTAGATCTCTTGGCATTGTTCATCAGACCTCATGTGCCTATACATCCTAGCAGAATGGTGTTGTCAAGCGCAAACACCATCACTTAATTGATGTGACCCTAACATTTTGATACAGAGTCGTGCTCATCATTCCTACTGGAGAGATGTCCTCACAGCTTGCTATCCGGTGAACTGCATGCCTTCGTCTGTGTTGGGAGAGAAGATTCCTTTCTCGATTGCGTTTCCCGAAAAGGATCTTTTCTCTCTTAAACCTTGTGTATTCGGTTCAGTTGCTTTTGTTCATGATGTCTCTCCAAGTCGTGACAAGCTCTCTCCTAGAGTTGTCAAGTGTGTTTTGTCGGATACTCTCGTACCCAGAAAGGATATTGTTGCTTTGATCTGCTAAAGTGGAAATACTTTGTGAGTGTTGACGTTACTTTCTTTGAGTCCATCATGTATTTTATCCCTACAGGTGGCAGACTAGCCCCGACCGACTCTAACGATGAGATTTACATGCCTCCACCCCTACTATCGTACAACCACCTCCCTCTACTCCTGCTCCACCACCGCCACCTCCACCACCACCACTTCCTACACCTACACCTGCCTCTACACCTACTCCCATGGCTCCACCTCACACTATGACTTACTTTTTACCACGTGTTTTTACTCGCATGTCTCGCTCGATTACCCCTGCTCACAGGCCTTGCCCATCATCCAGCATGCCTCAGGCATGTGTAGAGATATTTACATATTTCCGTATTCTCTACGTATCTTTTCTTTATTTTTATTTCTTTATTTCCATCTTATGTAATTTACCCATAGGCCTCTCCTCTATATAAGAGAGCCTAGGGTTTTCAGAAATAACAACGCACTCATTTCTTCCAACATGGTATCAGAGTAGCGGTTCCTAGACCAGAACTCGTATGCCCTAACCCTAATCCCTACCCGCTAGCCCCCTTCCCCACCTCCCTCAGCACCGCCGCCTGCAGCCCCCCACCCTTCCTTGGCATCGCCCGCTCGCAACCCCCTTTCTCCTCCCTCATCGTAGCCACCCTGATGCAAATCGGTTTTCGGTGACGACGATAAATAAGATTTTTTGTGGTGGATTTTTGGTAGAAGAAATAGAAGGGTTGAGAAGAAGAAATCTCGTCGGTAACGAGGGGTTGGAGAAGAAGAACCGTGAAGACCACGTGGGGAAAGGAGAAGGAGAGGAGATAGAGATAAAATCTCAACTTTTCATTAATACTTGACTGAATAAAAACAATGGGCTACCCTCTTTTATATAGGAGAGATGGGTTTACAAGAATAGTAAACAAATCAAAATTGACAACCAACTTTATCCTAAATTGGACTCTGACAACTTCCAATTGACCTCTAATTACTCTAATTAGACTCTAACTAATTAATTGACCAAAATTATAATTAAAATCTACGAAATAAATGTTGAGATCACATGCGACCTCAATTATTCAATTAGACCATTACGACCACTAAAAACGTAAATAAAATTGATTACTAATTAATTAAATAAATGTGGCCCTATAATTTGGGGTCACGCAGCATCACACCCCAGGCTCAGTGTCGCCTCCCGGATACCTCCACCCGTCGCCTCAATCGTCAGCCTTCATGGTCGTCGGCACCCGCTTCCGCTCTTCTCCCTCTTCGTTCATCTCTGTTGATGGATTTGATTACATAGGTCTACATATGCAATCAAATCCCCACATGTCATTGTAGACATCTATCTATCAGTCTACAAACCCATGTTATCTCCATCCGATATCATGTGAGAAAACAAAGACGACGTACCCATCACAAGTGCCTTCAGAGGTTCGACATCGATTGTCAAGATGGACGGGATGAACTATGAACTCTGGACGATGCAGTTCATGAACCTTTATGAAGTCTAACGGTAAGAAACATATTCTTACCGAAGATGAACTGGTGGAGAAAACAGTGATTCACGCCTCGTGGGAGGCGGACAACGCATATGCCAAAGTTTGATTGTCAAGGACATTGACGAGAGAGATCGCCAATAACGTTTTGCAACAGCACACTGCTAAGGCAATGTGGGATATTCTTGCAGCAACCTATTCTCATGCACGAAATGAGGACCAAGATACTTCAATTGCAGCATGATATCTTCACAGTCAAGCAGAATGGACGGCCTCTCCACTCACTGTACACATCCTTACGTGGGATGTTTGAGAAGCTCCACAGCTTCATGCTTCTGACGACCACTCCTGAGCAGCAGAAGACTTACAGGAATATTGCCATGGTTGGTGTATTCCTTGTTGCACTTGATCCTGAGTATGACGTTGCTCGCTATCAGGTCCTTGGGATGCCACAATTCCTCCTATGGAGGAAGCTTTCCATCGACTTAGTCGGATCACTGTCCCGAGCTCTTCTACTAGCCAGACGTCTTCGGCAATGGTTGCCTCCAAGGGTAGAGGCGGTTCATCTACTTTTCGTGGATGTGGGCCCTGTGGTCGAGGGGGTTGGATCCGTCAGCCATGCACGTACCGTCACCGTCTTGGTCATTCAGAGGATACATGTTATTCTAAGCATGGTTTCCCGGCATCGGCACGGGTAGCAAAACAGGTCGAGTCTCCTGCACCTCCTACTTCAGATCAGAGATTCGATGACCTCGTAGTCAGACTAAGGGATATCATGCCTCCTGCCTCATCTCCAGGAGGCCATTTAGATGTGGCAGCTTCTGCCTCTGCCAGTACATCCGCTACGTCAGTACCTCAAGTAGTCCTTATGCTTTTACCTCTTGTGATGGATCTAAGATTACAGAATGGATTATGGACTCCGGAGTGACACATCACCTATGTGGCGACAAATAGCAGCTTAGTGCATATAGACGGGTTCCTCCAGGGCGGACTGTGGTGATAGCCGATGGGACTCATTCCCCGATCACAGGACATGGGGAAATTAGTTTGTCGCCTTCCATGCGATTGCAGAATGTGTTACATGCTCCTGACTTCTCTATGAATTTGTTATCCATTAGTCAGATTACAAAAGGATTTGAACTATCGAGCTATTTTTGACCTATCATCTCTTGTTTTTCAAGACATTCTTACAGGCAAAGTGTTTGGTTGTGGCCGTGAGCAAGGTGGCCTTTATATCGCCTGGTCTGTACTCCCTATACAGGTGCATCCCTTCATTCCACCGGGACCAGTATCTCCTATGCATAACATCTACATTTTGGCCACCTCTTTCTTCAGAAGATGTGTCGCATTTTACCGCTAATTTCTCCGAGATCCTTCTTCCAGTGTGAAGTGTGTCAGTTGGGAAAGGATCATCGGTCAGCTTTCCCCAGTCATCAGAGTCGGAGCAGTAGCTCCCCTTTATGAGTTAGTTGATATTGATATTTGGGGTCCAAGTCATGTTCATGATAACCAGGGACACAGGTTTTATCTTGTTGTAGTAGATGATTTTTCTCGTATGTCATGGATGTTTCCATTGAAGAATAAATTTGAAGCAAGAGATGTGATTCAAACGTTTATCAATGAAATACAGAATGTTTTCTCTTCTTCTGTCAAACTTATGAGGACTGACAATGCTTTAGAATTTTTTACTCGTGTGCTCTCTTTGTTCTTTTCCCCCATGGTATAATTCATCAAACATCATGTGCTTACACTTCTCAGCAAAATGGTGTTGCGGAGAGGAAACATCGTCATCTACTTGACATCACCGGACCCTACTAATTCAGAGTCGTGCCCCACAATCGTTTTGGGGTGATGCAATTCTTACGGCATGTTATCTAGTAAATCGCATGCCCTCGTTTGTCTTGGGTGAAAAAATTCCTTTCTCTATAGCCTTTTCAGAGAAGGAGTTGTTCTCTCTTACTCCCGTGTCTTTGGCTCTGTTGTATTCGTTCACCAGTTGGCTCCAGGTCTTGACAAGTTCTCTCCTAGGGTTGTCAAATGAGTGTTTCTGGGGTACTCCAGGACCCAAAAGGGATATCGGTGTTATGATCCATTACACAGAAAATACATTATCAGTGTTGATCTCACATTTTTTGAATTCATGATGTTTTTTCTCTGCTATAGGTGACAGGTTTGCTTCTTCAGAGTTTGATATTGAAATCTACATGTCACCTCCTCCTACGAGTCAGTCGTCTCCTCTACCTGTCATACCACTACCACCACCACTTCCCTCTACATAGAGCTTGTGACCGTTGTTCCACCATTACCAAAATTCTATACCCGTCGGCCGTCGTCTGCTCATGGTCATCGCCCATCATCCAGCATACCCCAGGTTGTTCTGATAACATGGTTTCTAACGAGGGTCTGGTGATGTTTCTATATAAGGATCAGTGCAGGAGGAGGTTCCCGAAGACTTACCAATTGCTGTAAGGAAGCAAAAGCATACATGTACATCATACCCGCTTACTTCCCAGGTGTCTTTTCATCGCTTGATAGGAGATTTTTATATATTTGCAGTTGCTCTATCTGTAGTGGAAATTCCACGGACTTACCAAGAGGCCTTGAAAGATAGTCGTCGGCGTTTAGCTATGGAAGAAGAGATGGTTGCTTTGCACTCACGTGGTACCTGGAGTTTGGTGTCTGCTCCTCATGGCGCATCTGTTGTCAGTTGCAAATGGGTGTTTACTGTTAAACATCATGCAGATGGGAGCCTTGATCGTTACAAGGCAAGATTGGTGGCGTGGTTTCATATAGACCTATGGTGTAGATTATATAGACACGTTCTCTCCTGTTGCTCGTCACTCCACTTTATGTGTTCTTCTTTCAGTTGTTGTGGTACGTGACTGGCCCTTGTTTCAACTCGATGTTAAAAATGCATTCTTGTATGGAGATCTACAAGAAGAGGTCTACATGCAGCAGCCTCCGGGGTTTGTTGCTGAGGGGAGTATCAACAGGTTTGTAGACTCCATAAGGCAATATATGGTCTTAAACAAAGTCCAAGGACATGATCTCAAAAGCTCTCTGATCTGATCGAACGGCAGGGGTTTAAGAGGTCAAATGCAGATCCATTCTCTATTCGTACAGAGAACACCTAGAGGTACAGTTGTTATCACAGTTTATGTTGATAATATAGTTAATACAGGAGATGATGTGTGGGGAATAAGGATGGCAAAATAATTTTTGGGTTGTCAGTTTATTACTAAGGATCTGGGTACCCTAAGGTATTTCTTAGGATGGAATTTGTAGGAATGCGTAGGGTCTTGTAATGACCCAACGAAAATATGTTACAGACATTCTTGTTGAGAGGGGCATGATTGGGGTGTCGACCTTCCACTACTCTTATTGGATCCTAGAATGGAAGTCATACGATA